>OU342530.1:10000-1210000 GCA_910589475.2 Bembecia ichneumoniformis | reverse complement strand
ACATACTCGTATAATAAAATCCTGAACGAGCTATGTCTGTAGATTAAATATTTAAAAAAAAAAATAGTTTTTAGAATTTCTGTCTGTTTGTCTGTGCGTTTGTGCACACTCAATAAAATCTTTGAAACTGCTTAACCGATTTGAATGCGGTTTTCACTGATGTATTGTAGCAAATTTAGTGTTTATTTCATTCCAATCTGTTTACAGACAAAAAAGTTATTTATACCGAATACAACGTTGCGGGCTCAGCTAGTTTTGGATAAAGCTATTAATAAAAGTGAACTAAAAGTACTCTTTTCTACAGTCAATTTATGATGATAAATCGATCTTTGTCATTGATCTTTTCAATAGGTATTATAAAATTATACCTACTTTTTTTCTAATACCTTTTTTTATATAAAATACTAGCGTTCCGCCCCCGGCTTCACCCGGCGTGCAATTTTTATATACCCTAAAACATTCCCCGTTTATCCCTCTTTCCATTAGCGAAAACCGAATTAAAATCGGTCTACCCGTTCACGCGTGATGCCGTGACCAGGAGAAATGGGGATTCATTTTTATATATAAGATGAAAAGGTCTTCGGTGAAAATCAATCGGCTGATTCTTCGTTATACTTTTACAAAAAAAAATGCAAAATATTTTATTTATGCTCGGAATCATCCAGTAAATTATTTCGCAATTCAATGACAGTAAGTTGCCCAACTATCCACTTCACTAACAGGCCTAACAAGCAAACAGAAAACTAGAGAAGACTCCTTAATAAAGGCAATACATGCAAAGGGGAGTAGCCAATTGAAAGTGTTGAACTAACATTTGCTGGGGATAATGAGAAAAATTATAGAAAAACTAGTCAACTAGAAAGAGAAATCATGATAAATCCCGTATTAGAGACTTTCAACAAATAACAAGCTATCCTTGCAAGCAAATTACATTTTTTTCACAGTTCAATGGAGTTTCAATGAAGTTCAATGAAGTCCAACTAACAATTTCCAACTCAATGCGGCGACGATTTTTAATCTGTTAACTGGTATTAACGGAAAAGATTACTGGTCGATCATTGGTGCAAAAAGCTCTGCAAGTGCTCAGGGCCCCGCTGTCGATGTGGCCCCCCTAGTTTCTGTCAGATCACCATCCGATAACCAATATTACCGATAAATATTGTTTTGAAAATGTTAAGTGGTGCAACAATGGAGATGGAGAAAATTCATTTTGCCTAGTTTAATAAAATAATCCTCTAACATAGTCATAGGGGCCCCACTATTCTAATATGTCCAGGGCCACCAATAGGTTAAAGGCGGCCCTGGCCACATTAGATCGCTAAATCACTGTTTCTATGTCATGTTTTGAGGAGCCCGTTGGATGATTGGTTAAGGCACTAGGGTTCCCGGGTTCGATTCCCGGCAGGGTCAAATTTGAAAAGTGGACTTTTCAAATTTAATTCTGGTCTGCAAGTATCTGCAAAGTAGTGACAGGGCACACTGCGTTTCGCAGTCATTTGGGCAGCCCGTCTAGCGGCAGTAACCACCCCCTTACAGAAGACCAGCACGTGTGCTGTATAGTTTCGGTGAGTGAGTAAGGGATGCCAGAGCCCATTTCCCTATCCCCTCCTAATCTCTTATCCTTAATCCTACTGTAGTCGGCGGCGCACTTGCAGCAGCTTTTGGCGTTGCTTGTGTAATAGGGTACGGTAGCCACTTACCATCAAGTGGACCGTCAGCCTGTCAGTCTGACAGGCCTCAAAAAAAAATGTCAAGCCTGACTTAACTTTTAAGTAAAAGTTAGCAGATATATATGCAACGCCTATGACACAAGCAACGTCACATGTACTGCAAGTTTTCTGCCGTACTTAGTAAGGCTCTCTCTCGCATTATCTACTAACTCGCCGAAACCCAACAGCACACATGTTTTTATTTCACAGTGGTCTTTCTGCAAGGAGATGTTTACCGGTTTACTGTCGTCAGTCGCCCTGCCCAATTTATGATAGTAAGACGCATTTTGTCCTTCACGTGCAACATAAGTTTGTTTAACATAACATAACATGTGTAACATAACATATTGTTGAGTAGACTGTTGATTCCTAGTATAATTTTCAAAATTTATTTATTACTTTGTTATGGAAAATTCCTATTCTGCATTTCATATGCGTTGGACATTCGCTAACTAACAAAGGAAACACTATGCAACAGTCATTCACCAAAATTACGTTGTAACATGAGAAGCTTTGTAACCATCGACAAATTCGTGATCAACACCACGCAATTACTAACTGTTAAATGTTACAATATTAAACTTGTTCAATGTGGAATTTACCCTCTGATGAAACAGTTAATTTTAGAATTGATTTGAAAGTGAGTACAATACATGTACGAGCGGAAAACGGGCTTGCTTTCGCTCTGTCGGCTCTGGGGCCTTAGACAAAGTGGCATTCGCTCCGTAGCGATGCGATATCGAAGTTCGTTATCGTCTCAGAGACAAAGAAATCATGACAAGGTATCACGTGTTTATCACGTGTTACAGTGTCGTTCCTTTGTCTCTGAGACGATAACGAACTTCGATATCGCATCGCTACGGAGCGATATCGAAGTTCGCTATCGTCTCAGAGACAAAGGAATCGACACTGTAACACGTGATAAACACGTGATACCTTGTCATGATTTCTTTGTCTCTGAGACGATAACGAACTTCGATATCGCTTCGCTACGGAGCGAATGCTACTTTGTCTAAGGCCCCTGGTCTGAATTTGGAAAGTATTGCCAGGACAAACTGTGTTTCGCGGTCCTTTGGGCCAGCACCTTAGAGAAGACCACCGTGAAATAACAGCACGTGTGCGGTTGTGTTACGGTATGAGATCATAAGTAATCATAAGTAGGCACTGAACGCAAACTAAATCATCAAGATTTTATTAATTTCAATGAAATACTTTTTCAAAAATTAAAAAGTTGACTACTTTACTAATAAACTCAAAGAGTTTTAGGTATTATCGATGAAAAATGAATTTTCGTTTTAACTATTTATGTCAAACGATAAGTATTTAAGAACGACATTTTCTTATAAAATTTTCTTTTGTTATTCTGCCATAGGGTCTCAATCAGCATCGATTGAAAGTACAGTAACCGTGTTCGAATGTTAATTAATTTTTAAATAATAAAAAATAAAATAATCCTTATAGACTATACTAAGATAATTCACCTTTATAGCATCAAATCTACCAAACAATGGACACTTCCTGTGGGAGCTTCTTGAGATAAATAATAGTGCTATTGAAGAAGCCAACAATTTTTGCTAGTTCAATGAGTTAATTTCATTTGGTCTTTTGTAGGCGGAAACAATCATTGGTGTACAACTGAATTCTTACCTGTGAAGTAGGAATGTCATCAAGTGTACACCGAAAGACGTATGAGCCGGGAGCTCGGGGGGTCCAGATTGCAATGCAAGTCCCATCTGTTAACACCTGTACGGGAAGCCGTTCAACCGGTACTGACACCGCCACAGCAGCTGCCTTACACAGCTCTCCCCATAAACCGCTGGCGTAACGCAGCTCTTCAAATGAAAAGTTCTGGTACGGCTGCAACATAAACAGGTCATAACAGGTCATAAAATGCAACATAACAGGTCCTCAAGTCTGCCGATCATAGTAACATTAAGGATAAGTGCTAATGGGCTCTGGCCCTTACTCACTCACCAAAACACAACAGCACACGTGCTGAAATTTCAAAGTGGTCTTCTGTGAGTAGGTGGTAACTGACGCTAGACGGGCTGCCCAAATGAATGCGAAACGCAGTGTGCCCTGCTGCTACTTGATAGATCCAGACCAGAGCCAAATTTGAAAAGTTAATTTTGAAAGTTGACAAGCAGTAATTTGGTTATGGGTCTCTTGTTCTACCTGTTGTATTAAGCGGAAACACCTCAAAAGGGAGATTGCTCCAAAGATCGGGCGGCCGCGGGATAGAGTTTCTAATCATTCGGACTTTGCGCAGCGGCACCTTATTCAAGTATGTTTTAAAATTATACTTCTTTTGTGACGATTTACTCTAAAAAAATAATAGTGTATTTTTTGTATGTTACAGAAATTGCGCGAGACGATGTAAAGACGCCATAAAGTTAGTTTCGAATGAGAGTGTGTTATTTTACATTTTTAATTATTTTCATATTTTTTATGTTTAATATTATATTGTAATTTACATTTATTCTTTTACTATCAATTTATAAATAAATAAGAGTTTCTTTTTTATTGATGCCCTATAAGTTAATTTCCTACATCAATGCATAGTCATGGGGTGAATCACAGGCTTGGACACGCACTCAATGGGTGGACGACCAAAACGTCTACTGTCGCCTATCGCTCTCGTAATACTCACGACACTCTCGTGCGCACTCACGTGGTGCGCACGAGAGTCCGCGTCAAGAAGAGAGTAAATAAACGCATACACTACACATACACTATTTTTATTTTATTTTAATGACTTTCTATTTCATTGATAAATTATAACATTTATGTTGAACCCGGTCAAAATCCACATCAGCGATCATCCACACAGTTTTTCGGGTATAAGGACAAGGGACCTCACACTATCAATGTTTTCATCAACACAAAATTTATAACACAACAAAATCAGTCCAACCGTTTCGGAGATTAATGGACAGACTGACAATAATTTAAAAAAACGCTATAAATACAGTATATACTTTGAGGAGTTATTTTTATTACAAACAGACACTTCAATTTTTTTTATTATTTTTTTTTATCCATAGATAAATATGGACAAATAATATTATAAAGATTAGATATTTATAATCTTCATAAAAAATATAATAATAAACTTCAAATTCGTTTGTGTGAAAAAGAAAGAATCTCAATCCACATGTTAGAGCGAGACAGATTTTTTATGTACTCCTGGACAGGAGACCAGATACCACCCACTCACTGGCCCGAGTACGGTGGCGCTTTAGTCCAACATTTACGCTGATGGCAATGATCATTTAGCAAATGATAATCCTGAAATAAAACTACTTGAAGCTTTGACAAGTACCTTCATCATTGAAATGGCGCAGTAGCAGGAGTTATCTTTTATAACTGGATTGTAAGAAACGTCTGGAACGTTGCCGAGTATGTCTTCGGCGATCATAGCTTGCTTTTGTCGCAAACCACTCTCTTCGATGCGATGAACCACCACCTGCACGAAACTCTAAAAGTGTTAGGCTTTATATATTCAAATGATTTACTTATGAAGGTATATTTCCAGCAGCAAATGCCAACTCTATCGATAGGGACGTTCGGTTTTCATTGAATAGGTTTAAAATTTCAATCAAAAACGACTTTTTATCTTTTACCGACACGCTCCGGTTTGACTTAGGTGATATTTGATATAAATAATATAATAGTATATGTCCGTTGTTCATTTGGGATAATGAACCTTTCAAATAGTGAAAGATTTTTTCAAATAGGTTATATACTATGTTTATGTTATATGCTAGCTGAGCCCGCAACTTCGTACGCGTGGTGTTCGGTATAGTACGTAACTTTTTTGTTTGTAAACCGATTCGAATGAAACTAACACTAAATGTTACAGGAAGCTTGCTACAACACATCAGTGAAAACCGCATTCAAATCGGATAAACCGTTTCTGTGATTAGCGTGCACAGACATACGGACAAAAATTGTAAATACATTTTTTTGACCTCAGTAACATAAGCACATCACGTACAAATTGTTTTTTAAGTATTTAATGTATAGACATGGCTCGTTTACGATTTTATTACATCTCTATATATAAAAATGAATCCCCATTTTCCTTGGTCACGGGTAGACCGATTTTAATTCGGTTTTCACTAATGGAAAGAGGGATAAACGGGGAATGTTTTAATATATAAAAATTGCACCCCGGGCGAAGTCGGGGGCGGGTCGCTAGTATAATATAGATAAGGTACAGTTTCTAAACGTAATAAAGTCAGCATAGAGTAGTTGCGTTTACAAAATAAATCAGGTATTCAATATTGGATTGGAAACTGCACGGAGCTTCACCGGGCCTTAATTGAATAAAAGCCCTATTAACTTGCCATAAACGAATGACCCAGCTATCGTGATAGATTCATTTATAATATGATCACTAGGACGCTAACAGCATTCACAACATGCGAAGGTCTGTTGTGTACGTGATCTTAAAATTTGTACACGGTAACATTTATCGCTCGTTAACGTATCCTGAAAATTTCAACTAATTGCCAATTCATAATTACCTCCACTTTGCAAGCCGGCGATGACACACACTCTCCATACTGATCTCGTATAATTACAGGAACGTTGACTTTCATGGAGGGTCTTGGGGGTGCGACGGGCAGTTTGAGCTCACATTTGGATGGTTCCACGCGTGGCATCGGTGCCAACCATCTGGCCAGTCGACCACCGGCGGTGGACTCAGCGCCGGCCACGAAGTCCGACAAGAATTGGCGCTCCGTCGAAACACATCTGTTGAGGAAACATCACTTTAGTAGTGACAGAGCTTTTCCAATCACAATTAAAGTACTCCCAGCTTCTTACGGAAGACCACCGTGACTATAACACAATCATGTACTTTGGAGTGCTCTCTGATGATGTCCAGACGACGATACCCATATGCCACCAAGCAGCCCGTCAACCTATGATTTGTATATGCACATGTACATATTCATATCGAGTACCCGGGCGACCGAGCTGCACTCGGTGGACTTAAGATCTTCACAATTAATTGCATTGCGACGGGTGCCGGCTAACTCGATAATTGCATTGTTACTATTGGATGTAAGCCGAACATATTCGTATTCATATATCTCACAAAATGAGTACCATACATCGGCAACAACTCAAGTTCCATTTACGAGATGGCACTTTAATCTTATCTTATATTCTTATAAATGAATCCCCATTTCTCCTGGTCACGGCATCACGCGTGAACGGGTAGACCGATTTTAATTCGGTTTTCGCCGATGGAAAGAGGGATAAACGGGGAATGTTTTAGGGTATATAAAAATTGCACGCCGGGCGGAGCCGGGGGCGGGTCGCTAGTCTTATATGTAAAAATGAATCCCCATTTCTCCTGGTCACGGCATCACGCGTGAACGGGTAGACCGATTTTAATTCGGTTTTCGCTAATGGAAAGAGGGATAAACGGGGAATGTTTTAGGGTATATAAAAATTGCACGCCGGGCGAAGCCGGGGGTGGGTCGCTAGTCTATCTATCTATATTATAAAAATGAATCCCCATTTCCCTTGGTCACGACATCACGCGTGAACGGGTAGCCCGATTTTAATTCGGTTTTCACTAATGGAAAGAGGGATAAACGGGGAATGTTCTTATATATAAAAATTGCATCCCGGGCGAAGCCGGGGCGGGTCGCTAGTAAATAAATACGAAAAAAAGTGTGTGTATCAGCTCCGACGCACTACTGGAGTTTATTTCTTTAAATGTATAAAATTTTCCTCGTCTCAATAGATAACTGGATACTTATATTATTAATTACTTAATATTATTTAGTTACAGTCTACATATTCAATATGTCTACAATATGTCACGTGCTCGAACAAAAGTTACGTAGGTTCCGTATACTCAATGCGGACTTACACTATTCATACAAAATTTCGGCGTTTGCTTTTATACGCCCAGAGAATGGAATAAATACATGCGTCAGCTGTCGCACAAATCTCAACGTGACAGATAACGTAACGTTTTTAGTTAACGCTTGTATTAATTTTTCTCCTCGTAACATTTCCATACCGGCCTTATATGAAAAATCAATTCTTAAGGAGTAAACTCCTAAAATTTTTGTGTAAAATTGCGGTTTTACAAGAAAACCATATACTTAGGTAGATGTAAAAAACAAAATCTTATCAAAATGTCATTCAAATCGTCATGCCGGGTTTAGACGCGCGCCACGCAGCCCGGCAGGCGGCTCGCTGAAATATAAAAAAAATTCGCAAATAAAAGTTGTTTTTTTTTTATGGCAAAAGCTCCGAAGAGTCGCTTTCGTATCGCTGGTTGTCGCGCCACTGGCTCTCGCCCGCCTGCTCTCTTATTTATACAAAACGCCTCGATGTATTTCGTATTTTCCAGAAAATGTAAAACAAAATTGTAAACAAGCCATTGAAAGTTCTGGAATGCTAATTCTGTTGAAATGTAAACTCTTTGTGGTAAACACAAGGACCAATTTCCTTAGACACTAGTTGGGGTAGGGGCGTGGCTGCCATCGGTGGGACGTTCGAGACTTTCGGCCGACGCGAACGCTTTTTCCAGAACGTTCCATAGTTAGTCGTAACTTTAATAAACGTTAAATGTGCTAAGCTGTTGCTTATGTAAATAAATAATATATATCAATATGTCGAAAATTTCAGATGCATTCATTTCATTCAATACGATAGCGTTCTTTTAAAACTTATCATTTTTCAGTTACAAAACAGATTTCCATTAATACATTGTTGTGACTAAAAAGGTAAAACCAGGAAAATAATTGACGAGTAAAAAGCTTACCTTAGCTTTTAAGACTAAATGAGCACCCGAAGCGATAAAATGGGAAGAAAAATTTGGGCAAGCTGCATAATATTAAACTGGAAATCTGCAGTTACGAAGGTAGGATTTAATCCAGGTATTAACCTGATGTGACCTAGATACCAAGTACACAGCCTGTGAACTAACATACTTTTAAATTTTCTGCTTATCCCGTGTTTACCATGTTATCTCATGGTCTAGATAGACTTTTTTTGGAGTTTAAACCTTAAGAATCGATTTTTATGTAAGGCACCCCGGTATGGAAATTTTATGAGGAAAATATTTATGCAAGCTTTAACTAAAAAGCGTTAAGTATGTTCTTCTAAGCGTTATGTTCGCGGCTTTACCTAATTCTATCGTAGTATAATTGCAAATTTAGAGACAATCGTACTCCAATTGTGTCGGAGATGACATACACGATTTTTTTTTTAAATAAAATACTAGCTGACCCAGGCCTCTGTCACTTATTGTGTGCCGTGATATAATTGCCTACCGTCGCTCACATTGAATGTGAAAGGAGTGCAACTTCTGTACGCTAGTACTATTATTTATTCTGTGGCTGACCAGACAGACCAGCTATTTCAAAATCAATTGGACTATGGCAGCTGGTGTTTAATTGAATGAAAACCTCCAAGGATTTTGAAAACATATTTGAAAATAAAAATTATCCGAAATGATCCAGCCGTTTTTGAGTTTAGCAACACATTTTGTTAACATTTTTATTTAAGTAAGTTATTTTAGTAATTAAGTATTTAAGTAAGGAAAAAAAATCAAAGTTTCATTTACAAAGTACAGTCACGTGTATTGCGTTCTCCACCTTATTGGTATTGAAATAAAATTAAAATATTAAAAATATCTTGATCAACCTAAAAATATCTTGATCATCTTCAGGCAAGTTGAGGGTTGTAGATGTTGTCATGTTATTGAGACATTTATTATTAGACATGACAGCACTTGTAACTGTCAATAGCATATCAATATAATCAATGTACATAAATAAGAATAATAAATATTACTTACATTCAGAAAACTTTTGATATTTTCATTATAGATGTCACACAAGTATAGATATGTGCCTACTGGGCACATAGGCACCGAGTATTACAGGACGATTATATACGAAAACTCTGGTTTGACCTTCTAGTCTGATTCTTTTTAACTATATATATAATATAACAAGACTACTAAACTACGTTAACAGTATTATAATTATAAAAGTGTACTAAAATAGTTTAAAATAATTATTTTGTTACAATTTTATATTTAAAAAAATACAATTGTTATTTTAAGGGTGGTTATTACCATTTGAGGTGAAAATTTCGATACAACGTTATTATTTAAGTAAATAAACTAAACCACTTAATAGTAACATATTTGTTATGTATATTTCGTCAGATAGGCTGACGGTCACTTGATGGTAGGTCGCCACCATCGCCTATACTCCAAGCAATGCCATAGGAGCTGAAACTGAGATGCAAATGATATTAGGATTAAGGATGAGGGATTACGAATGGATAGAGAATTTCAAAATTATAGTTTGTGGACGAAAGACAGACTGTAAATTTATCTCACAGAGTAAAGTAATATATATGATCTATCTCGAAGCACCCCGCTAGTGTGAAAACGCCAATGGACCGACCCCTCTGTTTTGTAATGATGTACGCAATTTAGAAATCGATATCGATAAAATAAGAAACCCGTAGGAAACATCTTAACCTTTTATTTCGTTTAGTATTTTAAAATAGTACACCTTATATTTTTTCTAATTAAATTTATTAATTTACTAATTAAAGCTAAATTAAATTAAATTTATTAATTATAATAATTAAATTAAATTTATTAATTATAATAATTAAATTAAATTTATTAATTTATGCTGGCTACATTGTAGCCTCAAACTGCTCGACTTCTCGTGTTGACATAGGTATCCTGATATTCTTTCGGGGTTTCTTCTCAGGAAGAAGAACCTTACTTTGGTTCATCATCTTGGCTGTATTTTTTTATATAATAATTTATCGACTTCAAAAAAGTAATCTTGTTTATCCTATTTTTGAGAAAAAAACTAATTGATTTGAATCTCAGTTATCCTTGTAGAAAGAAAACGTTGTACAAGTTAGACGACCTAAACAGATTTACAAAATTAATCGCAACCGCAGAACTGTTCCATCCCGGGGAAGGATTCAGACATAACCCATCGGTCCGTCCCCGGGATACCCAACGGGGATATTCATGATAGATTCCCATTTTAAAATAAAAACCGGTTCTGTTTACCGAAAACACAAAAGTAGTATTAGGAATCTATATCACATATTCACATTATACACTATCAGACCTTAAAGGGATTACTAAAGCGCATGTTAAACGGATGTCCAACTAATATTATAAATGATAGTTTGAGGATGTTTGTTATTAATGAAAACACTTGTAATAAAATAATAAAACGAGCCGTGTATGTAATATTTAAAAAAAAAAACATATTATACACGTTGTACTTATGTTACCTAGGTAAAAAAAAGTTTTTAAAATTTTTGTTGGTTTATCTGTGCACGCTTATCTCAGAAACGGCTCAACCGATGGGATTCAAGTTTTCACTGGCGTTTTGTGGATACGTCAGTGAAATGGATTCCCGTAACATTTGGTGTTTGTTTCATGCATAGAATAATAACTAAAACATAGAATCCAAACTAAAATAAAAACCAATATGTATAATAGTGTGGCGCTTCATACACCTTTGCATTAAGGCACAACACTAACATAACCTATGTTTTTATCTTTTCGTTAAAATATTACGTAAATTCAAGAAACATAATTTATATGTGATCTTTATTATACAAAAAAAACAAGCTCTCAGCATATTTACTGCGCGATTCTGATTATGCAAACAAACCAAATCACTTACCGATTGTAACTTATAAACAAATCCTAATTTTATTTTCTGAGCGCATTAGATTTACATGCTGGCACTGAAGAAGACATTGCTATAATCACAGAATTCACAGATATCAAATATAATAGTGTTATAATTGATTTGATGCTAGATTTATTACATTTTGATACAGAAATCAAGATAAAAACAAAAACGTTGTCACTCATGTCACAGTCGCATACATACAACGCAAAAATACAGATAAGTTAAGTTAACATTTTGCACAAATCATTTGTTAACGTTTAGCTAGCCTCTTTAAATCGGTATCATAAAATGACACCAAATACGTAAAGGAACCAATTTTGACGTTTGACCTAGATACGCCGATCAAAAAGAAGAACAAAGTTTGTATATTTATTTCTTTTTAACTTATGGTCTTAATGCAAAATCTTAAGGAGTAACACATTAAAAATATTGATTTTTATTTTAGTCTGGGTTCTATGGTTTAGTTATTATTCTATGGTTTCATGCCATTCGGATGCTATAATTTATGAATACATATGAGGACGAACTCGCGGTCATAATGCATAATTTTGACTCCATTACATTATTTGTACGTATGAAATCCGATTTATTTAAGGGATTATTTAATTTTTAACTGTATCATTACAAAAAAAAAGCCATTGTAAAAGGTTCACTCCAAATGGGTGAGGACAAATCTGAAATTCAACGCAACATCCACATACGTGACATTTTAAAATAATTGATTCATTATAATAATAAACTGATATGATTTTATGCTTTTGCCAATTATTAAAATTGGAGACATTTCTGTTTATTATTTATACAAGTTTTTAATAGTAAAATTTATTCCTTATGACCCACACTATCAACCACGGTAATACAAGTAATGCGATATTTTTTTACAAAGGTTTGACCGGGTTCGTTTCTTGGTTGCCAAGCCGTTTTTCTCAATAACAATTCAAAAATCGAAGCCTTAGTTCCTAAGCACAAATTTTCGTATCTCAAGTTTTCAAATTTGTCCTCACTGACCCATTTGGATTGATCATCCTGTATGTAAAACATACGGATAATAAAAAACACCTATTTCTGTACATTTACATATGTACAGAAATAGGTTACAGACATTTTTATATGATTTATTAGTTTTTATTTTAATGTAATTTCTTTTCGTTCAGTCTTTCTTTTTTATTATTTGTTGGTATTTATTTATTATAGTACAATCCTAACGTAGCTGCAGTAGGATTTTACGTATGACGCTGGGTGCTGTGTTAAACGAATGCTAGTAGTGACCTTTTTGTATCGTCACTATGTGTTATCATTGATTTTTTTCTGTTCATTTTATGATTTAAAGTTACAAATAAATATCAATTAATTGATAAATAGTCTACCTCGTAACTGTGCAAAGGGACCACCCCTTTGCGCTAGGATCTATAACACCAACATAATAAGATGTATGTACCTAGTTTCTTTGAGATCATGTGTTTTCATTAATAACTTATGATATAAAAACATGATTCACATTTAAATGTGGCAACTGTTTCATTATGGTTACCTGTCGTTATGTTTATATTCGTGATGAAACACAAATATTTATTATAAATGTCTATAACGGAGAGACTAATAAGTTAAGACTACTAAATATAAAATTAGTTGCTTATATACATGAGCATCAAAATCTCAATATATAAAAATGAATCCCCATTTCCCTTGGTCACGGCATCACGTGTGAACGGGTAGACCGATTTTAATTCGGTTTTCACTAATGGAAAGAGGGATAAACGGGGAATGTTTTAGGGTATATAAAAATTGCACGCCGGGCGAAGCCGGGGGCGGGCCGCTAATAATATATAAAATGAATCCCTATTTCCCTTGGTCACGGCATCACGTGTGAACGGGTAGACCGATTTTAATTCGGTTTTCACTAATGGAAAGAGGGATAAACGGGGAATGTTCTTATATATAAAAATTGCACGCCGGGCGAAGCCGGGGGCGGGTCGCTTGTATTTAATAAAATTCCTCTTAATTGCAAGTCATTACCTTCGGTACAGTTCAAAAAAAAGTTATACACGTCGCTAACTGTTCATAACTTCTATGACATTAAGGAATTCATTTTGAAAATGTAAATTAGTATACATAACAATAAAAAATTATGTAGTAGCAATGATCAATGGCAAGTGTTTTTATTTTTTATTTTATTTATGTGTGTGTTAGTTAGTTAATATTTGCACACCCTTACAGGGTAGAATATAGTGACCATTATTGTTATTCATACATTTTTTTATAAATGACTGTAACTACTTAGTAAATAACATTGTATATCGCTTACCAAGCAGTTCGCAGCGTATACGAGATTGTTATACGCATAAACTATTTATGCCGAAACACTGCAAAACTAACGCTGGTGAACGTGCGCCTTTGTATCGTGTTATGCATGCATATAATAGTTTCTTTACACAAATTGACCTGTTTGCAATTGGTCCACAAAAATATAGAAAAGATATAATGAAATCAATGCATTAGCTTAATGAGTTTTTATTGTTCTTTTTTTATTGATTTTTCTCTCTTGGTTTTTTTATTTTTTATTGGTGTATATTTATATGTCCTCTCTGTATAAAATTGATTTACTACTTTGTGGAAAATGTTGTTGATTGCACTATTATTTAAGTTTATGTATGTTTTTTTTTCGTTCTTTAGTCTAATATATATGGTGTAATTGTTTGTTTTCCCTAATAAAATAAAATAAATAAATAAATGAATAATTTTTTTTTACATTAAATATATACATTAAATACATTTTTTTATATATAGAAAATGTTCTTTACATTAGTAAATAAACCAAAGAATGAATATAAAAATTATAAATTAGTTCATTACGCAATATTTGCAACTATGTGAATTATGGAAATTTGTTCGAAACGAAAAATATAGATAATTAGGCGACAATTAGTAGAGAGAGAGATATTAGTGAGAATTAATGAGGTAATGTTTGTGCGTGTGTATCGATATAATTGGCACGTTGATCGCCAGCACTAACTATAGGCGATCGAGTGAGACAAGGCACGGTTTGGTGCCGGCCGGTTGCCGCATTTGCCGCGGCCGCTTGTTGCTTGTCGTGAGAGCTCGCTCGTTCCGTTCAGACAAGCCATAAGCCATCAGTCTGTGCATGACTGTCGGACGCGCGCGGTCGTCGCGCTGAAGCGCGGCAATATGTCGCGCATCGCTATTCGGTATCTAGTACTAATCGCGATAAAGTTTCTTGTGCTCGTCAACTCCGAACCGCACCAGGGCGTGTGCAATGTACCATTCTGCACGTGCACCCCGGACACTCATCCAATGTGGACCACCATTAACTGCACTGTACCTTACAATGAGGTAAGTAACGAAAACAAATGGACGTAATGACACCAGATGAGATCAGAACAAACAGTTTCTGTTGTTTTAGTCCAAGAGCCGGATAACAAATTTTGACCAAATAAATAATCACTTAAATTGTTATTGCATAATGATTAACACTAGTGTTAGCTCACATTTAGGGAAAAATGTTTCCATTTCTTGTTAATATATAAACTAGTGTTCGCATGGTTGTCTATTTACACACATAATGCCGTAAGTACTGTGAGTCCACGGCCAACCTAAAGTGGAACAGGGAATTAAAAAATGATAGGGAAATCGGCTCTGGCAACCCTTACTCACTCACCGAAACACATCAGCATACAAGCTGTTATTTCACAGTGGTCTTATGTAAGGGGATGGTTACTGCCCAATTTATGACACCGTGTGCCCAGCCACTATTGAAACAAATTATTACAATCGAAATCGAGAAAAAAAAGTTTCCGAAGTTTTCACTTCACGTATAAATGAACACGCAAACGGTATTAACCGAAGATTGATATCTAACAGCCATACTAATTTGGAAAAGTTTCATATATTCCAAATAAATTGTTCAAAGCAACAGATGCTAAAATTCAACATATGCCTGTACGTCTTTTGTTTGAAATGAATAGTTTTTGTTAGAAACATGTGTATTCAGTTACAATAACACCCCATTTGCTAACTGTGCACAATGCTTTTATTGTGACAATATGATTTGTTAATGGATTTCCATAGCCCTTTGTTTGAATTGATGTTATTGATAGGTACTATAAATAAATACCTATGTACATTTTTGACCTTATCTCTTGGACTACAAAAAATATGATTGGAAAAAAAAAAGATGGTTTACAAACAAAGAAATCTACCTGCGTACGGTCCCTTCGGGTCATATTTTGAGAGATATTTTGTTGAAACTAAGCAGTGGAGTGTTAGCAAAAAAAATTATTATATTTATACGTATTTAATTTAAAACCTATACATTAGTAATATGATTAGTCGTCACAGACGAGACTTCAAACTGAAGCAGTGTCTCGAGCGAACGACCGGAGCTATTTGTGGCGGACGCCGGCACACTTGTGAATTTGTTGATTCAAGAATCGTCCATGCAAATAACACACGTGTCCTCCTATTGGGAAAAATTCATAGAAATCCATTTGGCTTTTGTGTCCACGTTTTCCTTTTAAACAAATAAATCGTTTAAAATTAAGCAAAAAAAAAATGTTTAATGTGTGTCATGTCAACGACCGCTCTGTCTGGACGCAGGCTATGTAGTAAAATGTAATATTCCAACTAACCTAACCCATAATCATGGTGACATACTCACTGAGCTGAGAACAACCATAGAACAACAAGGTGGTGTTGTGTTCGCTATTCAAACGAGTATACAATGACGATGTTCTAAATGACACATCAACACGAAAGTGTTGGACCAGTTAGTATTATGCTTATTAATACTTATGCTAAAACCGTAATAAATGGTTTAAAAAGATAGGTAAGTACTCTTTATTGTTATTGTAGAAAAATAGGCAACGGTCTAAAACCAGTCTGAAACATAGTCAATAGTTGAGCGACATCCATACTAACATTACAAATGTGAAATTAACTCTGTCTGTCTGTCTGTTACCTTTTCCCGCCTAAATCGCTGAACCGATCATCGTGAAATTTTGCATACACGTTGTCAAGGATGCAGGAAATGACATGGGATTATCTGACGCCTGGCAAAGATATAACTGCAATAAAGATGTTAGGCGTTACATTGCTCATCTATTTAGTCAGGCGTTATTTTTTTATTTTTCAACGCGAGCGAAGCCGCGGGCACCAGCTATAATATTACATTTTTAATTCTTTAAATTAGATATTTAGTGTCTAGCCTGATTTGGTGTAGCATTTAAGATTCATCAATAAAATAGTTATATATTTAATCCAAAAATACTAAATGCAAAATTATTAGCGTATCAATAATATGTGTTTATATGTTTTGGTTGAATTTATGAACCGATATTGATGAATTTTGGCACGGAGATAGATTCAATATGACGGAAGGTTGCATTTACTTTACACGCGAGTGAGGTCGCGGGCAGTGATTACTGTAACAAAAGAATCCTAATTTAATATTATAAATGTGAAAGTGAGTTAGTTTGTTTGTTTGACGTCTTAACTATTCGACCGATATTGATGGAATTTTGTATACACGTTGTCAGGGGTATACACATTGTTCAGGAATAACGTACTGTGTCAGAGGGACGCGAACAAAGTCTAGGGCGAGAGTTAGTAAGCAATAATGAAAATGAACACGAAAATGTCAGAATCGAGGAATCAGTGTGCTGTGGTGTGGTAATCGTTACACTAAAAACACGTAACAAAATTCGTTTGTCTGGTTCTTAATGTGAGCATAATTACTTAACTGTTTTCTCATTAATTAATTAAGCAGTTATAGAAAGCATTTCAAAATGCAACAATGGAACGGGTCCTCTGTGTTTTGGGATAGAAACGTTAAAGCATTTGCGACCAGTATGGGGTCAGATGCCGGAAGTTAATTATTGTTTTCGTAATTGTCCCCAGTGTATGTGTTGCAGTGATCGCTTTGTCTATAGGGATCACTCGCCTCGCATAACATCTGCACTGGTGGCTTTCGATGTGGGCCTTTATTGACGTATTTCTAATACAATAACGCTGCAATTACATATACTCAAAATTTCCACGCTCGCAGTAATAGAGGCATGTTTATCCGCAATAATAATAAAATGTCTGTCGGTCTGTTAAGTATTCATAAATAAAATGAGGTTTAAATTATTTTTGAGTATTTGTAGACATGATTATGGTTAAATGCATATTTTAATGTGATAATGTGCATGACTACTGTTGGTGAATTAACTATCTCTGGGTATCATCTATTATTGGCGTCTATTTCAAAATTAAAAAATAAAAATAATAATATAAGTGTTAATTGTTACAATTTCTATGATTAAAAGTTATATTTTTAAAGTTACTGCACTCATTTGAGTAACGTAATTTTTTATAAATAAATAAAGTCTATGAATTCCTCAATATGTCAAGCATTGGTGCCTTTACCTTACGCTTTTTCTGTTTGCTTAGATGAAAAGCATTTTTCATCAAAGTAGTCGATAAAATATCGGTTTGATATTGCCGTCTTGAAACAATGTATAAGAAAAATGTTGGCCTTAAATATAGAGATCTTTAATAAAATTCCGCAACAGCACCCGTAATGTATATTTTTTTAACATAAAAATTAAAAAAAACTGTATATAATTATATTTTCATGGTTTTCATGCTGTCAAATTTCAGGGCAGCCGAAGCCGCACATTACATAATTGTGGTTATGGCCCGCATACATTTTATTCATTGCATGCACGCAAAAATGGCTAACATTCTAATTAACACGCATAACATTCTAATTATGATTGCTACTGAAAAGTAGGATCGGGATTTAATAATAATAAAATAATAGGATCTCAATAGACAACTAGATCAAGGGACAGATACGGAAGGCGGTACTTGTTGACACGGTAGCGGTACGTATCGTCAGGGTTCTTCATTCTGCAACCCTAACCATCGGTATCTTGGATCTTGCCCCGCTACCTGCGGCAAACGAGTTTTAAGTTTTTTTTTTTAACTTTCTTCTTTTTGTATTCATATTCATAAAAATAAACTAAATAAATAGATATTTTAATTCATAGATATACCTACAGTAGTGACAGTACACAGGTACAAAAAAAACCTAGTTTAGTGAAATGAAACATACAATTACTATCGCCTACTTGTTCGTTTTAGTATTGCATTGTATATCGCATGTTAATTAGACGCACAGGGCTAACGGGCAACGAGCCGTTCACAGTTTAGACACTGACTTGTCAAAAACGTAAAAAATAAAATCACGTATGCCGGTCTCAGAATACATCGAACTCGACGGGCAGAAAGAGAGAGAAAGAAAGAGAGAGAAAGAGCGAGCAATGCATACCATAAAAAAAACGTAATGAGAGATCACTTCCTGTGTGTGGGCCCTCTACTACGATACGCGATTGAGTGCAGTAGAAAGTAAACATAAGCCACTTTTTTGTTAGAAACATGGTTTGTCAAGGAATGGAGAGTATCTGTGGTTTGGTATTTTTTATGTTAAGGTCGTCGAGACAAGCTGACGGTCCACTTGGTGGTAGGTGGATACTGTAACGCAACAGGTGTTGCAAATGTAATTACTAATAATAAATTAAGAAGGGATATGGAAATGGGTCTGGCATCCCTTATTCACTCACCGAAACACAACAGCACACGTGCTGTTATTTCACGGTGGTCTTCTGTAAAGGGGGTGGCTACTGCCGCCAGACGGGCTGTCCGAATGACTGCGTAGATAGATTAGGCATAATAATGTAATGCATTATTTGTTGCAATATATGAAACCTATAAAAAATCTAATTCTCATCTAATATTCTTTATCAAATGTTATTAATCTAACCGAAATTATTTAATAATTTATATATAATATCTAGTTTTAAGCTTTCGTAACGTACAATTTTAATAACAACTGCCTTTGTGTACAGAATATACAAGGTAGTCTGATTCACAAAGAACTTCGGATACAAGGCAATATATTGGCGTGTATCCGAAGTTCTTTGTGAATTGTGAATAAGACGAAAAGAAGCTAGGTATCCCCAAATATTTTATATGCAGATTTTTATAGAGGCCCGACTGTTAGCAGTAACCATCCCCTTACAGAAGACCACGGTGAAATTACAGCATATATTATAGTTTTTTTATTTCAGAGCCTCCTTTATCCTCTCCTTAAATGTAATCCTATTGACCAATATAGATGATGGTAGCATGTTTAACTTTGATATGTACGTCACTGATGGTAGCCGCTTACTATTAATTGCAACGTTACCATCACTGCGTATTAATTCCTCGTTATAACATATACTTGTTATACTTGTTATACTTGTTATAACATATACCTTACTATCCGCGAGATGTATTCGTGACGCAAAGGTGAAAATTCATGATTAAAAATAAAATAATAATTCATTAAAATGTACAAATTTACTTTTAAATTGTTAAAACATTAAATATTTATATAGACAATTATATCATAATGACGTACGAGTAGACTCGAGAAGAATTTATTCAATAAACGCATTTTTTGTGCAAATACGATCTCGGGCACCCGGGCCGAGTAGCGATTTCCAACTTTAACTGTGTGATACGATGGTATTCCGAGAATAATTTATATTAGATTCTGTCAAGAAAAGAACTCGAAGGATTCCATTTGCAACATAAATAAATTCTTTGAAATCAACATACCTACATAACTTCAATGTGAATTTATGTATAACTTTATATTTTCAATTTGTAAATTAAAATCGAATTCGAACACATTAAAGAATTACTTGTGTAAATTGTGGCTAAAAACTTAAAAAAAAGTAGTCGAAAGTAGGTTTTCTCGGCCGGTATCCATATGAGTTATAGGTTTCCGGGATGATGGCCCAGGTCTTCCAAACGTTCTGCTAATACGGACTACACCACTGAGGATTTCAACCGCAGTTGTTGGTTTGGAAGAATTTCCAACAGACCCAAGTAGCATTCGCTCCGTAGCGATGCGATATCGAAGTTCGTTATCGTCTCAGAGACAAAGAAATCATGACAAGGTATCACGTGTTACAGTGTCGATTCCTTTGTCTCTGAGACGATAACGAACTTCGATATCGCTTCGCTACGGAGCGAATGCTACTTTGTCTAAGGCCCCTGAGCCATCATCCCAGAAACCTACAACTCATAAAAAAAAAAGTATTTGAACTACGTATTTATCGAAACATTCGTTACAACTCGTATTTCGTATTTACGTTACATGTTATATAAGCAGTCACCAGACTTCTTTAAGCGCAGCAAGATCTTATTATATCCCCACTATCACCCACTATATGTCTACATTGTCTCCACAAGGTCGGTGCAACAAAAAAAAAATAACCTCGGGTTGTCATTTTATAAGCCCACTCTTATTTTTGTAATAACTTATTTTTAATTATTTTGTACTACGAACTGTCTCAATTATGATGATTCAAGTGTGATCTTTGTTATATTTTATGAACTTTGAACAAGGCTTTTTCATTCAATTCTGTCAAACGATTTTAAACCTTGCAATAAGGAAACTAAGCTCATTTTGCTGCGTGCACTATCCGTTGTATACCCATATATCTGTGCATCGAATAAATGACTAATTGAACTAAACATAGCGTTGAGATTTTCTTGTTATTTGATGGCACGTAATACAGAATTCATTAGTCACTAATGTTCGCCCACTACTGGTCGAAATTTGACTATGTGGAAAAGAAAATAACACTTAGCTCGTCAATAGGTAAACGAAAAAAAATGAGCCATCGTGGGACGCCTCATAGATGTAAAATGACTATTTTGCACAGAAAATATGCTTGAAAGGTTGTTTTTTTTTTATGTTAAGACCGAGACCTTCCACTTGATGGTAGGTGGTATATGGTACCTTCATCTACAAGCAAAGTCACAGGAGCTGCAAATGCGCTGCCGACCATAGTATCTTTAAGGATAAGTGATTGGAAAATGAGCTCTGGTATCCACTCACTCACCGAAACACATAATCCGGTCAATTTAGACATTCGAAGTTACATCAATTCTCAATAAGCTGAAAATCGGTGAAATCGTTCAAAATATGATTATAAACAAAATCAGAAAGTTCCCCATCCCTCCCCTTTTTGCAAAAAATTTTATTCAAGGTTAAAGGTCGAAAAAATGAGTTTTTTGCGATTTTCAGCAAAACGGTAAGTTTTATCATAAAAATACCTCAGACAAAAATTGTAGATCATAAAATTATCTACAAAAAATGTATAAATACTTTTTTCCCTACGAGCCACCGTTTCTGAGATATAACGATTCAAAAAGTTGTAAAAGTTGTAATCGTCATAATATGCACACGTTTCCACACCACCTATGAGGTAGTGTACTTAGCGCGTTTTTTTTAAACTCTCAGAAATATCTCTCGTTATATCTCAGAAACGGTGGCTCGTAGGAAAAAAAGTATTTACACATTTTTTGTAGATAATTTTATGATCTACAATTTTTGTCTGAGGTATTTTTATGATAAAACTTACCGTTTTGCTGAAAATCGCAAAAAAACTCATTTTTTCGACCTTTGACCTTGAATAAAAATTTTTGCAAAAAGGGGAGGGATGGGGAACTTTCTGATTTTGTTTATAATCATATTTTGAACGATTTCACCGATTTTCAGCTTATTGAGAATTGATGTAACTTTACTCTTATTTTTTGGTCTAATTTGACCGGACTAACAACAGCACACGTTGTTCACTATTTCACGTAAATAATGGGGGTGGTTACTGCCACCAGACGAGCTGTCATTGGTGCTCAAATGACTGCGAAATGCATGGACAGCCACTACTTTCCTAATCCAGATAAGAACCAACTTTGAAGAGTTCATTTCCAAAGTAGACCCTGCCTGGAATCGGACCCGGGCCACCTAAGACAGAGCCATAACCACTCATCCAACGGGCTGTTAAAGAAATATATTAATGCAATTATAGTCTCCATATTACATACGCTATAGGTATATGAGCTCATTTTGATGGAGGGGGGATCGTGAAAGAGTTACAGAGTTATTTACTCTTTTATATTATAATATAAAGTTTTTAAAAGCTGCGCCCGTGACTTCGTACGCGTGGTATTCGGAATAACGGGTTTAGCCAAATTGGAATACAATAAATATTACCGGAAGCTTGCTACAATACATCAGTGGGAACCACATTGAAATTGGTTAAGCCGTTTCTGAGATTAGCGCGAACAAACGCACAGACAAACAGACAAAAATTCGGTGACCTCGGTAACATAAGTACAACGTGTATAAATTGTTTTTTTTTTTTATATTTAATGTACAGGCAATACTCGTTTACGATTTTGTTTTATTAAATGTTTTATTAACTATTTTATTAAATGACTGTATTATTTAACAATAACGAAGGCGCCGCGACTGCCGGCCAAGAGTATGAATAGTAGGCACTATATAGAGACATTATTTTGTATGTATGTCTTGACACAGTCACGTTTCCTCCTATCAATCGATTGTTGAATTTCACCGAAATCTCAGACTCAGAAATTCTTCCTTTTGGACGTGATAAGATTTAAACCTTATCTTGAAACATTATGAAAAAGAAAATACACGTTTAGGTATTCTTATGCGACAAGTCTACATTCATGCTTCTAACAGTGCTAATGGAAGCATGGTTGCATCACTGAAACAAGTCTGCTTTTTGCTAAGTAATATACTTATGCCAGCTTCTATATTCCAGCTGATAAATACGAACCGTGAATCGCGGAGACATAACTTACTTATTGGTGAGAGGAGGGAGAATTCGAATCCGTTTTAACACTTTTCCTCTAACAGAGTTATATCATGAAACAAGATACCAAGAGACGTGATATCAGCGGAGAATAATAAAATGCAGATTTAGACGTACCAGCGCAAGTAGCTAATTGTATCTAAGTTATAATTAAATAAGTAATAACTATGATAGTAAAAAATCCAGACATTTCCCACACATTATTTATATCGCAAAAAAAAATATCCAGAGAAACATAGGGATAAAGAGTAGTCAGCATTGTTTGCAAATTGCCAATTGAACCTATGTAGGTTAGGTGCTCCTATCATTACAGAATCCCGATCGCACCCATCTATTGTTCCAATTGACTTATGCCCCACAGTCATCCGAAAATCACCGGCTATTGTCTGTTCTACACTAAAGTTTTTAAAAGCTGCAAACACACTGAGGTTTCGCTCGTTCATTAAGCTGATTATATACGACATATTTCACCCCTACGCTTGTATGGAATAATCTGGCTTTCATGATATTTAATATTTTGTGATAAAATTAAGTATGTGCATCTGTTTGTTCGTTTGAACGCGCTAATCTCAGGAACTACTAGTTCTAATTGAAAAAATATTTTTGTTTTAAATAGTCCATTTATCGAGGAAGGCTATAGGCTATATAACGTCACGCTACGATAAATAGTATTATATATGTATAAGCAGTGCCCAGTACCGCGCGCCCCATGCGCACGCCCCGTATGGGCCGCAGCGAAGCGTGGCCGAGTTCAGCTAGTTTAAAATATATATATGAAGCAGTATGTATTTTATGATACAATTTTGTCTGGAAAAGACATTTTCAAGATTTTTTCATAGATATATTTATATGTGCAGCCTATATTTTTATATATATTATACATATAATAAAATCGTAAACAAAAAACAGTGTGTGTACATTAAATATTAAAAAAAAATTAAAAAAAAATGTACACGTTGTAGGTACTTATGTTACCAAGGTCAAAAAATAGGTTTTAGAATCTATGTCTGTTTGTCTGTGCGTTTGTGCACGCTAATCTCAGAAACGGCTTATGTATTGTAGCAACAAGCTTCCCGTAACATTTAGTGGTTGTTTCATTCCAATCGGTTTACAAACAAAAAAGTTACGCGCTATACCGAATCACACGAGTACGAAGTTGCGGGCTCAACTAGTATAATACATTAATATGCATTGTAGGATTTAACAGTTTATGCTTTAAAAGTTGAGTCCGATTCTAATATAGCGGGTCAAACACGATAGTCACAGGTTCGAATCTAGTTGGGTTTCATGTGTGCCTTTTTTAATTAACATACTTCAAGTAAAATTTGTATCTGTTGATTGCCATTCATTTTACGGGTAGACCCAAACACATGTTGCTTTGCCTCTCAGATTATATTATGGCTTGTTTCCCAAACTGGTTTCGCACGCAATAGAGCCGACTTAATTCGCCGTGTACAATCACTTCTCGAGTCTACCGCGTAACACGACTTTAGGTACATTCAACGTATACTTACGTCTACGTGTGCATGATGTTTAGAGGTAATTTTACAAATTGCTCTCAATAGAAAAGAAAAAGGTTGTCAATTAACTTCAACAATAAGTGAAGAAACTATGCAAATGAACTTTAAACGAGTCAAGTAACATTTAAATAAATTTCTTTGAACCGATCGAAAATTGGTAGCGGACGGGTTCGGTATCTCGCGGTCATCGGCGACCCTTAAAAGGCGATTGCAACTCGAGTTGCAAAATACGCGTTTCTGAGTCAGAAAGGTTGCATTTAAGGTGACTATGTACCTGAGATTTTCGAAAGTCATTAAGCTGCTAAATAAAACTCCATTAATGAAAGCTGGTGCATTAAAAAAAATCCATAGCGTTTAATTCCATTGCCAGGTTAAACAAATCTTTCTTTCTTGTTTTATTTTATTAAAAATTAAAAAAAAAAACATTAAAAAGGAATTGACTCGACCATTATGTAATATAATTATGTATAACAAATATGTATAACAATAAAATATAACAAAAATCTACAAATCTACAATTAATCTACAATTTGATTTATTAAAATTAGGACTATCGCTTTCACAATTTTGTTTTCCTACTCTTTAAAGCATTTACTCGCCTTAACACATATATTATATGTATGTATTTACTTGGCACATTTTCTTTGTGATACAATTAACCTTACAAATAATCTCTTACAAATAATAATTAATCTCTTGACTTATCAAGCCAACGTTAAGCTGTTTAAGTGTATTACGCTGCGATGTCTTAATCCCAGCCCGGTCAGGAAAAATCGGACGCCATTTTATTATATAATATTCACTTAACAAAAACATTATTTTCTACTTTATATAATACTGTTAAAACATTAATTCTATCTTTATCACTAATTTAATTTTTTTTAATTTGAATTTTTTAATTTTAGATGACCCTTCGGTACTTTTTTTTCTGGATGAATGTCCTTTTTTGTATCCTTGATAACGTGTATGCAAAATTTTAATGATGATCTGTTGAGAAGTTAAGGCGTGAGCGTAACAAACAAACAAACTTTACGTTATGTTATGTTACGTTATGTTAATTTAGTTAACATATGCAATATAGATTAAAATTTTCTCAATGCGTATGAACTGGGTGCATATCATGACAAGTTTTCTCAAGTAGACAAGAGTTGAATGGTCTTAATGACGAGCCAAGGTACCTAAGATTAGAAACATTACGCCCTAATAATTCCTCTGCGCTGTGATGCTTCACAGCTCGAAAAAAAGGCTCAATTTGAAGTTGTTTCAGTAACCAAGCTTAGCTTAGCTTAGCTTACGGAACACCGCAGCTTCCAAAGTAGATATAAGGATAATATATAATCTGACGGTTGGTCCGTTTGGGTATTTTATTTTTATTTGCCCAAGCGCATGTGAGAGCGGACGTGTCATCTTTGAGCTTTCCTTTTGTAGTGTTGTCGGTCCTTTCCATATCGGAAATAGATATAACACACTCTTAAATCTCGACACTCCCTACATAAAAATATTACAATACTGAGAGTTTTAGAAAATAATTCAATTAATTAAATTTTAATTAAGATTTTATTTGAATTGCACTTATTTTTTTTTTTTTTTTTTTTATTCGATAGAAATACCAACAGCACAGCAAAAATTCATCAAGTCACACAGAAAAATATATATAGACACATTTACATTTACTTGCCAATTACAGGTATCTGTTTATATTGCATATTGTCTATGTTAAGAGTTTAAAAAAAAAAAAAAATTACAATTGTCAACCATTTCATACAAATACCAATCAAAAATACATATTAATATTAAAAACAATTTGGAAGAGAAGGGTGTGCACTTAAAATCTAATCAATTACAAAAGTCAAGCAATGTCAAACAATATAAATTACACCAATCAACGATAAAATCAAACTAAGAATCCAAAAAGTCAAAACAATGTCAATCACATCAAAAAATAACACCTCACAATTACGTTATCATTGTTATTATTATGAATTAAATATATCGTCAGTCAATTAATCGATTCATCATTATTTTACAACTTTGAGAGCTTTCTCTTAAAAATACTTAATCTGTCATGGAAAATATCCACTTCTATGTCAGTTTGGAGCGAATGGAAATGGGAAATCATACGGTTGACCGGGGAAAATTTGCCTAAGTTAGTACGTGCTATGTCACAAGAAAATACCTTGCTTGTAGGACATCTGGGCATAACACGTGGCACCGCCACGGAAAAGAGACTCAAGACATCAGGTGCCGAAAAAGTTCCATTCACTATTTTGTACACAGTCATTGCATCTGCGATCTTGCGTCGAGTCTCCAATGACTGAAGTTTAAAGTGTAACAATCTTGAATTATAATCCAGAGAAGGTGGGCATTTTTTGTCTTTGTGGGTGAGATATCTTGTGAAACTTCGTTGAATACGTTCCAACCTCGCTATGTGAACTTGATACGAAGGATTCCAAATTGGAGAAGCGTATTCTATAATACTCCTAACTAATGTTTTATATAGACATATCACCGTATTTACGTTCTTAAAATTTCTGCTGTTACGTTTTACGAAGCCCGATAATTGAGAAGCTTTTTTTGCTAATGCGTCTATATGAGAAATGAATGTAAGTTTAGTATCCAATATTACGCCTAGGTCTCGCACCGTATGGACTTCAGAAAGGGGGGTGTTACCGATAAAATATGATGATATTATAAGATAAATCATAAGATTACCTAATGTTCGTTTAAATAATATGTGAAACAGTTGGTAATAAAAGATAAAATACATCCTTACTATAGATTAAGCAATTATTATTTTTTTCATTTATAATTTAAAAAATATTAGGAGGCACTAATTTTATATTATTATTACCCAATTAATAATTAAGCCATTAAATAATTAACTGTGAATTTTGAAGTTGACACACATATATGTAGATGAACTCGCGGATACATTAGAATCCGGATATAACGATCTTCAAGGGACCGGCGACGTTATGTCGTACTAACCGGACGACGCACATACCAACTTGATTGTTTTTTTTTCTTGTGTATTCTAATAATATATACGTATTATGTACCTACATAGTAAGATTAATTTTTATTTAAATAATTATTAAAATTAACAAAAACTAACTGAAATTACCAATTAAATATTACACATTACTTACATATGTATGTATGTATGTAACCAACAAACATACTGTGCATTGTAGTTAACGCAAAAAGTTTGTAATTTTGGTTTGTTCATGACCGGTTTTCTTTAAAAAAAAAAAACGCATTGAGCGTTTCTGCAGCTTTCAGGAGCTTCAAGTGTTAAACTCATTTAAGCACAAGTAACGAGATCAACCTCGTCACAAAAAGACTTGACTGTGATTTGAGCACTAATCATAATACGTAGGAGAGGACAGAAAGCAGAGGCGGAACGGTGAGGTAATAACAATGGGCTGATAAGTCCCGGGCCTAACAAAGAAAACTCGGTGTTTTTTTTTGTTCAAAATTAGCTTTATTCATTAACGTAATCTCCATCAAGAGCAACGCAATCATTCCAGCGCCGCTCTAACATTTCAATACCACCTTTGTAGAGCGATTTATCTTTTGCCTCAAAATAGGCTTCAGTTTCAGCGATAACCTCTTCATTCGTTCGATATTACTTACCGGCGAGCATTTTTTTGAGGTGCGAACATCCAGTAGTCGCTGGGAGCCAAATCGAAGTTTGGCCAGTGGATGAGGGAGCAATTCGAAGTTCAATTCATGTAGTTTTGCCATTGTTTTAATTGACTCGTGACACGGTGCGTTGTCTTGATGAAACAAAAATTTTTTTCTTTTCCATACGCGCGTTTCTTTGCAATTTCGGCCTTCAAACGCTTCAATAAGACTATATAGTATTCACTGTTGATGGTATTTCCCTTCTCAAGATAGTCGATGAATATAATACCACGCACATCCCAAAATACCGAGGCCATAACCTTTCCAGCCGATTGTTGTGGTTTCGGGAGCTTTGGACGAGGTTCACCAGTTGCTGTCCACTCAGATGACGATCGTTTTGAATCCGGATTGAATCCAGGATGAAACATGGATCCATGTTTTATACATTCTCACATATCGACGTAAAAATTCCGGTTTATTATGTTTAAATAAACATGGCTAAACACTGCTCAGAACCATCAACACGTTCTTGTTTCTGGTCAACATTGAGCAAACGCGGCACCCACTTTGAACAGAGCTTTCTCATAGTCAAATGTTGATCTATACTTTACTTACTAATATTATAAAGCTGAAGAGTTTGTTTGTTTGAACGCGCTACTGCGAACTACTGGTTCGAATTGAAAAATTATTTTTGTTTTGAATAGTCCATTTATCGAGGAAGGCTATAGGCTATATAACATCACGCTACGATAAATAGTATTATATATAAGTAGTGTCCAGTACCGCGCACCCCATACGCACGCCGGCTGCCGCCTTATGGGCCGCAGCGAAGTGTGGCGAGTTCAGCTAGTGGATTTTTTTGATGTTACCGTCTCATTTGGACGTTCGCTGCGTTCTGCATCATCGGTGTCTCTACGACCACGTTTGAAGTCAGAAAACCAACGTTTTATTGTTGTTTCTGATGGAGCCATTGCCATTGCCATTTTCAAGCCATTGCTTCGCTTAAACAGTATTTTTTTCCATCAAGAAGCAGTGTAAAATTAAAACACGAAATTGTTTTTGATCCACCGTTTTGAAAATAGCGAAAGTGGCGTCACTCTTAGCACAATAACTCACAAACTAATGAATATAATGTCATGAAATTTTAACAGCTGTCTTTTAAGTTAGTACCTACTAACTGAAAAATAGGTGAATGCAATAAAACTAGCGCAATCTATGTGTTAGGCCCGGGACTTTTCAGCTCATGTAATATTTTTGCATGAACATTGTAAACAAAATAGGTCGCTATAAGCAGTTGGTCGTATAAACAGGAGTCGTACTATACGGACATGATTACATGGTAGTCTATATGAAACCTACCTTGCTTTCTCATTTTCAACGTTAAAAACGGTTAGACGTTGTAAGCGAAGTCTATCCGGTTTCTATGGTACCTATTTTAAACGTTGTAAGTCACTGAGGTGGTTATTTAACTTAAATTAACTAACTAGAATTAATTAACTAGCTAGATAACTGAGATATAATTATACCTCTTCTTTTTAAACTCTTAATATATAGTACAAGTATGAATAAAAATAAAAATTTGTATAATGTGTATAATATACAAATATCATATCTGCTAAAAGATCATAAAAAATCTTTTTTCAAAGAGCTAACTTTTTGTAAGACTAGTCTATATCTAGATATTTTAGATCGCGTTTTTGTAGCTATATTAAAAGCCCAGGCTATATACCCTTGTTTACTACAAACTCAGCTAACTCACAATTACAACATATTATTAGTTATTTATTTATCTTTAAGTAAGTCGCTGTTATCTGCGTTCATGTAGAAACAGGAATGAATGTCAATGATAACACTAGCGTGTACAATATGATGGGCAAGGAGCAAACGTTTATCGGCGTAATACAATTTTAACCGATAACATTCACTTTCAACGAAAGGAAATTTTACTTCTGTTAACAATCGAACAGTTACACCGACGTTTCCATTGAGCCATACAAACAATGGTCGAAAGCGGCTAACAATAAATTGTGCAACACTTTACGAAGCCGGCCCGTTCGCATAGCCTCATCATACCATACATCACTGACCCTGCGGCTCTCTATATAAAAAAATCTATTGCAACATATATGATCCGTCATCGCTTGAAAACGGCGATACGTAATTGTTAGGACACAAGATTAGTTGAAAATAATTTTTGAAATTGTATAAAAGATTTATCCTACTGTAGTCGGCAGCGCACTTGCAGCACCTGTAGCGTTGCTTGTGTTATAGGCGACGGTAGCCACCTACCATCAAGTGGACCGTCAGCCTGTCTGTCGACATAACATAAAAAAATAAAATAAAAAAAAAAGACGCAAATTTTAATGGTATTTTCTACATGAATTATTATTATTGCGAAAGTCGTTTGTTTGGTTAGGCTTATTACTAAACCGATTATCATTAAACTTCGAATACACGTTATCTGAGCACTGTTCCCTAGGAAAGCGTGCGGAGTCGCGGAAAAAAGCTAGTTCATCATTAAAAAAAATGTGAATTCCTAGTGAATTCCCGTAGGTGTTCCACAATCGTCCACTTTCCCCACTTAGCGTAATTCAATCAGTAACCCGTATCCGCTCGAGAGCTCCCCTATACGTTCCCGAGACCACCACGACACTACTTAAAAGCCGCACCATACACGAGCCGAATCATTTCTTGTCTTTTCATAGCGCTTGCTTTTGATTTCGTCATAATAAATTAATCATACTGTGCGCTATTTGAACAAAGACTATAGGTTGTTTGATCATAAGTGTTATGTTATAAAAACATCGCTATGACTAATGCAATCACGGTAACAAGTATAGTACAAACAAATCAGCTCTGTCTGTCAGTTTGTGTGCTGCTAAACATTTTTTTAATTGTGTTTGTATCAAACAATTTGGTCTAATAGAGGAAAAACAATTTTGAATAATATATAATAAATCAATATCATTCTTCAGTCATCTTTTAGACCCCAACAGTTTTTTTTTTTCATAAATAAACCCCTTTATAGTATTTTCACTGTATGATGATATGCGTGACAGTTCTCAATTTTTCATGTCACGCATACTGTTTTAAAATAAAAAAAAACTGGCTTAAAAAAAAAACAAATAAACAAACAAATGCATGAAAAAAAATTATCTATTCGAAAAACACAAAAGAAATTATCACTTTCATAATTATTTTATTATTATAATAGGTAAATGTAATAAAAAACATATGTTTTAAAAGTGTCAAACGCGTGGAAAGGAACTTGTTTAAATAGGGATTGACACTAGGGATATTCACCTATATAATATTTAAGAATTTATTCGTAAATCTGAAAATCTGAAATCGGTAGTTCGATTCCATTTGCTTCGCCAACTCATTCGATATTTTCAAACAATCGATTAAATGTCATTAGGTTGCATCACTAAAATTGTCAGTTACGAACTGTCACGCATATCATCATACAGTGAAAATACTATAGTTTTACTATCATCTCAGCAGTACCTTTACCATGAGTTTACAATGACCGCACTCGCTAGCGAGAGCGTAAAACATTTATATGAAAAACTGTCAACTGTCAATGTCAAATTGACAATTTTCCATATAAATATTTTACGCTCTCGCTAGCGAGTGCGGTCATTATAACTCATGGTAGAGGTACAGTAGACCATTCACTGGTGAACATAACCCTACCCAAAACTTTCTATTAATACAGTTCAGAAGAAAGTTAGACACAGCGTCGACCCACGGTTCTTATTAGGTTGTCACATTAACATACTAAGTCTACGGATTCCCCCCATTTCTGTTTTATCATGCAGAGTAAACCCGAACACAAGGCTCACAGTTAGAGAGCAGGTTCAGCGTATGTCAGCGTTGGCATTGAGAAATTTCGGACAGTGGCTCGTCTCTGTTTACCTAATTGGCCTGCTTATCGCAAGTAGACCTAAATTTAACTGAAATGGTCTTAAGACCCGATCCCCACCCTTTGGGAAACTAACTTTAAAGTAAAAGATAATATTATGAAGAAACCTAATACTATTTCTTAAGAATAATACTATTCAGGTTCAGGTCAACTTTTTTGATTCGAACTGCTAGCGTGTGGAACCAACTTCCAGCACCCTTGTTTCCACAACACTACAACCCTGGACTCTTCAAGTCGCGAGTGAATCGGTTCTTAATAGACAAGCATGCTCCATCTTAGATCGCGTCATCACTTACCATCAGGTGAGACTGCGGTCAAATGCTTGATCTATCATTATAAAAAAAAATTTATAGTTAACTAGCGTTCCGCCCCCGGCTTCGCCCGGGATGCAATTTTTATATTATGAACATTCCCCGTTTATCCCTCTTTCCATTAGTCAAAACCGAATTAAAATCGGTTTACCCGTTCACGCGTGATGCCGTGACCAAAGGAAATAGGGATTCATTTTTATATATATAGAAAATTAAATAGGTTTCAAAGAAACACCATTAAATGTCAGTTTATTTTTACCATAAAACTAGTAAGTATCTATGGACTTTGAGTGGCAATATTCCTTATGTGGGCGAGAGTAGATACAATCATTGTGTCGCGTAGCTACTATTTGCATAACAAATAGTTTCCGAGTTTGAATTGACCGTTTAAAACCGTTGTCCTTTACAGAAATTGGACATCCTGGAAGGCGATCTTCCCGATTCAACGACGGACCTGATAGTCACCGGTGGCGAGGCTGTCATGATTGGATCCAACACTTTGTCCAAGCTCAAAGACCTGAGACACCTTCGAATTTCCGGACCGAAACTCATTATGTTTGCGAGGAACTCCGCTGTTGAACTGAACGTCCTCAATTCTTACATAGAAATAGAGAAATGTGACGTTTTGAGATTTGAGGAGAGAACTTTTGTGGACATAAAAGGTAAGCCTAGTATTTACAAATGCATTGCGACGTGAATTCTTAATTATTAAATGTGATTGCGATAATTAAAACCTTTATTTGACTCTACTAATATGTGGTTAGTTCTGATTATTGTGTCAACTCATCAAGAAATCAAAATCATCTAGATTTGTTGAAGATACATCCATAAATTTTCTATTGAAGCGTCCAACCAAATGGCTTACAATGTGTATTCGAATTATGATTGACTACGGCTTTAACATGCATCAAGTTGACATTTGTTTATTTACAAAGAAGCCGTGATTTTACATGAAATGGGGAGTAATATTTTAAACCCATGATGGGGTTGTCTAGAAAATGAGTTAGCGTATACAGGTTTAGGCATAGATCTGGGTTCAGGTATATACACATGTACATCTTACACAATCATCTTAAATCATCGTAAGGCAACCAACACCATACGAAGTTATATGAGCAGAGTAATAATAATGTCAATATAACACATTTTATATTATAGCAAAGCGAAAATTATAGACCTCTATGCGCCTAACACATGCTTTATGTTAATTTCCACTTTAATGTTTAATACAATAAGTTTAGAATGCATCGCGTGTACACGTTTTGGGTTAATATATTGTGCAACTGTACTGAATATTAAACAGCTTTGAGTAAACATCATAACCGCCGATTTCTTTGTAGTCAATGTAGATGGTATAGATGGAAAAACATGTGATTTTCATCGATGCATGTATAGAAATGGCTCTGCGAATTGCAAACTCTGACCCTCGTACTAGCAGTGTCACGCGAAAACCAGCCCCAAAAATTTGACAGTACAATAATAACAATGAAAAAACATATACTACTCATTGATTATATTAGAAGATTAGCTGAGCCCGCCACTTCGTAGGTACGCATGGTATTCGGTACAGCGCGTAACTTATTTGTTTGTAAATTAATTGGCATGAAACAAACACTTAAATTTTAGGGGAATCTTGCTAGTCAGTGAAAACCGCATTCAAATAGATTAAGCCGTTTCAGAGATTAGCGTGCACAAACGCACAAATCGATAACCAGACAAAAATTCCAACTATTCTTTTGACCTCGGTACAATGTGTATCAATCTTTTTTTTTAATCTTTAATGTACACAGACACGGCTCGTTTACGATTTTATTATTATTTATAAATAAAATAAAATATACTGTAATAAAAACTGTAGGAAACTCTGTTTCAACTTCGAATAAATGAAATAAATTCTTTATTGTAATGTGTTTGCTGAAATAATTATGTGGCCAACCCAAAAAACGCCCCCAAACCGATATATATCACCGACTGCTTTGACAAAAACCGCGATAACTCTACAAATATTAATAATTATATATTAATGAATATACAAGTAAATTATTCTCACTAATTACTCTTTTCATCGACGCCAGCAGGGACAAAATCAGTTCATCAATTTTAAAGAACAGCGCATACAGAGAAAGGGGAACTTATACTATAGCTGAGGCCCGTGATTAAACTCGTCGTTAAAGTTAAATTGACAATACATTTCTGCTCTTCTTGATAATTGGTAATGCTCGTTTATAGTCGGGGGGTTGAATTCAGCTCCTGACCCGATGCATCGCCTATAATTTCGTTCCACTTAGCATACTTACTCTTGATCTATAAAAATAAAATGCATTTTTTTTTTAAATCCGACTGGCAGTTTCAAAGTTTAGCGCATTCAAACAAACAAACAAACTCTAAAGCTTTACTATATTAATTTAGTATGTATACTGTACATAGTGTTTGTAACCATCCGCCTTTGTACGTTATACCTATAACACACGTAACGCATTGAGTTACAATGAACTCTTCAATTTGGAAGCGATGAAAATTGTTCCGATGTAACCCATCGACTTGTGTGTCTATCCCGTTACATAACAGATATTGGTCGGTCTGACGCAGTACAGATACAACGATGATAGTCTTATGCAGCGATGTAAAGTGAGTTTTATTTAGTGAACAAAACCGGTTTGGACGGTCGTGAGGCCATTCGTCTCGTAAGCTGCCGGATGGGCCTTATTATCGAGTCGTCGTCTACCAATTTCATATTCCACTGTAGATTATATACGATATGGACAGCACATTGTACATACAAATATGTTACTATTAACAGCAAAGAACAGTCAAATATTCAAAAAAGTTGCTCTTGATTGCTTACAACTTCTCGTTTATCCGCTCTATACATTTCCCATCATACACCATCTTTTCAACAGTTTTCACAATCTTCCAAATAATTATGAATTTTGATGAGTCAGTGAAAATTAGTACATATAAAAGGCTTATAGCGTGAAATCCTTTATAGGACGGGCTAGAATAAATTTTATATATTAAATGTGGATTTATATTAGATACACCGGGCCGTGTCCCCGTGCCCCGGTCATTGATAAAAACACGACGAGCGCACGGTCCGGTGGCGACACGGTGTAATATGAATCATCCTTAATAAACGCTGGCAAAATAAAAGGTTGGGGAAATAGATTCTTCGCATTTTATATGAAAACTCAAGACTTTTTTTAAGGTTTATTTACATTTCATTACGATATATATTTGCGATTTTGTTCGATGACTTTTTACCATCTTCCAGGCTTTGACTTTTACATGATCCCGTTGCTGTAGAAATTTTGGGACTTCTGATAAAAAAAAAACGCGATAAGTAGTTTTGGCAGTCCTCTCTTGATGTTAACCTGACCTGCCTAAAGAATTCTAAAGAGACCGAAACAGGTGGAAATCTGAAGGTGCAAGGTCAGGGTTATATGGCGGTTGCATTAACACTTCCCAGCCAAACTCTCTTAATTTATGCTGAGTGGCTAAAGATGTGTGTGGTCTAGCGTTTTCGTGATGAAAGCTATGTCGATCTTGCTCCACTTTTTCAAAAAATGGCGTCCATTTTATCCGTAACGGGGCGAACAGAGCGAGGTGCATCTCTGATCCCGGATTGAAAACACTTAAACCAACTTTGTGCTAATCTTTCTTAATGACACTGCATTAGGTCCATAAACGTCACAGTTTTTTTCGTGGCTTGCGTTGCATTTTTTCCTTTTTTGTAATAAAATTATAAAACGTATCAAATTTCTTCATTAGATTCACTCATTTTGACTGAAGAAAAAACAAGTTCAAAATAGCTGGAAACAAAATTTTACTAATTTAGTTCTTTTTTTGAAATAACCTTTTTAATGTCATCAAAACCAGCCAGATACAAATAGTACAGCCGAAGAGATTTTATTACAAGTTTACACATACTATATGCGAAATAGTATATTTCATTACAAGTGCGGAAAGGCTGTCATTGCAAAGAGTTCCGACAAATGTCTACCCGAGCCGAAGGCGAGGGTTGACAGTCGGTACAAGTTGCAATGACGGTTCCGCACGTGTACTGAACGACTATTTTTAATACAGTTGCGAAAAAATGAAGCGATTTAATAAAACAAACAACTAAACTCGCAAAGAGAATTTCTGGAAAATGGCGCCAACCGTACAATATAAGCAGAGACATTTTTTTTCTTCACGCATTCCGGTAGGCAAAGGAAACTATGTGCCCATACAGCCAAGTCTTCAGTAGAATTTTTTTGTTGATTTGAAATGAAAATGAAATTTAATGAGATGAAATGAAATGAAACCTAACCTAACTCATTAAATCAAATCATTAAATCTGATATTGAAACAAATTCGTAGCTTCTTTTTAGAAATATACGTATTTGCATGAATCATAAAAACTTTTTAGTAAAAACTTCATGGTTGGTTTTTCTTTTTAATAGATATTATTTTGACAGTTGGGAAAGAGAACGCACGAGTGCGGGAAAGGTAAAAAAAAAGCACGAGTGTGTAATAGCCCACTTTCCGAACGCTATACGTCCCTGCAATACGCCACTTTTTGAGCAACTGTATTAAAATAGTATATTTCATTACAAGTGCGGAAAGGCTGTCATTGCAAAGAGTTCCGACAAATGTCTACCCGAGCCGAGGCGCAGCCGAAGGCGAGGCTTGACAGTCGGAACAAGTTGCAATGACGGTTCCGCAAGTGTACTGAACGACTATTTTTAATACAGTTGCGAAAAAATGAAGCAATTTAATAAAACAAACAACTAAACTCGCAAAGAAAATTTCTGGAAAATGGCGCCAACCGTAGAATATAAGCAGAGATTTTTTTTCTTCAACCATTCTCGTAGGCAAAGGAAACTATGCCCATACAGCCAAGTCTTCAGTAGAATTTTTTTATTGATTTGAAATGAAAATGAAATTTAATGAGATGAAATGAAATGAAACCTAACCTAACTCATTAAATCAAATCATTAAATCTGATATTGAAACAAATTCGTAGCTTCTTTTTAGAAATATACGTATTTGCATGAATCATAAAAACTTTTTAGTAAAAACTTCATGGTTGGTTTTTCTTAAAGAGAACGCACGTTAAAGAGAACGCACGAGTGCGGGAAAGGTAAAAAAAAAGCACGAGTGTGTAATAGCCCACATCCCGAACGCTATACGTCCCTGCAATACGCCACTTTTTCCCCGACCTAATAATTATTTAATTTAGATGATTATTTGTTCGAAGAATTAAATATTTTAAAATGATGGAATGAAATTCAACTTCCTGTGTGATGAGACATATTTTCGAATAACGTCGCAACCGCAATGTACAAGGGGACACATGGACATGTGGACAGAAGCTGTGGTAATGTAATGATGACGCACGCCATAACGCAGACAAACTAAGTAAAAAAACAACGTTGCGTTTTTCTTTGTGTTCTTCAGTAGACGTATATTGTACGATATTTTGAAAATAAACATATTAAATATTTAAAAATATTAAAAATTTATTGAGGTAATTTATTAATCTTATATTTTTTAGAGATTCTAACTAAAATTATAAATGCGATAGTGACATTGTTTGGTTGCTTTTCTTTTATTTTCACGCCTTAACCTAACTAACTGATATATCACGATAATCTGGCTACACGTTGTCGGCAATACAAAAGAGGACCTTTCGTCCAGAAGAAAATCCTGTTACCGAGGAATCATCTAAAAATAAAAATAAATTCAGTGCCCGACAAAAAACACCTATGAAAAAAAACGGGACAAGTGCGAGATGAACTCGCGTGAAGAGGGTTCCGTACGATGTTACCTACAGTCGCTGCCTACCTCTGTCTGGTTCTCCGCTTACTTTTTCTAAACCATTCAACCTATTTCGATGAGCTTTTCACTAATGGAAAGAGCGATAAACAAAGAACATTTGCGTAAATCCTTTGCTTACAAAAGCACATAATTACATAACAATACATTATTTATTTATTTATTATTACAATATTATTTATTATTATTTATTTATTTATTATGTAAAATCATTGTAACCTATATTCAGCAAATAAATGATTATGATTATGATTAATATTGTTAAAGGAATTTTAATTTGTTAATGTACTAAGTGAAGCCAATAAATAAATTAAGTAGATTTTCGTAAATATTTGTTTAGAAATTAATCGTTTATGATTTTCTATGTTTTTCTTTAATAAGTAGGTACGTGATTTTCTTGCATTACTTAGATACTTATCTGTCGTAAATGGCGACGTCACGTGCCGCGATAATGTTTTATCTCTGTTACACACATGTTCTCCGCCGTAGGTATGAGGGAGCGAGAAGTGAAATGTTGAACATTATTAACACAATAGTCCCTTAAGAGAATTTTAATAATTATAATACGCAATATTAAAGCAACCTCCACGTGTGTGATTGTAGCGTCAATACTTTGAGACAATTTATTATACTACACACAAGTAGACAATTCATCGATTTTTTATTTTAAAGATAAGGTTTAAATTAAAAAAAATTGAAAATAATTGTTAACTACGGAATTACTTATTTAATATAATCTATATTACTAATATTATAAAGAGAAAAGATTTGTATGTATGTATGTATGTAATTAATAAACTCAAAAATTACTGGACCGATTTTAAAACTTATTTCACCTATAGAAAGCTAATCAGTTAGTAACATAGGCTACTCACCCTCCCCCATCTCACCCCTTTAACTCCATACAAAATTGCCATTTTCCACGAATATTATATAATTTCATAAAGAGACGCGGAAAAATTCGCGTGCAACAGGTAGTAATTAATAAAATAAAAGTAAACTTCCCCACATATTATGTTAAGTAAATATGTCCACGTTATGTAATAACCTTTCTCATTGGAATTTATTTCGTCTTATTTATTTTGCTGATTGTATTTATACTTATCATCAGCTACTATTTCCCTTGTGTGTTTGTGTTATGAACGTTTAATGTGAGAAATTAATGTTTATTTTCTTTCTATTTCCTTCTAAATAGACTTTTTTTCGTTTTATTAAAGTACGATTGAGTAACAACGATAAACAAATCAATTTTAAGTAACAAATCGATTTAAGAGAATAATATATGTTCTAATGTCGAAATTATTGGTAAATGAAGGCTGTGGTTATAAAGAAAACAAATACGTTTTTATTTGTTAAATGATTCGAGTGACGGATATAACTATGTTAAAACTATGTGTTATAAGCAGTCCCCGAAAATACCAGCATAATTTTTTAAAGATTATTTGCAATGTCAATACAGCTGTTGTTATCTTCATAGATAATTATAGGCTGATGTAATATAATAGACATGTCATTTATTAATTACTAGCGGCCCGCCCCCGGATTCCCCCGGCGTGCAATTTTTATATGCTCTAAAACATTCCCCGTTTATCCCTCTTTCCATTGGCGAAAACCGAATTAAAATCGGTCTACCCGTTCACGCGTGATGCCGTGACCAGGAGAAATAGGGATTCATTTTTATATATAAGATTAATTAATCAAAACCGCTTCTCGTATTCGGCCTCTGTTGAGGAGGCGGCTTGTACTTTTCCTATCTATTTCATCATGTTCCCAATCAGAATCAGCACAGATTTATCATTTGTTGATCATTGCATTTTAAATAAGATAATTTTAAATTAATGGTCCCTTTTAGACAGGCCCTAGGGGGCGTAAGCGTAAGTCGTCGCCTTAATACACAAACCGTGCGTAATCTGCTAGTTTTAAAAATTACTTAAACATTCATTATATCCGTAGATAGAACCAACAAATGACACTAGACTCGTCAATCGTCAAAGTCAAAAGAAAATCTGTCTACAAACAAACGGGACATTGCGAAAAACTGTTAAAATGAAAAACTGTTTGGTCTTTACATAATGTTTATATGTAGACTAGCGTTTGCCTGCAACTCCTCGAGAACAGTACTTTTCTTTCTAGATAAAATGTCAATAATGTAGTTTTCTGTACCCCTATCGACGTTTGCGCAAAATTTCATGATGATATGTTGAGTAATTGATGATGATATGTTGACTTATAATTATTAGTTATACCATATCAGAGTTTAATTTCATTTAAAGGTCTTTCAGAGGAAGGTTACATATTTCATCAGTTCGATCCATCAATCCAATGGGCAAATTCTTTTTGTCGGTAGATCTGTTGATGAACAAAATTTGATTGACCATATTGATCGATTGAGGTTACATTCTCACAATGTACCAAAATGTACAGAGGCTTTAGCCAAATTAATTACAAACCAAATAAAGCCATCTATAAAATGGGAAGAGAAAAATTTGCAAACTCACCAATTATTATAAACTAGCTGAGCTCGCAACTTTGTACGCGTGGTATTCGGTATAGCGCGTAACTTTTTTGTTTTTAAATCGGTTGGAATGAAACAAACAATAATTACGGGAAGCTTGCTGCAATACATCAGTGTGAACCGCATTCAAATCGGTTAAGCCGTTTGTGAGATTAGCGTGCACAAACGCACAGACAAACAGAGAGACATAAAATCTAAAAAATATTCGTTTTGGTCTCGGTAACATAATTATAAATTATAACGTGTAAAAATTGTTTTTTTGAAAAATATTTAATGAACAGACACGGCTCGTTTACGATTTTATTATAATATTTTTTTTTTAAATTTATTATTACAGAATCAACAGCTCTCAAATACTTATAATATAGTTTATTATAATTTTATTTTATAATTTATTATAATATTATATACTTAGATCTATCTCAAAAACTAAAATTATAAAGAGATAAAATTTGTATGTTTGTTTGTAGGTATGTAACGGAGGTAATCTTTGAAACTATCCGATATAAGAAAATCTTTCACCAAGTTAGAACAGAATTTCTAAATGGATATATAGACTAAATAATAATAAGACTAGTTAAGTAGATATATAGTGCTTATCGGAGTACTACTTATCGCTAGTAGAATGTAATAAATATTTTTTTTTGTCATGAAGTGCGAAGAAAATTCTTATGCAGTGAAAAATTGCCTGGAAAATTGCACCCGTGCAAATCCGAGGGCGGACGGGTCGCTAGTTATAAAATAAAATCGCTGTCGGCTGCTGTCACCTGCTGTAAATCACCTAAACGATTTTGATACGGTTTTCACCAATAAAATTTGCGATATACGAGGAAGGTTTGTTTATATAATTTGCAGCATCGCATCCATGGGAAGCCGGAGGCGGGACGCTAGTGTATAATTATACAATTAATCACAAATTTATATTTCTCTATAACTATATTACTTAAGAACTTTTGGTTCGGTACAATATACGAGCGTAATTGCACAAGTTAATGAGCGTCATTTACAGATAAAACCGTAGATTCCGATGTAGTGTATTTAGCAAGTTGGTTCAATGTTTCGTCAACGGCACAACGGCCTCGGTGGCTACGCACTTGGTGACTAATCTGGACTATTTCTGTGACTGTTCCCTTCATATCTATATAGAAATATTTACACGTACACTCGTCAGTACAATACTCGTTTTCAAATGTCACTTATTATTCGAAACAAACCAAGAACTCAATATTAATTTTCTAATTTATCTCTATACAGGGTGGTAATTTGAGATGGGTCAGTAAGGGCAGCTACCTAAACCTTTGTAGCTAGAACAAAACACTCTTAGGAGACTATCCATAATTTTAATAGTTATTCCCATCGGCATTCAAAGATTTTGAAAAAATGGTACAGTCAGCGGGAAAAAGGTCAATTTTCACGTTTTGTTTTTATAGCGCCAATCGATTCTGTTACTTATAAGGATCAATTGACCCTACGGGACCACCTGAGCTTAGAGTACTAGAAACGTCAAAAATCTCAAAAAACTACTGCCATACATTTCTTACGGAATGAGATTGAAAAATAAGTTCAAATATTGTTTTTAATTAAAAAAGGCGGCAATCACTACAATTGCCAATCTTTAAAAACAAGTAAAGATCGTAAGTAATAAATCTACGATAGTAGTTGCTCTATTTGTTTGCCGTTTGGACGGTTTCTGCAATGAGCGTGTAACCGCTGATATTTTGTTTGCGTTAACTCCATACACCGTTGTAGTGACAATTCTTGAACTGTAATGTACCTAATTTTTCTTGTAAATTCCATTTTTGAGATATCCCAAAAAAAATATCAAGAGGTCTCAACGACCACAACGACAGCATTTGTATTTGTACTTTTTCCATATCTTTAAAACTTGGTTATGGGAAATGCCTACTTCGGCAGCGACTTCAAAGCTTCTAACGACCGAGTGTTAAAATTGCAACCGCTATTTTTTATCAAGATCATTGTTGTCGTAAGGATTTCTCTTAAAGGAGCTACACTCTACAAGAATATTTAGGAGATTTTTTATAACTTTTGATATGGCAGTTGATATTATTTATAAAATAAGCTTCTAATAAATCTATGCGATCTAAATGAATCAATATTTTCACAATTTAGCTGACATGCAAGAATAATAATAAATAACATTTGTTTCTAAAACAATGTTTTCCTTCCAAATTCAAATTAATTTAAAATAAACATTGCCTAGCCAGTTTCCATTGTAGTGATTGCCGCCTTTTTTAATTAAAAACAATGTTTGAACTTATTTTTCAATCTCATTCTGTAAGAAATGTATGGAAGTAGTTTTTTGAGTTTTTTGACGTTTCTAGTACTCTAACCTCAGGTGGTCCCATAGGGTCAATTGATCCTTATAAGTAACAGAATCGATTGGCATTATAAAAACAAAACGTGAAAATTGACCTTTTTCTCGCTGACTGTACCATTTTTCCAAAATCTTTGAATGCCGATGGAAATAACTATTAAAATAATGGATAGTCTCCTAAGAGTGTTTTGTTCTAGCTACAATGGTTTAGGTAGCTGCCCTTACTGACCCATCTCAAATTACCACCCTGTATATATAAATGAATCCCCATTTCCCTTGGTCACGGCATCACGCGTGAACGGGTAGACCGATTTTAATTCGGTTTTCACTAATGGAAAGAGGGATAAACGGGGAATGTTCTTATATATAAAATTGCACCCCGGGCGAAGCCGGAGGCGGGTCGCTAGTTATTATTAAAAATCAGAAAGTTTCCATAGGTGTATGTCAGCTCCGAGGCACGACTGGAGTTTACTCCTTTATTAATTAATTAATTAATTTAAACTTATAAAATTAAATATTATATATATAAAATTTTAAATATTATACATATATATAAAATCCCAATAGATAACTGAACACCTACTTATAGTAGTTACATTCTGCATACTCAGATGTCACGTGTTACAACAAAAGTTATGTTAGTTACGTTCGATATACACAGATGTCACTATGTTTTGTAAGTTCAAATAGTACATTTTGTCAACGACAGATGTCGCTGCCCCGGCAGTTTATAACGCGCTATCGTTTCTTTTGTTTTCATGCAAGATTTTGACGTTGTATACATAAACTCTTGTGGTTTCATATGACAATACTTGACATTGATCATTCGTCTTGACGCGTAATAGGGTTAGGTACGAGTGCTCACTTACGTTTTTTTGCGATTTGGACTGGTTTATTTATCTTATACTTATATATCTTACTATATATATCTTATACTGACTATATTTATCTTATCTAGACTGTTTTATTTATCTTATACTGATGACCTGTTGGCTACTCGTCTAGGACACTGATTTTGCACACGATTGGAGTTTTTTAATTACGCCTTTTTATTTATTTTAATCATTATTTTAGTACTATGTATTTAAATAAAAAAACTATATATATATATGAACGATATATCGTATCCAGAACAAGACTAAAATTCGAAGAAAGAGTGGGCGATTCACTGTGAGCTAACAAAAGGTACTTAATAAAAATTGGCGTGATTTTAAAATGGCGTTGTGATATATTGTGATTTTTACAAATAAAAATCAGTTTCAAAGAAAGCGCATCAATTTTGTTCCCATTACTCAGAATCGCATTCAACAATTTAGGGATAATTTAAACAGTAAACTGCCTGGGCTGCCTTATCATGATAGTCTTAATGAAATGTATAACTCTTTATTTAAATTAATTAATAATGAATTTGGTAATGTTTTTACTGCAAAATCTCATTTAGTAACCAATTCTAAGGCATTTAATGAGTGGGCAACTCCTGGCATTCATAAAAGTAGAACTAAGCTTTATGAGTTGTATGGTCAGAAGCCATATAATCATAACTCAGAGTTTAAGGAATATGTCAAAAAGTATTCAAAATTGTTTAAAAGAGTCTGCTACATGGCAAAGTCTCTTTATGTGAAAAACAAAATTAGAACTTCCACAAATAAAATAAAAACTACATGGAACATCATCAACAGGGAAACAGGAAGAAGTACAATGCACGATAGCAGCTTTCATCTAAAAATAAATGATCAGGACTTTAAGGCAGATATGGATGTGGCAAACGAGTTTGAAACTTTTTTTTCCAATATTCCGGTTAACATTACACAAACACTTAATTCATCACCAACTGAGGCTGAGAATATATTAAAAGAGAATGTGAAAGAATGTGACACATCATTTGAATTTGCGGTTGTTAGCCCTGTTGACATAGTAAAGTTCTTTAAGACAATTGAAATTAAAAAAACTGCAGATCTTTGGGGTATGTCAGTGAAAACAGTTGCCTCTGTAATAAATATAATTGCACCCCACTTAGCAACTGTATTCAATTGTTGTGTTACATGTGGTGAATTTCCTAATCTAATGAAAATTAGCAGAGTTGTGCCTATTTTTAAGTCGAATGATACAACTAATCCCGCTAATTATAGACCGATCTCAATACTTCCGACTCTTAGTAAAATCTTTGAAAAAATTATTTTAAGTCAACTGCTAAAACATTTTAATGATCATAATTTACTTTTTAAAAAACAGTTTGGTTTCACGAAGGGTCGTTCTACTATAGATGCAGGTGTTGAACTTTTGAAAAATATATATGAGGCATGGGAAAACTCGCAGGACGCTCTAGGTGTTTTCTGCGATTTGTCCAAAGCCTTTGACTGTGTGCAGCACGACACATTGTTGAGGAAATTGCACCATTACGGAATTAGGAACAAGGCTCTTAATCTTCTCACTTCCTATCTGAGCCATAGAATTCAAAGGGTTGATATAAATGGTATAAAATCTCTGGGCTCTGAAGTTAAAATAGGTGTCCCTCAAGGCTCAATACTTGGCCCTTTTTTGTTCTTAGTTTATATTAATGATTTGGCTTTTTCTGTGAACAAACATGACATTGTATTGTTCGCTGATGACACTTCATTGATATTCAAGATTAGGAGACAACTTGGGTGCTATAATGAAATAAATAACGCACTTTCAAATGTAGTGCATTGGTTTAGTGTAAATAATCTCCTTTTAAATGCTACGAAAACTAAACTTATTAAATTCAGTACCCCTAATGTTAAAGATATTGGGACGAATGTGATTTTGGGTAATGAAAAATTGAAGCCCGTAGAATCGACAGTTTTCTTAGGTATTACTGTAGATTCTAAATTACAATGGGGTCCTCATATTGAAATACTAAGTAAAAGGCTTAGTTCTGCGGCTTATGCCGTTAAACAGATCAGACACCTAACAGATATCGACACAGCTAGAATGGTCTATTTCAGCTACTTTCACAGTATAATGTGTTATGGGATTCTTCTTTGGGGCAATGCTGCGGACATAAATACTATCTTTATTCTTCAAAAAAGGGCCATAAGAGCCATCTATCAAATGGGTCCGCAGTCTTCCCTCAGAGAAAAATTCAAGGAAATTAAGATTTTAACTGTTACTTGCCAGTATATATATGAAAATTTAATTTATGTGCATAAAAATATTAGTCAATTTAATAAAAAATGTGATACTTATAATATCAATACTAGATTTAAAAATGATATTAATTTACACAAGACGCGACTACATAAAATAAGTAATTCCTTCATGGGTCAATGTATACGGTTTTATAATAAACTTCCTGAGTTAATTAGAGCCTTACCTATAAATAGGTTTAAAAGTGTAATTAAGACCAAACTCTTTTCCAAAAGTTATTATAAAATCGCTGATTATTTAAGCGATAATGAAGCCTGGACTTGAGGATTCTGTGCTCATACTATGTTCAGTATTGTATATACTTTGACATGTGTATAATTGTAAATGTCATATTTATTATTTTATAGATGACAAAAAGAGTGGTATCCTGAGTTTCTTTCGGGGTTTCTTCTCAGGATCGTCATCATCTTGGCTTGTTTTTTTTTTCCGAAACCCTGGTAAATTATACCTATATTGACGGTCATAAGAGTTTATTGTAAACCTAATTGATGAATAAATGATTTGATTTTGATTTTGATTTATGTTAGTGCAAATTAAAAAAATTACACCTTCCTCAATAGCATATAAAATACAATTAGTATGTTTTAATCAATTTCTATCATTCACCGAATGAAGTTCATTCAATGACTCCCCATCACTAAATTGTGTTACCTTTTTTATCAAGTAAGAATGAACAGACTTTACAAGCGTCAACTGTCGCACAAATTTCAAAGTGACAGATAGTGTAACACTTTTAGTTAACGCTTTTATTAATTTTACTCCTCATAAAATTTCCATACCGGGGGCCTTATATGAAAATCGATTCTTAAGGAGTAAACTTCAACAAATACAAGGTAATCTTCTAACCTCAGACAGGCTGACTGGTCCTCTTGACTGTCGCCTATAACACAAGTGTTACCATAGGTGTTGCGAATGCGCTGCAGACCGTAGTAGGATTAAGGGTGAGGAATTAGAAATGAGCTCTGGCATCCCTTACTCACTCATCGAAACACAACAGTGCACATGCTGCTATTTCACGGTGGCCTTCTGTAGGGGGCCCACCTCAAACTGCCGCCAGACGGGCTGCCCATAATGACGCGAAACGCAGTTTGCCTTGTAACTACTTCGACCCTTTATAGTAATTTCTATTTCTAAAATCATAATATATATATATATATATATATATATATATATATATATATATATATATATATATATATATATATGTATATATACATATATATATATATATATACATATATATACACATATATACACACATATATATATACATATATATATATATATATATATATATATATATATATATATGTGTGTGTGTGTGTGTGAACATTCATTATATGAACATTTTATTTATTTATATTTTTGTTGTTGTTAAACTGTAAGTAATTTGTTAATTTGTTAAACGTAAACCATTAATCTAAATGATACCTAAATTTAAATTATCGTAGTTAGATAACAAGTTAAATTTAAGTCAAATTAAAATTAAATGTAAAAATTAAAATTTTGTGTTCCAACGTCAACGATAGTCAAAAATAACGTTACATACTTAAGTTTTAATTAGTTAAACGCATTTAAAACCTGTTCTTCCATCAAAGTATTTTATCGACTCACTAACTTCCAGACGGGCTAGTTAGCTAGATGTTGTGAGTTTTCTCCTTGAGAATTGCCTACCAGTAATCTTCATAAACTTGTTTCTATAATTGTCGGACTGGATTGAACCGTTATCTACATATTGAATATTATAAACTCAGACCGACAAAAACTATAGACGGAACAATACACACTCTTAAGTGAGGCAGGAAATTGGAGGACGATTCTGCAATAGGGTGACAGCCGCTCTATAGTCTGACGCGAATAGTTGGTATACCTGACTATATTTTTTGTTTAATAAGTATTATAATAATTAATCAGGGTAAAAGTTGTTAGTGGATAACATTTTTAACTGCATACACAAACCCATGACCGCTATACGAACGAGTAGGGTTATGCACACATCTTCAGCGAACCGGCTTCATTTTTTAAAACGTTTTTGTTCGTAAGGGCTCTGTCTATAGTTTTTGTCGATCTGAGATTATAAAGAAGTAAAATTTGTATTTGGATGTAGGGCAATACCGAAACTACAATTATTTAAAAAAAATTTTAACTTTTGGAAGGTCACATTATTGACGAGTGCTATAAACTGTATTTTATTCTGAACAATATTGGTTTCCAATAAGCAATCACTACAGGTGAGCTACTTTATCGACATGCGCTGGCGATATATTAAAACGGTTAACAATTGTATTAAAACATAAAGTTATATATTACAAAAACGTAGACCCCAAAAAGAGGGTTTATATTTAACTTTTATATTTACTGTAATGTAACTTGTTAGGTTGTGTAATTTAAGACATATCTTGAAATTATTAAGTGCGAACCGCCTTGAAATACCTAACAGCTCAAGCATTTTTAACCGATTAAAAATATTTTATGATTAAAATTTCAAGGCAAGCGAAGCCTCGGCGTACAGCTAGTGTACTTCATATAAATTTTAAAGCCAAGTAACTGCACATCGATTAGAAGGATCTGAATTCATTAGTTTATTCGAAACCGAGGACAAGAACGAAGCCCCTAGGTAGCGATACGTCCGTCCGAGGATTGCCATCTAAAAATACACACATTTCCCCGACTCTGCTTTCGTGTTTTACAGGATAATGACTCATAAGGCGAGCAGATTGTGGTACAAAAGCGTAAATGTATCTTAGACAATAGGGCCGTGTTCTGGTAACCGCACCCATATTAACACGTTTACCTATTGCTTAAGTTAAAATTATCTAAGTTGTATTTTCATTTACTTATCGTGAACAAGTATGGATCTTTGTTACCTAATCAGGCTTAAACCGTTTAATTGATTTTCATTAAACTTGCCATATAAAACATTAAAAACTAAACGGGGCCATAGGTTTTATGCCATAGATTTTTTCTATCCCATGTTTAAATTCCAGGTCCATCCGAATCCTATCGGTTACACATGTCACGTGATGGAACAACAAACATCCAAACATTTAGAAATTCTGTAGTATAATAGAGATGATTAATGCATTAGCGTTTAGAAACTGATCTCGTTGAATTTGTTTATCTTTTTTTTTTTTTTTTAAGATCGGCAGAGAGGTTGACGGTCCACTTGATGGTAGGTGGTTACCGTCGCCTATAACAAGTGCGCTGCCGACTGCAGTAGGATTAAGGATAAGGGATTGGGAGAGGATATGTAGGAAATGGGCTCTAGCATCCCTTACTCGCTCACCGAAACACAACAACGCACACGTGCTGTTATTTCAGGGTGGTCTTCTGTAAGGGGATGGTTACTATCTGTTTAATTATAACGTGTATTCCTAAGATATGTTTACTAATCCTAAGATTGTTGCGAATAATGGCGCTAATCAGGCTAACGATAAAATAATTTATACTTTATATTGTACATATGATATTTCAACCAAACCTATTCGTAGTTAGTATTTCAGCAGTAATGGATTATGATTAGTGTACTTTCTGCAGACATTTGTTTGAATTTTTTGTCACTTGACTTCCACTCCTTCGTATTGTATTATAGTATTATAAAATGTATTATTAAAGAAAAAAAACCGCTATGTGCGATCCAGTGACATGGAATGATTAATATACTAAATTTTACCCAATAACGTGTGAATTTCATTAATTTCAGGTCCACTAACAGTGACCATTACCGACTGTGACACCGTACTGCTGGAAAGCGAGGCTTTCTCGTGGCTCCTATCGATAAGCATCAAGAACGTGAGAGAGCTAGAACTCAGTACGGGTTCATTCATGTTGGACCCTACAGCCGACAACGTCGGTGAACATGGACCCAGTATGTCGGTCAGTATAGAATTACTTGAAAATAAAGATAAATATAATCTTATATCTGGCTACCGCGCGAATTTATTATGTACAAAGCAATTAGCGAATTCGGCTAAGCGTAATAAATCATATGTAATCGGAGGCTAGTAACCTTAATTATTCAATTTCGTCCGTTTCAGATCGAGCTGAAGAACTTATCAGTGCCTCAATTCGCAAAACATACTTTTGGTTCGTCAGCGGCAAAGATCATTTTGGACCTAGTGAAAGTCGACACGATTCTACCGGAGGCATTTTCTGCAAACACATACAACATTATAGAAGCAATGAACTGCTCGTTCCGAGTTATACGTGAGGCGTCATTTACTCAGAAGTCATTAATTAACAATCTTAACTTTTCCGGTTGTAAAATTCACCATCTTGCTGGAAAAGCACTTCAGTCAGCAGTCGGAAATCTCAAGATTTCGGAAACTAGGTAAGACTAGTTGGTGTGTGATTTGATCAAGTCCGAAAATTATCGATTCAATTTATGAAATTTAACTGTTAACTTTCAAACGAATAATATCAATGATTCAATTCTAAATTAGATAAACTTGAAAATGCGAACTATATTTTTTATTCATATGATTTCAGATTTGAAACTATCGAGACTGGCGCCATAAACACGACTGTAGCATCAGTGGTTATTTTAGATAGCATATTCAAGGTATTTGAAGAAAAGGGTTTTAAATTCTCAGACTATAACAATTTGACAATGAAAGGAAATTCCTTTGACGAACTTGCTTCTAATGCTATAGTCGCCCCTTTCGCATTTCTACACAACTTAGCGTTTATCGACAACGAAATTGAGACGGTGAATCCGAGTAGCCTTGGATTTATTGGTCAAGCGTTAACATCGTCATCACATAATATAGTTTACAAAAACAATTATTATGGACAAACATGTCACTGCAATATTACACAGTGGCTTGCGAGGGCTTTGGATGCTGAAACAGGCGAACCCTTTGTAACAGAAAGTTATTGTACAATAGACGTGTTTTTCGCCAAATGTTTTAATGTTCCTGAGCAAAACATGCTCTTTCAAAAATTCATCGATAGAGTATGCGGAGATGAATTGAGTATTAAGTGTGAGGCCTACAAAACTAAAACTGCTGGAATTACTACAGAAATAAAAAATCCCAGATTCCCCCACAAAAAGGAAGAATATGAAATTTTAACGGATTGGGAGAAAAAGGTCATCGGAATAGTGATCGGTACCATATTTGGTTGCGCAATAATATTTGCCATCGTGAGCATTATAAAATGTATGCGCCGTAAAGGATATTGCAGAAACATAAAAGATTTCCTCATATCTTCGAATTCAGTTTGCGGTTCAATATGTGATAGATTTTGCGTTTGTGATCTCAACAGTGGATTAGACAATGCTGGATCAATCTCTCAATTGTCTGTTAATGAATATTCCGAACGCCATAGACTTAACGAACCGAGGGAAATAATGCAAGAAACCATTCTACCAATCACGGATACGGATGAACCGGTTCCAATGGAGGATAAATCAGTACAGACATTACCTGAAGAGTTAACAAGGGAGTTAATAGAAAACTTAAGAGAAAGACTGGAAGATCCTGAAAATTACGCTGAAGCGAGTGAAATGATACAACACTTATACCAGATTATGAAAGACGACAACGTTCCAAGTGCTCCTCCGGCTGCTATTGTCGAAGAAAATATTTACGAGTTACCCTTCCAGAACACACCAATGAGAGTTGGAAAGAATAAGAAACAAATGGTAAGTGTAGGCACGAAAACACCATCTCTGGAACAATTATTTTTCCCATCGCCGTACAACAGACCTACAGCTCTATCTCGCACATATTTCGAGCCGAAGGACGCAGCTGAAGTTCATTTATACGCCGAAATACCTAACAGTGAAAAAGATAAGAAGAATTTACTTAGCGTTATGCCGGATGTCATAGCGGAACAGGCAGTTCCGAGAGGGCCCTACCTTAGCGCTGTTCGTGAAAAAATGAATTCCAATTGCAAATCTTCACCAGCTAGTCCCGCTACTAGTCCTCAGCATATGTCGACAATTAAATCGAACAAATCAACAGCGTCCAACTCATCGGATAAAATGATGAATAGACCACTGCCAAAAAAACCTACCGACATGGATCCTCAAGAGGGCACGTCAAACAAGCGTGGTTGAGACTCGGGAGTAGGACAGTCGAAAAGTTATCGTGGTGACAGACGTAGTAGCACCCGTACACTTGAGAAGCGACTGTACCTACTCGCACCGAAGAAAATGGACTATTTTAACAACCTCGATCCTTGCGTTACGGTGTAAACGTCTACACTTTAGCCGTAATATCCTGGGAGAGGACAATTGCTTCAAAGCGTTTCTTTGCTGTGATATTGTTTATTTTTTTTATTTTTGTTACTGCGTCATCGAGATGCAGTTATAATATTAATTTTGTAAATATTGCATTAGAAAATAGATAATAATGTGTAAATTACTAGGTACCGTACAACGTTGCGGTCGCGCGTTTAGTTTCTATGATGATTATTTTCTCAAAACATGTTTAATATGCTGTGCTATAACAATAATTATTATGTAACTAACGCACACGTTATTAATAAGTAATTATTACATATATGTATGTCTCGTGAAGTTCAAATTTAAAAAATAAATGTCAAATATTCAACGTGTTTATAATCTCAAAAGACATTTAATAGTTTAAATATCATAATAGATGTTAGAAGACTTACGAAGGATCACTATTATTACATTTAACTAAATATATAATACTTACTACATTTAAATATATTGCTACATTTAAATAAGTGTATTTAAAATTATACAAAATCTTATATGTAAAATTCGATATAACCAATTTCCACCTAGTAGTTTGTCCAGAGGCTCTAGTATGAGTTTACGATACTACACCAATACTACACTCGCTAGCGAGAACGTAAAACTTTTGTATGGAAAATCGTGAACTGTCAATGTCAAATTATCAATTTTTCATATAAATGTTTTACGCTCTCGCTAGCGAGTGTAGTATCGTAAACTCATGCTAGAGCCACAGCTTACTGTCGTCCCAAAGGTTAGTGAATAAAGTCATTTTAGTAAAAATATTAAAAATATATGTTTATATATGAAAACTTTACACTACGGAGTCTTTGTACATCTGTTATTTACTGGTATTTTATTTGATTAATATTTTTTTTTAACAGAATTCTCTTAAAGATATCCTATGCATCGTGTCTCATATATGTTTAATAAGCTTAAGATACATTATTGACTATTACGTGTATACACGTAGCTATTTAAAATGTAAATAAAAAATACATATGTTATCATGTGTTGAATGTGATAAAGCGTAATGCTATTGTAAGGCCATAATTGATGTTATACTTATTATCCATAAAAATCCAAGAAGTCATCTTCGAGGATTTCAATGTATCTACTAATGTTTCTGAAAAAATATGTTATCTCTTAATGGAAAATAAATAAATGTTGATTGTCGAAAACAGTGTTTTGAATTTTGAATAGAATAATTTTTGAACAATTCAAACAATAATATTGATTTATGAGACAATGTAGCAGTTTTAAATTAAGTTTAGTATTCCATAGAATAAGATTACTCCACAGACATGCTTTGGCCTCTGACTCCTCACCTCTCCGCTCTCATCGTATGGCATCATCCTTATGAGGCATACCTCATAGCATGCCATAGCATAAGCTGGTGGAACGTGTGGTGCGACGCATAAGACATTATTACTATTTGTAAGAAGGCATTTCGAACTTTGGAGTCCATCCTTCGTAGGGTTTACAAATATTAGAACCAACATCGCTTTGTATAACGCATTAGTAAGAATTAAACTTATATTTAATGCAGGCATTTGATTCCTAATATGAATTAGGAAATATAGAGTATATCCAATTATCCATATTATCCTCCTAAAGTATTCCAATAAAGCAATATTTCATTCGCGAGTAGTCTGTGCACGTAATTTCTCAATAACACACAGATAATCAATGTTTCGAAATGGCTTAACTGTTCCTTGCAATATGAAATGACACTCGAAACCAAGCTAGGATATCCATGGTAGTAGAAAAAAAAATGAGGACTAGGACTTTGACTGGCGGTGTGCGCGCTACGACAAAAAGTACTACCTTAAGTTTCTTTCTTGGTCGCCATTTCGAAGTACATATATATATTTTTTTATGTTATGTCGACAGACAGGCTGACGGTCCACTTGACGGTAGGTGGCTACCGTCGCCTATAACACAAGCAACGCTACAGGTGCTGCAAGTGCGCTGTCGACTACAGTAGGATTGGATAACGGATTAGGAGGATAAGGAAATGGGCTCTGGCATCCCTTACTCACTCACCGAAACACAACAGCACGTATATGCTGTTATTTCACGGTAGTCTTCTGTAAGGGGGTGGTCACTGCCGCCAGGCGGGCTGCCCAAATGACTGCGAAACGCAGTGTGCCCTACCACTACTTTTCAAATCCAGACCAGAGTAATTTTTTGAAAATTACATTAAAATTTCCAAAGTTGACTCCGCCGGGAATCGAACCGGGGCCCCTGAGACGTTAGGCAAGCATTCTTGCCACTCATCCAACGGGCCGTCATTTGAAAATACTTTGAATATCTGCTCATCCACTCTCGCTGAACGCTTCATCTGGTCGAACCAACTGTTTGCGAGAGAGGAGTATCTCGCGGTAGATACCCTCATCCCAAATTCATCGGTGGAGAAGCGTGTGCTGCGTGGTGAAAGTTCTCACTACCCTATTGTGTGAACTGCTTCCTGGTTCCCGGGGCATCACCATCGGCGCGTGTCTCCAGCGTCGGCGCGCGTGAAGGTGAAGGCGGGGGTGGCTGCTCTGCAACACCCTGATGCTGCTCTCGAGGAGCACTCCAAAGCTGAGTAGCATTTTACTTTTATGCACCTAGTTGTTTCTCATTGTAAATTGCAACTGACGTGATATTAATTGGTTCTAAGAAGAAGCTGATGAAAAGTGATTTTTTATCTGTACAAATTGATTTATAAAATTGTCAATATTAGTCCTAATCATTTGCTTTAAAAAATAAAGCAGTGAAATCTGTATTAAACACTCCCAATCCCTCAGACAGCGGGCGTACAATAGTCTCGTACTTCGTTTCGGCCGGGTACAGTGGGTAAGCATCTTAGGTGTTGCAGCTGCAGCGAGCCCAAAGACACAGGTTCCACCTAAGAGGTTACACGATTGGTTGGGTTTGCTCAGGTTCCAAGCCGAAGAAGAGGAAGTCGAGAGAGCTAATTTCTATATAATTATTGCTAATGTTTTATTTAACATTGTAAATACTTGTTTTAAATTTTTATTTACAAATAAAAACATAATATATTCAACTGAAGGTCTCACAGCTCGCTTTATTATATGAAAACTTAAACTTCTGCCCCTTAGATGACGTCGGAACAATGGTGTTTCGCTTTTAAAACGTCCACGTAACTCAAATTCGATTATTCGGCATGAAACATCTTTATTTTATTGATTTTTTCAGTCATTAAAGTCAACTACTATAAACATTTATTATGAGAAACTAGCCTTTGTACGCGATTTCGTTCGCGTTCCTCTTTTTTTGATGTGAAACATCTATAGGCGCGGGTGAAACTGATCGATAGCGTGGCGAAGCAGTCCGTGGCGACGCTTCACCACGCTTTACGATGTTGTAAAACTGTGACGATGGTATATACATATACAGTCTATGGATAGTAGTGTGTACGGTGTGGCGACGCGCGTCGTGGTGATTGTTGTTAAATTTTTGTATTCAATAAAAATAAACGTTAAATAAATAAATAAACAGTCATCACTTTATTTCACTCGATGTTTCACATCTACCAGGCGTCCCGTGACGGCTAATTTCTTTTTCCTGTTAAGGTCGTCAGACAGGCTGACAGTCCACTTGATGATAGGCCATAAGGTAACACAAGCAACGTTACAAGTGCTGCAAGTGCGCTGCCGACTATCCATTATTAAGGATAATGGATTAGGAAAGGATAGTGAAATGGACTGAAGGAATGTACCCTATGTCTAGACTTTTTAAATTCATTTATTGTGTAAATCTTCGACAGATTGCTTAGAATATATTGACTTTTCGAGATTCAAAGGCGTTTTGGACGGCAAGGCGTTTTGCAATCCTAGACCTTTGTGGGTCAACAAGATGACGTAAAATACACGGTTTAGAATGGCTCGTAACGTTTATTCCCACAATGTTTTAAAAGATGTGTTGAATCTATAAAAGGCGCTTACTAAAAACTTGAGATATTAAGAAAACTTACTACAAAAATTTAAAAAAGTTCTCAGATTTATATAATTTATTTTTTTCTTGTTGAGATATACTAATTGTTGTAATTTGATCGTAACCCTGAATTTTGGTATGGACCATATATTATTTATAGTCTAATAATAAACAGTTGTTTAAACGAATTTAAACAGTTGTTAACAGCTGTGCTCGCGGCTTCGCCCGCATTGAATATTTAGCCTATGTCCATACTGAAATTATACGTATATTTTAACTATTAGTGAAAGAAGTAGTACAAGTAGTATCGAAAGTTACCTCCTACAGACGAACAAACATAATTTTATTATGTAGGTTAGGTATTACACATTTAAAAAGATGAATTTGATTTTTTATTATTATTATTTTTATTAAAAAAATGTAGTATCATTTAAAGAACATAATATACAGAAAATTAACATATACTTACTTGGCGCCGCCGGTGATATATAACAAGATTCCGGACAACATTAAGGAGTTTAATATGAATATATTTAATAATAATAATAATTGATTTATTTGCTAGAACACTTGAATAATACAAGTGTGCAAATATTAAATTGTTGTACAATGTAGTCGGTTTCTCAAATACGTATAGCTACACTTACATAAAAGCAATCATGTCAAATATACAATCTAATTTATATTACAAGTCAATACAAAATGCAAAACACAATTTACAATACAAAATGCGAATGTACAAATTATAGTCTATTTTTACAATAGGGAATATGCGTCTAATTCAAAAAAGACTATGTAAATATTTTTTAATATTATTTCTTTTTCGTTAAGAAAATAATTATGTGGGAAATTCAAAATACTTGAAACGGTCAGATCGAATGTGACGTCAACGTCTATGAAATGTCAACAAGCGTGTAGATGTTTGTGATTTTTAACATTTGATTGTATTGTAGACTTTGACGTCACGACAAGCGCGCCAAAAGGGCGGGTGTTTGAAGTGCCCGTAGCTGTTAGTTAATTTTAACTTTTTTTTTGTTACCAAATTTCTGTTTTTTGGTGCTGAATATTTTTTTACGGTTATATAACGATATAACCTATCGTATGAAAATATATAAAAAAATGTGCATATTCCCTATTCAAATATTCTCTAACACTATAAAAATATTCTCGTTGCAACCTTTTACACAGCTCGGATTTAAATGCTTTGGTAGATTTAATGTTTGCTGGTTGATAATTGTTACTACAATTTAAAAGATTACATGTCTGTAAACTTAGTTGACAATGCCTAGTCATTAATTTAGTATTGATATATATATATATAATATTCTGCAAATTTTTGCACACCTCAAAGGGTAGAATGTAGCGAGCCTTATTCATTATGAGACCATTGTAATTACCTATATTCAGCAAATAAATTCGAAACCACCCAACGGGTTTTGATACGGTTTTCACCAATGGAAAAAGCGATAAACTAGGAAGGTTTGTTTATATAATTTGCAGAACAAATTTGCATTCATAAATGCAGGGCTAATATAGACCGTTGACACTATCTATAATTAGATAATGGCAACACAATAATTTACGAATTCAGCCTATGCATTTGGAGGTAAGTTGGCGCTGAATCAGAGCAATCGTGCACTAATGGAATGCAAGAACCGATTGTGTCGATAACCTTTTACTAGGAACGCGCCATGGTATTACCACATGGGTCATATAACCCGATAAGGTAAAACAATATTTAATGATGGTTTAATATTTCATTACTTAACTTCTTTTATAATATGCGATGACTTCGTGCCCTTGTTTCAAATTCATAAATTCATTCGCTTGTTTAATATTGAAATAAATATATTTCTAATGGTTAAAACAGACCTCATTGCTTTCGGGTTAATAATGTACCCTTTCTGTAAAACGCCACCGTTTGCGTAAATACTGAAAGGTATGAACATAATATGAAAAACACACAACTTCCATACAACTTCCAACAAGTCTATTTTATTGATTTATCAACTTATTGAAAAAATGAAATAAGTATTAACAAATATACACTTTTTTCTTATTTAGTAGCTATTTACTAACCTTATTTAAAAAATAAGGTTCTTTTATGCTACCATCGAAATAAAATCAAAATTATTTATTGTCATAAACGTTTCATTATCATTGAAATTTCGATCAGTATATATATGTATGTGTATCGCCAACCTGGTGTTTGAAGGACAAGTTTCTATTCCGACGATTATTTTTAGCGAATTCCAATAAGTTTAAGTAAATTTATTCGTAACTAACATTAAATCTAAAAAACAATTACACAGATCAAGAAAATTGTTTTTAGAATGTTTGTCTGTTTGTGCGTTTGTGCACGCTAATCTCAGGAACGGCTTAACCGATTTGAATGTAATTTTCACTGATGTATGCAAGCTTCCCGTGACGGAAGCAAAGCCACTAGCTGCTGCAAGTGTAGGTGCACTGCAGACCTTAATATGATTAAGGATAAGGGATTAGGAAGGGATAGGGGAATTAGATCAGCCTTACACACCGAACACAACCGCACACGTGCTGTTGTTTCACGGTTGTCTTTGGTAAAGGGTTAGTTAACTGCCGCCAGACTGGTTGCTCAATTTAAAATGCGTAATACATTACTAAAACACTCAGACCAGAGCCAACGTTTAATAGTTAAATTGTTCATTTATGATAAAAACGTTTATTCAATCTTTATTGCCGATAGACTTTTGCCAGGCGAATAAGTTTTTATTTTCATTTTTAGATGATCCCCCGAGAACAGTACTTTATTTTCGCTGAAAGGTACTCGTTGTCCTTTTCAGTACCTATTCCTGGCAACGTGTATCACGATGATCGGTTGAGCAGTTAAGTCGTCAAAGCAAACAAACAAACAACATTTTTCCATCGAAAATGTTGTCTGTATAGAAGAATGTGAATGAATCCACCGTATGGACGAAAATACAACATCCGGTGCGCAGGCGCCGCGCCATCATTGCTCTCGGAAATCTATGGACCGTGGGACATAAATTAAACAGTATTTATAGGACATTATTACTAGAACTACTATTTTTATTATCCTTTGAAATCAAACTATTATAATTAGTTAGAAGTATTCAGCTGTTAATAAGGACTATATCCAGGACTAGTTGGTGCCCGCGGCTTCGTTCGCGTTGAAAAATAAAATATATACCTAACGAAATATGTAAAGCAATATAACACCTGACATGTTTATTGCTGTGATACATTTCACAGGCGTTGAATCTTTATTTTTAGACAGCTAGTACCTACCCGCGGTTTCGCCCGCGTCTAATATATCTATATTCGGAAACTTATATATATTCAATATAATATGGAAACTTATTATATTGAATATGTATATACTCAATATGCGGAAACTTATAAATGGTGTCAATAATGTGTCAAATTACAACATTTACTTAAATGTCATTCAAGTAAATGTTGTATAAAATATGTCACTGTAAGTTTTCCTTGAAAATAAATAAATAAATACCCTAAGTCCATCCTGAAATTCTATTCTAAGTCTAACTATTGGCGACAGACACTTTTTTTAAATTAGATGAGAAGTTTCGAAGAAAAAGAGGAAGGTTTTTATATTTAACTAGCTGACCCAGCAGACGTTGTCCTGCCCGAACCCGAAAATAATTCTCTAACCCGATTGTGGCGCCACCTATCGGGTCCAATTTTATTTTCAAACCATGTGTCAAAATGACGCGACACTTCACGTCAATCAACGACGGTTAAATTGTTTGAATAATGTTTATACAAATATACTAAAACTGCGATTAAAAAATGGGGGTGGGGGTAGGAGGGTGAAAAATACTTTACGACCTATTCTCATATACCTACTAAATATACACACAAAATTTCATAAGAATCTATCAAGTCTTTTCGGAGGAGTTTTGTTACAAACACTGTGACATGAGAAAAAAAAATGCATCACGATTGCTTCTAAGTAATCCTGAATATTTTAATACTAGCTGTGCCCCCCATTTAATATAATTGAAAAATGCAAATAATATGAGTTATAACGCCTGATATCTTTGTGGCTGTTATGACGTTTATATTATTTTTAGACAAACGCTCGGAAACGTACAATTTTTCGGGATTCTATACGTTAATCCAGGTAATAATCTATTTGTGGGCCGAATTTTATCGAAATCCGTTCAGCCGCTTTTGCGTTATTGAGGAACAACATCCAACCTTCGCATTTATAATTATTTTATTAGGATAGAAAGTTCAGTGTGTAGTGCAGTAGTGAGTTAAATTCACACTTTACAAATAAACACACGTCAACTTTGAGAGCACTCGACCGAAATCTATCGGAAACCTGGACAATGTCTATATCACTACCATACCAATTAACAAATAATGTATCGAACAAGACATTTTAGACTCTATCACATCGACGTAGAGTTTAAATTAATGTAAGGGTATATTTTTAAATTTAAAATGTAAAATGCAGAACCCCTTCGATAAATGATTAATGTTTAAACAAGCTGGTGCCGGCGGCTTCGCTCGCGTTGAAAAATAAAAAAAATAACGCCTGACTAAATATGTATATGAGCAATGTAACGCCTAACATCTTTATTGCAGTTTTAGCTTGGCCAGGCGTTAGATGAACCCTCGGGAACAGTACTTTTTTCTGAATGAAAGGTCATCCTATATCATTTCCTGCATTCCTGACAACGTGTAGGCACAGTCTAACCATACTTACGTCATACAGTCAGGCAACGAATGTACTTGCGTAGAGCAACGTTCGGCGAACTCGCTTCAGTTTGCAGGCTCGAACATTGAGCGTTGCCCGATTGTATGACGTAGGTATGGTTAGACTGTGGTGTAGGTAGGCAAAATTCCATAATGATCGGTTCAGCGGTTTAAGCTTGAAAAGGTAAAACAGACAGACAGAGTTACTTTCAAATTTTTATACAATATTATTTCAATACTTCAAATAATATTGTATAGTATGGATCCGCATCCAAAACCTAACGATAACCTCGTGACATCTTTTATCAGAGCTGTGAAGTAAATAAATAAAGGGGATTTATCTAATTCTTCCTTTATCTAAGTCAAAGCTCGGCTTTTCTATAGGTTAGTAGAATGCAATAATTTGTTAATAATAACTGAACTCCATTAGGAATTCATTAATTAGTTGAGTAGGTAGTTAATTCATTCCTAGTAGAATAATGATTCTACTAGGAATGAATTAGGATGAGCCGTTGGATGAGCTGTTAGGGTGCTTGTCTTAACGCTCTGTTCTAGGGTTCTCGGGTTCGATTCCCGGCAGGGTGAACTTTGAAAAATCAACTTTTCAAATTTGGCTCTGATCTGGATTTGGAAAGTAGTGGCAGGGCACACTGCGTTTTCGCAGTCATTTGGGCAGCCTGTCTGGCGGTAGTAACCACCCCCTTACAGAAGACCACCGTGAAATAACTGCACTTGTGCTGTTGTATTTCGGTGAGTGAGTAAGGGATGCCAGAACCCATTTCCCTATCCCCTCTTAATCGGCCGCGTGCGTCTTGCAGCAGCTTTGGCGTTGCTTGTGTTATAGGCGACGGTAGCCACCTATCATCAAGTGGACCGTCAGCCTGACTGCCGACCTTAACATAAAACAAAGGCACACTGCGTTTTCCAGTTATAAACCAGGCAGTCCAGCTGGCGACAGTAACCGCCCCTTAACTCCCGTGATATAACAGCACATGAATCGCGAACGGCTGGATCCATTCGGCTAATTTTTTATTTATTTTTTCAAATATTCCTTATAGTGCAAGAAATGTTCTTATGAAGAAAAATTGCCTGGAAAATTATATCCGTGCAAAGTCGGGGGCTGGTCGCTAGTTTTGAAAGAAATGCTATAGTAAGAGGCTTTAAAATGAAGATTAGTTTTTTACTGATTACTGCCTAATATAATAAATCCCAAGAGTTTGTTTGCTTGGTTGAATCTCTGGAAGTACCAGTCGGATTTTAAAAATTATTTTTGTATTTTATAGCAAATTTCTTTAGGGATGTTTATATTGTACCGATAATTACTGACAATTAACCAGAAGAGCCGACATGTGCATCTCTTTGGCAATTTCAATTAAATGGTGGGTGAAACCGAGGGACACAGCTAGTTTAAACCTAAAGCAAGGCCTGATATGGAAAATTAACAAAATAAATTCCGTGTTTTAACAATCTAAAAAAAAACTCGTAATCCAACGTAAATGTGTGTGTGTAGTGTGTGTATAATTGAATAAATTAACACATTTTAACAATTAGGACGAGGGTTAGCGAATGTTTTGTAGCGTGAGATTTCTCATACCGGAAAGTACATCGAACTGTTATAATTGTTGCCGAAAGTTTGTGATGGGCTTCTACAGCACCAGACTATTCCACCGTCTCCTGTGTAAACATTTAGTGGGTTTGTTTATATTTCCTGTGATCTGAGTCAAAATTCCCGCAATTGCAGACGTAAATAAACAAAGCGAGGATGAATAATTGTTGATGTATAGAAAATAATTAAAAATAATTTGTTGCAGTAGGAAGCCTTGTGTTTTGGAGTCATAATGATAACCGTCAAATAATAGCACGTCTGCTAATTATCGTCAAATAATAGCATCCTTTATTAAAGCAGACAGTGAGCTTGCATCCCCGCTGCGTTAGTAGACCACTACGACCTGTTCCAGCATTACCTTTTAGCCTTTAAATATATTAATCTTGTATCTATAGGTACCTACGATCAGGTGAAGAGTCGTTTAATTTGAAAAAGTTATGCTGTGATTACAATTACCGTATCGAAGCAAGTATTCTTCTGACATTGATATTGAGAATAAATCACTCATCGAAACACAACAGCACATGTGCTTTTATATTCACGGTGGTATCTGAATACTGGAAACTACTTTCACTACCTACTTATTTTAGTACGTTTATATTTTCAATATTAAATTTTGTCGTAAATGGTTTATACATTACTATGCATATTATATTGTATAATAAATGCTAAATTAAATGAAATTTAAACAATTAAAATGTGTAATATAACACTAATAATTACTGCTGAACAAACAAAACTGCAAACTTATTTCGTATGTGAATGACTTTACCTTGAGTTTTTTTTTTTAAAGTAACAAAAAACAAGACATTTTATTTTGATATGGTATGTGGTTACTGTCACCTAGAGCTTGATGAGACAATAAGAACTTGTGCTAATGGACTCCGCTATACACATATTATTTTTCTAACCTCTATTGTAATTACGTGGGTGTAAAGATGAAGCAACTTTGTTTTTATATGTTCAAAACTTATTCGGTACTTACATACAATTTTTAATAAAAATTTCACTTTGCTTTAACGTTAATAGACGAACTTTGCCTTGATTAACAACTACACAAATTAATGATTCTCAAAAGGTAATTGCCTTTTGGCATCTAATATAATAATGCGTTTAGGGCGCTGTTGGGACTGTCAAGGTTCTGTAGTGCCTCGGGGATGTTCGCTGAATCCAGAGTAGACTGCTTCTATGCAGCTATGAGGAAACGGTGTGCATCTCTGGTGTGCAGGGTTCGGATCAGCTCCAATAGCATCCTCAACGCATTCGCCGAAAGGCTTAACTGTCGGTACTTGAACCGTTGTTGTATGGTTCAGCTACTGACTAATGAGGACAGCAGTAAGTCAACATAAAAATTTGTACTAACATATAGACTTAAGATGAATGTTACTAACAAATGATCAGACATGGTCGAAATAAATAAAGAGAGAGTTTATATGACGGTACCATTCTCAAAATCGGTAGTAAAATGATATAAATATGGTAATTGTACTTTTTTTTTTTTTCAATAAAAAGTTTTCGTTATATTAAAAGTACTATTGATAGTATAAATTAATACTTTTATTATACCTAATACCTCAAAATTTATAATTTATAATTACTAGTTAACCTTCTCTAAAAACTATAGGGCTGTAGCTGGCTGATGTGGAATTTAATTACCTGTTAGATATGTTAACATAATATAACTGAAATTGTTTTAATTTGTCAGCTTTTAGATTCCTCCGGGCAATTTTTGCAATTTTTCCGCAGTTTCTGTACAAATTCGATCGATGTACAAGAAAATGTAATTTTTTTGGACAGTTACGTAATCCGTCAGAACCGGAATTTACGAATATTCGTAAAATTTATTATTTTAGCATTTGCTTTCATTCTGTAAAATGTATGTTTTGAGTCATACAAGTATGGAGACCATACTCGTATATAAAATTTATATCAAAATAATATAAAAGAAATATATAACTAGCTGGCGCCTACGGCTTCGTCCGCGTTGAAAAATAAAAAAAAACGCCTGACTAAATATATGAGCAATGTAACGCCTAACGTTTTTATTGCAGTTACAGCTTTGCCAGGCGTTAGATGATCCTTCGGGAACAGTACCTTTTTTCCAGGTGTAAGGTATCCTATGTCCGTTCCTGCATCCCTGACAACGTGTATGCAAAATTTCATGGTGATCGGTTCAGCGGTTTAGGCGTGAAAAGGTAACAGACATACAGACAGACTTAATTTCAAATTTAGAATATTAGTATGGATAATAAACAAAATATATATTTTAGTTGTTACAATTTTATTTGTCATTTATTACCTTTTGGGGTATAGAAAGATGGGGCATGCATGAATTGAAGGTCGCGTGGTCACCTCCATTGAGCTCAGCTCAGAGCGGCGTCTGAATCAGTCGCACGCGCGGGAACCGAGCATAAACGACGTACCTACGTGCCGTTTTTATACACACTCGTAAAACATTACGATTCCTGTACGCAGTTGAATAATAAAATTCGAAAAGATTAAACTCGAACCGTTTTCTTTGTGTGTCGATTAGCAACTTGGATTTTTTTATTGGAATTTATCATATACTTATTACTGATGCTTCTGGAGAAAATGAACAAGCCATGAGGTTAGTGTGTAGTAATATCTTATTTAATTTTACGATTTAATAATCTGCATTACGATGAGACTTGGCAACGCATCAACATATAAGGCACTTGAAAACGTTATTTTCAATAGTGAGACGCCCAGGTTACGTCAATATAACTAGATATAATCAACAGTCACGAACTTGTGTAAAATATTAGATTTATTCATATTGCATATGCATAGTTTATTCACTGTAAATTAATTGTGAAATAATGCAAGAAACGATTATTTTTGTTGAAATATAAACCACATTTAATATAAACAGAAGTCCCAGTTCATTATTATTATTAATAATTATTATCTTTCCTTGTACCTACAATTTTCATGTGCGAATATATACATAAGCGTATGTATTAGATATGCAACAAGTATGTACAATATTAGGTACTTTATAAATAAATGTATATAAATACACAATGACATCTTTACGAAAAAATCTGTTGACATCAGATTAGCAAACTGTTTCTATTCATTTTTATGTTCATTTTATCATAACTAACTTACGCAAGATCTTGTGTGATGAAGCATTAGCATCAAGGTTACGAAATCAATTTTACAGTATCATTATCAGAAATATACGTGATTTAATTTTTTTTTTTACTCATTTCATTTATCTAAGCAATTTTCTATTTACACACCGATATATATTATCACACAATAGATGTATTCTTTTAATAGGCATGTGCATTGTATTAATGAATATTTGAAGCCGCATTGACTCTAGTGCATTGGTAGGTTCTGTCCCGTGAGTACAGTAATGTAAACAATGTCGGGTCCCGGCTACTCGAGACACGGTTTTTAGAACCATCGGACGGTATATAAACAGAAAAGCAAACGAGAGCTTCTAACGCTAAACTTCCTCCACTTAAAACTATGACTTCATTCGTAATTTGGGCGTAGATAATAATGAGTAACCATATTTGTTCACCTGGGGTGTCTGCAAACTGTGGTTTCATTCAAACAAACAATAGTATAAAACCGCGAAATTAAATTCTTACGTTTCTGAATGTTACGAGTTAATAATATGACGCACCTGTAATTGTTACACATTCACATGCGAAAAGTGAATTTAAAATTTTGGGTACCTAGGTACATATTTCTTTTATGTTAAGGTCGACAGACAGACTGACGGTCCACTTGATGGTAGGTGGCTACCGTCGCCTATAACACAAGCGACGCCAAAGCTGTTGCAAGTGCGCTGCCGACTACAGTAAGATTAAGGATAAGGGATTTGGAGTGGATAGGGAAATGGGCTCTGGCATCCCTTACTCACTCACCCAAACACAACAGCATGTATATGCTGTTATTTCACGGTGGTATTCTGTAAGGTGGTGGTTGATGCTGCCAGGCGGGCTGCCCAAATGACTGCGAAACGCAGTGTGCCCTGCCACTACTTTTCAAATCCAGACCAGAGTCAATTTTGAAAATTACATTAAAATTTCCAAAGTTCACCCCGCCGGAAATCGAACCCGGGTCCTCTGAAACGTTAAGCAAGCTCATCCAAGGGGTCGTGGATTACTGTAATTTCATTTTTTTTTTATTTGGCCGTTGTGAATTTATGAACTATTTATTAGATAGTAAAATATATTCCAATTGTTGGGCAAAAACGTTCTTTACAATGTGGGAAGCAGTTCAGCGTGCTGGCCCACTTCTTAAAGTGACCTTATATCCAACTAGTCGATGCCGGCGAATTCGTTTGCGTTTCGGTTGGGTTACGAGCGTAGATTATTCGCTCACTTCGCGTTATTTTCTTTTGAATTTAGTATTTTTATACCCATCGTATGTGCATACGTTCATTATACATTTGAACCTTTTATTGTTGAAATTATATTTAAAAAATATTATAAGAACCTTACGTGCGACAGCCAATTAATTATTCAGGGTGAATTTGTTGCAATCATAAATTTCTTTTAGCGAATCTCCTACTTTTATTTACTCGTACAAGCATTATTTTGAATCATATTTTAATCTTGTTACATATGTAATTATTAAACATGACGGTGTAAACTTCTAAAATCTGTTGATAAAATAAGTCAATCATCCGTGATAGCTCTCGGTCGAGTGCAGTGCAAGCGTTATTAAATTAAAACCCTTAACTGACCACTTCCCGGCGGCTCTGATGCAAGGACACTATACGAGTTGCTCTTCCTTGCACCGACTACATAATATATAGGCTGCACTGAAAGCTTTTAGAACAGGCCAGAAAGTAAAGAGAGAAATGAAAAATAAATATAATTTTCGAATTAAGAACTCCTTAGGATGCTGTCGATGTAATTTCTTTCAGTTGATATGTTTTTTCTTTATAAATTGGTGTTTATTTAAAGTGTATCTTTTTATATTATTTTTCATGCGACTAGAAATCTATATTACACCTAGATTATGCTCGCGAGCTTTTCACATCTGGGGGCACGGTAGTGCCCCCGCCAAGTCGAGCAAAACAAAAACAGCGGCACGGCCGTACCATCCTTTTCTCGAAACAGTTCAGGCCATTTTCAACCCCCTCTATAACTTCGTTGGCGATAAAACTAGAAGCTTGAATTTTCAGTAACCAAGTAGGCATTGTATAAACTCGGTATATTTCATTGAATTTGAGCCAGTAGTTTAAGAATTATAACTAGTCAAAGTTTCTTAATTTTGTCACTCACTGACTGACTGACCGATCATCAAAACTCTAAGGCACTTCTAGCAGACATAGAAGCTTCAAATTTAGAATACAGTTAGTGTTTAGTGTATAAATCAAGGAAAAACTAAAATATTTTGCAATTTCGGCCCAGTTTTCTAGATATACTAACTGCATAAATAACTTTGTAATCTCATATAAATAGTAAAGGAATACAAAGTTACATTTGCAGTTAATGAATCAGTGTATATGTTTATTAATATTTTTAAACTATATTATAAGATAGGTGTAGATAAGTATCTATATAATCAATTAATCTCGACTTCGGAAGTATTAAAGCGTAGGAATCCTCAATTTGTGAATATAATAGACTTAGAAGCATTTATCGTCCAGACTTGATAAAAATTGTAACATCAAAGCCTCCGAGAAAACTCAAGCTGTAGCTGAAGCTCAGGAAGTAGTACCGGAAAAGAAAAAGAAGAAGAAATAAAATTGGACTATCTACAAAAAGAAGTGAGATGCTATCAAAAACATAACTTGTAAAAAAAAACAAGTCCCGCAACTCAGTTCTACTTCTTCTACCGTCAAAAGTTGTGAGATCCATGTTACGCCAATTCGGTTAATTTATTCAGTCCCTACTTAAGTAACCTTCTGTCTTGAGTTATTACCTTCTGTCTTGAGTTATTATTAGCTCACCTAACAACATCTTATACTGACCATATCAATATTAAAAATCTTGTATTTTTTAAATAAATAAATTGACTTGGCAATCGCATGAAAACACAATGTATCTAATATATTATATTAAATTAGATTGTTGAGTGCGATTGCCAAGTGATTTTATTTAATTAACATGATTTTATTTTTAGTCTGTCTCATATTTAATTAAATAAAACGTGAAGGTATAGTGTACATATACTTATTTCATTTTGTAAACATCCAAAAAAGGCAATTTAATGATATATTTAATTATTTCAAGGCACGCCAGCATAAATGGCATCATACATCGGTCTCTTGCCACCATTAATATACCTTCGATACTCGAACCAAATGGTATCATGCGTGATGATGGCAAGAGACCAGATGGAATGTCTCTAGTTCCATGGAGGATGGGTCGTCCGCTGGTGTGGGATGCTACCTGCGTCGACACATTGGCACCGTCCCATCTTCATGGAACACTTACCACAGCTGGTGCTGCTGCGGAAGCGGCCGAGAAACTTAAAATATATCGGCACCGGCTACATATTCATTCCTTTTGGTGTCGAATCTCTGGGTCCGTGGGGCCCCAACGCGCTTAAATTTTTTAACAACTTGTCAAAACGTTTGGTCGACATGACCGTGGATTATAGAGCTGGCCATTACCTCGGGCAACAGATTAGCATTGCCATACAACGAGCTAATGCAGCCAACATGCTCGGGACTCTGCCTAGGGGACCGAAACTTTATAATTTATAATATTATTATGTTAATGTTTATAAGGAATTAATGAACTATATATTGTGTACCTACTAATCCATTTAAATATTTTTAAATGAAGAAATAAAATCTTTTGTTGATACTTAAAAATTAATTTATTATGAAGTGCCCTTTTATGGAAAGTGGTAAAAGTTGTGCTTCAATATTTTCTATAACCTTTTTCGTTTCATGTATTTTACACTTTTAACATATTCACAATTTTAAAAGTTTATATAACTCAGTGTGATTTGATCGATGTGCCCACTCGCGAGTACACAGGAAATACGTAGATATATCTGATACGAGGCGAAATTTTTAAAAACATGGGCACGTAATTTTTATAGCTATTATGATTATTTATGTATACATTGTGGCCTTTGCTCGCGACTTGGTACGCTTGGAAATCGGTTATATGGAGGTTCTTCGCGAAGTCATTAAAATTGAGTAATAAAAAGTAGGTAGCTCAGCGAGAATATCAGTTTTTATAGTTTACTGGCGGCCCGCCCCCGGCTTCGCCCGGCGTGCAATTTTTATATACCCTAAAACATTCCCCGTTTATCCCTCTTTCCATTAGTGAAAACCGAATTAAAATCGGTCTAACCGTTCACGCGTGATGGCGTGACCAAGGGAAATGGGGATTCATTTTTATATATAAGACTAGCGACCCGCCCCCGGATTCGCCCGGCGTGCAATTTTTATATACCCTAAAACATTCCCCGTTTATCCCTCTTTCCATTAGTGAAAACCGAATTAAAATCGGTCTAACCGTTCACGAGTGATGACGTGACCAAGGGAAATGGGGATTCATTTTTATATATAAGACTAGCGACCCGCCCCCGGCTTCGCCCGGCGTGCAATTTTTATATACCCTAAAACATTCCCCGTTTATCCCTCTTTCCATTAGTGAAAACCGAATTAAAATCGGTCTACCCGTTCATGCGTGATGCCGTGACCAGGAGAAATAGGGATTCATTTTTATACAGATTTTTATAAGATTATGTACAAATAATGTCTCCACATACAAGTAACGGCGCGTTTTATTTAATCCTAGTCTCGTATGAAACGATTCAATCGGGAACAGTGCTTTTTTTCTGGTTGAACCCCCATGTCCCCATGTATGTCCCCTATGTCCTTTTACGGCGTAAAAGCTTAACAAACAAATTATAATATTACTTAGAATTTATGTTATTTTATGCATTTAACCGTGGACCAATACTGTGGACACAGTGATATAAGTCGATAATATTATGTATCTACATATGTATGAATTCCTAAAGTTGCAACCACGGACTATGCACAACTATGTGAGGAATGTTATCACGCCTAGTAAAGTTAACCGAGCTGACCTCTGCTAATTGAAATTTGACATGACCCCCGAGTTAATCTGGTGTCAAACGAGAGCAAATACTTGTTGTGTCTGAACAGGAAAAACTACTTCTAGGGCACAGGACGTATTTAATTAATTTAATTAATTAAATATTATTTACAAAACGCTCCGCGCTTGATTGATTACTTAATTAATTTTAAAAGGACTATCTGTATTAATCTTATCTATAAATTCGTAAACGAGCCGTATGTTTTAAAAAGTTAAAAAAAAATTGTACACTTTGTACTTATGTTACCGAAGTCATAATATAGTTTTAGAATTTTTGTCTGTTTGTCCGTGCGTTTGTGCACGTTAATCTCAGAAACGGGTTAATCGATTTGAATGCGGTTTTCACTGATGTATTGTAGCAAGCTTCCCGTATGTTTCATTCCAAATCGGTTTACGAACAAAAAAGTTACGCACTATACCGAAAACCACGCGTACGAAGTTGCGAGCTCAACTAGTTAAATAAATACATATTATAATAAATTCGCTCTCTATATTTGCATGATTCTCCCCTAACTTTCTTAAAACAACTCAAGGGATATTTATTTTATTTCCACTAACCAAAATAGGTATTCACGAGGAAGACTTGTTTATAAATATAATTTGAGGAAAAAAATTGCAAATAACAAAAAAGGTATTCTTATTTTTTTTAAAAACGAAAATTTTAAACATGACAAAATTGTCCTAAAAATAAATATTTTTAATTAAATAATTTCTAAATTCAATTACACAGATGTGATAATAGTGACCATAATTATTTATTTATTTTTTATTTAATTATAGTGACATTTATTGAATAAAAAAATTGATAGAGACTTAAAACTCAATATATACAGTAGAACTATAATTTACCAACTCTCTGCAAATTGGTATGGTCATACAAATAGTATTACATTTTTTTAATTATTTCAAATGAAAACTCTATTTTTATTATTAATTATTATTAATTAAATAATAGACGGGAAATAGGAAAAAGCATTGGCCGTATCACTGACCTCTCTTACGGTATGGAATTCCATAAATATTTTATGCACAATAAACCTGATATTTACAAACGGTAAATAAGCATAAATTAGAATCTGTTTTAATGTCTTCATACGGCTTGATTGAGGGGTACATTAAAATGAATTAATGAAATCTCGCTTGTTAGGTGAATATTTTTTTTTTAAATTAATTAATGAAGGCATGAAATGTTAAATTATATATAGCCTATCGTATGAAAATATTTAAAAAAAAATGTACATATTGTGATGTAGCCGGCAAAAAAATCGTCCAGCTTACTACTATTCATTGAAATACGCGTCACTATGTTTTATATCATGAACTTTTGTCCGCGATTTCTTTTTACACATAAAATATTTTTTTATATTAAAAGACGGGCGGTACAGAAGCTTTTTTGCAAAAAATTGTATTGCAAATAAATATAATTTAATTTGATAGCGAAAGATGGGTATTAATTGTCATTTACTAACTACAAACATTTGAAACTTTATATGTCATTTTGATAACAACGCAATGGTCAGTTCAGTTGTAGTTCAATGCGATTTTAATTATTAATTTCAGGCATATCACGATTTCAGTAGATATGCTGCTTATGAATTGAAGACTACTTACTAGAGAGTGGACACAAATTACAAGTGGCTCAACGAGCATTTCTATGGAAGATTCTATGGAACCTTTAGGTTCTTCGCAGCCTGGTTAAGGATTAAAAGAACTACTGTGAGCTTTCTTGTAAGTTCGGTGGTAATAGTAAAAGAATTTTTATTTATTTATTTAGTGTATACATCCGGTCGCGACCTCAGTCTAAAATAAGTTTTATGTCACTGCGTTATGTCATCGGCGCGTTCACATTCAATGTCTATTTACATTTTAAACTTATAATAGATAAGAAAACGGTAACTGATAACAAACGACTTTCTTTCGAATCATATATTACAATAAATTAAAATATAGTTTTTTTTTTTTTGTTTTTTTTTTCACTAAGATAAAAACGTAACAAGTGCGAAGTGTGGACTAATTTTGCATTATTCATTCGCATTGCATTCTGTTATCGCCCGGTGACAGGTTGCATTGATAAAATATTTATGTTGTTCCAAGCATATACCTAACTCAATTCGTAACTATCCAATGTATGTCATGAACTAGCATACGGCTAGAATCATGTCAGACGTCACAAATTATGTACAATAGTTTTAATGGTAAAGAATCCCCTGAGAGTAGGTGTTTTTATAGACACACGTTTCGAAGGAGTCCAAAATTTTAATGACGGGAATCTGGGCTATGACCAACTTACTAATGTTTTTCCACTGGTCTAAATTCGACTAAAGTGAGAAAATAGCAAAAACTTTTATGACAACATTAAATCTAGTCAATGATTACCTACTAAACGAAAAATAAGAACATTTTTTTTATGTTAAGGTCGGCAGACAGGCTAACGGTCCACTTGATGGTAGGTGGCTGCCGTCGCCTATAACACAAGCAACGCCAAAGCTGCTGCAAGTGCGCGGCCGATTAAGAGGGGATAGGTGGAAATGGGCTCTGGCATCCCTTACTCACTCACCGAAACACAACAGCACACGTGCTGTTATTTCACGGTGGTCTTCTGTAAGGGGGTGGTTACTGCCGCCAGAATGACCGCGAAAACGCAGTGTGCCCTGCCACTACTTTCCAAATCCAGACCAGAGCCAAATTTGAAAAATTGATTTTTCAAAATTGACCCTGCCGGGAATCGAACCCGGGAACCCTAAAACAGAGCGTTAAGGCAAGCACCCTAACCACTCATCCAACGGGCTCGTCAAAATCAGATCACCAACAAAATAACAAAATAAAAGGGATCCGAGGTTTTCACTTTATGTATTAATATAACGATGACGTTACTAGGTATCATATCATAATCTAAATATATTTGTCATGTTGACATTATCTACACATATCATAAAATCGTAAACGGGCAGATTTTTTCAAAACAATTTGTACTTATGATACCGAAGTAAAAAAATAGTTTTTAGAATTTTTGTCTGTTTGTCTGTTTACCAATTTGAATTCGATTTTCACTGATTTCATTAAAACCAAACTCCTCTCGAAAGGCTATTATAAGGTTACTGATTATTTAAGTGACAATGAAGCCTGGAATTAAAGCCTGAATTCGGAGCTCATACTATGCTTAGTATTGTATATTTACTTTAGGTATTAAGTGTATGATTATAATTATTGTAATTTTTTTATATTGTAAAGATGACAAAAAGAATAGTATCCTGAGTTTCTTTCGGGGTTTCTTCTCAGGATCGTCATCTTGGCTTTTTTCCGAAACCCTGGTAAATTTAAATTTAACTGGTAATTCTAAATGACGATCATAAGAGTTTCTTGGAGAAACCTAATTGATAAATAAATATTTTGATTTTGATTTGATTTTGACTGATGTATTGTAGCAAGCTTCCCGTAACATTTAGTGTTTGTTCATTCCAATCCGTTTACAAACAAAAAAGTAACGCGTTATACCGAATACCACGTGTACTAAGTTGGGGGCTCAGCTAGTAAGCCCTTTTTCAAGCACCCTTTAGTAGCAGCAGCTTTTTCAAGAACTTTCGATGAATTTAAAAATTTATTACTTAAAACTTACACAACCTTAACAAATTAAACATTTTGTTTACATCTCCGCACACGTAACACAAGTCTGTCAGTGTTTGCTGACGGAAATTGTGAACAAATTCTGTAGTTTTTACGCATACTATATATCTCTATATATAAAAATGAATCCCCATTTCCTTGGTCACGGCATCACGCGTGAACGGGTAGACCAATTTTAATTCGGTTTTCACTAATGGAAAGAGGGATAAACGGGGAATGTTTTAGTATATAAAAATTGCACCACGGGCGAAGCCGGGGGCGGGTCGCTAGTATATTATAATTATTAATTTAATGAATAATTTGGTATTTAACGTTTACTTTCGAATACACGACAAATATGTTTCGATAAATTAATGAGCGTTTATGGAAGTCTCGTCCACGGCGAGACACCGAAAATAAATCAAAGTCGAATTCCGCGACAGATGCATTCTCGACAAACGCAATATTCTCTGTACCGCGAAAATAGCTCGAGGCAACAGCTTAATTAGCATGGCCAGAAGACGCGTCAAGGATGCTGTGTAATGTTTAAATTAATTCAATTTTTTAAATAGACGTCGTCATACTGTTTCGAAATACAACTTTTATGCATGAATAATGACCGAATACATTTAATACAAGTCAGCCATATATTTATGAGCTAAAAATCTGACTAAACACAATAATTTACACAATGTTAAAAATGTATTGTTAATTGTTGCTAACTATTTCAATATTTCGTGGCAACGGTGCACAAGCTAATACGGCACAACACGGTGCACTTGTTAATTTTGATTCATTTAATTTGATTTTGATACATTTAATTTTGATTTAAATTCAGATTTTTTATTTTAGTTTAGTATTTTATTTTATGTCTAAATTTTTTTTGAGTGAATCTACTTTTGAAATGGAGGTATGTTGGTGTTTTACAGATATATGTTCATTATATATTTACCAGTATACATTTCCATATGACGTAGTGATAAAATCGACTATAAGTCTTATAAATTACTAGCTTTTGGCCGCGAATTCGTCCCCATTTTTTAAAGGCGTTATTTACTTCATTTTTTTTAGATGATCCCTCGGAAACATTACCTACTTTTTTTTTACATGTCTGCAATATTTGTAAATTTTGCATACGAGTTGAGTGGTTATTAATTCGCACGTGACAAACAAACAAATAAACTCTTCTTCTTTTTTTATTAAGGATGGGTTTGCTCTTGACCAGCCTCTATCCATGTAGGAAGGATGAGGCCGACGATGGAGCCAGCTCACCTAGTAGACACCTCACTCGACCTTGAAAAGGTTTGGGTTGTATGAGCTCGGAAATACAGACGCCGGCGGCAGGGAGTTCCGATCCTTATCAGTGCGCATTATAAAAGATGTTTTAAAGCGCTTAATCCGAATTAAAGGGATTTCGACAAGGTGAGGATGGTAACCAGCCGTACGTCTGCATGTCCGATAGAAGAAAGGGGAAGGCGGTATGATCTCATACAGCTCCCGAGCACACTCTCCGAAGTACATCTTATAGAATACACACGGACAGGCAATTTTGCGTCTATGTGCCAGGCTCTGCAGCTTAGCAATACTCCATGCAAGATCGGACTTGTACCTTGTACAAAGAGAGGAGCTGTTCAGGTGTGAAGCAGCGCCTCACCCTATTTAGGATGCCCAGCATCAAGATTTATTATATTTGTATAGGTTGGTAATAGACGGTCTATAAGTAGCCAAACTCTAATAACATAATTGGTGCCTAAGGTACGAGTATAATATATAAAATTTCGGTGTTTTATAATAACTAAAACCAAGCAAACCTTCACAAATTTAATCTAGGTATACCTACAAGTTATGAAATTAGAAACGAACGTTTGTGATAGGAAATAGGGTCACCGGATCACCAGCCCAGTCACAATCAAGGGCCCTCCTGTCCGTGACAGCCGTGCTAATATCACACAACGCACCGTTCTATCGGACCGTTTACCGACCGTATCTGATAAGGCCGTCCTGATAACGTACAACGCATTTGGCTTACTCATATCGACTTCTTCGACCTATGAAAACGTTTCTTTTTACACATAAATACCAATTAACTTACTAATATTTTGATTTTATTGAAATTCATCTTAGTCAAATGTGGGTATAGCCGAATTCTTAATCATTAAATAGAGGTTATATGCATTATATGTTTCTTTGATTTCAGGTTGTGAGTGACTTATTGAAATGGTTACGTGAGAGATCTAGCATGCGTTGGCTGACGTGGTGGCTGATATTGTTCGCGGTCAACGCTGTCTCAGCGCAATCCATAACGCCCACCGTCTGCGAAGACGAATCATGCCGCTGCGACTCTTTCACCAGGGTCATTTGTAACTGCACTAAAGACTATGACGTACGTTAAGTGATCATTTATATATACCTTTCCATACTTCTATTAATGTTTAGTGCACAATTATTTACTTATTTTTGAGATAGGCAGGTGTATTGACTGTCTAATTAACGGTGAGTGATTACGGTCTTCTAAAAACATAAGTGGAGAAGCCAATGAAATTGCAGTAAACTAGCTCCAGACCAGACACATCCTAGTTTACGCACTATATAAATAATTCTTAAATTAATGAATTGCAACTCCGAATTAAAAGACACATCGTATTGTTAGTATTTAAGAAAAATACTGGCCAAATTTACTCAAAATTCAATCATAAAATGTGTCACTGTTTTTTACAATCTTTACATATTTTATAATTTATCTTCTACTTTTGTTTACAACTCTACATTTACTAGTAAATATATCAAGACTATCGATCCTCTATGTAACCGTGGGACGAAAGAACGCTATTGACAACAGGTCCCCTTACTTCTATTCTTAAAATATTCTCCTAGCCTCATCTTGAATATCCTTTTCATGCGTGATCAAATTCCTGCTTAATTTTGTGCAAGTACATTCCGCTTGTCAATTACACATTTATTTAGAAAAAAAAAGCAAATCGCTTCTGTTACATTTTCCAGGAGGTAACGCTAAGGCCGGACGGAGCGTACAGAGTACCCGATTCAGCAACAGGAATCATCATAGAAGGATGTGCTCGAGTTTACCTGTTAACTGACACAGTTCGACACCTAGTCCAGCTACGCAATGTAGAATTGAGAAATGTACGCCATGTTTACATAGGTGAGCGAGCGCTCGCTTGGTCACCGTTCCCCAGGGAGAGCGAGATGAATCCCGGAATAAATATCATCATACATAACAGCACAGTCAACGAGATAGCGTCTCATGCTGTCCAGGGTCGAGTTAACGACATCCTCATCAGAAACAGCAGAATCAATCTCATGAAACCTTTCGCGTTCTCTAGTCTAACCGGTGTTAAGAATATAGAATTAACGGACAGTGTCTTCGATAACATAGACATACAAACTTTTAAGAAGTTCACAACAGCTAACTTCTTGTTCCGCGGGTGCAGGGCCAACAAGCTGCCTAGCAGATTTCTATCTGACGTAGAAGTGACAGATCTGTTTCGTATGGACGCAGTAACAATCAACTTTGTGTACAGTTTGTCATTTCTCGTCAACTCGCCAAAGAGAGTGATCATTGAGAACAATGATTTGGGAATATTGGAGAGTGATTGTTTCCACATAAGCTCCAGGGGCCCGATCACTTTTCGGAACAATACAGTGAGGGTAGTCAGGAAAGGAGCTTTCCTAGGTTTCAGTGCAGAGCGCGAAGCGACATCTGTGCTCGGTTTACAAGAGTTATTGGTCGACAACAATACAATCACGGATTTGTCTCCATCATCGTTCATGTACAACCAGACGTCGCTCACGCTACGAGTAGACGGGCTCAACCTGAACACTTCGTGTACTTGTGAGTTAGCTGAAGAATGGAACGGAGCTTTGATGGAAGAATTCGGTATAATCTCGTGCTGGTACGTCCTTGAAGGGCATTATGTCACGCTGCCCACATACGTTGGCAGCAGATGTGGGGCGTTTAAGCAATACTTCTGGATATACATTCTAATAGGTGTGATGATAGTTGTGTTGGTGGCCGTTGTTGTAGTGTTCCTGATAGTGAGACGGGAGAATGAGAAAAAGAGGAAACTGCAAATGGTGATGCCCGACGTGAAAACTTATAGAGAAACTGAATTCCACATCGTATTAGAGAGAGCGGAGCTCATCACTACGGACTTGTGAGAGACTTTGTGTAGATTAGTTAAATCGAGGCATTTTGTGACTTTAGTGCATTAAACAACGATCATTCCACTGGTGTCGTGTCCACACTGAGTATTTAATAGTTAATTATGTTTTAGCAATACACATTACTATGTGTAGATATGCAAATTTCCAAAGTTGCCATTATTACTATTATTATTTAGGTTTTGCAATCAGTATTATGTGGTTTCTTAAACCACATTGAAGTTACATATTTTTTGAAATTTGTATAAATAAAAAATGTTTTATATTAAATAGTTTCATTCAAAGTAGGAAAGCATCTAGCTAAACAACGAAAACGAAAGATCATAACGAGATATTATGTTCATTTGATTTTAATAATGTAATTGCGTCCTTAAATTCGTTGCGAGCTTATGAGACAATGAAGCGTAATATATACCTACTTCTAATAAGTAAAATGCTAAAGCGAGTGTTTTTATCTGCTGAAATTGTGTTATTACTATTTCTCATCCTAACTGTTTCTCGCTAGCGATTCCTTTGAAATTATATCACATAATCATAATAATCGTGAGCGAGTGCGAGCACTAAATTACACATTCATGTAACATGTAAGAGTTACTCGCGTCAAACTTTATGACCGGTCTTAAGTAAGTCACAGGTGCGTAAAATGCACGTTTTAAGTAATAACTGAGCGTCGGTGGCGCAGTGGGAGACACGCGGCCTATCATGTCGAGAGGTCCGAGTTCGATCCCCGGTCATGCCATGTACCAATGGATTTTTTCTAAAAAAACTTAAGTGTTTTTTTACTGAGTGCTCTCAAACGGTGAAGGAAAACATCGCGAGGAAACCTACCTACATACGCCAAAGAATAGACTCTAAGGCGCATGTGAAGTCCACCAACCCACGCTGAGCCAGCGTGGTGGACCTCTCAACAAGGGACATATGATACAATAGGCCGTTGATGTGATGTGATGTGAATTTATATGGCAATACATACACTACTATAATAAGGTCTAAACTAATATTCAAGCCCTACAATTATTGTAAAAATTTAAAACAGTAAGTTACACAGAAATTATGCAATCAATCAATTACTGCTTAGGACTGATGCCTGATTATTTGTATATTGTATACTTGTATAGAAAATTTATGTTGAACAAAATCATTATGAGTTTTCTTCCTCGTAGAATATACATTTCCGAACTGGAGCTCAAAACAACAAAAAAATATCATTCTGAAATAGTGAAATTTAGTCCTATAACTAGTGCAATTTCGACTCTAATTCGTAAGAATCATAAAATTTGATACTTACTTTAGCATTCTGAAATTAAAAATACAGTGAAATTCGATTCTTAGCCAAAACAGATATATGCTGCTTCAGTTAATCATGATGAGTAAGGCGGAAGGGCAGAGACGCGCTGGCCGAAAGAGAAAGTTGTGGTTTTGAAACACTTGGGAGTTGACCGAAATCAACTCTTGAATAAATTTAAAAAATTACAACTCACCGCAAAAGAGGTTGACCGTCGAGGACCTGGTGCACGGTTGGAGAGGAGGACAGTTCCAAGCCCCTTGAGAGCAATATCGTTTCGCTTCCGTCCTGTGGTGATTCACCTTCTACAGAACTGGCGCCTATCATTGCCAGTACTTGAACTTCCACTGCTGTAGCTAAAAGAAAATACGTTATTAACATCTCTTACCTGCAACACCAATGTGCACATTTCCCAATCCCTTACTAATCCCTGATCCTTAGTGCATATTGCTTGTGTTAATTGACGACGGTAGCCACCTACCATCAAGTAGACTCCATTAGCCTGTCTGACGACCTTCTCGTTAGAAAAAAATGGCATATTTCTATTTTGTTGCAACAATAAAAAAAAAAAACAAGCGGAAGACATCGTGCATTTTCGATTTATATGCCAAACACAATTGTTTATGGGAGAGGACAATAGCGAACACCTGCTTCCATAGATTCCAGTCACGTGTCTCTTTGGCCACTTACATATTTGGGTACGATGTGATTCTTCATATCAGATTATTATATATCGGTATAGCTAGAATCCTAATTATATTGTAAATATTTTTTTCTGAGGTGGGATGTATCGATGTACGAGATTTACATGAAACCTCACTTATGAACTTTTCAAATTTATCTCTGGTCTGGATCTGGAAAGTAGTGGCAGGGCACATTGCGTTTCGCAGTCATTTGGGCAGCCCGTCTGGCGGCAGTAACCACCCCCTTACAGAAGACCACCGTAAAATAACAGCACGTGTGCTGTTGTGTTTCGGTGAGTGAAGTAAGGGATGCCAGAGCCCATTTCCCTATCCCTTCCCAATCCCTTATCCTTAATCCTATTGTAGTCGGCAGCGCACTTGCAGCAGCTTTGGCGTTGCTTGTGTTATAAACGACGGTAGCCACCTACCATCAAGTGGACCGTCAGCCTGTCTGCGAACTTAACATTTAAAAAAATATAGTCTAAAATCCTACTAATATTATGAATGCGAAATCTTGTTAGGGGAGACAGATGTTTATTACTTTTTCACGATAAAATACTGAACGAATTTTGATGAAACCTAACAGTAATATAGTTTATACATATGCTAAAAAGATATGCATGCGAATTAATTATTACTCTGAAGCGATTTGCAAGAGTCGATTAATGAGGAAGAATTTGATAGTGACTCTTGCACCCATGGACAAAAATTAAAAATATATACTTTCACCATTTTTGACATTTTTTATTTTGAGGTCATTTTTGATTCCATTGTTTATCTACGAGGATCCGTAACTTTTATTAAATTCGTTAAGTGAATTAAAAATGTTTGCTAACCGATTTTTTTTTTCATTTCACCAACCAAAATTTTTGTACAATAGGGCGTAAATTCCGAGAGGGCGCTGGGTCGCTGCTGTCACAGCATTACGAATTACATTGCCACTTGCAAGGTTTCATCATGTTAAACATTTCAGTTCTATCATGCTTTGTGTTATCTATAAAAAAAGCGACCTTCTTAAATACCAAAGCCCTTTGTGGCAAGTGCTGACTTATGTTCTCTGTTATATATAAATATGTAATTGTTTTATCCTGACCTAGTATCCCATATTAACATGTTAAGTAAGTACACATCTTCTTATATATAAAAATGAATCCCTATTTCCCTTGGTGAAGTTTAAGAATAAAAGTATTAACGCTCCCGACGTCGTCGCCCAGAGTTAACGGGGATATTCTCTTATTTTAATTAATATGCCGTAAATCACGCGTGAACAGGTAGACCAATTTTGATTCGGTTTTCACTAATGGAAAGAGGGATAAACGGGGAATGTTCATATATATAAAAATTGCACCCCGGGCGAAGCCGGGGGCGGTTCGCTAGTTAACAAATAAATATAGAGATGGCCTGTTACATATATGACACTCACAGTATGACAGCGGCGGAATCTCTAAGTCAGGCGCGAGCAGTCTCGATGCGTATGCAGCTCCAGCATACACTAACTCCATTTCCAAAGCAAGAAGACCTTGTCGTTGTGTTGTGAATGGTGCTTCCTCATACCCGACGCAAAGACAACGGAACCCAAAACGATTTTCGTCACTACAAATAAAAAAGTATATAGAAAATTGTACATGTATATTTTAATTATAAAATAACCAGCAATGCGCTGGTTAGTTATGATGAGGTTTAGTTTATTAAATGAAAAAATAATTAAAATATCAATCAAATAGAGACAGGCCCACACTATTTAAACGCAGCCAATCTGAAGGAATTAAAAATATTCTCTCTCTTGCATAGGACCAAATTTCAGTCTCTTACTATAATAAATTCTTTTGCGTAACTATTCCACTATTCAAAATTCTCAATTCACGGGAAATAACTGGCAGGGAACCTGATTAAATGTTCTAAAATGTTAAAAAAAGGAAAATATCAAAAATATGTAAATAACTTCAAAAAAAAAATTATTTTTTTTTCAGATCAGTACATAAAAATATTTTTCGCTAGTAGGCACAACTTTCAGTCTGATAAATCATATTCGGAATTCTAAATAAAAGTTAAAAATAAGTATCTTGCCAATGTTACCATATGTAATATACTATAATCAGTTCTATCGTCTCCCATTAGTTTGAGAAATGGTAGTATTTTACATCCATTTTAGAGCGCGTTTATATGACGCAACTATATTCCATCAAATAACCGCGCGTCCGCTGCGCGTTCACCACGCGGCGATCTGTTGTTATTTATTTATTTAAAACACCAACAGCACAAACAAAGAAAAGTTTATAATAGGTGTAGGTAACACAAGGCAACTTTAACACACACACAGATAAACTACAAACTAGAAATTGAGACGATCGAAATACACGCACAGCAACACCTAAATTCTTTACAAAAAAAGGACATGAAAATGAAAATTAAACAATGAACAACTGAAATCAAGAAGAAGAATAATAAAGATTTAAATATCCATATTTAAATAACAAAGATAAAATTAAATACTAATAAAATGGAAAAATAAGTTTTCTTGTAACTACGTAAAGTAGATTTATCGAAGAATCTTCATCAGAATATTTGTAAGGGAGAGCGCGCCGACCGATGGCGTTGACACAGCACAGTTAGATGATTACGAAGAATTTGAACGTTATTGCCTAGTCAGTAGAGTTCAAATTTTCTGCGAATGAACACAGAGTGGCCAGAGAATGTAATTTCTAAATAAAGATTTTCATTACCATTATCAAACAATTCTTACTTATTCGTTTTGTTGTATTCAGTCAAATAATCGGACGCTGTTTCCAAAGAAAATATCACCTCATTGCCAGGCACCAGCAGGGCTGTCTGCGGCCATTCAGCAGGTCTGAAAAAGGGCACGTAGGTGTAAAAATTTAATTTAATTTCGCCTGCATTGCACATGACAGTGTTGCGTAGCAGTTACTTACACATTTGCTAATTTCGGCGTAACTCCCACATAGGTGCAGTTGTAGTGCATACATATTGAATCAGAATCGCTGTCTTCGGCCAGATCTTCCGCTTCACCAGACTCCGTTGTCAACTGCACTAACCGCTAAGAGAAAAAAAAACGTTTATAATTATTTTCGCATTATATTGCTGACTAGCTGAACTCGGCCACGATTCGCTGCGGCCCATACGGCGGCGGCGGGCGCATGGGGCGCGCGGTACTGGACACTGCTTATATATAATACTATTTATCATAGCGTGATGTTATATAGCCTATATAGCCTTCCTAGATAAATGGACTATTCAAAACAAAAAGAATTTTTCAATTCGAACCAGTAGTTCCTGAGATTAGCGCGTTCAAACAAACAAACTCTTCAGCTTTATAATATTAGTATAGATGATGTTATTTATCTCTATTTGAAGCAAGTGTTGAAAATTCGTCTCATCATCAGCTAAAAAGCGTCACATTTGGTTTTAAATCTTTTTGATTCAGCGCTACCACACTCAATCTTTCACCCTCCGTGTCCATCCACAGCAAGCCGCGTGAGGTCATTCCTGCAAGAGTCAGCTCAAGGGTGTTTCGATAGTGTTGAAGATTAATAATCAAAATAATGTAGTAGCAGGGTATTCTGCGTTTCGCAGTAATTTATTTTGCAGCCCGTCTGGCGGCAGTAACCGCCCCCTTACAGAAAACCACCGTAAAATAACAGAACAAGTGCTTTTTTGTTTCGGTGAATCTTAAGGGATGGCAGAGTAAGATATACACCTTCGTTATCCTTAAAGCTTAATGCTACTATGGTCTGCAAGGCATTTGCAGCACCTGTGGCGTTGCTTGTGTTATAGGTGACGGCAGCCACATACTATCAAGTGGACGGTCAGCTAGTCTGTCGACCTTAACATTAAAAAAAAAAGAATTGAAAAAAGATGTGGTTCTTGGAATAGTCCACTAATGCCAGCTATACACGTTAAGCCTATCGTCAAATCGGCATGATATGATTAATTTGATCTATCGTAATCCATCCTCCTCATTAGTCAGTTTAATAATAAAAGTATTAACGCTCCCGACGTCGTCGCCCAGAGTGAACTGGGATATTCTTTTATTTTAATTAATATTTAGGAAACATACAGAAATTAAATAACAGTGTAGGTAAAAAAATGTGTCCCAAGATAGGTAATTCTAAAAGAGTTTGAGCAGAGAGATAAAAATTGACAAGAAGTTAAAAACATTTAAAATAAAATGTTAAAAAATCATCAAAAAAGAAGCTGATACTTAGATATAAGCTTCAAGTCTCTGCAAGCCCTTGACATAAAGTCAAGTGCGGTAGGTTTTTGTCGTTCTGCGATTAAAACGAGAGAAAAAGGACAATTTACTGCCCAAATGTACCTCACCTCTGACAACAAGTTTAAGGACTTTATCTCCTAAGCAATAATAAAAATAAATAGGTTTAAGTTTTCTAGAAGTACGGAATACTAATACGGAATAACTCATTTATTGGAAACTATGAGATTCAAATAAATTGTAGATTGAATAAAATTCCTCTCTTCGATGAGTCACTCCAGGTTTAGGAACTATTACGTTCCTAAAATGTGGCAAATAAAATATATTATTATTATGTTAAAAACTGGCAAGAAACCTCATAGTCGCTCTTTTCAACACCAATTTGTCATACAATAAACAAATAATCAGCCATCGGATACTAAATCAATTATCTCGACAGAAAATCGAGAAATAGAAATTGTGTTAACGCTGTACCTTATATACCTTATGGAAAGGCGGGTCCGTCAGACGAACTTCACTGGTGCAATGACAGCGATGTCGAGGGGTTCCGGCCACAGCGAAAACCGTCAGCGTGTCTTCGGGTTGTGCCGTAATACTGCGGGGATCCATCTCGAGAACCACCCAAGATACGTTTGTAGGAAATAACACTCTGTGGAAAGAAAATTCGATCTAGTAACTTTTTATTTATAAGGAAAAATAAACCCCGGCCTTGGCACATAACTCAAAGTAAATTTTTTTTACTCCACGCAACATAAAGTGTCCAAAAACTTTTTAACAGAAATTTAATAGAGACGATAAAAGAAGAGTAACAAAAAAAGAAATATTTTTGTCTGTTGTTCACGCTAGTCTCCGAAACTACTGAACTTATAGATCAGTAAAAAAATACATAAAATGTATTTTTTTTTACATGAAAAAATACATACAGACGCCAACTGTGTTGTTGCTTGACTTGGAAGTATGAAATAATTCAAGTAATAATTCAAACACTAGCCCAGTAGCCCAATTGACGAGCCCGTTGGATGAGTGGTTAGGGTGCTTGCTTTAACGCTCTGTTCTAGGGTTCCCGGGTTCGATTCCCGGCAGGGTCAACTTTGAATAATGAACTTTTCAAATTTGGCTCTGGTCTGGATTTGGAAAGTAGTGGCAGGGCACACTGCGTTTCCGCAGTCATTTTGGGCAGCCCGTCAGGCTACCACCCCCTTACAGAAGACCACCATGAAATAACAGCACGCGTGCTGTTGTGTTTCGGTGAGTGAGTAAGGGATGCCAGAGCCCATTTCCCTATCTCCTTTCCCTTCCTACTGTAGTCGACAGCGCATTTGCAGCAGCTTTGACGTTGCTTGTGTTATAGGCGACGGTAGCCACCTACCATCAAGTAGACCGTCAGCCTGTCTGCCGATCTTAACATAAAAAAAATAGAGTGTTTGAAGTTATCAATATAAAGGCATGGCATATTTCTATACAGAGGTACGTAACACTTGACTAACCTTATATTAGTGACAGTAGCTTGTTTATAAGGATGATCGCTCTCTACCCAGGTGTAATAATGAGTCGTAGTGTTCGTTGTGACCTCTTCGTTGCCCGGCACTAGAAGATTCATCGCCGATACGTGCGGGAGCAATTTGTGAATCAACTCCAATAGCTGAATAACACTCTGAGTAAAAAGATTTTTATTTTAACAAGGTAAGTCGGTAAAAACAACAAAAATTTCGTTAACTTTATCATTACCTTAGGATCTTCCAATCCCTCCAAGTTGGCCAAAGCGTAAGGTATAAGTGTGTTGATAGCAGGGGAATGCTGCAATACGGCTGCGTTTCGCCTCAAATCTTCGGCCGTCAATTCGTTTCGAAGAGTACAGAATAACTCCGTTCCGCGTTCTATAATGAGTGATGCAACCCGTAAGGTGATCATTCTGAGTGCCGATATTATTGTATCCGCTGACTCGGCCGCAGAACCAGTCGACTTAGTAGTTCTGAAACGATAAACATTTTTAATACAATTTACAGTTTGTAACGGAGGTGTTTGTTACTGTTTCAAGCAAAAGCTATTGAGCGAAATTTGATGAAACTTTTTAATGCTGTGGTTTATACATAAGATTAATATACGTACATACGTTAAATTGACGTTGGATGAGCGGTTAGGGTGCTTGCCTTAACGCTCTGTTCTAGGGTTCCCAGGTTCGATTCCCAGCGGGGTCAACTTTGAAAAATCAAATTTTCAAATTGGGCCCTGGTCTGGATTTGGAAAATAGTGGCAGGGCACACTGCGTTTTCGCAGTCATTTGGGCAGCCCGTCTGGCGGCAGTAACCACCACCTTACAGAAGACCACCGTGAAATAACAGCACGGATGCTATTGTGTTTCGGTGAGTGAGTAAGGTATGCCAGAGCCCATTTCCCTATCCACTCCTAATCCCTTATCCTCAATCCTACTGCAGTCGACAGCGCACTTGCAACAGCTTTGGCGTTGTTTGTGTTATAGGCGACGGTAACCACCTAGCATCAAGTGGACCGGTCAGCCTGTCTGCCGACCTTAACATATAAAAAAATAGGTTATATTATATAAAAATATACACTAACGGGCGATCCCAAAGATTACAAAGACGTACCCATAATATATGAGGCATGGAATTTGTCCCCTAGCTAAGGAGGTTCCATTGAAGCTGAGAGAGCAAGACGCGAAACGGAAGGTGGTTCCATCGGGTCCTTTCACTGAAGGTAGACCGCAATCACCGTTTGATGTTCTGCCCCCGTGGTTGCAAAGTCGCAGTGCATAACGAAGGTCCTCCTGAAGTAAGAAATTAAAAATTAAAAACCACTAGGCAAATATTTACTGTGTACACGAGGTGGAAAGTACACATGACGATACACATACGAGCTCATTAGTCGATTCGTTAAATTGCTTGCCTTATCGCACGGGGGTCCATGGTTTGATTACCTGAAGGCCATTCTTTCAAAGTATACTCATGTCTGGGTGATTTATTGGCAGGGTCCACTGCGTAACGCAGTCGTAAATTAGGCAGCCCATCTGGCGACAAAAATCACTCCCTTACAGAAGACCAACGTGAAATAACAGCATGTATGCTGTTATGTTTCGGTGAGTGTGTAAGGGATTCCAGAACCCTTCTTAATCCCTTACCTTTAATCCTACTATGGCTTGGCTTAATAGGCGACGGTAGCCATCTACCATCAAGTGGACGGTCAGTCTGTTCGACGACATTTACATAAAAAATATAACAATAATAATACATGCTTAAAATTAAAAAAATCCGGCCACTTATCAACCTGCAGTTATCATCTATGTACATAGATAGTAAGTAGGTCGGGGAAAAAATCTTTTCGCATATAGTACGTATAAACCTGTAATGAAATCTCTTTGGCTGTACTATTTGTATCTGGCTGGTTTTGATGACATTAAAAAGGTTACATTCCAAAAAAATAAACAAATTAGTGAAATGTTGTTTCCAGCTATTTTTCATTTGTTTTTCTTTCTGTCAAAATGACTGAATCTAATGAAGAAATTCGATTACATTTTAAAATTTTATTACAAAAAAAAAGGAAAAATTGCAACGCAAGCCGCGAAAAAAAATTGTGACGTTTATGGACCTAATGAAGTGTCAGTAAGAGTAGCACGGTCTCTTCAGAATTCTTTAGGCAGTGTAAGGGTTAACATCAAGAGAGGACTGCCAAAACTACTTGGGGCGTTTTTTTGATCAGAGATCCCAAAATTTCAACAACAACGGGATCATGTCACTACCTACAAGATGGCAATAAGTCAACGAACAAAATGGCACATATATATATACATATAAACTTTAAAAAAATGTCTCGAGTTTTCATATAAAACGCGAAGAAACTCTATATATTTTAAACTTTATAATTTAAATACACATAGTATACATAAGCTGACGCCACCTATCACTCTCTATTGAGAGTGACATGCCACGACACCCAATGCCTCATTATTGGGGGATAGTCTCATATGGTTTAATACGCAAGTGGTCTATGGTAGGGCAGAGCAACTTTCCTTGTAGCGTGTCAATAGCGTTTTCAATAGCGTGTCGGCGTTGGTTGACCCGCACTCTAGTCATCAGAGATGCTATTCTCATACGCAATATTGCATAAAAAGCCTCAACTCGTAGCCTGACTTCGGGTCATAGCCAACACCCTGAAGGCATTGTTGTGTTGGACGCGTAGGGCATTCAACGTTTTCTAAGTGTAATTAAGCCACAGATTACACGTATAAAAAGACTGTCAAGAACAACTAACCTTTAGAGGCACAGGTCGTTCAAACTTAATTTGTACCATTTCGTGTTGACAATCTGACGCAGTGAACGCTCCGTGAACAACTTCCACACTAATCCAGCAATGTGCTGGATTCGGCTCTTCCACGGTCGATCGCAGCTGCTTAAAATTCATTTTAAAATTAATTCTCTTTTAATCAAAATGTTTTTTGATTCAACAGAGTGTTATGAAAAATAAACACAAGTTTTAAAACTACTGACGTTCTATACTATGTGAATGATCTTGGGCAACTGGGCTCTCTACACTCGGCCCCCTGCTGCTCGATAATATCAAAAACCTTTATTTTTCTAAAACTATTGAATTAAATGAAAAACTGTTCCTGTCATTTATAGAGTAAATGGAAACCTATCATTTTATTTGAAATACTTCTTATGCAAACAATATGCACACTGAAATACTTCTTGAAGTAACCAAGTTGAACCGATTTTTGTAACAAAGCAAGACATTCAAATTTTATTTATTTTATTGTAAACCAATACACTTTTAAAAAAAATAACTCGTCAGAAATATAGACCAAGAAGTTATGTGTCTCATATATATTATTTTTTTGTTGCATTGGCTTTATGTTTGAACAGCTGAATAGAAAAATAAAGTAGTGGAGTAATGGATGCATAAGTAATGGAGGTTCTTAAGTGTTAAACAACTGAGCCAGAAAATTTGGTTCCTTCACAGTCACATCGATTTCTTAAATCCTGTGTTAATTTTTGATTAAACAAAGGTATGTATGAGAGAGAGAGAGAGCATGTGAACCTACATAGGATTTTAAACTTTCCGTTTGTTCGTAATCGATGCTCAACAACTATTTTACAGTCTGTTGTATTGTTTTGGTTAAATATTTAGTTTACTTTATTACATAAATAATTTATGAGATAGGAATGCGAAAAATGTTTAAATATTAATTAGTTTTACAGTCCCTTCTTTAAAACTTGAGGGTCAATGCATGGCATTGATGTTTTATTTTTAAATTTAACATGTCACTCGTGAGACGTCCATTGCTGAACACAGGCCTCCTCATATATTGAAAAGACATTCCATATATTGAATCAAGTAGAAATAATATTGATTTACTTACTCTGACGTCGTGTAACAGTTCTAGAGAATATTCAAAATTTCCCACACCACCATAAACACTGGCACCGACGAGTGCAATACCAGGCCGATCCACCGTGAAACAAATGGCGTCGGGACTTCCGTTGCCGGTATTCCAAGCGCGAGATTGGTTCACGCGCATGAACCGCGAAGGCGTCACTAAATGTTTCACCGTATACGTGTCTTGATCTTCCTAAAGAATTCCCGAAATATACACACATTAATAACCCATTCAACTTACCGCAATATATATCTTTTCTACGGGTGATTGAACACGAACATAACTGATTATAAAATTGGGCTTACAATAAATCCTAGTTCGCCTGAATCTTGCCAATGAACTCGTCTGAGCTCTCTGGGATTTCTCTGAAATAGATCAGGCGTAATGACTAACGGTCACAAAAGAACGCAGGCAATTTACTTAGTTTGAATTTCGAAACATTTAACGGTAAACAGACTTTGACAAAAGCGACAGAGGAAGTGGCAAGGTATCTTACATTTCTGAGGAGAGGTCCAGAGAGCCAGATAGAAAGAGAAAATACAAAATTTATGCGAGAATATCCTACCCTAATTGTTGTCGCGCTGTGAAACAACTCGGCAATAATCCTTGTAGCTAATTTACAACAGAAATCCGATAATGTTTCATGCTGCTTGATTTCTCCGTGGTCATGCGGCTGACCGCACTGTCGCGTCATCATCTGCTGCTTTATGGGTAGCATGACTATATCCAAGAGTTTCGGTATCACGTCTAGAAGGTGGAAATTTGTGTGATTTGTTTTCTGCTCTGACGTATTTGGAATCTAAGAAGAGAAAATATACACAATTTAAACTAACTATAAATTATAATCAATCAAAGACACTGTGGAACCACTTTCACCTTTTGCGAATCCCTATTGGAACGTGGTGGAATCGGTGGTGGTTTTTGTGCATGCGATGACCTCGGTACAGTAGCTGACTTGGACGGTACTTCCTTTATTACCTATAAAAACACATTGAATTTAGACCAAAACCTAAAGGGAAAAAAGTATATGTGTCAGCTCCGACGCACGACTAGAGTTTACTCTTTTAAACCTAAATGTATAAAAATAAAATTAAATGTATAAAAATTTCCTGTATTATTTAGTTACATTCAGCATACTCAGATGTCACGTGTTCCAACGAAGGTTATGTTAGTTACGTTCGGTATACACAGATGTCATAATACGTTTATAAGTTTTATAGTTATAATATGTTAATATGTTCTTTACGTTTTATAAGTTCAAATAGTTCATTTTTTCGACGACAGATGTCGCTGCACCAGCAGGTTATAACGCGCTATCGTTTCATTCCTCGACGCGGACTACACGTTTCACACAAGATTTCGAAATTTGCTGTTATAGGCCCAGTGAACAGAATTAAATACATGCGTCAGCTGTCGCACAAATGTCGAAGTGACAGATAACGTAACGCTTTTTAGTTAACGCTTGTATTAATTTTACCCCTCATAAAATTTCCACACCGGGGCCTTATATGAAAATCGATTTTTAAGGAGAAAACTCCAAAAATAATTTCAAATTGGACTACACCGAAAATTTTACTCACTTTGCTCTCAGGTCGGCGCGATTCGGTGACAGTTATATAATTCTGTGTTATCGGCACGACATACTGCAAAACGTCTCGCAGACTGCGAGACACACACATTGCCGCACAAGTCGACGATAATTCACGTATTTGAGCCGGTGGTACAATGCCATCCTGAAATTGAGGTTTACCAATTAGTACTTAGGACTTAGGGCAAATGAAATGTTCATTAATCTGATATTTCACCTTGACATGAAAAAGCAGAAAGCTAAGGTGGTTCCACTTTAAAATTGGCGTCGGAAAGAATGCATGAAAACAGGAGGTTATAGTCTCGTGAGCCTCTTTCAGAATACAATTTGTCAATTCCAAAGCGAACTGAACGTAACAAACTCTGTGCGCCTTATTCTTCCCAGGTTTCTTCGGTAACATGGAACAAGTGGGCGTCGGATCTCCTAAAATGGACTGTATCAGATTCCTGACGTCTGCTATAGCTTCGAAATATGACATGTATTCGTGGGAATTCCGTTTCCTATTTTGCGGGTATATCTCGTTAATGTAAGATTTGATCAGTTTCAAGCACGCCCTTATCACGTACACTAGCCTCTTTTGATGCTTCATCACGGTCAACTTGTGGTAATTTATTGGCACAAGGCCGTTTGTTTCCAAAATTATTTCCTTGAACGTGTTCCAACTCCACTGAAGTAAAGTTATGAGGGATTTGAAGCACGAAACGGTAACCTTTCTGGAAATATTCTTAGATAGCAGCGCAATAGGGTCCCCGGTCTCAACAACTCTAAGAGGCACGGCATGGTCGACACCCACGGTATTGTACAGGAGACATGGTATTTGACCAGCATTAACATCGGTTCCGTTGTTAGATTTCTTCGAGGTTTTAAAGTGGAAGCCTATTTCGTCATTTATGACCATCGCTTGACCTGAAGAACCGCAATCCGACGAAGGTCCGTTGATACACGCCCATGCGACATACCAGCGATTAGCCTGTAAGCCAATTACAAGAGACTCAAATAACGATTACAGAACTGTACTATGATATTACAGAACCATTGCAACCACTTACCGATAAAGGTACAGGTATATCAAAGAGTACCGGAAATCTGTCTCTAGGAGCACATTCATAAACTATGTCATCACTTTCAGCGATCAATTCGCCATCTCCCTCTTGATCTCCCCCGTCTAAGCCAATATCAAACAACTTTATCTTTGCTGTATAATCTCCTCGACCTCCAAATAGCCCATAGCCACCTGAATAATAAACACATACATGAAAAAATGAAGCCCTTACCCTTATCGATAATTATTGAATCTGGGATTTAATCACTACTTTATAAAGTCGTAATTTCGTATGTTTATAAAATATGAACGAGGAAGATATGTAAACCCGGTATATTGGGGCGGTTAAGCATTTGTGTTCCTGATGAATGCAGTCAGCTAGCGGAACACCTACAAGCAATAAAATATAGGAGAAGCATTTTGAATGTGGATGTGACAGCACTAACGTTTCCATCCTTTTGATTTCCACTAAGCTCTTTCACTTCGCATCAAACAAAGACGATCCGTTAGATGTGTGGTTAGGGTGCTTGCCTTAACGCTCTGTTCCCGGATTCGATTCCCGGCTTGGTCAATTTTATAAAATGAACTTTTCAAATTTGGCTCTGGTCTGAATCTGGAAAGTAATGGCAGGGCACACTGCGTTTCGCAGTCATTCGCACCCCCTTACAGAAGACCACCGTGAAATAACAGCACGTGTGTTGTTGTGTTGCGGTGAGTGAGTAAGGTATGCCAGAGCCCATTTTCCAAAGAAGTCTCGCAGAGGCCGCGACCAACTTATCAGAACAATGACCATGACCACTCAGTCAGGAGTGTATGACTGCCAAGAAGAAGAAGCTAGTGAGGTAATTTTATTGTAATTTCTTGTGATTTTTTTATTATAATCTACATAATATATTATTTTTTTCCTGTAAAAATAGATGTAATATGGGGCTGTCAACTTATATGCTTTATACGTACCAAGTAAAATATCAGTGTCACACATAAACCTTATTGCTTCTACAGAGTGGCCAGAATAACCCCATCCGCCACCATGGCTTTCGAAACGGTTAACAGTTAAAAAGTCCTCTTTTATTGGAACTGTGGGTGAAGCTGGATTGTCCTTTTTGCATTCCACTGCACAAGACCTGGACAAGTAAAATTCAAGCGAATGTGTCAATAAATTCTCGAAAAAAACATACAACCTATATAAAAATCATACTTTGTGTCGTGGGAGTAGGTGAGGGAGTCTAAACAGCCCAATAGATGCAGAGCGGCGTGCATTCTTGTAACATAACAACCGCAGAGTGTCGGTATAGCGAGCTCCTGGTTCAACACTGAGACGGTAGTCAGCGCGACATTATCGACCGGCTTGTCCTCAATGTTGTTGGTCAAATCGAAATTTTCCAAATTCTTGAAATCCTCCAATCGTTTCATACAACCGTAGTTGGGGTAATCGAAGTCTGCGTCGTTGTTGAACAGGTCCGGGTCGTTAGCAGTGCAACGTTGCAATTTGTGTGGATCGAAGGCGAGTATGTTGTAGCATTTTATGACTCTCATCTGCGGCCGGTAACACCACAAAACATCGTAAAGGGGGTCCAGCGATGCTAGCGAATTCACAAAGTCCACTTGCTCTGCGCCAGTCCAGGCGTTACACGATCCGTCGCTTTTGTTTATTGTTATACACTTGAACGTGTGCTCTGGTCTATTCGGGAGTATTACTGCAAAACATTTTAATGAATTTTGAATTTAAATACTGGCCGACTTAAAAAGATTTGATATTCAAGCAGGGAAAAAGAAAAAGAATAATTTTATGTTTTGACGTGAAAAAAAAAACAGAGAGTGTGTTTTTATACATCTGGATAGATGGTTGTGAAATATTTTATATATATAAGTTATTTTAGATGTCTTGAAGTAATTAAGAAATAAACAAGATGTGTGCACCATCCAAATAAGTAATTTTAATTACATCCAATAAAATTTAAGAGAATTAAGTAATCCGAAGAAGTAAAATCTACAAGAAAATATAATTTGAAATAGTTAAATATAACTGGTTTAAAGTGGTCAGAATATCAAAGATATACAGAGTGCTTATTTGTGATTAAAAATAATTCTTTGGCTACTATTTTAATAATAATAATAATTTAAACATTCTCTTTTGACAACTGACATAAACAAAAATATTAAATATATAGAATATTAAATATTTAGAGAGTGTATTGGGAAAATTTTCCTACAAAAATATTTAACCTGATCGCCGTAATCAGGATGCCCATGGCGTAGCTAAATAGCCTTGTAAGACTGAGCGATTTTGTACCACATGGTTCTAAATGTCACATTACGGATTCTTTCGTCTTGCCCGATCTTTCGTCTGTAGTGTATGAAGTATATTTTTTAAAATTAATTTAAGGGATAAATTAATAGCTGTGACATATGTAAATGTCAATGTTTGTTTATTTTTGTTTCTTATGACTTATTGAATTTTTGCTCTGCTCTTGATATTTCAGTGAAATAAATAAATAAATGATGGCAATGATTGTGGAAAATTATGGGGGAGATCCAATGTCCACCAGTGGATTCCCTAAAGCTGAGATGACGATGAATGATGAAAATTGGCTTACCAATACTGTTACTGTTGGAGGTGATTGTAGAGCTGAAGAGTGTGTCAGTTTTGATGAGAGACTGTGAGACCTGAACATAAGTCTGGTCCCCGGAAGCTGTCACCCAAACAGCCCGGCAAGCGAACCGTGGACCTATACGAGGTACTCGGCCCGGGGTCGCGTACCAAATGGGACTTCTGTCTGGTCTACTTGATTCCTCCAGTATACGGGGGCGTCCGAGACCACCTTTCTGTTTAAATTCAAATATACAGAGATCATAGTAATTGAAAACAAACTGTATATATATGACCAGCCAAATTTTAATTTTATTTAAATATTGTTTCACATTGTTTAAATCGTCTGTTAAATATTTAGATTTTTGTCAGCTGAAAAAATATTTATCAATTGTACCTAAATTAGGTGATACATCACTTACTTAGCATCAGCTTTAGTGTTTGATTTATTCAAATCGGTTCACAAACAAAAAAGTTATGTACAGTTATGTACGTTTTTTCGATAAAAATGCCATAAAATAACTGTTCGGTTGAATTGGCTGAAACTTTAGTTAACTATATATTTTATCATCTGTAAAAAGATGTTGATTGAAAGTTTATATAAAATTAAAAATGTAAATTTTAGTCAGTTTAGGTGATTTTCAATTTCCAATTTAAGTTGACCTCAGGTCTATATGATGTACCTGTAATTGGCAAGCAAATATAAATGTGTTTGTACATATTTTTTTGTGTTACTTAAATAAAAAATAAAAATAAAAAATGTGAAAGGCACAGCCGGAGAAATCACTCAATTTATTATTGCAGAAGAGCCGTATAAATAAATACATTGAAAGAAGATAAATAAGTAAATTAAATAAAGATCTAAGTAGCGTCGTTACAAACAGATACCTTACAGAAGAAAGACACCTGTTATGTTTCGTGGAATGAATAAGAGATGCCAGAACCCATTTCCCTATCCCTTCCCAAACTCTTATCCTTAATCCTACGCACTTGCGGCACCTGTGGCTTTGGGCGTATTAAAGTTGACGGTAGCGACCTAACATCAAGTAGACCGTCAGGCTGTCAGTTAACCTTAACATTTAAAAAAAATCTTACCGTATAATTGCCGAAAGTGTACAATTCACCGTCCTTAGTGAGAACTGCGGTGTGATTGCTGCCGGCGGCGACAGACATCGCTTTGGGGACGCGGACTCGCACCAGCCGATGGTGGACACTAATGTCACCGGCGCCCAGTTGACCGTATTGGTTCGAACCGAATGTCAGAACTTCACCTGGTGATTGGATTTTTTTCATTTGGGTGTTGTGTTGACTCGTATTAAGACTGGTTTAACAATCACGCCGACCTACGGCGCTGAAGAGTCAAATGTATGTAGTATCAAAATAATGGTTTGATAGTCGCACACAAAACATCGTATGGCGGTGAGAAGAGTCTAGATGGATGGTGTGAGAGATATTTTTTAATAAGATCGCCCCGACGATTTTAGTAGTGTAAAGATGGGGTGTGTGCAAGCAATTGAATTTTTTTTTTTTTTTAATAAAGACGCAATAATCGAACCGTTTTACATACATTGAATCATGCCCATATGTAAGTAACTGTAGGAAACGGTTTGCGAGCCAAACCTCTCAGCGCAGACGCATATCGACGCCAATCTGGTGGTTCTTGACACCAGAAAGGCTCTACATAGCGCTGAGCAGCGTCACGCAAATGTGTACTGTCGACATGAGTCATCGACACAATCCGAGTCATCGATAAAATTCGATTAAAAATTTAAAGGACATCACCAATTAATTCTATATAAACAAAGGTGCGTGAATGCATATACGAGTTATAGTCGCTTTATTCGGAGACATACCTACTAATATGGAAAATACAATCAAGTAATTGGCGACAAACTGCTAATATGTAAATTTTATAGAATTTCCGCTTTTCCGCGCCCTTTCTCTGTTCAAGGGATCATTGAAGCAGTGCACTGTGTATAAATAAGCAATTTTTTTTAACGGTTATAATATTTTTTACCTATGTATTTATTTATTCTATGTATCTACATGTGTACGTATGTATGTGTATATATAGTAATTTATAAAGTAAGTTTGTATAGTGTTCAATGAGTCACATACGATGCTGGCTAAAAATCAGCGCTGTAGGTGTTTGTCTAGCACCTCAGCACAAGGCTGAGCCAGTATGGACACACACACGTTTTTTATTAATTTCTGTCATGTTTTGTAAATAATGTCAGTGTCCTTCGTGCAGTGAATAAAAGTCTTTCTTTCCTCATCTTTTTTCCAAAAGCGGCAATAATTTGAATATTGCATTTCTCAGTGATTAGCGTGAGCCTCAAAGACTCGAGCTGAACAGGCTAGAGTGAAATTAAAACTCACCAAGTTCCGTAAGCAGCACGGTATGATGTAGACCGCAGGCGACTGCGGCGACGCGATGTCCGCCTGGTATCGCGACTCTCGCCGGCGGAAGACTGCTCACCTTAGAACTCGGATCTTTCTCGGTATCTGTAAGTTGTCGTACGTTTTTACACACGGCTATCAGAGCTAGAAGCTGAATAGATGACCTCACGTACCGTGTTGTATGTCGCTTCTAGAAGTGTCACCATCATCGTCCAATTCGGAAATTATGTGTTCGTTGCGATCCGGCCTCCCGGCGAACACTTCGGCGCAACGTCGACAGACACCGCAATTTTCACAACCGCTTTCGCCTTCGCCGCAACCGCATTTCCTGCGCAATCGCATAATACGAATGATCAAATTATTTCTCTTAATTTTTGAAGGGAAAACTTCTTTAGGCGCGTTTATTGCTTTGAGACGTTTAGGAGCGAACGTAAGTGAACCGGCACGCTCGGGTCGGTGACGCTGATTCGGGTGAACTTGGCTCCACTTGAGATCAAGTGCGCTACTTATATATTTTACTCGCTGACCCAGCAGACGTTGTCCTGCCCTAACGCGAAAATAATTCTGTAACCCGAATGTGACGCCACCTATCGGCGTCACACGTTTATTTTGAAACCGTATGTCAAAGTGACGCAACACCTCACGTCAATCAACGACGGTTAAATTATTTGGATATTAAATACTAAATGGGGGGCGGGGGTAGGAGGGCGAAAAATACTTTACGACCTATTCTCAAATATACAACAAATATACAACAAAAATTTCATAAAAATCGGTCTAGATGTTTCGGATGAGTTTTGTTACAAACACTGTGACACGAGAATTTTTTTATATTAGATATAGGAAAATTAGAAGTTTTCACTTCTACCCTATCTATAAGCAGTCACTCGCATTTTTTTTTTTTTTTTTTGTAAAGAATTATACAAGACAATAATTTAAAGTCTCACTCTAGTGGAATTCTGTTAGGAAGATGAGCGCAATGGCATGCGGTCGCAAATCCGGTACACTCCTTGCACAGCACGCAAATGCGACAATAATCCAACAACCACTTATGTGAGCCAGGACACAATCGGATCTCATCTTTAACGCTATGGCGACGCAACGAATACGATTCTGCAAAGAAAATAATCAATTACCGTTTACTGTCCAACACGTTGATATTTTTTTGCTAAAAAAAGGTACTCACTTTCTTTCGTATAACCGAATTCTCGCCCACACTGGCCTTTGTTGTTGATACCAAATGTGTACACCTGACCGAAATTTGTTAAAATAACACAATGAGCCTTTCCCAAGGCGACCTGAAACCAAATAGCTCTATTCTTGAATTTATCCACATAAAATCTGAGTTTATGGTAAATTTCAATTGGGAAGTAAGTGATTACATTTGCAGGCGTACATCATTAAATACAGTTTTGCTTCTTTTAAAAAATAAAGAAATCTTTCCTTAGAGTAAAATTTGCCATCTGCACTTTTTAGAGTACCTTCAGATCTGGTTAAAAACTCCAATCCTGCACTTATAATCTAGTTCGGAATGTATTAAAATGTATAAACAAATGCAAAATTTATAAACAAACTAAGATGAGAACAAAAAGACAATTAGTTTTTCTCTAATAACTCAAGTTCAGTTTTCAAAGTTGACCCTGCCGGGAATCGAACCCGGGAACCCCAGAACAGAGCGTTAAGACAAGCACCCTAACCACTCATCCAATGGGCTCGTCAAATTAAAAGCTGAAAATAGGTCTTTTCGCAGCCGCTGCGAGATGCATCACATTAATTAAATTTTTTATGCTATAAAATATAAATTTAAAAATTTGGATAAATTATTATGTACATTCTTAACATTTCACAGAATCAAGTCTAGTTGGGAAAAAAAAAGAATTATTAGTAAGGCATTTTTGTTAATGCCTATTATTTTCCCAGCTTGGGTTTACATTGATAACGGCATAAAATTGTTAAAAAAACACCTCTATAAATGTTTTGCTTCGTGTAGTTATATAGCTTAAAAGTTGTTTATTTTGCTTATTATATTTTTTTTTTTAACAAAAATATTTAAAAAAATAGACAATTCAAAAAATTCAGTTAATTGAAATTTGTAATGAATACCAAGCATAAGAAGTCGCGGGCACAGCGCAGCGGGTAGCTAATTAATTCGTATATGTATACTATTACGAACACGAATACAACAGTACTAAATTTACTTTTTTTATATAAATTTTATTTATAGAAAAACAAAAACACATAAATTATAAATTCACCTAAACAAAATAGTAACAAATTCTTAAAACAAATTAAGATGAAGGATGGCGCAATTAGGATAAACTAGATTACTATACTTATATCGTTTGTCCTGATTGCCTGTCAACACACAGCCAAAGTCTGGAAAGTTGGGCGGAGCGCTAGTGTGTAAAAAAAAATTATAGCTTATCGAGGACTAATATACATAATTTAGTACCTACCTGTATGACCCTCTCATGTCGTAATCCTTGAACAACGCCACTGGAGTCACAGTGTTGAGTGTCCTTGCCATATATCAATAACTGACCAACTCTTGTTACAAGAGCTGTTGACCCATAATTGCATGCAGCATATATTATGTGATGACCTTCCGCCTGATGGATAAAAATGTTTTATAGATTACTTATAGATATTTTAAAAAAATTAATAAAACATACAAAATAAAACAGACCCGGAATATCTTCTTCGGCCTAGTCGGTTTAGGTGTGCGGCGACCCTTACTATTATCACCGTCTTCGCCTCTTCTCGCCACGCCCGTGAAGAGGGCAGCACCATTGTCTAATACTAATATTGAATGGACGCCTTCGTGGCCAACTGACACCTTCAAAAATGCCAATAGAAACGTGGTTAAAACAGCTTTAAGAGAATCAGATATTTGAAAAAGTACAATTTAAATAAAATACCTGTATCACTTTACTCTTTTTGAGGTTGGGCACATCACTCCTCGCGAACAAAGTTTCCTTCATTAGCGTCCACCTACAGGTGTTTGGAGAAGCAGATTTGTAGCCTAAACTAGCCCCTTTGCCTGTGTAATATACCTAAAAAGAATATTTTATATTAGAATTTTAATGTTTTATACAAAAAATTGCCAGTAGGTAAGCTGGTGGTTTCGTCGTCGTTTCAGCCGATGGACGTCCACTGCTGGACATAGGCCTCCTGCAATGACCGCCAAACACCACCATTTTGTGCCGCCTGAAGCCAGCGACTCCCCGCGACTCTTTTAATGTCGTCAGTCCACCTAGTGGGGGGGTCTGCCGACACTGCGTTTCCCGGTACGTGGCCGCCATTCCAGCACCTTAAGTCCCCAACGTCCATCAGTCCTACGAGCTATGTGCCCCGCCCATTGCCACTTCAGTTTTGCGATACGTTGAGCTATGTCGGTCACTTTGGTTACTTTGGTTTGGTTAGCTGGTGGTTTACTTGGTGGTAAATCCTATATAAAACATGCAACTCCAAGAGGTTACTAGTGAATTTGATACAATAGAGGATTAATTGTCCAGCAGTTGACTTCCTACGGCCGAGATGATGATGGTGGTTAAGATGGTGATGATGATAATTTAGAGATGGCGGAGTAGTTTCTGTCGTCCCATACTCACACACCATATATGGTATTATCTTACGGCTGTCTTCTGTAAGGGAATAGTTATGCCGCCAGACGGACTTATTTTCTTTTAAAATCATACTTTCTTATAACGTATATCGTGTTGAATTATTTCATACTTATTGAAGTGAGCAAAATATGTATCTCTAATTGGCATCACACATGTGAAACTTGAAACATATCAACATATGTTTTCGCCTTAGTTGTAGCTGAGAACGCCAACAAGCCCACCTACTTCGACAGACTTCTTATGTTCCCATGATACGTGGATGGCAAATGCCACAGGCCGAAACTACGTTGGATACTGTAGTGTCCGTACTCCTCACGGTAACAAAGGAGTTTGTTGGGCTCCTTACATATACGATAGGATTAAGGATAAGGAATTAGAAAGTCTCTGTCATCCCGTACTCACTTACCGAAACACAACACCACACATGCTGTTATTTCATGGTGGTCTTCTGTAAGGTACCTAGTAGTTACTGCCGCCAGGCTGCCCAAGTGACTGCGAAATGCATTATGCCCTAACTACTAATTCTAACTTTGTACTATTCTCATTTCTAGTCTAATAATAGTGTTGACTTTAATTTTCAATTTAAATTAATTAATAATAGTTCGCTGTGGTATGTGCTGTCTCACTCCCACCATATACCTACTCATAGTCTGTCACTACCGCAAGCCGTGCGACCGGCCATTTTTATGAATCAAACCATGTTAGTCTAGAAAAAACATCGCAACAATAACACGTGTAAACTCATCCGCCGATCCCGACCTGCGAGATTTGAATTTATTTCACCCGCTAATGTTATCAAACAATTGTCACGCTTCCCGCTCCGCGAAGTGGTGAAGTGCTGGAGCTTCTGGACTCTGTGTGTGACGGGCCCGTTGAAGTCTTCACCGCTGGAGGGCCAAGTACTTGGTAATTCACGGGTTAAGCGACGGACTTCGTTCATTCCTCGTCCTTTGATTACATGTACCACAAACGAAAATACAGTCCACTTTTATAATCGCTTGGCGCGACCAACTAGTCTTTGTAATGTTACCTTTCCAGTGTGTGTCAAGAGAAGTCCAAACTCTTGACCGGCACAGACATGTAATATTTTGTCATCTTCGCTGTCGTCGAACTGCATTGCAACGGGCGCATCCAAGTCCAGAACTCGTCTCGAGACAGCCTCGTCGTAAGGGGCCTTGCCCAACGCGAGTGTGCGTCGTCTTAACAGAGGCACTTTTATGTCTTTGCGAGACGTCAATGTCAGTGTATTATCGCTACGTTCAGCAGGTATATCAAGGTCGTACATTTTAATCGTCAGACTGTCCTGAAAGGTTAAAAGATATTCTTTGTAATTCTGTCCTCTGATAGAAAGGAAGAAAGAATGAAATTGATTCCAGAAAACTTTTCATAATTACAATTTTCGATTGCCCACACACCATATAAATATGTATTAAACGATTTTAATACACATTATATATAGAATAATATTTAAATTATTAAAAAATAGCATATTAAATCTTTTGAAAATAAAATAAAAAAATTAAGATGGAATTTTATGTAAATATATTCGAATACTTACGAAATTGGTAAGTAAAATTAATCCCAGCTGATTCCCATCAGTGAAAACGGCCGACTTTGGCTCGATACTTGTGTGCGGAGTGGGGTCAAGTTTTATCATATGGGTCATTTCTAAGGTTTCCCTATCAACCTCGTACAATTCAGTCTTTTTTCTTCCTATTCTTACATACAGCTTATTCTGAAAAATAAAATAATTGATGTTGTGAAACATATACCATTTCAGTATCTCTTTTTTAATAAAATTTATAATGTACACTTTGCGCACTTGACTTTAGCTTAGCTAGAATTAGCTTATGAGCTAATTCTAGCTTAGAAATAAATTTGGCTAATGGATAACTTTAAATAAATATAATAAATAATATTTTACTTAAAAATAATGTCGCTTTTTAGAGTCGATTCAGCGGTTTTAACGATTATTATCTTTTCATAATATTTTAAATGATTTGAACTCACCTTACAATACCCTAACCATCCGTGTCTTTCAGTTAGAAAGAAATCAGGTTTGTACTGATAAACGTGTTGTTTTATTGAGCTGCCGTATCCTGAACCTATTTTGAGAAGACCTTTGGAAGTGTAGACGTAGAGGAAACAACCGTCGGAAGCGAGAGACCTGACCACCAGTTCCGATCCGGTGGTCAATTGTGGTGGCAAATCAACGGGAAACGTATTCACTATGGATTGAAGGGGAACTCCAAAGTTCAACCATTGATTACGGGACGGAGTGCCAAGTATCACAGACTGCACACTTCGCTGAAGCATCGTTAAGTTTGATGGAATCTAAACAAACAACAATATCGTGACATTAGTTACTTGTATTCAGATGTTAGTATTAATAACTAAACTAAATTCCGTTAGTTAGTCACATGTAAATGTGAAATTAAACTTATTTTAGTTAGTCATAATAATAATTAACATTAAATTAGAGCTAAAATTCATTTTTAAAATACAACTTCCTTTAGTTAGTTTTCCTTTAGACACAGAATTTTGTACGCTATTCCAGGAGACTACAAACGGTTTTGAATTGAGCACTCTGTAAAACTCTATTAATTTATCGAAATTAAATCTGCGGTTACTTAAATTATTAATAATTAATAAATTTAGTTCATACAAGTTAAATACATCCAGTATTAATATAAATGCAACTAAATAACTAATCTAATGTAAACTAAAGAATTAAATGTAATTATTACTAATATATTTTTATTTATTTATTTAAACAATATAAAACTTACTTGCCGATAAACTCACCGCACATTACGTGCCGATAACAACAGGGAATATGCACATTTTTTTTATATTTTCATACGATAGGTTATATCGTTATATAACCGTAAAAAAATATTCAGCGCCAAAAAACAGTAATTTGGTACCAAAAAAAAAGTTAAAATTAATTAACAGCTACGGGCACTTTAAACACCCGCCCTTTTGGCGCGCTTGTCGTGACGTCAAAGTCTACAATACAATCAAATGTCAAAAATCACAAACATCTACACGCTTGTTGACATTTCATAGACGTTGACGTCACATTCCATAGACTTTGACGTCACATTCGATCTGACCGTTTCAAGTATTTTGAATTTCCCACATTTTTATGCACTTTTTAATAATTATTTTCTTAACGAAAAAGAAATAATATTAAAAAATATTTACATAGACATAATTCTAAAGCAAAAATGTTGATAAAAAAATATATTTAAGCCTTTTTTGAATTAGACGCATATTCCCTATTACTTGCTATTATAGTAGTTAGTGTATTATAATGTATAACCCTCACATACATAAAGTACAGGGAAATGTGGCAATAATAACAATTTATATTACCTGTATCAGCTGATCTGACAACGAAGGTGAAGACATCGTTAGGGACGCAACCGCATTTAATATCAACTCCGCTTCGCCTCTGGCTACAGATAAAGCAATGAGGCACGAGCTGCCGAGTGACGTCAGTGTTGTAGGATTTTCCAATCTGCCACTCGGGCCACTGCCACTAGCAACTTCAACCAGCATTGCGTGAAGATTTTGTATTATCTGAAATATTTCATTGATGTGAAACATCTATAGGCGCGGGTGAAACTGATTGATAGCGTGGCGACGCAGTCCGTGGCGACGCGCCCCGGCACGCTATACGATGCTATATACATCAGTCTATGCGTAGTAGTGTGTACGGTGTGGCGACGCGTGCCGTGGTGATTGTTGGTGGTTATTGCAACTTGAAATAAATATTTAAATTTTTGTATTCAATAAAAATAAACATTAAATAAATAAATAAACAGTCATCATTTTATTTCACTCGATGTTTCACATCTACCAGGCGTCCCGTGACGGCTCATTTTTTTATATTATACACAAAATAAAAAGTAACTGCTAACTGCTAACTGCTAACCGCTAACTTCTAAGCATCGAACTCCAAATCCGTGACATTTTTCGACTATCAATGAAGAACCCAATACATATTATAAAACAATGTGACTAGCCATCTTATATTTAAGGTTCCGACAAAATAAAATAATAATAATTTAGACAAAATAAAGTTGTTTTCCGTCCCTGTCTGTTTCCACGTTAACTTCTTTTAAATCGTCCAACGAATTGTGATATGAGAAGCATATGGAAAATGCGATAAGGGGAAAGGTACACAATTTGCAGATAAAAATTGCATAAAACAAGCGTGAAAACGAGGGCAGGTCGTTAGTTTGAAATTTTCTTTTTTAAAATTTGTCAAAGAAATTGATTCAAAATAAAAAAAATAAAAGTCGCTCTCGCTTTGCTCGGCGCAATTACAAGTGTGAAAACTATAATAAATAAATAATGTTAGCCTTAATGTTTATTATAATATTATTAATAAAAATAGTTCAATGCTTTTGACTTTAAGTTGTGCATCAGTGGTTTTAAATGTAAATAATATAAAAAAAACATTTCGAAATTTCAATTTCCAAATATGTAGGTATCATTCGGTATGTATGATGCCATGACGCTTAAACTTTTGATACCATTATTCACATTTTTCTCCTTTCTTGTTAAAATGATTATTAAACATGTCAGTTTGGCTAAAATGGTCAGAGTGGATTAAGCAACAAAAAAAAAACAATATAAATTACACTTAGATACCTCAGTTGGTTCTTGAGACAATTCTTCTGGTGGGTGACCTTGGAGTATATCTAGCAAGGCTCTAAGTGCATGTTCACAAAAATGTGCATCTGTAAATCTTGCCTGTGACACAAGAGAGAAGACAGCACGCAAACCAATACCGGTAACCTGAAAAAAAAAATTTGATTCACATTGAAGGTCGAACAATAAACTCAATCTGAAGGAAAATACAGAAAGCTTTCTCAGCACAGCTATCAACGAAAAAACAGCATTAGTGCCTGTCTTTCATGTAGGATAATATCTATAAATATTGAATATTAATCTACACTGATAATATTATAAGGAACAAAGATTTGATTTTTTGTATATTTGTAATGGATAAACTCAAAAACTAGTTAAATAATTTTAAAAATTCTTTCAACTATACAAAGCTACATTATCAGAGAATAACATGGGCTGTATTTTATTTAAAAAAAATGGATTTAAAATAATGTATAATAATGACGAAACTTACAATAATGTAACTTCAGGATAGACATTCAGAAAGACTCAAAGCTTGGCAAATGTATAATGTCCGGTGTCGACGTATGTCAGGCGGCGAAGTGCCGATCAATTTAAGTGTGAAAGAATTGGTTTAAGTGTGAAAGATCCCGATCAAACTGTGATTTTGTATGGAGGGGGGACGAAGGGGGGAAGTTGGAGGCAGAGCGACGGTCCCGGCCGACGGACCTCGAGGGGTGATGGTTATTCGCCAAAGTGACCGCCGCGTTAGATGTCACCGTTGAGGAGCTACGCAGATTCAAAGATCCAGGATGGTGTAAAAAAATGTATGGGGCGCGATTTGGAACCCCCCGATGACCCTCTATGACATTCTGCAAACCAGACCCCTCTCCGAGGACCACTCGTCGACTTTTTACCAGGTCGGTATACCAAAGATTTCAGACTTTTCTCGTGTTCTTCGGGGAACCCCCTATACGACCCGCTATAAGGGGGAATCCCCACGGAACTCCTTCCGTCGTTATACGTTATTAATGTAAGAAACGACATATTTGTCTCTTTTTGCAACCATGCCCATTTACATATAGGATATTCAAATATGTGTCGCACAAGCCCAGTGGGATACATGCTTTGTTGTCGCATACGGTATAATAAGGAGATGCGGTTCCTGTTTTGATCTGCATTGAAGTAATGACCACTTGCTTGGTAAAGATAGATTGTGAGTTAAAACAAGCAAGAGAAAAATAAAGAAAAAATACAAAACAGTGTTTATTGTTCAACAGTCATAAGAATTCGGTATCTTTCGCTCGTCATTTCGTGCCCTTTTTTTTTATTATTATTGATAAATTTGCTCTTGGCCAGCATCTATCTTCATTGCAACTTACTCTCCTTTATGGTTCTTAGCAATTCCAACATCTTTCTTAATCGAGGCCAAAAATCTATTACTTTCTATATATTAAAATATGGATGTTCTCTCTTTGACGATTACCTATTATTAAAGCAAAGTTTAAAACAAAATAATATTAGAAGCAGAAATTACCTTACACCATTTTAAGTTTATTGCATATGAGTGAGTGTGTTATGTAGGAATATGTTATGTATTTTACAAAATAAAGCAATTTACAATTTACGGCTTGACCACGATCTCAATCAATAAAATAGAAAAGACTAATTGAAGAAAAATAAAGATGAATTTGTTACAGGTTGAAAGAGGGAATTTGAGTAACACTTTACCTTGGGTAGTTTAGCAATGGGTAGGTGTGATGATGGCTCATCATTTTCACTGTCACTGGAGTATTCTGATAGAGAACCAGGCAGATGTTTCCAACGAGAGAGAATGGCTCTTCTTACTGTAGCATATACTGCGAACTGAGATGGATTCCCCAGCATAGCCGGGGCAAAACATATAGCTTGGGCATTGGCCGCCTTCCATCTGCGAAGTTTTTCCCTCTTTGTTAGCCTTTTATTTGTTCTCTTCTCTACTCGACTAAAAACATATAATATAAAATGTATTAGTTACAAAAACAGGTAGGTACCTATTATACCCAATAATATAGAAGAAGGGAGGAAGTGTGTCGGAGAGTAAGTGAGAATAAGTTGTGGAAATTTAAAAAAATTAATAAAACTTTTTAAAGCTCCAGACCATTTCTTGCATATGCATACCAGATAAGGAACCTTATTTTATAAAAGACATTAATATGCTAGAAAAATGGAGCCGAGCCACTAAGTTACTTCATGGACTAGCAGGATTTATAGAGACGATAAAACTGCTAAATTGTGACAGACAATATAAAACATTATAAATACTAAAAATTCAATATAATGTACATTTTCAATACTAGCTGAGCTCGCAACTTCGTACGCGTGGTATCCGTTATAGCGCGTAACGTTTTTGTTTGTAAACCGACTGGAATGAAACAAACACTAAATGTCACGGGAAGCTTGCTGCAATATGTCAGTGAAAACCGCATTTAAATCAGTTAAACCGTTTCTGGAGGTGTTGGTGTGAGAGCCTCTGGAGGTGTTGGTCGAGGCTCTTCGCTATAAGACCGTTCGCCGAGACTACTATCGGGACGATAATTGTCGAATCGACATCCCACATGGCGGTCACCTCGTGAGCCAAGTCAATGTTTTTCTTTTTTTTTGTTAAGCTTTTCTTTTTCGGATTTCACGAGGTTTTCGTCATGTGGGGCAGCGATGTCAACAAGTATCGTCCGGCGTTGGGATCGGTCAATAACCACGATGTCAGGCTTATTGGCGACAATTGTCCTGTCCGTGATTATTGATCGATCCCAGTAGAGCAAGGCATGACCATTTTCGAGAACGGGCGCTGGTGCATATTTATAATATGGCACCACAGACACAACAAGGTGATATTGAAGAGCAAGTTGTTGATGAATAATTCTGGCTACTTGGTTATGTCTATGCAAATACTCGCCGTTAGCAAGATGAGAACAACCGGAAATAATATGTCTCAATGATTCTCCGGGACGGTGGCATGCTCGACAAATGTCGACCATACCGTCCTAGACAATATATTTCCGGTAATTTCTCGTCTTGATAACTTCCTCAGCTATTGCACAGACAAAACCTTCGGTTTCCCCAAAGAGGTCACCGAAACGTAACCAGTTTACCAAAGCGAGCGGGTCTACATCGGGTCCTGTAAGGGCTCGATAGAACCGCCCGTGTAATTCCTTGTTGTTATTATTATTATTATTATTGTATTGATGATGTACAAACATAAATACAAGCTGTTATATCTGTTTAACATATAAATAAATATATGTATTAAATGGCACTGTTAAACGTACAATGTAGACTATGTGGGGATAATGCAAATACTGACAAGGAATAGGACAAAGAAAGGATCAGGGGTTGTAGGAAAGGAGTTAAAAACATGTTATATTATTTTATACACAAGTCAATAACAAGTTGTATTATTTCTATTTTATAAAATAAGTTGCAGTCCTCCTCCAACTCTTCTAAACCACTCAACAGCTTTTGATACGGTTTTAACTAAAGGAAAACGGCGACAAACTAGCAAAGCTTGTGTATATAGCTGGGGGCAATTCGCTAGTACTATTTAAATGCAAAAAATCAAACAAAAAAGATTGTGATTATAAAATTTTACATACCCAGTGCCACTCCAGCATAGAGCACGGAAGAAATTTCTATAATTTTCAGGTTCCATGCATGTTAACTCTGGGTTAGTATTCATTTTCGCTGCCATTATGGTGAAAACTTAAATCTGTAATTTAAAACACCATATAAGTATTTATAATAAACCCCCCCTGATGATTCCATGAAGGAGGACCGAAACACAGACTTAGTTTTGGAAAGTTTTTATTGTGTTATTTTCATATCAACTTTGTTTTATATTATTAAGGGATAAAAGTAATTCAATCAAAATAATCCCATTTAATTTGTTAAGTTTTTGAATTTAAAGAGATAAAACCTGATTTTGGTTTTCAGCTCCATATCACGCATCGCTTAGATTAGATAAAAGAAATACAAAAATTATGTATAATAATCTCAATAATTATAAAATATTAAATTCGCATAAATTTATAGAAATCTATTCTCAGTTTAGTCGCAAAAGCAAAATTCATGGTACCAATACAAATTTTATTACTTTGAAACAAAAACTAAAAACATATTAATGAAATTAAAAAGTGTCCTGTTTACCGTGACTCTATACAAATAATACTGTGCAGAATCGCATAGGATTAATATATTTATTATAAAATATTATCAACATGTACCTACCATGTGCTGTTACGTATTGGTTAATAATGTTAAAACCAACAACGGTAATCGCAATTGCATTTTTAGGTGAAGCCAGGCCTTCGCATGATATTTAAAATAATCGATTAAATTACTATCAACGGAAGATTAAACAATTTACATTAAAAAAAATAAATGCAGAAGGGCACAGTGAATTAAATTTGACATACCTATGACAATAACGTAGGCATAGTGTGTAATTTTCACATAATAAATATGTTTCACATGAAATATATTTCAAAATCGCGGCGAAAAGCTTCTCGCAAGTGTCCGCTAGTGAGGGAGCTTTTGATTGAACTAAGTTTGCTTTGCTTGCAGTCGCTCGGATGTCAAAAATCAATAATCAACATTAGTGTGTGCAACCGGTAAAAATCGGAAATACGGTTTACAAAATGTATTACAGAGCAATTCATTTGTGTTATGCTTAGTAACTGGAAAGTAACGACATTTCTGTTTCTGGCAACATTTAGTATGATTTATTATAGAGTATATTATTTAAATTATTAAACACCATACCACAGAGGAGTAGAGTAGAACAGAGGCCAAGCTCTCTAACAACGTGTGAAATTTGTACCTATTCTCATAAGGTTGACACCTGTTGCTCGTACAAAATTAGGGCAAAAATAAAAATAAATCTACATTTATAAAATGTATTTGACACACACTAAATTTTACATTATGTATTATCAAATAAATATTTTACACTTCTGTTTATGGAAAACTTAAAGCAGGTTCTTTCAAAGTGATCCTCACATTTTATTATCAACAAGTTTTTAAAGAAGATCTTCCCGCCCGACAGCTATTAGCCACTCACGACACCTAAAATTAAAAATACAGAAATGTTAACCGAAGGACAATATATAAAAACGCTAGCTGTTGCCCGTGACTTCGTCCGCGTGGAAATCCTTTATCGCGGAAAAACGCCAGTCTTCAGGGATGAAAAGTATCCCATGTTCTTTCTCGACGTTCAAGCTATACCAAATTTCATCAAAATCGGTTTAAGTTTGTTTGGTTCCCATAAAAACTTTCATCAAGAGATGAAAGTTTTTATCTCTTGATGAAAGTTTCACCCCCCTTAAGGTATAATTTTGTTAATTAATTTGAACTTTAATACTGTAACGTGCAGTGTAACGTAATTATAAAACCATTAGCGGACCCAGTTGCAGACGTTGTTTTGCCCGAACCCGAAAAAACATCTCTAACCCAACTGCGGCGCCACCTATCGGGTCCAATTTTGAATCTATATCATCCAGGGATTTACTCAAAAAGACACAAAAAAATTATCAAGATGGATATAGTGGTTTAGGATGTCGTGACATAAAACATGTAGAGATTATAATTACTCTGTATAATTTTTATACATACCTGGGCGGTTTATTGTGAAAAAATAGATATTTTTGTTTTTATAGTAACCATTTATACCTATACCTCGGCTTTAATTCTGGACTGCAGGAGGACCAGGATGAAGTCGATCACGTATCTTGCTGGAATACTCAGTGCCTGTTTCTGAACATAAATGAGGATGGAGTTTCAGAAGGTTTGTAAGGGCTATCTATATTTTGATACACAACTGCATTCGTTTTTACGCCTTTCTCACAAAAATGTACAACTTAAACCCGAATACGAGACTCCCAGCCCCAGCCAAACCATGTGTGAGGATGGAAAATGGCCTCCGAGGGCACGCGGAAATCGGCTGCTAGCTTCGATACTGTTGTGGACGTTCACCTCATCGTTTTTTTATTGTAGCTCTCACAGACATAGATAGTATAGATGACGCAAGTTCATCAAACTCTATGAAAACCAAGCTTGCCACATTTTTAGTGCCTACCATGACGCCACGAGCACAATTTAGTGATGTTAAAACACAAACCAAATCATTTTCCCTCATCCCGCAATGCAACGACGACTAGTCTATCGAATGTTTATCGCCCAACTCTATGGCGCGCCAATTTAGTATACCACCTATGTTCAACGTGAGAGGACGCGCGCACGATTTTTGCTACGATTTTTTCCAAACATTAATTTTTATTAAAGTACAGCACATATTATAAATAACAAAACTACATACCGATGATACGAAACGTTTTCTCTCACTCGACAAACCACTTTTGACGTATTTTTAGGCACAACAGCAAGGTTAACAACAGCACAATTAGGCATTTTTTGTTTTTCGAAAGTCGACTTGCGGCGAACACAGTCGAAAGAGAGCATTGCTCAAATTGCAGGCACGTAGTGGCGAACGGCTTGCGGTATCTACAGGTGGTAGCTCTCCCCCACGAAAAAAGTGCGTGGGCGACCAATTCTTTTTCTATTTTTACACTTGAATCGTCATTATCGTTTTTTGAAGCGATATATGAATTCCTTTCATATTTTTATATAAGCAAATTAAATTCGAATTGGTGCACACATTTATTTTCATAATATTCGAATTCAATAAATATTTTTGTGACCAGCGTTCTAAATTCAAATGTTTTGATTATGTGACAGAACTTTCACTGGGTTACTAATTTTTTTCTGTCCTCTGGACCGATTTTTGTGTGACCCCCTGAATGATTCGTAATTATTTGATTAGATTTCACAGTTGAACCCGATAGGTAGCGCTGCAATCTTCGGACGGGACTTCTGCAGGGACCGCTAGCAGGCCTCTGTCGATCTGTGTGCCGTGATATAATTTCGCTCACATTAAATGTGAAAACCCAGTAGGCTGTCGCGCTCCTGGTGTGCGTTTGTCACAAAGAATATACTACTCTCTAGCGGTTTGTCACGTTAATGTTTCGCGCGTTTTTGACAGATCGCTAGCGTCGCGTACTACCTACATACAATGTGTTTCGTACAATAAATGTGTATGTGAACTGACTGATTTATTGATTATTATTGAGTAAGTGTTATTGATTAAGTGAAAATGACAAGCCGGGTAAACTGCTACGTGTATAGATGTTTAAATACATTTAGAAAATGTAAATTGTATTTTTTAATTTACCAACTGATTGTGAAAGGAAAGTTATTGAAGTTTTATTTTTTTATTTAGGTAACAATTAGTACCTAAATAAAACAGTAGAAGTTTATTAGGTAGTCAGGCAGGTAGTAATTGAAGGGAAAATAACTTGAAACAGAATGGATTGACAGTTTATTTAGGGTTATACCATGTTATATCTACTAGCATTGATTACGAAATACCTTAATTCCTTTCATAGTTGACGAGATCCGTCGTGTTGCCAGTTTTGCTGCTACCTATATTCGTATTAGATATTTACTTAATATCTAATACGGCGGACGCGCGCGGTCCGCTCTGGCCGCAAGCCGAGCCGTAGCGTCGGTAAACTCGCGTCGAAGCTCGCATATATGCTAGTTGTGCTATATATGCTTCAGAGTATATTTTAAAATTATTTGTTAGATTTCGCATTTATGCTGCAATTAAATTTAATAAGAGTTATTTTAAAGAAGGGAAATCCATCATATCAATTAAAATACAAAAATGTTGGTAGTTTTTTATGTTTAGTACTTGTGGCAGCCCTACCGATTGACCATTAAGCAGCGGGACGACGAATAACATACGCTAACGCGTGGCGTCAAGGCACAATTTGGATCGCGCGCGGTCGGGCTCGCCAAGTTTAGGTATTTAAAATTTCGGTTTTCTTCAAGATCCAAGGAGTGCAACTTCTGTACGCTAGTATTATTATTTATTCTGTGCCGCTAGTATAATGTGAAAAACAAAGATAATTGTACAGACTAATACATCTTTGGGGAAAAATAATAAAATTAAGTTTGAATGGTTTGAAATCGTAACCCGTCGCCATTTATTGCTTGTTAATCCAATCCAACCAACATTACAAAAGAACACTAACTTACACTGCCATCTGTTAGAAACTTATAACCCTTTCTCCTAAGTATAAAAAAAAATAATATTGGAGTCCGTTGAGGACAAAACATTAAAACTGGAAAGGGAAATACATTTGTTATAAAAAATGAGGTCAAATTAATAACAACCCATCTCAAACGTTAGACCACAGTGTACAAAATTACATTAGATCGGTTAAGAGTATAGCGCGGACAAAAAACTAAGGGAAATGGGGATTCATTTTTATATATAGTGATGACTAGCTTAGGCTGGGCCCGCAACTTCGTACGCGTGGTATAGCGCGTAACTTTTTTATTTGTAAACCCATTGGAATGAAACAAACACTTTTTAACAATGCATCAGTGAAAACCGCATTCATATTGGTTAAGCTATCTCTGAGATTAGCGTGCACAAACGCATAGACAAAAAAATTTCTAAAAACTATTTTTTTGATCTCGGTAACATAAGTTCGTGTACAAATATTTAATGTACATAGATAAATGACAAATTAAAAAGGTTTGTAGTACAAAATACATTATTTATTAGGCTTAATAACATAAATTTTATCTATTTTCAGACTTGTAATGTGTTAAGTACATGATATTAGGAAAGACAGAGAAAAGTGATGTACAGAAAATTTACTTATGATATAGAAATAAAACAATGGTTGCAAGAATTCAAGGCAATCACGTAGAAATATTATGGAACATGTCCGACATGCATAGCCGCTACCAGGAACTGAATCTTGCAATAATTGTTAGTAGGTATTAGTGTTCACCTAACAGTCGGGTTCTTCTTAGACTAATAGTAGTAAGCGGATCCTTGCTACTAAGTGACATCAAAGTAACGTATTGTCATATTATAATTGCCAATAAGTAAGATTAAGTTCAGCAACAAAGGTGGTTAAGTTTGCATCCCTAGCACACTTGTCAACAGACGGGTTAACAACTGACATTAACATTATTTTAAAGTCAGGGTAAGAAAAGGTTCGTCGCCTGAAAGTCGACATTTGCTTGCACAAGGACAATAATCAGTCATGTCAAAATTACATTTTAAACATCTGTCAGTTGTCTGCTTAGTGCTTTAGTTTCAAAAGGTACCAAGAGTCTATGACTTGACAAAGGAATTAATTTGAAAACTGATGAAGGTTTTCGTACCCTGACTGTACATAATGTAAGGTCTTATAACCCTTAAGACTTATTTAAACATTGAGCTAGTACGAAACAAAAGCACCAATGCATATACTTAATTATAAAATGTTTAGGGTCAGCATTGCACACTGCACATGTAATTAGAGAAAGTCATGTTCCGAATCACTGGAACTTTGGAGGTGATATTTCTGTAACCGATTATTGCTTGGCTTTATTGGAGCATTTATATCCCCTTTATATTTTGCCATAAAACTATATTTGTCCAAGCGTTGTGCTACAGCATGAATCTTGTTTTATTGCCCCTTCCATTTTTACGTTGTTGCTGACTTGTTGCTTTATTTTCAGGCACAAAAGGTTTTAAATGATTGCTTGGAATCCAAGTTCTTGTACAGTCTTGGACGTCAAAGAATGCAGCTTGGTAATACGTCTGAAAATATTAATTTTACTATTAATACAAATGTCATACTATAATGAAACATCAAATGTTTTTTAATTTTTTTGTGTTAAGTTCGGCAGACAGGCTGATATTCCACTTGATGGTAGGTGACTACAGTCGCCTATAGCAATGTTACAGATGCTGCAAGTGCGCTGCCGATCATGATAGGAAGGATATGGGATTGGGTAGGGTTAAGGGAAATGGGCTCTGGTATCCCTTACTCAGTAAGGGGGTGGTTACTGCCGCCAGATGGGCTGCCCAAATGACTGTGAAATGCAGTGTACCCTTGTAATTTGTAATGGACAAGCTGGATTGCAGTAGCCAATAACGAATCCCAAGGCCTGTTTCCTTACACCTTCCACCTCACCTTTACCTCAAAGATTTGGTAGAGCATTTGGTACCCCTTGATGTGGCCTGTGTTTTATAGGTGAGAAAAGCCACCAATGAGCACCTCAGACTGCTGGGGTCTGCAAATCTTTCTTTTTGTTTTGGTAAATTCTTTGTTGTTTTTCTTGTTTAATGTGGGCAATAGTTTAAATGTTAGAAATTCATAACAAAACATAAATCACTAAGCATTATTTGTTGTCGTTTGCCATTAGAGATTTTTGTAATAATAGATCGCCTCAGCCGCAGGATGTACACTGCTGGACATAGGCCTCTCCTAATGTTTTCCATAAAACGTAGTGATTATATACTCTTTGGTTTTCCAATAATTCTTACAATATTTTTTACACAATAAGTAAGTACATACATCAAATGTTCCAATTAATCCAATTATTAAAAATGAAAAAAAAAAAAAATGGCCGCCGCTCATGAATTCACAAGCGTAAGTCGAAATCAAAGATGCAAATATTTGGTTGAAACACAAAATTACTTAATAGCAAAAAGCATAACAGTGCCTTTCTTAAATTAATATTAAATACGACAATAAATCACGCTGAATTTAGCAGGCCTAAGGAAATTTGAAAAGAGAGAACACAATTACCGGTATGGCTCCATCAGTCTTGTCTTCTGTGGGTGAATCTGTATTTATTTTTGTGTTGACTTTCTTTTATACTACTTGAGTATATCTCTTTTAAGCAATACTACTTGAGCATTTATATTTTACTACAATGTCCAATGTTTATTGTTTAGTATGTTTAGCAACTTAGTTACACTTTTTCTTGCTTGCAAAACTTCACGTCACAGAACAGAACATATTATAATTATACTCTCTAGCACAGACTAACATAGATGCTAGCGCATCTATGACAGTCACGTTCACACGCAGAGCATATATAATACTCCTATATTGCTAGTAGGGTGCACCGAACGGTGCGTACATATATATGTCTGTCTCCCTCATGAAGACTTCGAACGTTGTGCGTATGTCCGAGAACTACATTATAAGCATCTTATAGGGTGGGCTTCTCGCACTACTCCCACTATTGTCGCAACGCATGTGCATAACTCGTCAAGTATCAACGAGTGAGAGAAAATGTGTAGTTCCGTCTCGGCAACGCTGCCACTTACGGGGACTAGCAATATAGGAGTAATAAATATATGACGCGAGAGCACACGACACGACGCTAACGCTATCCTTCCCGCCAAAAATGTCAACAATCATCATCAATCACCCATATATAGACATAGAACACTATATACTATTATACTCACAAGGAGTGTTTTAATATAGGTACACTAAATAATTAAATATTAGGTCGGGGGAAAAGTCTTTTCGCATATTGATATATCTTATAGGTAAATTTTGCGTATCTACTTCTGAATCTTCATAAGTCTGGGATCTGTTTATTCTTTGTAAATAAAATACTGTACCTAATCTTTCCATGATACATGTGCACATATATATTCTCTTCAATAACAAACCATAATAACTAATATAAATAATAATACATTTTTTATGCGGAAACTTCAATGCGGCGGCCTTTTATACAAACTTACGCTTGTGGCGGCTAACAAATTTTTCATGATGCCGGAGGGGCATCATCCGCCATAGACGATAGTGATGCCTCCCGGCATCATCAGCCATGAACGAAAAATTTTCGTTTATTTATTGTTTCGGTATTGTTCGGAGCGGATCTAAAAGGCTGTTTCTATAATTTAAAAGTGATTTTCTGTGTGTTTAACCCAAAAGGTTTAAAACCATTGAAATCTTAGAAAAATCCATAATGAGGTAATAATTCACAAACGAAGACTTCATGATTTCTCGGATAAATACTAGATATTTTACTTAGTTTTAACTTTCCAAGAGACAATTTCACAAAGAGTCAACGAATCTAAATATGATGCCCCTGGGGCATCATCCGCCATGAATGGGTTAAAATAAAACTATCAAACATAACTTTCTTATACGGTCTCACAATTCATTCTAATTACTTATTTTTTACGTGAAATCAAAAACAACTTATTCTTTTCTAATTCTATATTTTTTGAAAATCAAACCTATTTAGTTGCAGCCAGTATTTAAGTTCAAAAATTCATTAACAGTATAAACTAGTAATAAAATCTCTTTGGCTCTACTATTTGTATCTGGCTGGTTTTGATAACATTAAAAAGGTTACATTTCAAAAAAATTTATTGTTAGTAAAATAAATTATTATTATTAATTTTATTATTAATTTAATTATTAATTTAATTTTTTTATTAGTAAAATGTTGTTTCCAGCTATTTTTCATTTTTTTTTCTGTCAAAATGAGCGAATCTAATGAAGAAATTACATACATTTTAAAATTTTATTACAAAAATTTTTTGGATCAAATTGTTGTATCTTTATCAGATAGGTACATTTTTAAAGTTACAATTCTACTAAAATTTTATAGTCTTTCAGTTATCGTTTTATTTTTAATTATCCAGACAAGTCAATAAAAAGTATCTCAATAAATTATTATCTAAATAGCTTAAAAATCAAAAATCCTTTAATTACGGAGACAATAGGGAATATGCGTCTAATTCAAAAAGGCTTGAATATGTTTTTTTATCAACATTTTTGCTTTAAATTTATGTCTATGTAAATATTTTTTAATATTATTTCTTTTTCGTTAAGAAAATAATTATTAAAAAGTGCATAAAAATGTGAGAAATTCAAACTGCTTGAAACGGTCAGATCAAATGTGACGTCAAAGTTTATGGAATGTGACGTCAACGTCTATGAAATGTCAACAAGCGTGTAGATGTTTTAACATTTGATTGTATTGTAGACTTTGACGTCACGACAAGCGCGCCAAAAGGGCGGGTGTTTAAAGTGCCCGTAGCTGTTAGTTAATTTTAACTTTTTCTTTTGTTACCAAATTTCTGTTTTTTGGTGCTGAATATTTTTTTGCGGTTATATAACGATATAACCTATCGTATGAAGATATAAAAAAAAATGTGCATATTCCCTATTGTCACTATCACCAAGACGTAGACAATTGACAACCATCCAATTGAGTATCCACAAATTCCACAATTGATGTAGTTTTTCTCTGATGGTTAGCGAATGTTGTTGTAAAATCTTCTTGTGTAACCAGAGATAGCTGCCGCATTCAGTGTTATATATTTTTTCGCAAAGTTTCTATGGGATGTTTTAAGAACTTTTGTGGTTCGCCTGGTAGTTGATATGAACGGCGCTGGGGACTCTTAGCCCTTTTTAATTTGGTTTAAGCGTGTAAGAATCTCTCATATTATGAACTTTTATTGTTTAACTCAAATAAATAATAAACCATAAGTACTTGGTTACCGCGACTTCGAACGCGTTAATATTCGGAATAGGGTGTAAAATTTTTGTTTGTAAAGAGATTGGAATAAAAAATAGATACATTAAATGTTACAGGAAGCTTGCAACAATACATAAGTAAAAACCGCATTCAAATCGGTTAAGCCGTTTCGGAGATTAGCGCACTGACAATCGGATAAACAGACAAAAATTGTAAAAAAACTGTTATTTTAACCTCGGTAGTAACATATTTGAGTAAAACGTTTTTTTGTTTTGTTTGTTTTTTTTTTAATATTTAATGTTACACAGCTTGTTGACGATTTTATTAATGTGTACTTAATAAAAAAATAATAAGAAAATAAAGCTTTCTATAAATATATATAGTGAAGCTTCTTCTATATATATAGTGAAGCTTTTTTTCACACCTTACCAGAATGGCAATATGGTATCAAAACATTTAAAGAGCACAGACAGTATAAAGTAAGGATTGTATTTACTCATGTTGTTGTCATTTTAAGTAATTCGTCGTTACTTAAACATTTAAGTTATAAAAATAAAATAATTATATCAGAATCATGAGTTAAAATTGTTTTAATGTCCAGTAAATATTTTTCTCCTTGCATATTGTTACGGTTTTTGCTGTATAGTTACGATTTTACGATTAAGTCCAACACTAGCGCGCCATTGTGTGTGGTAGTTTGGTGGTAGTTGGTGTTCCTCAGTTTGCTGTGTCAGTTTGTCGTTATGTGTAGTTTCAGTGTTTTTATCTAAATATTAAGACATTTTTATGAAGATATTTTATACGAACGCTTTAGTGAAATTAATAACTGTGACAATAATGTGTGCCGAACCTTTTCTTCCGGATTAGTTGGCGTTGACTTGAGTCACCACGGTTAGTTAAATTGATGGCTAAGGTTATTTGTTGTGACATAGCTACTTAGGTATACATCTCAATCAATTTGTCATCGGCAATTATTAAAATTATTGTTCAGCAACGTACCTTTCAATTATAATGTGTTCATTTATTCCTTATATATTCCATCACCATCCTCTCTTTAATCTCTTTGTTGGTAATGTCTAACAAAAATGTGCTGGTGGTCATGACTTACATTCTGCTCCTCCTTAGCGTTGGTCTGATAATAATAAAACTATTTTTTCGTCTTACATTCAGTTTTATTGCTAGTATATGTAAGGAATTTTTTATTGGGAATATTTTGACTATTTGTACCCTGCTGCATGCAAATAAGTTTCAAAATGGATGTTTGACCTTTAAACTAAAGTGATAATTAAACTAATTTCTTTCTCAAATAAATGTTAGTTTTTTTACAGTGTTTCTTTGCTTAAAAAAAGAAGCGTTTGTTGTGTCATAGTTTCATGTCTTTGTTAGAAAAGATTTCAAAACTTTATTTACTTAGTTATAGAATGCTAATCAACATAACACTAAGTGAAACAGTGATGTATGAAATAGTTTCTTATGAAATTATATTGAAGTAGGTACCTAGATATACTTCTTTGTTTTGTGTATTTAGTATGTATATATATTAGATTTTCCTTTGAGATACGCATTCCTATAAGAAATGCTTTTTCAAAAGTCGCCTTTTATTGCTTTAAGATACACTTTTATTATTCAGACTAAAGTGTAAGCAAGTTACTTAGGTTAGTTTGTTATTTATTAAAAAAGTAAAGTAACTTAAGTTAGTTATTTTAAATTGATCACACTTGGTATAACAATTGGCTCAAATTATAATGGTAACATTCAAACATGATTAGAGTAATTTTTATTAATGAAAAAATTAATTGAATACCTATTTGTTAGTAGTTTTATTAACAATTTTGTGTTTGAATCTAAAGAGAGCTCTCAGTCAGATGCAGTGATAAATTGTTTTCTTTGTTAAGTAATTGTTAGTACAATGGGGTTACAGATCCTACAGTTTCTATATTACCAGTACTGATTTGCCCTAGTTTTGGTACCACCATGTACATAGTCTAACTGCATTGAAAATTTTAAATTAGTAAACAATTATTTAATTTATAATTTTTAATATAGGTAACTACAATGAGTTCTTAATCTTATTCTTAAACTATAATAGAACAAGAAATAACTTTTTTTAATAATTCTTATTATTTCTTCAGAAGCAGTATACTAAATAAAACATAAAATAATGACATGTCTCTATTAAAAGTATAAACAAAATTGCTGGAAATATATAAATACAATCAGCAAATACTAACCAAATTGTTTTCATTGTTGTTTTTTAAGAGAATTGCTTTGGTTTTTTTTTAAAATTATTATTAATAAGTGTTAAAATCAAAAATCCTTTATTTCTCAAAAATAGGATAACAAGATCGCTTTTTTGTGGTTGAAATACCATTGTAAACAAATGGTAGTAACAAATTTATGGGTGGGATAATGGGTATTTAATGAAAAGGTGGTACCAACCTACCTACAAAATCAGTAATACATAATAGTAGTATTCTATAATTCCACCAGTACCCAATGAACATATTTTGTGAAATAATGACTGTTTAATATTATAATACATTACAATGATACCACTATCACAGTGGTGTATATTGTGATACTATATATCACATTAATTTAGATCAGGGTTTCCCAACCTATATTTCGCCGAGTTTCCCTGAACCAAAAATAATATTTTCATGCCCCCGTTAAGTGTTCTACAAAAATGAGAAACACTTTTTTTATATTAATTAGATTATTTATTTGAATTTCAATTAGGTACAATTCTTTCGGAAATGCAAACATACCTGACATTTCTCTATGCCCCCCTGTGGGGGCGTACCCCCTTAGTTGGGAACTCCTGGTTTAGACCATTATGTTTTAATTTAACACTTATTGTAATATTTATTATTTGAATTTTTATGTTTTTTATATATATAATATAATATATACTTAATATCCAAGACAAATTACAAGCATACCTTTAGTATTACCTATCAGTTTTTTATTTATTTACTAGCTGAACCGACAGTCATTTCATATAAAAATACCTTCCAATTTTCCGAATTTTCCGTAGATTTACCAAACAAATTTTTTAGATAGAAAATATTATTTAGTTATTGCTCTTTCCATTAATGAAAAACATATCAAAATCGGATGGGTTTTTTGGAAATTAGCGAAGACACAGGAGGTCAGCCACTTTATAAAATTTATATAATAGGTAAGTATAGATTTGCATATGCATATACATGCACATTGCATATCTATACATATAATAAAACCGTAAACAGGGAGTGTCTGTACATTAAATATTTTTCCCAAAAAACAATTTATACACGTACTTATGTTACAGATGTCAAAAAAGTTTTTTTTAGAATTTTTGCTTGTTTGTCAGTTGCTTGTCTGATGTATTTAGCAAGCATCCCCTAACATTTACTTTTGTTTTGTTCCAATCAGTTTACAAACAAAAAAGTTAAAATTACATAAGTAAATTTAAAGACTCACATGTAACATTTTTTCGATAAAAATGGAATAAAATATCTTTCCCTGTTGAATTGGCGGAAACTTTAGTTAACCATATAATTATCATCTGTGAAACGACGATGATTGAAAGTTTATATAAAGTTAAAAATGGGCATTTTAAGTGATTTCGATATTTCCAAAGCAAGTTGACCTTAGATCTATATGATAGTCATATTAAATAGGGTTCAGCTTACGCTGGTGCATTTTAATTCTATACAAATAATCTATAATCGAATCCTTGTTTGCCTATTATGCCTTTGTGCAAGGTAATCTTAGAACGGATTAACCGATTTTCATGTGGTTTCCACTGATGTTTTGTAGCAAGCTTCCGGTAATATTTAGTGTATTCCAATCTGTTTACAAACAAAAAAACATTTCCGCATACGAAGTCACGGGCACAGCAGTACATTATACATATAATGTTAAATAAAAAGAACATTTATGGAAATTAGAGTTTAATTTATTTAAAAACTTTTTATTAATAATAAAGAGAACTATACATTTGCAATATAAAAAGCTTATGGCCTCTTCAATGAAGTTGCTCCCCGAACCAGTTTTTAAATTAAAATGGCAATGGAATGCTACATGACCAGTAATTAAAGTTACTCTCCTCGATAATATGCTGACAAAATAATGCAAGTAAATTTGTATGTAGATTGAGTTAAACAAATGTTTGAACAGTTAAGAAGCGTTTTCTCGCCCTCAGTAATTAAAATCTAAATGCGATACCTTATGTCACAGAGACGCGGCCCTTAAATTTTAACTATTATCCTACGGGATGCGAAAGCCTATTAATTACGAGGATAGATAATAAGTCATTGGTCTAAGTAAAGCTGCGTTTTCATTAGGGGACATGTCGCAGAGACATATCGCCAGACATTTACGTGGTATGTCTTTGCGACTTCGCCGGACAATGTCGCTCGGCATATGCCTCGTTCACACTACCCAACAGTGATTTTTATGTCGCTTAAAAAGTAACACAAAGCGACACGCGTTATCACCATTTAAATTAAAGCTTATCGGGCAAATGTCGAGGAAAGTTGCATGTCGACGCTCGCCATGCGACTCGTAGTTGTCGCATAGTCCGGGAGAGTTAGCATTTGTTCTCCAAAAACATTGTAACTGCAGTTTTTTCTTATAAGGAACAAATTTGATTAGTATACTTCATGTTGATTAGACGCATATTTTTCAAGATATTGACAAAAAAACTGATCAAAGAGCGATTTATTTTTCATTTGTTATTAAAAAGATGTTCGGGAGGTCGGGAACATCTTTTAGGAAACAATTTTAGGATTGTGTCATTCACATTTTTACTAATTTTTAAACCAAAAAAAACTGAAGTTGAAATGTTTTTGGAACGGGCATGTATTTGAGCTAGCAAGCGACGTCGGGCGAAATCGCCTGCGTTGTAGCAGGACACGTATATTCCGTGTCGGGCGACAAGGTCGCCTGACAAATGTCCCCTTAATGAAAACGCGGCTTAACTCTGCCAGGTGTTCGGGTCCGGGCATCTTCTCTTCTCTCGGCATCGGCATCATTTTTTTTTTTTTGTAAAAACGCAATTTTGTTTATAACTATTAAACTAATAAATACCCATCTCGTTAAGTAAAGTGGTACTAGTGTTCTTACCGATGGATGATAATCAACTTTTATTTCGAAATTTTGTGAGATTGTGCTATAACGAACATGTTCGGCTTATATCCAATAGTTAAATGCAATTATTGTGTTAACCGGCGTCGGTTGTAATGCAATTATTGTGACAATCTAAGTCCACGTCGGCGTCGAGCTTACTGATTGTAATTAAAAGAATTCAAAGGGATACTTAAATGTTAGTCTATTTTTACCAGGATTTCGGAAAAAAAATAGCAAAGACTATGAAAATCCTGAGAAGAAACCCCGAAAGAAACTCAGGTTGCAATTATTTTCGTAATCTTTAAAATTAAATATATTAGAAAATACAATTTATATAATTAATTGTACACAAATCAACAATATAAGTATAACAATATAAGTAGGTAATATAAAGATAGTATGAGCTCAGAATTGTTTGAATCCCCAGGCTTCATTATCGCTTAAATAATCAGCAATTGTGTAAGCGAGATGTCAAGAAAGAAAGAAAGCATCTTTTATTCCTCTAATAAATATACATATATGAACAAATAATAATTACAAACAAACAAATATACGTATAAACAAGTAAGAATAGGAAAAGGAACCCTGGCTCAGTATACAGTTGTGGTGTGGACCACAACACTGATATTCTGCCAGGGACCAGATATTCAAAGAAAAAGAAAAAAAAAAATTTCATGGGACAATTCATAACACAATTACAATCAATGGCTGAAATTATTGCAAATTTTCTTAAAAACTATTGAAGGCTTTCACTAGCTAGTTATCTACATGGCAATGTCACTGTAAATATACAATAGCACACGAGAATGTACAAGAAACGGACCGGCCGCCCCCATAAACTGTCTCGTCTAAGCGTTTCTCTGCAGATGAGATTATTGTCAGATGAGTTTATTGAGTAACGCAAATATTTGATGGATGAATTGTTTTCGCAGGCTTCTCCGAGGGAGTGTGTAAGTTGGGGCAGCGATGGAGGTCGGTACGCGTGCCCTGGACGTGCTCTCGTTGCTCCAGGAACGCGTAGCGTCCCTGACGGGAGGCCGCGACCGCCGCGGGGGACCTATCATATGGTTCCCGGCGAATTCGAGGCGGGATCGCGTCGCGCCAGATGACTACAGGCGTCTTCTGCACTATTTAATCAGTATACCTAGGTACGTAACATGTGTGGTGTTTTAATTAAAAAAAAAAAACACAGCTAATTATAAATACACGTTTGTGAAATTATTCCAAGTGCTTTTAACCACGTGCATCTACAATAAAATAACGGACGAGGGAATGGGCTCTAACACGCACTGAAACATAACAGCTCAAGTGCTGTTATATCATATCTTTTGTAATTAATGACTCCTAAACGCAGAAAGCTTAGGCCCACTGTACCATAATTGCCTCACAATATATTTTTATTGTCACAATGTCTCAAAACGTATTTTTGGAGTTTACTCCTTAAAAATTGATTTTCATATAACCCCGGTATGGAAATTTTATGAGGAGTAAAATTAATACATGCGTTAACTAAAAAGCGTTACGTTATCTCTCACTTTGACATTAAAATTTGTGCGACAGTTGACGCATGTATTTATGTTTCCCAATCCTATTATCTGGGCTTATAAAAACAAACGTCGAAATTTTGTATGAAATAAATTATTACGTGTGGGGTGAGTCAATCTGCCGTGTAAGGGCGAAAATCATCTATTTATTTCCACAAACCAAGATGACTTCCAAAAGGGCTAAACGAAAGGTCCGATAAAACCGTTAAACTTGCCAAGAGTCGTCAATGATTCCCTTATGAGTCGCTGGTTTACTGTCGCAGGTAAGTTCCGAAGTATCGCTTTCGAATAGCAGAATCCAAATGTGTCGCTAGCTCGCCACTTCGCCTATTTATACCCGCTGCCAATCGTCTAGAATTTTCTCGAATTTAGTAGTTACAAACCAACAACAAACAAATACAAGTAAACAACTTTTGTAAACACGTATTGTAAACAAGGTAATTGAAAGTTCGGGAACGCTATTTCTGTTGAATGTGAATTCAACATGCATAAGGACCAATTTCCCTTGACAATAACCGGAGAGTGGCGTGACTTCTAGGGTGGAACTTTCCAGATTTGTTATCAGGCGAGAACGCTTTTCTAGAACGTTCCATGGTGAGTCTATAACAATATAGGCCGTGTTGAGGAACGAAAAATGATAGCGCGTTATAACACCTGCCGGCACAGAGACATCTGTCGTCGAAAAAATTAATTACTTGAACTTATAAAAAACGTAGTGACATCTGTTTATACCGAATGTAACTAAATAAAACAGGAAAATTTTATAAATTTAATTTTACACATTTAAGGGGGAGACAAACCCTAAATACTAAACATATCCATTGTTTAATGAAGATGTTACAAGAAATGGACAAGACAATTGCTTTGAAAAAAATATATATTATACTTAAACATGTGAAGAACCAATTGTATTAATTAGAATTTTCGTTAAAGTAATAGAAACTCCACAAAAAAAAGTTAGAACACAAGAAGAATTTGACTTTTATTGAAAATTCTCTCGAAAACGGCTTATTGCACGCATATGAATCCTGTACCTATTAATAAGTTAATATCAGATTAAAAAATTGTATTAATAAAAAAAATTATTTTGTGTATTGTTCTAATGGTAAAAACAAAAAAACACCATTTCTAGGCCTGTTGAATTGGATCCGCCGCCAGCGAGTTCTATAGTAAATGTCATTTGCCTCAGTGAAGCCCTTAAAGAAATAAACTCTAGTTGTGCGTCGTAGCTGACACAATTTTTTTATCCTTCAATACAAGATTCGTCTTTATGCCAAAATTAGATTTTTAAAATGCGTTTTAAGCATCGGACATAGGTGTGTATAGGTATTTACCTATATTATAATAAGAGGATTATTATATTCCCTTTACCCTACTCCGGCCGACTGCAGCCAGCCTGGCTGTCACATATTCTTAGGTACGAGTAAATGTAGGTACGGGAACCTGAAGTAAACTCCAGCTAATTAGGTTCATCCTTTCATACGCAATGCACAATAGCTGCACGGCTTTGAATGCATTCTGTTGTAACTTCATTGTTAACAATCTTTCTTCCTGTGGAAATCGGGTTAGCGTGAGCGCCTGGAGCTCAATTTCTCACACAAATTCATTTTGTGAGTGAAGTTATTTGATACAAAATCCCACTAATATTTTTTATTTCATATAAAAAGTATGTTTGATTGGTTGAATGTATATAGGTTTTGTTCAAGGCTACTAAACGGTTTGTTTTCTTAAACTATTACAAATCGATTTTGTCACTCAAGATACATCTTAGTACCAATAAACAACGTTACAAAATTGCTCAGCGCCTTGTAATATATGTATTTTAGTAGTAATGTAATCTTGTCTCCCTGAAAAGATTACTCATTACTTACCCATACAATGCATTTTCTTACATAAAAAATGCATTTATTTTCTTAAATGCATTTATTTGGCACGGTAAAGCAAGAGGTAGCAATTTTCAGCAAAAAATATCAGCAAAGATTATCGAGACACGTCAACTTTCTGGCGAAAAATCTGTGGGGCACCGGGGCAAAACACCAGACTCAGGAGACACAGTGTTCCCATCTTACGAGATAGATTCGACAGTTACCAATAGAAGACGAAGGTGTCCCTGGACACTAGACTCTGACCTATACATTAATCAGAAATAATTCGGCCAAAGAAAATTGCCCAATGTAGGAAATACAGATCGCTATAGTGTAGAATATATCAGGAGAGAAAAAAAACGTAAAGATCGTCAACCAGGCTGACGGTTAATGGTTACCGTCGCCTATAACACAAGCAACGCCACAGTTGCTGTAAGTACGCTGCCGATCATAGTAGAGTTAAGAATAATTAGGAATATAAAGTAGGATAGGTAAATGGGTCTGGCATCCCATACCAACTCGCCGAAACGCAACAGCACACATGCTGTTATTTAACGGTGGGCTTTTCTAAGGCGGCTGTCCAAATGACTGCGAAGCGCAGTGTGCCTACCTATTAGCGCTCTGTCTGAACCACTCGACCAATGGGATCCTCAAAAATATAAGGAATATATAAACATTTATTATTATATCAAATGAATAAGAAATGAAATTATAATATTATCAAAATTCGACGCCAATCATAAAAGTAATGTCTTTCAAACAATTCTATCTTTAACTTAAAATTATCTCTTGCGATTTGGCCCACATTCGGTTAGTACCGAGTCTCAAAGCAGACATCTTATTCAGACTAATGCATATATCTCGTTTTTAATGATGTCGCGACGGTAACAAAAAATGAATAGGCCATCAAAACGGTTGATAATAAAAAAACCCAAGATGTGTTTAAAAGTAACGCTCCTAAAATTACTCTGCGAAAATTATTGTGAAATATGTAGTTATGATATAAAAATATAGATATTTATAAAGTACTAGCTTTATTCTGCGACTTCGTCCACGCTCCCCTTGGCTTTGAACATAATAATAATATTGTTTTCAGGCATTGTTTTTTAGATGATTTCTTGGGAACAGTATTTTTTTCTGGGTTATAGGTATCCTATGCCCTTTTCTATACTTTTATGGTGATGGATAAGTACTTTCGGACATAGCGGTTTAAACAAACGAACATAAAATTTTTATATAAGTACATAAATTTTTTATATCTTTTATAAACCGTATTTGTGAAATAGTTATTATGTATCATCATCGTCAGGGCGCGTTCATTATTTTCGTGAGGCGGTGGTGTGGGTGGTGGGGGGGTGGGGGGGTGCGGGGTGGGGGTGTGTCGAAGAGTCGAATCTCACCCAATCTCACGTGGACGAAAAGGGACACCGTAATTAGCGATCATCACGTAACATAAGAACATAAGAAACAGTGTAAAATTGTGGTCTACAATCCACCAGCTGTACCTAGCGCGCAAATTGTGACCCTCACGGATTGTCATAAGGCGAGCTACTAAGATTCTGTGCGCATGCGACAACGGCTTAGAGACATTTTGGTTCCATTAGTCATCTTGATTCCATGTACGAGATATTTAATATTTTACAATCTTAAATATTAGTTTAAATAGTTTTAAATAAAAGTAATGATGCAACTTATGGTTGTTTACAATAATTCCAACGCGTTTACACAAACAAAAAAATTTTTTTTTGAAAAATCTCACGTGAGATTAAGGGAAAGGGCGAGGGGGTCAGCCAAATCTCACACGAAATCTCATCATGGGGGGATCGGATAATCGCCAAAAACGCCTCACGTAATTAATGGACGCCCCGTCATCATTATCATCATCATCATCATTCATCCGCAGAGCGTCCAAAGCTGGACATAGGCCTTTCATAAACAAAACCCTTGATGGCGTATGACCTCCTATCTCTACCTATCGCGTATATAACCTTTTAAATCGCGCTCGATGCCGTCATTTCCTAAATGGCGCGTGATTTATTGCTTCCAAGATTTTTTTTCAAGTTAATTAACATGTGAACAAACATTGATATTATTTTAAAAATAACGATTAATAAAAACAAAATTTTCTAAAAGGCGTTGTTAGCTATTGTTTAAATAGTTTTCATTGATTAAAAGTATTATTTTTTTTGGCATGAAGGTTTGCAAGCATGACCATCAAGTCTTCAAGTCAGCCACTTGAAGACTTGATGGTCATGCTGCCGATCTTAACAAATTAAAATATGAGGCAAATGAAAATGGCCTCTTAAATCCCTTACTGTATCTAAATACAGAAGAAAGATTCATTTCATGCTTGCCTTCAAGGGTTTTCCTTAGGGTCTTTAGGCATAGTATTTATGACTGTATAATCCAAACTAATATTAAATGCAAAAGTGAGTTTGTTTGTTATGCTTTCACACCTAAATAATTACTCATGATTATCATCATCATAATCATCATCATCATGATGAAATTTCGCATACACGTCAGTGATAAGAGAAAGCGGCGCCGACGAAGTCGCGGTCAAAAGCTAGTGTATAAATGAAATTACTTCTGAGAATGTTTAATTTGCATGCATTATCATAAATTGTCGTCCAATGCTTAAATTCTAGACTATTCCGGTTCACTGGTCTAGACATATTGTATGTATAGTAACAATATTGACGTTAGACATTTCTTTTGTTGTTCCAGTGATACCGTACGGTCTCATGGATTCACCATCTTGATTGATATGAGAGGCTCAGCATGGGCCGCGATCAAACCAATACTCAAAGTTCTCCAAGAACACTTCCCTTCTTCCGTCCATCAGGCACTGGTAGTGAAACCAGACAATTTTTGGCAAAAACAGCGAACTACCATAGGCGCACATAAATACAAATTTGAGGTATGTACAAGATATTAATTAGAAACGTAAATTGAGATGCTCTTCATGAATCATATCATGATTTAAAAATAATAATAATAATTTATTTTCAGACAACAATGATTAGTTTAGAAGCTCTACCTAAAGTAATAGATAGCTCACAATTGACACCGGATTTAGAGGGATCACTACAATTCGACCATGCACAATGGATAGACTTAAGACTAGTAAGTCGCGTACACTTTTTTATATGTATCTATTCTATGAGAGTACAATTGACAATAGTCATACAATAAGTAGCAGTGGCCTTATTAAAGTTAGACGAGCCCGCTGGATTAGGGTGCTTGCCTTAAGGTGGAGCTGTACGAGCGTGGGAACTCAGTAATAGGTATTTGGGAGAATTTGTTGTCTCAACTTACTATAATGCGAATAACCGAAGACAGAATGCGACGCAACACATTCGCGCCACTTATTCAACTCGCGAAAATAATAAAACATACGCCAGCAATTCCAATAATTTAGAAAAACCTTTATAGATGCTAGCTATAGACATCCCAATTTCAAATGTACATTATAGGTAGGATGTTTCCATCGAAAAACATTTTTAGATTTTAGTCAGTAATTACAAGAATTCAACCTGCGAAAATGTCACAAATTCTGCACATTTAAAAAATTAATTATACTAGATATAAAATTAATTTCAGTTTTTTGTTGCGATGCAAACCTTTATATTATGTCCTAGAAATGTCATGTTTTTTTATGTATTGCTACGACCTATAATTAATGAGTAATCATGGAATTACGTAGTATGGAATAAGTAAGCTGTTCGAGTTGGAAAGTGCCCTCTTAACGCTCGTATTTTTCGGTTGTCTAAATGATCACCATCTATACTAATATTATAAAGCTGAAGAGTTCGTTTGTTTGTTTGTTTGAACGCGCTAATCTCAGGAACTACTGGTTCGAATTGTAAAATTCTTTTTGTTTTGAATAGTCCATTTAATAAATAGTATTATATATAAGCAGTGTCCAGTACCGCGCGCCCCATGCGCACGCCGCCGCCGTATGGGCCGCAGCGTAGCGTGGCCGAGTTCAGCTAGTTATAAATAAGTCTAAAATTATTTAATGAATATTACTGCAGCTCACTTTTGAATATTTTAATATTTTGCCACATACTGTATGAGACTGTCATGTCATCAGCTTAAATATATACGTAAAACTTCTTAGAACTTCTATGTAGATCCTATAGGCTAGAGATTTATATAAGCGTGTATCTTATATAAATGATCGCAATTAATATTGGTTAAATTGATTGAAGGCGCTAGAGGACTTTATGTGGCAAGCTGGCGAACTACTGGATCGTCTGGACGACCTGCAAGAGGACGTCGCGCGTGCCGACTTCGCAGACGACGTGACTGGCGCTCGTCGTGCCATCGATGCCCACGCCGATATCAGTAAACGCCTCTCCAAAGTTCCCGTGGACGAATTAGAAGCCCAAGGTAAGATAATCGATAATTAAGGCTGATCATCGTATAATTAGGTACTCTGTGTTCCAAAGTAATAAGCCCTTTGCTGGAATAATCTTATATATATAAAAATGAATCCCTATTTCCCTTGGTCACGGCATCACGCGTGAGCGGGTAGACCGATTTTAATTCGGTTTTCGCTAATGGAAAGAGGTATAAACGGGGAATGTTTTAGTATATAAAAATTGCACCACGGGCGAAGCCGGGGGCGGGCCGCTAGTCATTTATAAATCCATTAGATTACCTATAGTAAAACAGCAGCACGTTTGGATAATGTCCTATCTCGAACACTAACTTACCTTTTCCCTGACCCTTTCTTTGCTTTATCGCGACAGTTTGGCGGTCTTCCTATCGGACAAGTTTAAAAATAAAAATATTAGCCTATGTCCGCGAATTATTTCATTTTAAGATAAATTAATATGTAATTTTATTGACAAGCACTGATTTTATAAACTAAACAAAAAATAAAATGTGTAGGTAATCAGGCTAAGGGTGCCTGCCGACTTTAAAAAAATACATTGACACTGCTAAAAATTATACATGACGAGCATAATTATCATAATAATTGGAAGTCAAGGTAATGCTGCTAACACTCGGGGAGTAAGTGTTTTCTAAAAGTATTACCAGCCGTGAATTAATTGATGTATGTTGTATGTGGTTCATATAACATGCTCGTTTTGTCATGGTTGAACACTTTTAAAACTAGTCTGTTCACTAACGGACCGACTAAACTGTAGCCTTGTTGTGTAATTAGCGATTTCAAACTTACATCACTTTTGTTTTCATTCGAGTATGCGATGAATTCGACGAAATATGTGTTATTCGATTTCTGATTATTATGTGTTTCGATTGTTTGCGGGCTTGTGACAATCGAGGTGGTGATCACACGTGCTGTTATCGGGAAATGTGGAAAGGTTTTGTCTTGGAAAATTTCTTTTTTATTAAATAAACTCTAAATGAATACTTTGTTTAAGTTTTCGGTTACGATAAGCTTCAAGTAGGTATTTAAGTAAAATTACATATTCACTTAGTAGTTTTTTTGAAATATTGGCTACTATGTAAAAATGTGAATGTTATTTTGAATTCTTGCCAAAGAACAATAACAATATTAAAAAATATATTAAAAAACGCTTTCACAGTAATAATTGGTTTGTATTTTGTAATTAGCCTTTGAGGTCGACACTCATCCGGGTTTCAGTGCAACATGATATCCTGTGTGTTGTAGATTTCCCTTTGCCGATTGGACTGGAGGTTTTTTATTCCCAAACGGTGTTGGTTATTTGTTATTTTAAATAGCCTGTAACCTTTCTTAAGAATTGTGCTATCAAGTCAAGGAGAATTTTTTTAAATCAAAACGGCGATGTTAGTATAGATTTAAGCATAATATCTCGGAGTCAATTTTTATTCTGCTCACTTGATAGATCAAGACTTTCTGAAACTTTGCGTTTTAACATAATTACTCAAACTTCGTTAAACATCGTTAAAAATGCTTGAAATTTTTCTAAATGCTAAAATCGGTAATAAAATTATTATAATTAACTAGCGACTCGCCCCCGGCTTCGCCCGGGGTGCAATTTTCTTATATATACATACATTCCCTGTTTTTCCATCAGTGAAAACCGAATTAAAATCGGTCTACCCGTTCACACGTGATGCCGTGACCAAGGGAAATAGGGATTCATTTTTGTATATAGAGATAATAGGTAGTATCATTTGTAATGGGTGGAATACTTTTTACAACAAAATGCAATAAAATCCTTTGTAATTTCAATAAAAACGTACATCTTGTACCTAACGAAACGGGCAATGCGTTCGGCAATTTGGTTCACTGTTAAACTTAGTTTCGAATTTAGTTACGAAAGTTATAAACTTCTGTTTTATGGTTAAATTTGTTTGTCAAATTGTTTTTGGGACGTCAGCGAGTTTAATTTTATCCTTCTACCTACTTTGTAAAAATAATTGTTTGTATGTACCTACCTCTCGTATGGAATTTGAATTTACATTGCTCGATGGCCCAGAAGTATGTATATATATTTTGTATAAAATATATGGTTTATGCTTGAAGGTGAGAGAGTGCTACAACGTGTGGAAGCGGCCGAAGCGGCGTCTTGCGAAGCGAGCGGAAGCAGCGAAGGCGCGGCGTTCCATTGCGGCTCGCCGGGTGCCGTTCGCGCGCAGCTAGCGGCCGTGCGATCTGCACATGCTCATGCGCATAAATTGTGGCAACACAAGAAGATGCAATTGGACCAGTGTTTCCAACTGCGTCTCTTCGAGCAGGATTGCGAGAAGGTATGGTTCTATCAGTCGCTCTGCAGTTGTTACCAATATTTCAGAATGAAAAACATAAAGAAAAATCGACACATAAAAAAATAAAATACACTCCATTCGTATCTTCGAGACTGAGATTGTAAAATGTATCAAATATAGCTGAATCTTATAGGATCAAGTTACTTGGAGGTATGGGCCGACAAGTTTTAAACACGGTCCCAAGAACACTTGCCTGATTAATAAAAGTCACCAATCCAGGTCGGTTTAAAAAATTTCTGAAGAAATATCTGGTTAATAACAGCATATTGTGCCCTTACTCATTTTCTAGTACAGCATTTGTTTTGTGTTTCTATTCCCCTATTTGCTCACATGGTGACCTCACCTTACCCTTACCTTCTGGGGGATGCACTTGAACCCTCCGCTGTTGCTTATTGGTGAGGGTAGCCATCTACCATGAAGCGAGCTTATCTTGCGCAATTTTTCATAAGAAAAATATCTGCTTTCAGATGCTAGAATGGATTGTTAATCATCGTACAGCATTCCTTTCCAAGTATGTGGAAATCGGAAGGTCTTGTACAGCAGCTAAACGACTTCAGGAAGAACATGCGAGGTATGTCTTATCCGGAATAAGTAGGCACTTTGTTATGAAGCGTGATTGAATCTCTGTTAATAATTTGTTTGGATTCTGAACTCAAACGGACTTGAATTTGTGTAGACTTAAACGAACCTTGGCAAACAGATGTCGCGGACTCTTTTTGTCTCGAATCTAAATTCCTGTTTTATGAGGTTTTCTATTGGGCCGTGGTTCAATCTTGCTGCTATCTAAAACACTGATTATTCCGACAATTGTAGCACTGAATAAATAATAATATTAATTATAAGTTTACAAAGCAAATTTAAATAAAAACATCCTTCTTTATAATGTTATCAATGTATGTAATTTACGTTTATGTACTATTGCCGTCTGTAAAACAAAATAAAACATTCAATCTATGAGAGTTGCTTGAAGAATTCTTAATCTTACCAAGATTGGATAATATAGACCTATTTCACACAGCACTGCGTTTTGCAGTCTTGAATTTGCCAATATGTCTGGCGGCGGTAACCACTTCCTTACATATGAGAACAACGTGAAATAATATCGTGGGTATTTGCTGTTGTGTTTCAGTGAGTAAGGGATGCCAAAACCAATTTCCTTATACCCTTCTATTCCCTTATCCTACTAAGGTAAGCGGCGCACTTGCACAACCTATGGTGTTGCTTGTGTTATTAGACTACGTTTATGAATTACTATCTTTTGCCCGCGGCTTCGGGCGCGCCCGCTTTTCTTAGGTGTTAAAACATTTATTCAGTCTTTATTGCTCATATATTTTCAAATAGGAAAATAATCTAATATTGTATTAATTTTTAGGGAAAACATGACAAAATTACCCGCTGGGCTAATCTGATGAATCCCTAAAAATTTCATGAAGATTAGATTAGCGGTTTTGGAGTCAGTACAATATATTTAAGCATACAATATATTCACATCGATTTTTACATATAAATATATTGTTTAGCGCCATCTATTGGCGATTAAAACGCCTGTGTTGTGTAAGTTGAAGGTTGAATTTTTTTCAAGGTTTGCCGCGGCGTGCACCGGAGGCGGGAGGCCTAGCGTGGCGCGGGTGACGGCCGCCGCAAGGCGTCTCACGGACAAACGTCATTACGCCGAGGGACAGATCAGTGCACTCGCGCATCGCCTCGAGCGGACCTACAAACAGCTGTCGGCTGGGCTGGAGGAGCGCTCGGCAGTGCTATCACTGTCGGTCGTGTTCCACCACAAGGCGGAGGCTTACGCGTCGGCGGTGGGCGGCTGGGGGGCCCAGTGTGCGGTGGCCTTACAGTTGGCCACGGGCCAGGGGGGTGCTCCCTGCAACGATCCCAGGGCCCTCGAGCAACACGCGCAGAGGCACAGGCAACTTTACGAACACATGTGTCAAGCATACACCGAGGTTCATTCGACGAGCAAAAAGCTACTCTACCAACTTGATCATTTGGTTCAAGTGTGCCATCAAATTATTCCCAATGAAATGGTGAGTGCTTTATTTTTCTCAAGCTTTTTTTCAATAAGAAAGATACAGAAAATCACAGATGTAGGGAAATAAATATCCCAGGACGTTCTGCTTTGGGGTCATGCTACCGATACACAATGAAGCCTCTCAGGAATTCTTGGTACAGTGTATAATATTATATACAAAAGAATCGTCATTTATTTGTTAACTAGCTGAGCCCGCAACTATGCGTGGTACTCGGTATAGCGTGTAACTTTTTTGTTTTTAACTAAACCGATTGGAATGAAACAAACACTACATATTACGGGAAGCTTGCTGCAATATATAAGTGAAAACCGCATTGAAATTGGTTAAACCGTTTGTTTGGTCCTGTGGCGGGCGTCAGTCTCAGTCGCCGAAGAGTACTCCCGCCATAGTGACATTTGACAGCGGCCGTCATTAGATGTGACGTTTTGTAGGCCGAGTCGTTAGAGATAGCTTTTGAAAAACGGTTCGGGAAGCGCAAGCACTGGTGCTAAAATTGTATTTGAGTGACATTAAGTTACATTCGATTGAAGAATCGGCTGACGGTAGCCCTTGTACGGGATAATTGGTTTGAAAGAGACTAAATAGAATCTGTGAGTGTGTATTGAAGCGGCCACGGACGGGTATATCTTTGGTGCCGGAAAGCGGCGATATTCCCTTATTCCTATTTCCCGCCTCACCCCATATCTATATATCTCCCTATCGCCTGAGGCGACTTCCAGGCAGATCCGGGGTAAGTGGTTAGATTAAGTTTCTAGCTCATCGCGGCGTATCGCCGTTTCGGTTGGTCTTGACCAAAGGTCAACGCCGCCGCACTGGTGCTTATGGCACAGCCACGGGTGCTGTAAGCACCAATCTCTGGTAGCAGAGCGTGGTTACCTTGTATTTGTAATAAAAGAGGCCCAGCACATTTGAATTTGTATATTTGAAATTTGTACAATTTGTAATTGGTAGGTAGATTGGGGTATTCAAATTCTTGGTTACCTACATACCAAAAGGGAAAGGGCTTGTTTGAAGGGCAAAGATTCCCAAGCAATTTTCTTTAATTTGATTTTGTAAAATACCTGAATTTTTTTTTTTTTTTTTTAATTTTTATTAGTTTGATTTTGTCCTTATTGTTAAGTTGGATGCTTAGTGAATGTTGAATCTCATTAATTAAAGGGCTAGTTAACATTATGTTAGGCCACCTATGTAGTATAATTTGTTTGGATAATTGTTTAATTGGTTTGTTTGTTTTGTTAATATTTATAAGTTGATGGATAATTTTATACTTTTATTGTTATAGGTGGCTTCATATTTGTTATCTTATCATTACGGTTTAGAAATCAAGGTTTAAGATTTAATTAGAATTAAGTTTAAATTAGGGTTCACTATAGTCATAGTAAATTGTTTGGGGTTCATCTAGTTATTGCATATTTATTTTAGTTACTCTTGGAATTCTATAGGCCGATTTATTTTAGTACTTGTAAGTAAACCTGGGTTGTTGCCTATATTATAACCTTAGTGCACTATTGTATATCTTGTACATTTACTCAGAGAGAATATTGTAATATTGTGTTGTGATTTCCTGAATAATTATGTCGGGGGCACCGAAGGCCGTTATTAGAGCAGAGTTACGGTGGCTTACCTCTGCTGCTGCTTTGGTGGACAGGCCAGATCGGGCAGAGGCCTTCCTGAATAGGTATACGGAAGTTCCCAAAAGATTAGAGAGGGTCCAGGCCAACTATGAAAGGTTGCTAATGGTGCTTGATGGCAAACAAGATGAGGAGAGTTCTAAGGAATTAATGGAATGCACAGCTGATGTGGATCAGTGCCAGGAGTTGGGGGACACTATTGTCCAACGGGCACGGTGTCTTATGGATCGACAGACGGCTTCTGTGAGCGATTCAAATACGGTGAGGCCTCGGCCGGACTTAACTGCACGGTTGCCAACAATTCAAATACCTGTCTTCAGTGGCTCTCTGGAAGAGTGGACAAGTTTCATAGACTTGTTCACCAGCCTGGTTGCTTCCAGGGAGGACCTGACTCCGGCTTTGAAGTTGGCCCAGTTGATGTCGGTGTTGAGCAAGGAGCCTCGACAGATGCTATCTCATCTGTCGATAACAGATGAGAATTTTGAACCTGCACTGGACCTTCTGAACTCCAGGTATAACAATGTTCGCCGGTTAGCGGAGTCCCTCATGAATAAGGTGTGGGCCATCCCTCAGGTGTCCCAGCCGGGTGACATTAGAAATTTAATTTTGAACCCTGTGTTAACGGCGACAAGGGCCTTGGCAAAGTTGGGAATGCCGGTCGACCAATGGTCCTTCCCACTTTTAACATATGTACTCCCACGGTTACCACTGGAGGTACAATCCAGATTTGAAATTCAGTATGGGGGCAACTCAGCACAACATATCCCGAAGTTTATGGAACTCACGGAATTTTTGGAAGCGGAATGCAGGCGAGTCGATCTGCCTGCGACAGTGCCAGCTGCACAAAGGCCTCTGACAACCCCAAGGAGGAAAGGGGAATCTCCACTAGGTACCCAAGGGGGAGCCGGCCACATTCGGGGTCCTAGAAATTATAATATTGCTGTGGCTGGACCCACCGGCTGCCTTTATTGTAAAGAGCATTCCCACTATTTGCCAACTTGTAAACGGTTTCTGGCACATCGGGTGCCAGGTCGACGGGAATTGGTGAAGCAGCGCAAGTGGTGTTTTATTTGTTTGGGCCAGCATTTTGCACGGGACTGTGCCCACCCACGACCGTGTAAGAGTTGTGGTGGCAAGCATCATCTGATCCTGTGCATGAACCGCAGCGGTGAATCCGGCACTCCGCCGGCACAGGATTATAGGATGGATGGAGGTAGGTCCCCAACAGGGAACCCCGCCCACGGTGCGACCGGTACGCGCACGCCCTCCCCTCGCGGGAGTGGGCTTGATAGAGGGGCCACATCGGTGGCCCCCCAACGGTATTATAATAGGACCCCATCAGGGGGCCCTCGGGATTTTGCCGCCAATTATACGACAACGATGGACGCATACTCGCCCCAATATGGGAGCTCGCTTCGAGGGGCTCCGACGGGGGGCCCCCAAGGATCGAACGATGGGGCGGGTCCACTCACACCCCCCGATCAATCGGGCGCTACGGGCGGGTGCTCGGGTCGGGTCCCCCCGGCGCCGGAGGTACGTTTCTCGCCCCCCCTGGCGGAACGTCCCCGATTGGAGCGACGGAACCCGACATACGGCCGGTCTATTGGGCAATACCACACGCCTCTCGCAGCGTATGCCCACCGGTGGGCTTACGATCCGGGTTACCATCCTCTTATGTATCACCGGATGGCGGAGCCTGTTCCTCCGCAACACTCTCCCCGTTAGGGAATCGCTGCCCACTCAACAGCCCACGCCACCCAACCAGTGACCGTGCTCTTGCCCACGGCCTCTGTTTGTGTTTGGGGTTTTGGAGGCGACGCAGTCCATGCTAGGGCACTCTTGGATTCAGGCGCTCAAGGGTGCATGGTATCTGCACGGCTGGTGAGACGGTTGGGCATTGAGATCAAACCGTACAACGAAACTGTACGGGGGATTGGGAACCTAGCAGTTTCAAATTTGTTGGGGCAAGTTCAATTTACGTTTAGTGCGAGCGACACCTCCGGGCCGACGTTTACGACGACGGCATTGGTTTTGGAGGAGGTGGTAGGTCGTCTCCCCTCGGTGCGGTTGCAACCTCACATCCGGGGACTGACGAATAATTTGATGTTGGCTGATGCTCGGTTCGATACCCCTGGTCCGGTTGACGTACTGCTCGGAGCAGACGTCCTAGGGGGATTGTTATCCGCCCACAAACGGATACTACAGCCTGGGGGCCTCGTAGCTTTGGACACATTGTTAGGATATGTGGTATTAGGTCCGGTGGCACCATCTACCACCCCCTCAGCCGAGGATGGCTGCTTGGTAGGGACTGCCCTCTCAGACGCGGTCCAACGCTTCTGGGAGATCGAGGAACCCCCTGCTGCATCACGGATGGATCCCGAGCAAGAAGAGTGTGAGTTGTATTACCAGAATAACACTGGTCGCCTTAGCTCGGGCCGTTTTGTCACTCGACTTCCCTTTCTCGCCCAGCGCCCCCCATTGGGCGAGTCTATGATGCTGGCGGAGAAACGGCTGTTGTCTATGGAACGCCGCATGACGCGAGACCGGACGTTCAGACAAAAATATGTAGAATTTATGCGGGAGTACGAGGCCTTGGGACACATGTCGGTGTCCAGCATTGAGTGGCGTTCGGTGGAGCACTACTTTCTCCCCCACCATGCTGTATTGAAGTCGCCGGATTCGAAAATCCGGGTTGTATTTGATGGCTCGGCTCCCACCTCAAACGGCGTCTCTCAACCATTGCCTACATGCAGGCCCGAAGCTGCAGAGGAACATATCGGACATCATCACAAGTTTTAGGCGACACCAGATTGTCTTTGTGACCGACATCAGGATGATGTTTCGGCAGACGGTGATACACCGGGATGATCGGCGGTATCAGTTGATTTTGTGGCGCGAGAGCCCTACTGAAACGATGAAGGTGTATGAGTTGAACACGAACACCTACGGACTAAAATCGAGTCCATTTATCGCGATCAGATCGCTGTTGGAATTAGCGGAAAGGGAACGCCTGCGCTTTCCCCGGGCGTCTGCCGTTTTGGAGAGAGATTTATATGTGGACGATGTATGCACCGGGTCTAACTCCGTCGCGAACGCGATGATATTACGGGATGAGTTGATTGAACTGTTGAAGAGTGGCGGATATGAACTGCGGAAATGGATGTCCAACTCGCCAGATCTCTTGGCCGGCCTACCAGAGGATCACCAGCAAGACCCGCACGTCTTTGAAAACGCCGATAACCCCCACATGCTCTCCATTCTCGGTGTCCAATATCGCCCAGTCCAGGATGTATTTACCTATCGGGTGGCCCTAGAGAACCCGAAGGTCTGGACTAAACGACTTGTACTGTCCACGGTGGCCAGAATATTTGATCCGAACGGTTGGATCACACCGGTGGTCTTCCTGGCGAAGTCGTTCATGCAACGACTTTGGACCGTACAATTGGGTTGGGATGAACCATTGTCCGACGAGTTGTTGAGCAACTGGTTCTCCTTTATGACCTCGCTCCCGGACATTAATCGAGTTTCGCTGCCGCGTAAGTTGCTTCCTTCGGAAGACTGTCGAGCAACTCTACATGGATTCTGCGATGCCTCCGAGCGCGGGTATGCCGCTGCGGTGTATCTACGCACCGTCAGCCCCAACGGAGCCATCGCTGTGTCGCTGGTTTTGGCAAAGAGCAAGGTAGCCCCCCTTCGGACTCGGTTGACGATACCGAAATTGGAACTGTCAGGAGCTGCTCTCCTCGTGCGTTTGTTGAACCATGTCGTCTCGACATTGCGGAGCCATGTTACCATGGATGAAGAAGTCTACGCGTGGACTGACAGCCAAATTGTTTTGTGTTGGCTGAAGGCTTCGGTCCACACTCTCGAAGTTTTCGTGGCTAACCGTGTCTCGCAGATTCAGAAATCGGAGACTGCATTGATTTGGAGACACGTTCCTGGGGAACTGAACCCCTCTGATGTCGGCTCCAGGGGATGTACGGCTCGAGACCTTGTCTCGCATTCCCTGTGGTGGAAGCCAGACTGGTTGACACGACCGGAACGTGACTGGCCGGTTAATCCCGTTAGAACGGTAGCCCCTACGGTGGGCCTACGGGTACACGTTATGGAACGCCGACCTGCTTCGAGTCCTGCTTGGATACTGGACAAGTATAGCTCTCTCGACAAATTGATTGGAGTGACCGCTTGGATTAAGCGCTTCGGGAACAATTGTCGTCACCCGGGTAACAGGATTACTAGCGGCGTCCTAAACCCGGACGAACGGAAGGCCGCCTTACACCACTGGGTACGTGTGGTCCAACAGGACACCTTTGGAACGGAGGTTGATGCCCTTCGGAAGGGCCTCCCCAAATTGAAACGACCCCTACTACGACTCAACCCGTTTGTTGATGACACCGGATTGCTCCGGGTTGGAGGTCGACTTCGGAATGCTGCCGTGCCATACACGGCCCGTCACCCCTTGTTACTTCCCAAGAAGGGACACTTTGTGGAATTGTTGGTGCGTGATCGCCATGTGAAGAATGCGCACGCTGGTTGCAATGCGCTCCTGACTGTGTTGCAGCGGGAGTTTTGGATTCTGTCTGCTAGAAGGACTGTACGGAGCATAGTGTTTCGGTGTTTGCCTTGCTACCGGCTCAAGGCTACCACTATGCAACCCATGATGGGAGACTTACCCCCGGATAGGGTACGGGAGGCTCGGCCCTTCTCTGGTGTGGGCACGGACTTTGCGGGACCGTTTCTGGTCAAAACTTCACGCCTGCGTAACCCACGCGTTGTTAAGGCGTATTTGTGTGTTTTTGTCTGCCTGTCTACCAAAGCAGTACATTTGGAACTTGTTGCTGACCTCACCACTGAGGCGTTTGTAGCTACCCTTGATAGGTTCGTGTCGCGACGGGGACTGCCGTCTTTGATTCGATCGGATTGTGGAACTAATTTCAAGGGGGCCGACCGGTATATTCAGGAGGTTACAAAATTTTTAGTTGATAAGGAAATCGATATAGGGACCAGTCTCTCCCGTCGGGGCATCACTTGGGCTTTTGACCCTGCGGCATGCCCCCACTGGGGTGGTATCTTTGAAGCTGTCGTGAAAAGCGCAAAGACGCATATGAAGCGGGTAATAGGAGAGACTCTCCTAACCTTCGAACCACGGTATTTTGTAGGATTGAGGCGGTCTTGAATTCCCGTCCGTTGTGTCCGCTCAGTGCGGACCCAAATGACCTGGAGGTACTGACTCCAGGCCATTTTTTGATTGGTCAGCCACTTAACGCCTTGCCCGAGTTCCCGTTTGAGGAAATTGCCTCATCGAGATTGACGCGTTATCAACTGATACAACAGATGACGCAGAACTTTTGGAAGCGATGGTCGCTTGAATATTTGCACGGTTTGCAGCAACGCCTTAAGTGGACTGACCGAACCGAACCCCCCCAGATTGGTGATCTCGTTTTGGTTAAGGATGCCAACCTACCGCCACTGCGATGGCGCCGGGGGCGCATTGTTAACCTTTACCCCGGTAAGGACGGAAGCCCGAGGTTGGCCGAGGTCCTGGTTGGGGATTCGGTTCTCAAACGAGCCGTGGCAACATTGTCTCGACTCCCATTAGACTAGCGGACAGGTAGGGACCTGTCCGGGGCGGGTGTTTGTTTGGTCCTGTGGCGGGCGTCAGTCTCAGTCGCCGAAGAGTACTCCCGCCATAGTGACATTTGACAGCGGCCGTCATTAGATGTGACGTTTTGTAGGCCGAGTCGTTAGAGATAGCTTTTGAAAAACGGTTCGGGAAGCGCAAGCACTGGTGCTAAAATTGTATTTGAGTGACATTAAGTTACATTCGATTGAAGAATCGGCTGACGGTAGCCCTTGTACGGGATAATTGGTTTGAAAGAGACTAAATAGAATCTGTGAGTGTGTATTGAAGCGGCCACGGACGGGTATATCTTTGGTGCCGGAAAGCGGCGATATTCCCTTATTCCTATTTCCCGCCTCACCCCATATCTATATATCTCCCTATCGCCTGAGGCGACTTCCAGGCAGATCCGGGGTAAGTGGTTAGATTAAGTTTCTAGCTCATCGCGGCGTATCGCCGTTTCGGTTGGTCTTGACCAAAGGTCAACGCCGCCGCACTGGTGCTTATGGCACAGCCACGGGTGCTGTAAGCAACACCGTTTGAGAGATTAGCGTCCACAAACGTACAAACAAACCGACAAAAAATTTAAGAATCTTTTTTTCACCTCGGTGACATAAGTACAACATGTACAAATTGTTATTTTGAAAAAATCTTTAATGTGCAGACACGGCTCGTTTACAATTTTATTATATGTATAGATAATGGCTAATATAGGCGAACATTGAATAAGGCTTAAGAAAATCAATAAGGCAGGTCTAGCCCTACCATGGTAAAAAATTATAAAATAAATATAATTTAAGTACAAAAGGCTATTTGAATGATGGGGCTGCTTGGGATATAGTAAATTGATATTGAACACAGCAACCATGAGGTTTCTTGCCAGTTCTGGTGGTAATTTTTAAAGAATTTACTGTTCGAAGTTGAGTCCTGTGCAATAAGAAACTCAACATATCAAAATAAAATAAAGAGATTCCCTTTAATTTCTAATAATAATAATTTACACAGGGCGACGGTACAGTAAGTGCGGCGAGTAGTAGCGGTGGCGATCCAGCTGCAGATTACAGTTCTGGTGCTAACCATGTACTGGCTGTCATTCATCAGATATTAGGACATCATAGGGCACTAGAAGCGAGGTATCACCAGGCGAGACTCAAGCTGCACCAGCGATTAGCACTACTCTTGTATAAGGAAGATTGTAGACAGGTAACATTTTATGATTAATGTATCTATTCTCAGAGCAAATGAGAAGCTGACTTCTGTATTTGTGTCATATAGGCGAGAGTTTTTGTTCGGTTCTGTTGTGGGGTGTGAAATTCTTTTTAAAGAATGTGCATTTATAACTGGATAACTGGAGATCTGTTGTGGTAGGAAAGTGCAATATAAAAATAATAAAACGATTTTTTTTAATGTTAAGGTCGATAGACAGGCTGACGGTCCACTTGGTGGTAGATGGCTAGCGTCGCTTATAACACTAGCAACACCACAGGTGCTGCATTTGCACTGCTGAGTACAGTAGGATAAAGGATAAGGGATTATTAGATTATTAAGAACAACTTTTCTCATAGAAAAACAACCTAAAACATGTACATTGCTTTTTGATAAAAAAAAAATCGTTACCTTGAATGCGACGCCACGAAAATTTCCATTTTCCGTAACTTAAAATAACTTCTCTTGTCTATAGGGAAGATACTGTACTATCTCTTTTTCATTTAACAGTTGAATATCAAGAAATGAATTTGTTCTTCTCTGAATAATTGTTTTGATGTGAAACATCTATAGGCGCGGGTGAAACTGATTGATAGCGTGGCGACGCAGTCCGTGGCGACGCGTCACCACGCTATACGATGGTATATACATATACAGTCTATGCGTAGTAGTGGTGCCGTGGTGATTGTTGTTGTTGTTGTGATTGTTGGTGGTTGTTGCAATTTGAAATAAATATGAAGGGATTTTATTAGGGTCCTCCGCAATGAAGGGACATGATTAGGGTTCTCTTTATCATTGGTCTCCATATTATTTGATCACGACATATAGGCGCGAATAGTCGGGCGCGGAGAATATAATTCAACATTAGGTCATGCGTTGTAATTCTAAACCAAACGCTATAATCGGCACAAAATACGTCCTCGATCGCAATGTCCACCAGCCAATCGCACCAAATCAGATAACACTCCACCAAACACGTAGCACAATTCACTTGATGTAAACCGATTGCCTTCTCGTAAGGTGCTCGGCCACGATGCCTCTGCGCTAGCGCTCGGTGTTGTGTCAGAATCCACAACAATGACATTCCGCTCCCGCTGTCCAGTTGACAACTGACAGTTGTCATTGCTGTTTACTCTTGTTAATCAAAAGCACCGACAAATATTTAAATTTTTGTATTCAATAAAAATAAAGGTTAAATAAATAAATAAACAGTCATCATTTTATTTCATTCGATGTTTCACATCTACAAGGCGTCCCGTGACGGCTCATTATTTTTTTAAACATTTCGTACCTTTTCGTAGGTGCTGGATTGGCTAGCAAACCACGGCGAAGTGTTTCTACAAAAGAACACCGGCATTGGAAGGAATCTCCACAAGGCTCGAGTGTATCAGAAGTCTCACGAACATTTCGAGAATGTCGCTCAAGTAAGTTGAATTCGTTTACTGAATTGGATATGTTTTTATTGTGTGGTCGTGACCGAGTTGTTTGTGCAGAACACGTACACGAACGCCGAGAAACTTCTCGCCGCCGCCGAAGAGTTGGCGCGTTCCGGCGAATGCGATCCCGAGGAAGTGTTGGGGGTGGCGCGGGAACTGGAGGCCCACGTGGCAGCCTTCGCGGCCCGCGTCGACCGACGTCGGCGCCGGCTGGACTTGGCCGTGCTCTTGTATACACACGAGAAAGAGGTAGGTACAAACTTCTCATACAAAATGAAGACCAAATATCGATATGGATTTGTAACATATAAACTGATCCGTGTACATTCTTCAAACATCTATTCGACAGACAGGCTGACGGTCCACTTGATGGTAGGTGGCTACCGTCGCCTATAACACATGCAACGCCACAGCTGCTGCAAGTGCGCTGCCGACTATAGTAGGATTAAGGATAAGGGACTAGGAGGAGATGGGAAATGGGCTCTGACATCCCTTACTCACTCACCAAAACACAAGAGCACACGTGCTGTTATTTCACGGTGGTCTTCTGTAAGGGGGTGGTTACTGCCGCCAGACGGACTGCCCAAATGACTGCGAAACGCAGTGTCCCCTGCCATTACTAAAGTGACAAATCTCCATTAGTTCTGCTAACTTTCTTAATAACTTCCCATAGTAGTGTTTATACATTTTTTGTACCGTGTCGTGTCAAAGTTGATTAAAAGTGAAAATTATATAAGTTTAAAAAATAATAATTTACCTTTATGGTTTTACTAGATGAAAACCCGGCTTCGCTCGGGTGTAATGTGACTCATAATATGTACACATGTAGGTACAAAATGTAGGTAGATATTTCTGTAGTTATCGGCTCTCAAGGAATATTAGAGACAAAGCGGCATAGATTTTGCGGCAAGATGTTTCGTTTTACACAGTCACATGAGTCACAATTCTTTGTAATGGACACTTTTTTTTAAAATGAATGGTGCGACGACGTATTGAGTGGCGAGGCGTATGTGCGCTAGTATGAATGAAATGGAACGTTTATTAACCACTCAAGCAAGATGTCACAGGTGTCAGTGACGTTTCGCTAGAGTGGCCAATATGGCGACTGCGATTTGTCTGTCAGCACCATTAGAATTTAACAAAATACTTATCCGAATTTTGCGTATATACGTTGTCGACTCGAAATCTTTATTTTTTAATGTTTTATTATTCAGGTAAGGTTTCAATCGAGTCTACCGTACCCCTTAACGAAATTATTAATATAGATTTGGAATTTCGATTAACAGCAATGCTAATTTTTTTTTGCTAATACAAAAAAAACAGATATTAGCAAACTTGTAGTCATAGTTCCTGAAAATATTGTATTTAATAACTTTAAAAAAGACCAACTTTTTTATTATTTTTCTGCGACTTGTCATTAACTTGTCCACTCAGTGATGTCTGCTTACGCTTAAATTTTGAGACACCTTTATATGTAATTGTTCATTTCCAAAAGTTTCTTGTTTAATGGCAGCGCACGCGTGGTACATAGGCTTTTTTTGCAGATACCTTTAAATAAATTAAAATATTCAATAAGTTGTACAACCAAGTGGTGGTATAAATCTGTTACGTTGTAGACATCCCTTTAAAAAAAGCTCTAGTAGATTACCAAAGATTCAAGGTAAAGCGAAGAGCAAAACTTTTAATTTAAGGCTTTAAAGTTGGCTACATTGAAAGGGTCGACTTATATACCGGTATATTACATAGAAACTTTTCTATTAGTTGACACTAAAATTGAAACTTGTGCAGCTGTTGCAATGGCTGGAGACTCTGCGGAGTGGCGGAGGCGTTTGCTCTTCGGATGACACCCCGGAGGCAGCGAGGCGAGCCTTGGAGCAATGCGCGCAGCACAGAGGGGCCAGTCTCGACGCTTGCGCAGGCACAATCGCTCAGGGAGAAGCACTACTGCAGGATCTCAGGTTAGTGTTCACTGAGCGCTAGTACCATTTAGCAAAGGCTTCTAGCAGTTAGCAGTAACTGCCATATGTTTGCTATGATTTACCTCCATATTGCTGTTACCAAAAAGGGTATTAAAAAAAGCATGAAGTTAATTTTCGACACAAATTCTAAATCATTAAAACTTGAGACCGCACCGAGTTCTGTAACACAAAAACACATAATATGTTCATCTTACGTGTTTACATCATTGAACTCCTAAACGGCTGCCCGATTTTGATGAATTTTTTGTGTGGGTTTCCGGATTGTTTACATTTACAATTGGAATTAGATGTCGGGTCAGCTAATCTTCTATATAGATTAAAAAAATTGAATCGCTAAATGTGTTGCTAGGCGCAAAAATAGAGAACGGCTGGGCGAGTCGAGGTGTTCGAGGAAGGTTCTTATGAAGAGAAAAATTGGTCATCCGTGCGAAGCTGGGAGTAGTTAGTTAAATATAAACTCAAGTTTATTATTATTTAATGTTTTTTTTTCTTTTTCTCTTTGTCATCCTTTTAAGCTATATCAGTTTGGTGGCTACAAAATCATTGATTTTTTTAAGGAGACCTTACACAAACTAAAAATAATGATATGTTCGCATTTCTGCACATAATGCATTCGTAATACGTACATACATTTTATTAGAATAATGCAATTAAAGTTTAGTATCAAGTCGATTTGAGAAATGTTTCTATGTTAGAATTATTCATTATTTGTTTCGTTCAATATTCACATTTTTTTTCTTATGAAATAATTCCAATTCAATAAATAATTGGATTGTTTGTAAAAGAAATTAACAAAAATTGCTATTTAGCTTAATAGTTCCACATAATATTAGTTTTAGACACACCCTTTTGCTACATGTAAAAGGATTTACTGACTTAGTTGATAACATGCAGAAAACTCACAGCCGATACTGTGGCTCTAGCATGAGTTTACGATACTACACTCGCTAGCGAGAGCGTAAAACATTTATATGGAAAATTGACAATTTGACATTGACAGTTTACGATTTTCCATACAAAAGTTTTACGTTCTCGCTAGCGAGTGTAGTATCGTAAACTCATACTAGAGCCTCTGGTGTATTTTTAAAATTAAAAATAGATGGTTCTGTCTATACATATAATAAAATTGTAAACGAGCCGTCTCTGTAAATTAAATATTTTTTCAAAAAAACAATTCGTACACGTTGTACTTATTGTAACCGAGGTCAAAGAAATAGTTTTTTTAGAAATGTTTTCTGTTTGTCTGTGCGTTTGTGCACGCTAATCTCAGAAACGGCTTAACGGATTTGGCTGGGTTTTCACTGATGTATTGTAGCAAGCTTTCCGTAACATTTAGTGTTTGTTTCATTCCAATCGGTTTACAAACAAAAAAGTTACGCGCTATACCGTATACCTTGCGTACGAAGTTGCGGGCTCAGCTGGTAATAAATAATATTGTATTTTTGAAATTATTCTATAAGAAAATTACTTACTGCCTGATGCCACCGTTCAATTTTTATTTGCAATCGCTCTGCTTGAATATCCTTCATGCAAAATTATAATTTTTCCTCTTTCTTCTGGAGACAAATACGTTTTCTTACCGATATTTAAATAAACTAATATTTAACTCTATTTCTTTGATTATTTCAAGCACATCTCTATGTCATACGCTCGCACTCCTTCAACTGTGCAGCAATACGTTAAATACTGGTTGTATTCAAGAGGCGCGCTGCAACATGCACGAATTTGTCTCTAGATGCAACCATGCAAACCTTTGCGCAACAAAAAAGAAACGTTTAGTGATATGGTGTAGAAATTATATTTGCAAATATTTAAAAAAAAAAATTGTAAAAATATACTGGTCTTATTCAAGTTGCGGAGTGTACTTGAATACGACTAATATATATTCAATATATATTAGTCGTATTAACGGCTAATGCGAAAAAATTTACCCGAGATTGTTCAGAGATCCAATTTTTTCTGCAAATAATAATTTGCAAATATATAATATTCCTCGTCTGTGATCAAAATCAAATCAAAACCCATTGGGTGGTTTAGAAAAATCGTAGAAACAGAGGCGGATAGCGACTGTTTATTTTATCTACTACTCTAATATTATAAAGAGCCTGCGACACAAGAGAGAATAATACAGCACGCAAACCAATACCGGATACCTGAAAAGAAAAAATGATTCACATTGAAGGTCTAACCATAAGCTCAATCTGAAGGAAAACATAGAAAGAATTCTTAGAACAGCTATCAATAAAAAGCAGCATTAGTGCTTGTCTTTTATGTTGGATAATATCTATAAATAATGAATCAACAGTAATATTAAAAAGAAGAAAAGTTTAGATTTTTTTGTAGGTTTGTTTTTGTTACTCAAAAACTACGATATTAAGAATCAATATTAAGACACAATAGCACACATGCTGTTATTTCACGGTTATCTTCTGTAAGATAGGCCGCACAAACAGTGTGCCCTGCCACTGCTAGTGTCTTCTTGGACAATTTTCCTTAAGTTGTTTTTCTACGATGTCAGAGCAAACGAAACTTATCCAACACAATGATGTAATAATTAGAAACAAGTCAGAGGTGACGCAATCCTTGATTAAAATCGACGTTTTCTTTGGTCCAAACGCCTCGTAGACCGACCACCTACTCTCTGGACGATGCTCTAAAGATAATGCCTGGTAGTGGGTTGATGCGGAGAAGAAAGGTGGTGGCGTTCAAAAGGGCCCATTTCCAATAGTGGTTGCTTATGGGCTGATGATTCTGGTGATATTTGACTCCAGTTGCGGGTGCGTCCCACAGGGCTAACTAATTTCTTATTCTGTAAAAGAAAATTACACAATTTTTTTTGAAAATTTACACTTTATGGAAATTTATTTATTTTTATTTATTATTTTCATGAGTTAATGGGTCACTGTCCATTAATTTTTAAAGTTAGTTAGTGTAGTTAGTTGTACTACTAGATAGAACTTACTGTCGCTTTACGTGAAACTTTGAATGCCTTTGTAAACAGCCGTCACATCAAAGTCACACAATGCACTCACTGTGCGACTGTTCGCATTTAAGCGAAGTGGGACTCGAGTCCAACTCAGTGGATTTGAGAGCCACTATAACAAAGAAACTGAAAGCGTGCACTTGCATTAAGAGGCTAAGCACAACTTACTATAAGTTTTATGAGTTCGGCAAGAACTCATAAAACTTAACATTTATGTTAGATCACGAATATTCATCAAGCACTTGTTTCCGCGCGCGCACACTCCGCAGCGATGCGACAATATAAATATGAGACGCGTAGGTATTTTGCGTTGGCTGTGACGGCTGCTGCTGGCTCCCCTCTGTCGTGAATCCAGCGATAGTGGTCAAATAAACCATGCTTATAAACAGCTTTTTTTCAGAACTATTGCAATTTTTTCCCATATATTTATTTTCACACTTTCACTCGGTACGGTAGCTACATATCTATCCAAAATCTACTAGAAATTACCACTAGATGTTGCCCTAATTAAGAAGGATTACTTCTACTACAAGACCTTTGATGATACACTCGTAAGCATCGTAAAACCTTGCGCTGTTAAAAATCAGACTCAAATCATATGTAATGATTTTTTAAATCCGGCTGGTAGTTCCAGTATTTAACGCGTTCAACTAAACAAACGAACAAACTTCATATTTATTATTTTAGTATGGCTTATTGAGTAAAATAGAGAAACTTCACAAGGCGGATATACGACCTAAAAGACGGTCAAAAGTAAATTTTGATTGAGGTTGTAGTCTATTAATTACACTTGACATTAACAATGTTGAAAAATATTTATAAAAAAAATGGCTGCAGAGTAATAAACATTATTCATATCAATGAAGTTCTGTTTATTGTTCGGGATTATTGTGTGCGTCTTTCCATTTAAAGCTTTAGGGACGCTTCTGAAGCGGGTAAAATGGAATAATTAAAACGTCAACTGCAGACATGTCACAATATCAGATTTTATCTAAAATTGTGTCGCCGTGTGTTGGAATATGAAAGCAACTAAAAAATACGTAGATAAGTATTAATATAAATTTTCGGCAATTTCACTGCTAAAAAAAATCAGATTGTCCACGGCTTTGCCCACTTGTAAAGTTGATTCGATATTAGAAAAATGAAAAATAAAATCAGATACGTTCCAGTGAATCCAACGACAGTCTTGAATGCGCAGTTTAAGGGACTAACTATTTTCCAAAGACAAATGCTTTAGGATTATCCATCGTATTATAATGAAATTAATTGGTAATTTTAATTGGTAATCAGGCGCATGGTAGCCAGCCTTTCGGTGTTCTACAGGATTTACTTCGGAGAGTGTGCGTTGGACTTGCACCAGCTAGTCTTCTACCATCGGACAACAAGGCGCACATTTAAATGTCACCCTTATATGGTTGATATACCTAAAATCCGCACGTTGCGGTTCGGGTCAACTTTTTTGATTCGAACTGTTAGCGTGTGGAACCAACTTCCAGCACCCTTGTTTCCACAAACCTACAACCCTGGACTTTTCAAGTCGCGAGTGAATCGATTCTTAATAGACAAGCATGCTCCATCTTAGCTTACCATCTCGCGTCATCACTTACCATCAGGTGAGACTGCGGTCAAATGCTTGATCTATCATTTTAAAAAAAAAAAAAAAAAATCAACTTTACATAGATAATATGCAACATATTCAACTGTAGATACCTGTAATTGGCAAGTAAATGTAAATGTGTCTATATGTTTGTTTGTGTGACTTGATCAATTTTTGCTGTGCTGTTGGTATTTCCTTCAAATAAAAATAAAATAAAATATGACCCGTATTATGTTGATAGCAGTAAGATCACCCTTACAGAAAATGTTATTAAAAAATTGTTACTAAAATATTTATTTTATCTGTTGGCTTTGTGTCTAGCGTCTATATCACGACGAAGTCAATAATATTTAGTTTTAAATGAATACTATGCATAATATTATGACAATGCGATCATAAAGTATGTAATATCGGCGTCTCACGGGACACCAAACAATGGCGTGGTATGCGGCCTAATTATTCTACGTCCACAGCTAAACGAGAGCTATGTTTTCAGTAGAAAATGCACCGTCTACTTCTCCACGCGATACAGATATGTGGCACATACTATGTATTATTTATTCAAGCGATTCGTCAAACGAGAGATTGCCTCTCAATAAGTGTACGCTACGCTTTGCATCTCTTTGTAAAACTTGGTCGATATTGTGTCCGGAGATAGAAGCAAATTTTAAATTAAAAGTCTTTGAGATATTTCATTCGCCTTATTATAATTGTGGCCGGTAGCTGAGGCGAAATTCAGTGAATATTTCTAAGCATTTAATTTAATTAATTTACTTATCTATATAAACTTTTATAGTACAAGGATTATATTATAGTATAAGATCTACGAAGATGTACCGTGGAAATATCTTCCGGAACCGATGGTAGATTAATTAACTTTTTTTTTACTATCTATAAATGCTCGTAAAAGTTTATTTATTTATTTAATGAAGTACACAAATTCATGCGGTTGTTAACTGAGGAATACATAGGTTTATAATTCGTGTCCGGAGGGTTTGCAAATTAGAGCATAATGTGTGTGCATTACCAAGCAGTTTTACCTAAATGTGATAGATGTCGCCGTTTCACCTAATTCTTATGAAATATATTATAATTGTAAAATTTGTGAGGATGTATGAATGTTTCTTACTCAATTGCCCGAAAACTACCGAACGGATTTTGGTGAAACTTTACAGTTATTATAGTCTATTCATCAGAATAACACGTAGACTACAATTTATATACGGACGAAGTAGCGTGTGAATGCTAGTAGGAGATAAATGCAGCAGGTACAAATAAACTAATTTAAAATTACTAGCCCACGAACATGATTGTGTACACGTTAAACTGAAAAGTAGGGGTTCATGTTTGTTTTAAGCAGTTAAGAGTTGAAATTGTTGAAGTCAATTTGCGTAGTAAGTCTTTTGCGGCGTTGTAGCAAAACATTTTGCTAGTTAATGAATAATTACGTCGTGTGGGACAGGCCGCGTCTAATACCACGGCCCTTAAAAGGGGAAAGAACTCGACGCGTTTCCGCCGCAACTCGCAGTCTCTTGCACAAACATATGAAAAACTTGCCTCCTCGCAGAAGCAATCGCGTAATACGAACACGTTGACATCATTTCTTTGCCAAACTAAAAATTCTTTGGTTCAATCATCACAAGTCAGATTCTTTATCTGACACAGGTTTTAAAATCCCATTTCCCTGCAATAAATTTTATGAAATATGAAAAACATTTCTACATAGAATATGTATTCAATGTATACATATTCTATGTAGAATAGGCTTCGAATTCTCTGCTTGACATAGATCAACAGCGTAAAAGCGAACTTCCTTGAAAATCACTGCACCTATGATGCCTATGACATATTTTTCTACAAAAAATGCAAAATTAACTCAATATGTTATTATACATTTATTATACAATAAGTGTATATTTTTTTATAAAAATCTTTATTTTTTTAGTAGTTCTGATATTTTTTTTCAGTAATTCTGTTCCTAAAAAATAATTAAAAGGATCAAAACATTCATTCCCAAGCAAGTAATAATAATCATTTGCTGATTTTAATTTTTAGATTTTGGAAATTTAAATTATTCCGTTTGCTTTTTTTGCTTTTTTTCTTATCTTGGCTGTACATTAAAATTTATTTTAAAAAACTACATAAAATAAGGTTATTTTAACTGTTTTTTTTATGTAATTTTATGCATGTACTTATTTATTTTAAACAGATTTTTGCTCGCGTCCCTTTTTGTTAGGAATTAATCTTCTTATATATTTTTCAATCAACATTTTTCAATCTTTATTACTTATGTATTTTTGTCAGTTATTGAATTAGTTATTTTTGGCGATCCCTCGGGAATAGTATTATTAACCTATATAATTTTCTGTATCCCCGAGTACGTGTATGCAAAATTTTATAATGATCGGTTAAATAAAGCGACCAAACACTCTTTTGAGTTATATTAGTTACGATTTTGTGGACGGCTTCAAATGGTCTATATACCAAATATATTATAATTCATCAATGACATAGTAACTTACTTAAGGATATGTCTGTAAACTATAATGAATAAAATCAAAGTTATCAATATATATTCAACCTTTTTAGAAAGAGGTTCAGTCGGATGCTATAAATAATTGCCTCGTACAAAATGAATCAGCCCTTGCTTTACTAGTTTCCCCTAACAGGAAAACTTGCTCTCACGACGACTTCCTACGGGATTGTTTTTGCCTCCTTAAAAACATAGCCACGGCACAGCCTTACTTCAAAACTTTGAACTCTCCGAAGGTTTTTAGGTCGAACTGTGATGCCAAACATTACTAAAATTACGAAAGTAAATAATTATTACAATTACTGTACGAGTATTTCTTTTATCATTACGTACGTGACTGTTTTAAAAAATTGATATTTTCATAATTATTTATATATTTCTCCATTATATACAACATGTAGTATAACTATTTGGCTTCGTTTGAAATATTATACACAAGAGAAACTGGTTATATTTTAATCATATTCAGTCGTCATGACCATCTAGTAATATCTGAATGTATTTGTCTAATACATGCATTAATCTATACTAATATAAGAAAGAGAGAGAGAGGATTTTTTACGTTTGTTTATATGTGGAGGGTAATCTCCGGAACTAATGAACTTGTTTGAATTATTCTTTCACTATTTGAAGGGTATATATTATGTATAACTAACCCCCCAAATTGCTCCCGAGCGAAGTAGCATTAGTCTAGTTCGATTATAAAAACGTTTAAAAAGAAAATAGAACACACCCACAATGGAATAAGCCTGGTGCAAGGCAACCAAACAAAAGACATCGATGCAGATTTTATATTATTTAAAATCGACATTTGCGTCTGAATGACACTTGAAGGCGATGTTTTGTTTCAGACAAACCGAGGGAGACTAACACAAAACCCACTCAGTAGTCCCCCCGCGTTCTCTTCGGTTAGAGGCAAATGTACATATGTTACCATCGAACATGCATTTCCGTTATATATATATATATATAATCTTATAACATTCTAATCATTAAATGATAACGATCGCCTTTCCATAATTTTTATACGTGGACGTTAATTACTAGCTATTGCCCACGCTTTAACAGCTCAATAAGTTATTATGCTTTCAAATCTTTTTATTTAATACGAGCTGTGCTCGCGATTTCATACGCTTGGTATTTTGGTATTCGGCATAACTTTTTTGTTTGTGAACAGATTGGAATGAAGTAAACACTAAATGTTACGGGATGTTATTAATCCCGTAACATTTATCGGTTAAGTCGTTTCTGAGATTAGCGTGCTCAAACAGACCAAAATTCTAAAAACTTTTTTTTTCACCTCTGTAATGTAAGTACAAAAAAAAAAGAAAAAAAAATTATAGACACGGCTATTTTACGATTTTATTATTATGTATTGACTAAATGATTACTATGTAAAAATAATTTTCAGTGAATATTACTTTAATTTTAATTTTGACGAGTCCGTTGGATGATTGTTTAGGGTGCTTGCCTTAACGCTCTGTTCTAGGGTTCCCGGGTTCGAATCCAGGCTGGGTCAACTTTGAAAAATGAACTTTTCAAATTTGGCTCTGGTCTGGATCTGGAAAGTAGTGGCAGGTCACACTGCGTTTCGCAGTCATTTGGGCGGAGTAACCACCCCCTTACAGAAAACCAACGTGAAATAACAGAACGTGTACTGTTGTGTTTCGGTGAGTGAGTAAGGGATGCCATAGCCCATTTTCCTATCCAATCCCTTATTCTTAATCCTACTGTAGTCGGCAGCGCAATTGCAGTACCTATGGCGTTACGCGTGTTATAGGCGACCGGTAGCCATCTACCATCAAGTGGACGGTCAGCCTGTCTGCGGATCTTAAAATAAAAATAAAATTGATAATTTATAAATTAATAATTAAGAAAAATATTTAATAAGCACCTTGAATACTTACACGAATATTCGATATTGGATAATAATAATTTCGAATGGGGATTATTAGGCAGACCGTCTGCCGTCAGTAAGTATCCCCTTACAGAAGACCATCGTGCATGTGTGCTGTTGTCTTTCGGTGAGCGAGTAAGGGATGCCAAAGCCCACTTCCTATTTTTAGCTCCATTAAGGTTCAACAGCCTGTGGCGTCGTATTTATAGGCGACAGTAGCCAGCTACCATCAAATGAACCGTCAGCCTGTCTGACGACATTCACATAAAAATACGGGTTTCACTCCGGAAGTGCCGGCAGAAGTGTAAACTTGAATATTAACGTTGTGCCTTTTTGATATTTTGGAATGGTTAGGGAATCATTTTGCACGATTGCTTTAATTAATCAGTATAGCGACTGGTCTCCGCTCAGTGGCGACCGTCCACCTACGTCACCACTTGTGTGGCTACCGGACGCCACTCTGGCGACGGTCGCCAACACTCCTAGCAACACAAAACTTCATATACTGCATTTTATCTATATCATATATAACATTACGTCCAGCCAACTCAACTAGACCCCGGACCCAGATATACGCCGCGGCGGGCTTCAAAAATATGTTTTCTCGAACAGTTTCTCTCAAGTTTTTCAGAGATTATATACCTTCAGACCGCTGCTTGGAATAGACATACCAATACCATAAATAATTTCGAAATCTGAGGAATGTGAGGTTTCGTTAAGTTTTCCTTTGCAACTTAATTTTATCCATAATTTCCGCTTGTGTTGATTTAATGTCTCAGCCCGCTACACTACATCCAACTCGCGTTAGCCCGATGGAGGGCTGGCCAGTTAAGCCAGTCCTCATTCGGGCAAGAACGTGCTCTCACGTGCACACCGCGAATCGCTCCGCGGAGCGTATTATTAAAACCACGCGATTTCCCGCCAGAATTCATTTTAAAATTATAACGTAAACTCTTTCCGATTCCGTTTTTTTTATTTTTTATATGATCCCAACCGAGTGCAAAAATCTAACTTTTTTTTTAATATGTGTAGTTTTTCCTGTTACATTATTTTTGTTGTTTCGTAAGCGGTTGACAGAAATTGATCCTCGTAGCCGTGTGTCTGTCCATGTGACGTCAAGTGCGTTGACTTTTTTAATCGTTGTACATAAAAATTATACGAGTGCAGTCCCAAATTATCCTATCGATATTTATCGGCCACCGTATGCCGGCGGTTATGGTTTTATCGACGTATTGACCTTTCTATAATGAATGTAAATTTTTAAAAGTAAACAGTGTTTATGTTTTGTTAACAATTAATGCGTTGATCAGTTTCAAAGCGTAGGCGTCGTATTTATGGGGATTTATTTGGGATTATTTAAGGGATGTGATATTACGGTATCGCATACGGGATTCGTTTGGTTCGAATTCGGCGAACTCCCGCGACTATTTACGAGATTGAAAAAAAAAAAGCGGTTTCCTTATTTAAGTTAAACTTTTTCGCTACTAAACAGATTTTATAAATCTACTCTTTATTTGCCGAATCTATATCTATAAATATTATAATATAAAATTGCTGTCCGCCTCTGTCTGTTTCTCCGCTTAAATCTTCTCTTACGTTTACCACCCAACGAATTTTGATGTGGTTTTCACTAATGGAAAGAGCAATAAACGGGGAAAGTTTGTGTATACAATTCGAAAGTTATATACACAAATTGTTATTGAAAATTTGATCTGAATTTGAATTTTCATGTATTTATTTGCGGAGTCCTTCAGAATAGCATTGATAAGGGCCCCAGTCCCATACTGGGATTGAAATTATTCCGATATTTACGGGAACCGCGTTCTATACATAGGGATTGTATTTTCGTTGTGCGTCACCCCAACGAACGTTCGACTACGTTGTCTGGGGTTCGTTTTAATTTACGGAATGCACGGGTCACTCTGCTGTACTCCCCCGTCTTTGGGCGAGAGACTCAAAGGGAATTTTCATTAATATCCGCGGAGAGGTATCGTATTAAAATCACTTTTATACATTTGCCAATGACGAGTACTTTTCATCTCTTTCTAATTACCCTTGAGGTTCATGTGCACCTCATTTTAACAATTGTACTATTTTTCGACCTTTATTGCTTCTCTGTTTTTGTAAGGCGTTGAATATTTATTTATGTTTTTAGATAACCCCTCGGGAGCAGTACTTTTTTCTGCAAGAAAAGTACTCTGTGTTCTTTTCCGAATCCCTGAAAACGTGTATCCAAAATTTCATAATGATCGGTTAAATAGTTAAGGCGTTAGGTAAGTCAAACAAAACTCACTTTTGCATTTATAACATTAGTTAGAATGTATGTATAGCTGAACTCGGCTACGCTTCGCCACGGCCCATGCGGCGGTGGAGTGCGCGTGGGGCGCGCGGTACTGGACAGTGCTTATACATATTATATAATATTATTTATCGTAGCGTGATGTTATATAGCATATATCTAAATCTATATATCTATGTGTTTTTTCAAATGTAAATAAAATATAATGAAAAAGGAAGTATGTAATAGCTAAATTGTCATACCTTTTACAAATCAACATGAAACATATCCGAATATTTTTTTCATGGAGAAGGTTTTTATGCTGTCGATTTTAAAGGCATGCGTAGCCGCGGATCATAGTTAGTATACCTACTATAAGACAAAATCGATTTTCGCGTTTCTCTCTTTGTTCACCGCACGTATTTTGATGCGGTTTTCATTTAGAGAATTTCTTTCAGGCTTCCTAATTAAATGACTAATTAGACTTACGTGGCTTAATCTGATTGAACCTCGCGGCCCTTTCATGTGGATTAAAATTTTCCTAAAACCGATTAAATCCCAATATCAAAATAACGCGTAATAATAATCAAGTAATAAAATATCAAAATAATAAGTATTTGTGTTTTTTGCACCGGTCAGCGTTCAGGTTCCTGCGATTTTACTTTCACAGTTTCATTGTAATTTCTTTTGATGAATTAAATTCATAGAATTCATTCAATCGAATGTTACCGAGGACAATAAAATTGTAAACATAATATTTCTGGAAATAAGACATTGTATATTATTGTATGTCTTTAAAACTGAAAAGTAACGCTCATTAACTCGGTTTAAAATATTTCAAAGTTTTACTTGAAAACATATTATACTCTTATTAAAATATAAATAGTAATGTATATGTATACTGTTATAGTTTTAATTCTCATTTAATCTTATATCGTGTCATAGAAAATGATTTCATACATCTATGGGGTCGATCGAAGATAAAAAATATCACTTAATACTTAAAGCAAAGGACTTTTACTAAGCGTCTCATATCAACCATCGTAATTCCCTGTATATCTAAGTTTATAACTTATTAAAATCGTTTAAGCACTTTCCAAGTTTCATGAGATGGCGAAGTGGATTGCCCCGCAACTTACAATATTAAATAATGTTTTAATGAAACACCAACAAGGTTTAATAACGATTCTAATGCATCTGTTTTAATATGATAGGTTAGTACGTGTCAATATGCAATTAAGATTCGACGAGCCCTTTGCTCGATTTAAGTCTAGCATCACAATCATCATCATCATTCACTGCTGACCCAGAAGTAGTCCGTGGTCCTTAATCAGGTCGTCTGTTCACCTTGTGGGTGGACGTCCTACACTGAGCTTGACGGTCTCCACTTGAGAACCTTCGGCTATGTATCCAGCTCACTGCCACTTCAATTTACTAATCTGCCGGGTTATATCGGTAACTTTTGTTCGTTTACAGATCTCCTCATTCCTTATTCTATCTCGCAGTGAAACTTCGAGCATAGTCCTCTCCATAACTCGTTGAGCTTTCGTACAAGACCCACGTTAGAGACCACGTTTCCGCGCCATATGTCATTACTGGAAACACACATTTGTCGAAAACTTTTGTTTTAAGACACTGGGGAATTTTGGACGAGGAGATGTCTCGGAGCTTTTCGCTGCCCATTCGAGCTGTATTCGATGTTTAACCTTCTTCTCGAAATTGGCCCTACCTAATTGTCCCAAGTAGATGTACTCGTCAACAATTTCGAGAGATTCCAACTGTTACCGGGGTGGGACCAACATGGACATTAGACTAAATTTTAGTCTTGTCCATATTCATCTTAATGCCCATCCTATGATAAGCAACACAAGCTAGTGCTTAGTTCATGTCTCATGCTTGGTTTTTTTTTTACAAAATTCATTGATGTTTAAAAAAGTTATTCGCTACTCCAATCTTTAGCCATTTCATCACATAGAAAATTAACGGACTATAAGCTTCGAGTAGCTTTACGTAAAAATATATAATATTTTCGAGGTATTTAAATAATAATATAATAAAAAACACATAATTTGGTAGGAGGGTGAAAAATACTTTACGACCTACCAAATATACAAAATAATAAAATTTCATAAAAACCGGTCCAGCCGTTTCGGAGGAGTTTTGGTACAAACACTGTGACACGAGAATTTTATATATTAGAAGAAAGATTATGTAAGTCAGAAAGAACGATGTTAATACACCATTTAATTCCATTATCGTTACTTTGACTATTCCAAAGAATTGAATGACTTTTTTATTGACATAGGATAGTGCAAGATAAGAACTTCTAATATTGATTTTATTTGGATTAAATTATTTTCCTTTTCACTATTGGTTCCTTTACACTATTTACTTGGCTTCCGTATGTACAAGATGCATCAGATAAACTGACTTCGCCTGGGCAACCGCGACGGCCAGTAATCATTTTGGTCGTGACAAATTAATTGTAAAACATCCCTATAAATGTAAAGAACTTGAGTCGCCCTTACAAAATGAGAATATTAAAAACGGACTTTGCAATTCATACGCAGACGAGAAGACAATAGTAAAAAAAAATATTAAAATCCTCATTCGTATTTCCTCTTTCTGGAATATCGAGGAGATGCGTTTGTTTACTTTGTGTATCCAACCAGACAGCAATGTCCCCTTTATTATGTGGCCCTCGCCTAGTCTCGGTCAATATTTGTCTAGCGAACGCTCCGCGTTTGTTGCTTGCATTTTCTTTAAAAAAAAAGGCGCAAATTAACCAAACTTTTATATTGTAATCTTAGAAGATTATATAGTAACATATTATTTGTTTCTTTAGTAAGATTCAGTATTAATTAAGGCGAGGACTTAGTAGAAAAACTTTATTTTCGTCGCCTAATTTGACTTGTTAGAGTAAAATTGAAACTTTGATAAAAACACAGAGCCCAGAACACAAACACAGAACATAATAGACTATATTTAAAAAAGTTTCAATCGGTTCAATATATTTTCTGAGAAAAAATAGTAAAATACTGCTCAAAAAAAAAAAAATCTCGTCCCAGTACTAAAAAATTTCAGCGAGAGCTACATTATTTTTTAAATTTATTAATTAAAGGGGAGAAAAACTCTAAATACTAAAAATATCCATTGTTTAATGAAGATGTTACAAGAAAGGAAAAAATATATATTATACTTAAACATGTGAAGAACCAATTGTATTAATTAGAATTTTCGTTAAAGTAATAGAAACTCCACAAAAAAAGTTAGAACACAAGAAGAATTTGACTTTTATTGAAAATTCTCTCGAAAACGGCTTATTGCACGCATATGAATCCTGTACCTATTAATACGTTAATATCAGATTAAAAAATTGTATTAATAAAAAATTTTATTTTGTGTATTGTTCTAATGGTAAAAACAAAAAAACACCATTTCTAGGCCTGTTGAATTGGATCCGCCGCCAGCGAGTTCTATAGTAAATGTCATTTGCCTCAGTGAAGCCCTTAACTACAATTCTGTACTAAAGTTTTGATCGCCTGCTTTTATTTCACTTTTCATATTTTACACAATATTTAAGAAAAACCTTCCAATTTGTAACGTGTTTTATCTCCGAGAAGTTACAAAAATTCGTTGTGCAATATTACACCTTAATTCGTAGGGTATTAGGCTGCGCTCAGTTTGGTAAAAATTGTGTTCGGTTTGGTGTTAGTCCTTGTCTTAATACTTACAACATTGTCCTAACATTATCGAGTATTTTGCTGAAAACGGCCCGCAGGGGTAAATATTTTTGTGTCTACAAAAACTATTAACTAAAGTTGAATTTCTCAATGTGAAAAATTTTCCTACATTTTTTTCTTCAGTTAAAAACTAATGACATCAAAAGCTCTCCTATCACAAAGCAGGGAGATTATTGATTAGAGAAACGCGATAGAAAATCGATCCCATCGCAAAGTAATTGACTAGGTAAATATATGTATAGTACAACTCATTATATGAGACTTTGTCGAGGCGGAATATTGACATTAAAACATTCTGAACATTTTAAAAAATTCAAGAATTAGGGTACATAAATACATGCGTCAGGTGTCCCACAAATGTCAAAGTGACAGATAAAGTAACGCTTTTTAGTAAATGCTTGCATTAATTTTACTCCTCATAAAATTTCTCAAAAACTATATACCGACAAACCACGCGTGCGAAGTCGCCAGTATTGGTAGTATAAAATAAAATGTTTTTATGCATTACTTTGTATATATTCTTAGGCTAAGTAATAGGTGACTCGGGAAGTCGCCAACAATGTATGATGGGTCTGGTGAGTGATTTAAATTGTCTCACAATCGGTACTTCCGTTGCTCTACGACTAAAACACATATTGACCGACGCGAGTCGTCGGGCCGCGACAAGTTCGGGATCAGAACAGGAAAGCAAGGGACCCTCGCGCCCCCCCACCGCATGATTGTCCTCCACACAATCGTAAACCACTCGACAACGACATCTCGATTGATGTGCGATTTAAATTTGATATGTAAACCGTTCAATTGTTATCAATTTACATGGGAAGAGAGAGATCTCTTCAGTCTCATGTGGACGGATTCTTACGATAATGCGGATAGTATAGTTAATTTTATAATTAACTAGCTGACTCCTACTGACGTTTTTTTGACAAAAGCTGTATGTGGACTGTGGCAGCTGGTGTGTAATTTAGAAAAAAATAATTGGGCATTTTTAAAAATTTTTGATGTGAAACATCTATAGGCGCGGGTAAAACTGATTGATAGCGTGGTGACGCGTCGCCACGGACTGCGATGGTGTGGTGATTGTTGTTGTTGTTGTTGTGATTGTTGGTGGTTGTTGCAACTTGAAATAAATATTTAAATTTATGTATTCAATAAAAATAAACGTTAAATAAATAAATAAACAGTCATCATTTTATTTCACTCGATGTTTCACATCTACGGCTCATTTTTTTTTCATAAGAACCTTCCACGGACTTATTGTAAAAAAAAATTATTCGGATTGGTCCAGCAGTTGTTGAGACACAAAGGTCACATAAAGCAATTTGCCCAAAAAGGATCACCCAAAAAAAGAAGTTATCACTTTATTTTTAAAATCTTTCTATGTGTGTTCTCCCGGCTATACCGGAGTTCCGATTATGCTCATTCCTAGTTTTTACCATAGTACTACAGAGGACAGAATCGTGGTCAATTCGGAGATAAGGGGGGGGGGGGGGGGGGGGGGGGATGGTCGGACAGACGGACACACGAGTGATCCTATAAGGGTACCGTTTTTTTATTCGGACGTACGGAACCCTAAAAAAGCTCCCAAATCAGTTAACAGCTGGTGTATCCTCGGGTTCTATTGGCAGTAGAAGCTCAGTGGGTAATATGGGACTTAAATAGTCAAATGAAGTCCTAGTGACATTCGAAACTAAGTAGTAAGCTAGTGCATATCTCTCTCTATATGGGCTTCTCTCACAGAGAAGCCTGTGTAAACATTCCTGTTTGAAGTTGGCTCCCACGAGTTTATTGTTTCTCATTCCGCGTCTAATATAACCGTGCGCTCGGCGTTATTATAATGACGTCACAAGATCGGCTTCACGGCCGAAATCTCTCCCTTAACCGTTAACATCTAATTTGAGGCGCTCGACCATGGTTAAAACTGTTCTGGCGTCGAATTAATGAAACCGTTTTTATAACTCGACGTTTCTGCACATGTTTCTGTGCTTTTTTAAAAGCCCCGTATAGGAATGATCGAAAGTTTCTTAAACTTTGCGCGTGTGGCGTAAGGCCCAGACAGGAAAACTTAGAAGTTGGTTTTGTTTGCTGCATTTTAACTTGCCCTTATGGCCGTCTTTTAATAACTTCGACATGCGCTCGTACCTAAACTCAGCCTACAGAGTCATGAATGAATTGAATTGTTAGATGCGAGATTTATAAGAAATTTAGCTGATTCCTCGCTGAAAATGTATTTGAATAAACATTTTACATATTAGGTCGAAATATGTAAAATATCGGAAAAGTATTTTCGCATATAGTATATATAAACTTGTAATAAAATCTCTTTGGTTGTACTATTATATCTGGCTGGTTTTGATGACATTAAAAAGGTTGCATTTCAAAAAAAAAGAAACAAATTAGTAAAATGCTGTTTCCAACTATTTTTCATTTGTTTTTCTTTCTGTCAAAATGAGTGAATCTCATGAAGAAGTTCGATACATTTTGAAATGTTATTAAAAAAAGGAAAAAATGCAACGCAAGCCGCGAAAAAAATGTGTGACGTTAATGGACCTAATGCGTTTTCACTCCGGGAATTTCGATGTCAAAGATGCACTTCGCTCTGGTCGTCCTTTTACGGATAAAATGGACGCCATAGCAAGATCGGCATATCAGTAGTTACGAAATAGCTGAAGAACTGGGAATTGACCACAAAACAGTTTTGATCCATTTGAAAAAAGATGGGTACACAAAAAGCTCGATATTTGGGTGCCACACGAGTTCGTGTATCTTGTTTTATCGCCGGACAGAACTATCGATTCGGATCTCTACTGCCAACAACTGATGAGATTAAATCAAGAAGTTGAGAGAAAGCGGTCGGAATTGATCAATAGAAAGGGTGTGGTCTTTCATCACGACAACGCTAGACCACACACATCTTTAGCCAGCACTCAGCAAAAATTAAGAGTGTTTGGCTGGGAGATGTTAATGCATCCGCCAGCTGGCGCTGACCTTGCACCGTCAGATTTCCACCTGTTTCGGTCTCTTCAGAATTCCTTAGGCAGTGTCAGGTTAGCATCAAGAGAGGACTGCCAAAACACTTGTCGCGTTTTTTTGATCAGAAGTCCCAAAATTTCTACAGCAACAGGATCATGTCACTACCTACAAGATGGCGAAAAGTCCTCGAAAAAAATGGCACATATATATAAAAAAAAATTAAAAATTATTAAATTAAATTAGAGATTAAAAGTAAATGAACTTTAAAAAAATGTTTTGAGTTTTCATATAAAATGTGAAGTAGTGAAATTGGTAAATTTTAATTTGAACAATTAAAGTTCTGAGTCAGAGTTGCAAAAATAAAAAAGCAGTATTTATGTCTTTGATTGACATTTGGCGCAGCTCGTTAACTAAAAGTTTACGATAATATAACGATAGTATAACGATAATTTAATATTGAGAATTGGATGTACTTGTACGTAACCGAAGGGGCGTTGCAGTATTTAAGACTTTGGCACGTTTGGTCTCTGTATTAGCTGCACACAAATAACTAATGTGTCTGTAAATATTTCCGAAATTACTATTTTCAATTGCATACCCTTCAGATATGGTTTTTCTAAAGAGTCATTTGCCCTATGTACAGGGTCCCGCTAAGCTAATAATATCTCAAGCCCGCATGAACCCGGGACTGAGAATGTACAATCCGGTAAATAAAGGGATTTGATATTGAACGGGATCGAATTTTCTAATCGTGTTGTTCAGAAGAGAATGAATTTGCTACTAAAATTCAGAATCTGAATGTCTGTCTCATGTGCACTCGCTTTAAATCTACTATGTGAAACTGTCTGTAAATGCTTGAAGGAAAACATACTATAATATAATTAAAGAATCTTATATGGCCTTTTTCACTTCGCACATGTTTCTGGTTCCCATAGGGTGATATCATTACGTGCCGACTTTGAATATGCATTCTTTTTTACCAATACGGAACTATTGTCTCAATAATTATCGTCTTTATCGGCGAGATAGAAAGCTTACATCAATTAGATGTCACCATCAAATTGAAATGTTTTGTTCTAGTGGTTTAAGTATAAAATAATTTTATTATGTGTATACAGGCATTAGGAATAATAAGATGATCGATTGATTGATTGATCACTAAATTTATTGATATTGATATTGAATATTCACGGAATTAATGAAATAAAAGTGTATATTTTTGTAGAGATGATAAATTTGAGTTGTGTTTTAACAAAAAAAAATGGGATTATTTACATTTAAGTTCTTTTATTAAACAATAGTTTGATTCTTGCGGGATTAAAAAAGTAAGTAATTAACACACTATAATCTAATACAATTGTAAATAATCCTAAAATATAGTCTGAATAATTTATGTTATGTTTGTTTTAATATAATTTCAAAATTTGTATTAATAAATTTTATAAATACATATATTAACTACGCTCACGGCTTCGCCCGCGTATAATTCAGACTGTTTCTCGGAATCGCGTACGCGTTTATTTTTAAATTCAGTTTTATTTTATTTTTGATAACATTAGTTTGATCCCGCTTTCCAAATATTTTTCTAATTATTTCATGTTATAATAAATAAATAAATAAATGGCACACTATTTTAATATCTACGTAATTTAATTGATTCGTGTATTTTAATTTAATTATTATTTAGATTAATTGATTTAATTGTGATGTAATTGAGCCAATGGTTGGCTGAAATAGCGGCGGCGTTCGTGTTTTTAGCTAATTAGAAATTATGTACGGATTACATTTCGAGTTGCATGTATGTACGTGGTCTCCATTTCTGCTTTGCATGTCGCCCGGTGACATCGTATAAGCCGATAAGCCACTCAAGTGCAAGTCACGCAATTTTCCTGCTGGTAGAAAGTGCGCGGTTCATCTGCGCGTGCCCATCTCGGTAGGCGCCGTGCCTAATGTCACCGCACTGATGTTCTGTGTGCATCGCGCATACGAGATATCAATCTCACGATGTTTTCTACATGCATCGCACATATATTTATAACGAACTAGCGACCCGCCCCCGGCTTCGCCCGGGGTGCAATTTTTATATATATGAACATTCCCCGTTTATCCCCCTTTCCATTAGTGAAAACCGAATTAAAATCGGTCTACTCGTTCACGCGTGATGCCGTGACCAAGGGAAATGGGGATTAATTTTTATATATAGAGATCATATGTACGTTTACTCTCTTAGCTACCCATAACTAACACTATAGAAAAGTTGTAACTGTCAATTCAATTCATTAATAAAAATATATAAAAATTGCAGTTAAATTTATCATGGTTTTTAAATTTGTGCAAAGAAAACAATATCATAATTAAAAATTGTAATATTAATTGCAAAGTTAAAATATTGTCTCTTTAAAAATACATATTTTGAAAATAAAAATTAATATGTCGTATATAAGTTGTATCTAATCCTCGGTTTTTTGGCGTAAACTTTACCTAAATATTCACCAAGCGAATTTAATCCGAAAGTATTTGAAGTTCTATTAGAATTCGTATAACGAACTGGGTTGCAATACAAATCAAAGCCGATTTAGAATATTTTTTCCATCACAGGAGTCTATAATACCGTAGAATTCGATTACAATCAAAGTTTTTTAATATAATGAAAATGATACCTGCCAATGTTATACATAGATGGAAGAACTTTAGTTAGTTCTTTTGTAATGCATGGCTGTTGTTTTCACACTCTTAATAAAGGTGCAATATGGAATACATATATACCTATGTATTTTAAATATGGTAGTTTCCAATCAGAACTGAAAGTATACTAGCGTGTGTGTATTTAAAGCGACAACACGATTATTTATACAGCTATAAACTTCCTCAAGAATTAGGCTATTAAGTGCAAAAATAATTTTAAAAATTATATTAGTTTGTTCTACCATTATACAATTTAATTTAAAAGTACAAATGTTTTGTGATCGATTAAATTTGACTGATGGAGTTGCTTGATACTGGTGTCTGATTATTTGTTTATAATCAGTTTTTAAAAACAAATCAGTTTTTTAGTTGTTTGTTTGTAACCAGTTCTTCTTAATAGAATCTGCATTGGTAACTGATGGTAATAGCAAGATACCTTTTTTTTTCGTAATAAGGTCGACAAACACGCCGACGGTCCACTTGTCAGTTCTAATAAAACTATAAAATAACATAAGCAACTCCACAGATGTTGCAAATGCGCTGCCGAAATGACTGGGAATCGCAGTAACCAACCAAGGCTCTGGTCTGGTAAGTAGTGGCCAGACCAGCAACTATGGCCCTGCCGGGATACGAACCCGTGGCCCTGCCGGGATACGAACCCGGGAGCCCTGAGACAGTAACCACTCATCCAGTGGGCTCTATCGACAATCAAGTCATACGGACCGAATGGTGTAGGGCCCTTCACTATCCTGGTAGATCCCATCCATCATCTCGTTCTTAAGATCGTTGTACAGAGGACAGGACCACAAAACGTGGTGCAAGTCCTCATCCTCCGTACCGCACTCACACTTACTCTCCTCGCACAGTTTCATGTCATACAGTCGTCTTATAAAGCATCCATGACCGGCGAGGATCTGCGAGACTTCATAGTTCGGTTCGACCCAGGTTGCCCGAAATCGATCCGCCACGTTCGGGAAGTAACGGTAGAGCTCATGTCCCTTCTCCTCATTCTCCCAACGCTCTTGCCATTCGTCAACCACTCGCTGCCATTCCACCCGTCTCAGCTTCCGCCTCTCCCGTGGGACCAGGTATTCGGACGCCTTCATGTTTTACTTTGATCGAGGCGCCTTCAAGTTTTACTATGGGAGGTCTCTGAAATTTCCCCCTGGTCTTCATAATTTGAGACTTGGCAGGAGACATCCAATGGGCTCGTCAAAATGCTATTGTAAGAGGCTGAAATTTATTCGTATGCTCACACGCTGTTGCATATTCAAATTGATTATGACTAAATCGTCAGCCACATTGGTCAATTTTTCGTTTGGTCAGTCCGATGTTTTGTTTTAATTATTATCTGATGTCCTCGAGGTGATTTGTGACTTGACGTACAATTATGAACGGCATGCAGTGCGTACGGAATTTGATTAAACAAAATGTCATCGACAATCATAACAATGGTCTGACAGTACAGACGTAGGTAACGTTAGAATAACTCGTAAAAATGCAAGCAACTTCGAAATATTTAATCCATTATTGCGAAGTGTCACTGAAATATTTTGGTAAGTTTAATCAAAATTTTATTGCATATTGTTATTTCGGTTTGGTAACTTAAAACGGTGCCTTTTATATTGCCCAGTAAACAAATTTAAAATTTATTGTTTGTCAAATCAATCTATTTACTCAACCCTTTCGTGAACACTCTCACCCTCTTCCGTGCAGCAGCTTCCAATTTTATGATGGCCATGATGATCTCCAACCTTCGTAGAGAATTGACACCCCAAGAAGAAGATTTAATCACTTACAAATTTATATTACTCATTTAGCGAAACGCGAAAGAACTCAACATTAAAAAATCCTCTTTACATGCGTTTAAGTATCTTTTATAACTCACTAGCTGTGCCCGCGACAAACTTTTTGTACTTAACTTTTTTGTTTGTAAACCGAATGGAATGAAACAAACACTAAATGTTACGGTAACTTGTAACAATACCTACATAAGTGAAAACCGGATTCAAATCGGTTCAATTTTAAAAACGATTTTTTTTCCTATCGGTAACATAAGTGCGATGTGTACAAATCGTTTTTGCGAAAAATATATTTCATGTATGATATTATATATATATATATTGAAATGAGTTTTTTGTCTTTATTTTGTTTTGTGATCGAAAATTGCATCGAAGTGTTAGTAGACCACTGTGAAATAATGCATGTGTGCTTTTGTCTTTCGGTGAGTGTATAAGGGATTCCAGCCAGAGCTCATTTCTCTTATCTCTTAATCCCTTATTCCTACTAAGATCCGCCATGGTCCGCCGCGCAATTGCAGCCTGCCATTGCTTGCCTGCTGTCAACCTGCCTGCCGAACTTTTTCACTAAACCAAACATTTCTTTTTTCAAATAATATCGTCTAAAGTTAGCTTTCGGTTTACGCAGTGATTTACAATAGCTGACAAGTTAAAATACGGTTGACAAGTTAAAACAACAAGGCCATATAAAGCCATCTAGATATCTTGACATTCCATCCGATGAAGTTTAGGCGAGAAAAACTCGCTAAAATTATCTAAACAGTTGTTGATAGTTTTGTAAATAACTGTATTATGGACCAGCTGTGCCCGCGACTTCGTACGCGTGGTATTCGGAATAAATAAATAAATAAATAATAATAATAACGCGTAACTTTATCGAAAAAAAAACCGAAAAATCGGATGGACGAAAATTCCATCCGATGAAGTTTATACGAGAAAAACTCGCTAAAATTATCCAAACAGTTGTTGATAGTTTTGTAAATAACTGTATTGTGAACAAACTGTGCTCGCGACTTTGTACGCGTGGTATTCGGAATAACGCCTAACTTTTTTGTTTGTAAACATATTCGAATGAAATATACACTAAATATGTATTACCGGAAGCTTGCTGCAATACAGCTTGCTACAATTTGTAAACAAAAACAAAAAAGTTACGCGTTATTCCGAATACCTATATAAACGCCATATTTTTTGCATATATATATATGTGTGTGTATGTGTAGTAGTCAAATTTCATAGTTCTTTTTAATTCTGAAATGTTTATCTGTTCGGTTTTATTGCAATTAATAATACTTTTTGCATAAACTAGACAGTCACCGGTTGGTACGTTTATTTAACTTTGTTTACCCAGTAGCAAATTATGAAAAAAATTAAGACGGAATAGTCGTTATATTGAACAATATAAAAAAAGTTATGCAAATATCACGTTATCGTTCGTAATGATATCATACAACAACAGCCTTGTTTTGGTCTTTAAAAGTCGCTTTGCATGTAATTTTCCAACCAAAACTTGAAATTAGCGTTGTACTTTATTCTTTCTTTAACTACAAGTTTTAAAAATAATGGCATTTAAATGTAATTTTTTGTAGGCGCTATTATGGATGTAATATCTGAATTAAATGATTATTATTATTCTAATTGTGAGAATTTGCTATAGCTACGATGCTTAGATATCTACTTATATCTGCATAGAAGTAGTTGCCTTTTGTGAAACTATAGAAAAGGAATTATAGGGGTTAGTTACTATTGGTCCCTATGAACTTCATTAGAGTTATTCTCAATAAATACTGTTTATTAATTTAAAATATTTTAATTTTAATTTTAATTAAATTTTATTTAACATAATTAAATTAGATTTAAATTAATCTAGCAACCCGCACCCGGATTCCCACGCATGATTTTCCGGGCAATTTTTCCAATTTTTCTCTTCAGAACCTTCGTCGAACTTATTTTAAAAAAATGCTGAATGGTCCCACCGTTGTAGAGTTTTGCTCTAATTTAACAATTCGTTTTTATTTATATAGAATAGTTATTAAAATACGTATATTAAAATTCTGTTAATTTGAAACTATTTTAAAATTTATTTTAATTTTAATTAATATGTAATTTGAAAGATAAATAATTAATATCTTTCAAGTTTATTTTTAAAAGTCGTCAATAAAATAGCCTCTTAAAAATTGCCGTTGAGTTCATAGAGGATAATATGAATTTAGCCTAAAAAAATATAATGTACTCGTTACACTGACGGTCACCTATAAACGTCAGGAAAATACAAGTACGCTGCCGAACTTGATAGGTTACTTGATTTTGGGACGAGTCTGGGATATGTCTGGGATAGGAGAATGGCATTTGACACCAGGGAGACAACAGTACACATGCTTTTATTTCATGAAGTTCTTCTGTAAAGAGGTCCACTATGTGCGGTGCCTCTGAGTCAGTAAGTAAACCTGATAAAATAATGCTCAAATTAATTATTAATATTTTTATCAGACTTATTTCAATCTCAATCGAATACATACATAATGCACAATCGTTCTCTCTTAGGAATCGCTTGTAATAAACACATAGTTATCAAGACAGGGGGAAGTTTAATTAACTTTCCGTTACATAAGACAATAGAAAATTATAAAAAGGGCTAAAATATAATGTTAGATCAATTCCGTTCCATATTAAAACCTACTAAAAGAGTTCTACATGACCGAGCGTTTAGTTTCTTAATAATAGGTGCATTAACATAGCACGCAAGTGCACACATACAGTCGTGGGCAGGAAGAGTGCCACGAGTTTAATCCGGCCGCGTCGCAGCCTATAAAACCCGGATATAAAACGTTCGACGATGGATGCGTTTTAACTGCCCATAAAAACAACCACTGAGCCCTAATTGTCTGACAGCTTACTTCCCTACTGGGCACTTTATATGGGCAGAATTTTTACGACCATAACGGCCAGTTAACTTGAGTCGGGGAGGGCTCAGGAGGGCCACCATCCGCCTATCCCTGATGTCTAATTCGCTCGTAGTTTGTCACTACGCTTCTAGCGTGTTTAGTTTTAGAGGAATCATATATAGGCAATTAAACAGTTAAAGCTGATGTTTCCTCGTCCACGATCGAATAGCTTATGTTACTTTTGAATAGCCCAGTTTTATATCTAATCTTTCAATAGCTGATCTTTTTACAATAGGTCGTTATAATTTTGAGTAATTTATTCGCTCTACTCTACACGATTACATGAGAAAATCACATAAATTAAATTAAATACCTACTTGCGTTGGAAAATTTCAACTTCCTAGACTTAGTAGTTCTGGCTGTGTGTTGATAGGCCAAAATTTTATAAGTATAGATCATTTTACACTGTATATCTATACTTACTAATATTATAAAACTGAAGAGTTTGTTTGTTTGGTTGAACGCGCTAATCTCAGGAACTGCTGGTTCGAATGGAAAAATTCTTTTTGTGTTGAATAGCCCATTTATCGAGGAAGGCTATAGGCTATATAACATCACGTTACGATCAATATTATATAAGCAGTGTCCAGTACCGCGCGTCCCCGCACGCCGCCGCCGTATGGGCCGTGGCGTGGCCGAGTTCAGCTAGTATAATATACAAGGGTTGCAATTGTGAGAATTTGAAATTTGGAATTGGAGCCAGTGATTTCGCAGATCGCACGAAATTTTCAAAAATGGGTTGTAAAATTTCGTGCATTTCGTCCCATTCTTCAAAATTATTATAATTCAGTCCACATGGCAGGGAAACTTCGACACTTTCAAGTGCTTGTTACTTTCTGGAAGTTATCCAGGTTGTTCATCCTCACTGTAATTCCTCTCGTTGAAGAGTTGTGTCTGACTTATTCATTATTTTCTGACATATTCAAGCGTGTGTGACATTTACTGACGAAGCTCTGTTTACTTTTTGCACGCCTTTGGCGAATATCCCACCTCGAACGAATAACGCCGCAAGAATTTTAATTGGTGCTTAGGGAATAAGCGGCTGTCTCCTGTTTCTCATAATTAAAATCTCTATTGTATTGCTACCGCGTTTAGTTCGCTTTCGTAACTATAGAAGAGCCATTGAAAATGTTTTTAAATATTCTCTTGAAAGTTTAAAGTAATTGTTTCAATGAAAATAATTGCTTCCTGATTACTGTTATTTTTTAATTATATAATCATAATAGAAAAAAAATTCACTAATTATTCAAAGCATTTATTCAATCAGCATTACAAAATTGTATAGAACAAACGAGGTTTGCAATCGTTGGAGCCTTGAGTCCTTGGATAATCTAAATTATTTACCTGTATTACTAAGTTATGGGTAACAGGAGATGTGTGTGTTTAGCCAGAGTGAATGTGTCCGTCAATTACAGAAGGAGAACAGTAAATCTCTAGGGGTTGCCAAATTGCTCAAGTAATGTCCATATAGACTACAAGATGTCGTAACGTGACTATTGGTCGTAGCATGATGTTATGTAGCCTATAGCCATCCTCGATAAATGGATTATCCAACACAAAAAGATTTATTTCAATTCGAACCAGTAGTTCCTGAGATTAGCGCGTTCAACCAACCAAACAAACAAACAAACTCTTCAGCTTTATAATATTAGTAATGATTTTATATTGCATTAAGTATCACAATCACGTCAGCCTACTGCGGATTTAGTGGGCCGACATCGTCTTCATCATCATGACCTCACCCGGCTGTAGACCTCCAAACAATATCAGTCAGTCCATCAGTACACAATGTGTCCTATATCCATTGCTGCTTCTACTTACCAATCCGCCGTGCCTTTCGTTTGTTTATTCTCACAGAGTAATCGATCTGATTCGATCTCACAGAGTAACCCAGAGCATAGCCCTTTCCCTTAGCTAGTTGAGCTTTCTTACAAGAGTCATAATAAGAGACCACGTCGTCACCGAGGATTTCTTCATCCGACTTGAATTCGGCGATTGAACCTCGAAGTTTAATCTATCCAATTGGTAGATTTTACGAAGTTTGAGGCTCGACACTTCTCAAGTTGTGTTCCCAACTGTAAGGGGGGTGGGCTGGCAATTGGTAATATTTTTTTAATAAACTCGATTAACTTAAAAAATCTCAGAAGGGGCACGCCCGATCGCGATGCGGACGTGTTTTTCGCAGATAAAATCTCTTATTACTCCGTTGTGGGTAAGTAGGTACTGCACATACATTTTTTTTCTTACCTATATGTACATAATGTATACAAAATATGCGACACACATCTTCGTTTAAGTGAATGCGCAAAGTATACATTATCATTTTAATTGCTGCTTTTACATATTACTTACTGCGCTTGCCTTCTAAGAAAATTTGCCACAGAGTGGAAGTGTGTCTTGAAATGTTTTTATGAAACTGGCTTTTCCCTGCGACTACGTATGCGCTTTACCTACCTATTTGTATATAGATAAAAGGTTTATTATCGACCGACACCCTATAGAGATCTCAACCCCACGTGATATATCCTTTGATCGTATGAAATGATGTTTGTCTACGGGTTTGACAGTGTTCAATGAGTCGCTTGAATAGACAACGGTTAACGAATCGATCGTTTCGTACAAAAAGACGATTGTTTTACAATTATGGCGTCTTTGTTTTGAGTTAGGTACCTGCGACGCAAGTGTATTTTATTGCATAACCAGCGCACGCAAATTGCGTTCTTATAATATAAACCGGATTCGAAAAGAGAACTCTGTAACCGTATCATAGAGTCCAATTGTGAGTTAACCATCCATTTAGGAGTTCATAAAAATCAATCCAGCCATTTAGGAGTTCAGAGACATAGAAAGGTGTTATCCTAACTAATATGAAATGCGAAAGTGAGTTTATTTCTTTGTTACGCTACAGAAAGGGACATACATTTCATCCATGTAAAAAGTATATTAAAAAAGTGTCTGTATCAGCTCCGACGCACGACTATAAAATTTTCCTCGTGTCAAAAGATAACTGGATATCTAATTACTTTATATTATTTGTGTACATCCTGCATACTCAGATGTCACGTGTTCCAACAAAAGTTATGTATACACAGATATCACTACGTTTTATAAGTTCAAATAATTCATTTTTTTTTGAAAAAAGAAGTCGTACCTCACCGCGGTCTACACTTTTCATACAATATTTCGACGTTTGCTTTTATAAGCCCAGACAGTGTTGGGCAAAATTAAATTTTTGAACAACTAAAAATTAACAATTAATTAATTGTTAATCATGTTTGTTGCGATTAACAATTAATTAATTGTAATTTTAAAAACCTGCAACTAACAATTAATTAATTGTAATTTCAAAAACTTGCAACAATTAATTAATTGTTAATGGTAAGTTTCGTAATTAACAATTATTTAATTTGTTAATTGATTTGATGTTCAATTAAAAACAATTAAAATTTATTATTATTTATAATGATGATAATAAGCAATAACGTCTTGATCAATCAATTTCTTTCAAAACTTATCGAAAGTATGTTTGGGTTCAGAAATATTTTTTTATGAAAATGCATCAAAATTTTTCAAAAATATTGGTTTAGCGTATTGCTTATTAACGTCTGTATGAAAATCACAGTTGCGTCAAAATTAAAATGTAATGTAAGTTATGAATAAAATTAGTACTATTACACGCTATTTATACCAATATCAGTTCACTTAAAGTCATGTATTTTTCCATATCAAAGTAAGATAATTGTTAATTTTAATTGTCTTTTAAAACAATTTAAAAAGTTAATTGCAATTAATTTAATTGCAAGATACAATTAATATAGATTAATTCAAATAATTTAATTGTAACATGCAGTTAATACTTTAATTGCAATTAAATTAATCGCAATTGAATTTTTAATCAATTAAATAATCAATTAAAATTTTAATTGATTAATGCCCAACACTGAGTCCAGATAATAGAATTATGGAACATAAACAGGGACACATAACGTAACGCTGTTGAGTTAACGCTTGTATTAATTTTACTCCCCATAAAATTTCCTTACATGAAATTCAAACTCCAATAATCCTCCTCCTCCTTAGTCGTTCACTCTTAACAGAGTGGTCGTGGTTGAACGATCATGCGTCTCGCCTTTGATAACGTAGCTCCGGCAATACGCCTCCACTTGCCACGGTCTTCAGCGTTGCGGGAACACTGGACTATGGTGGTTTGTGTAGCAGTCTTTATAGAGTCTGTCCAACGTACAGGTGATCGACCGCGGGTTCTTTTTCCTTCCACTAACCCTTGGACAACTAATCGCTCCATTGAATCGTGATTTCGGACTACAATAACAGAACTCCAATAATAGAAATAAGAAATTCAACGCCTGATGCGAAAAGAAAGCAATAAAGATTGAACAAATTCTTTAACGCCTAAGACAAAGAAGAGCTTGACGGAATTCGCGGTCAAAAGCTTACATATGTATGTAAAATAAATGAAATGCAAAGCATTGAGTCGGTTAGTTGTATGGTCGTGGAAATCTGTCGGTTCCGATTGGCCGCCGACCGAGGAATGTTCGTTGCGCTGGCGACAGTAGAAACCACCGCGTGCGCCGACCGTATGCCTCATCGCAATCTATGGAACGCTTTGAATTCATCAATAATTACGACACTCGATCTAGCGAACAAAATGGCCGTCGAAGTTTTCAATTTTCAATTAGGAACAGGCCACCCTTTTTAGCCCCGACGCTCGACGCAAAAGAGGGGTGTTATAAGTTTTATCTGTGTATCTGTCTGTGGCATTATAGCTCCCAAATGGAGGGACCGATTTTGATCCTTTCTCTGTTCTTTTTGAAAGCGACGTGATCGAGATGCTTGTTAGCTAGATTAGATCTCACTAACTTCCATTTGGTTTCGATCGATTTGAAATTTGGTGGTATTTTCAAGACATAAGGGAACGTTGACTTGATGCTGCAGCATCAAGTAGTTTTCGGGATATCCAAATCCTGGAAAACTTACAGCAGAGATATAGCGCGTTTGGGCTCATTAGAATGGTCTCAATAGAATATCGGGGGTTTTTAATTTTTAGTTATTTTTTTTATCATTGCACACTAAACATCCATAGTATCGTAAAATCGCTAGTAAAAAATAAAATCTTATCAAACAATAACAAAGGTGGCGTTATTGCAATTTTATTTATTTACTTTATTTATCAAAACTTTTAAATAAAATTAATCAATGGCCTATTCACTAATACCGTTGCTTGTTTTGCAGAATTTAAACAATCGTAACACACACACTCAATAGAACTTTTCAGTGTGCTGTGTATATATCAGAGATAAAGAGAGAGAGAGAGAGTAAATTTAAAAATGCCATTAATTTTGTCGTCTTTCACGCAAACACATTTTTAGGAGTTATTTGATTGTTCTGTCTACCTATATGGGGCCACCAACTTAGATAATTCAATTTTTTTTAATATTCTCCCGGTTAATAAGTAATAAAATATTATAACTTAGCTGTGAATGTTAAAATTCTAGAGCTACATTCGTGTTCGTACATACGTTTGTGCGCATTTAGTGGACAAGCCGTCAGATTCTAACGGAAGATCAGCGCTTATCGTACAGAGGAACCAATTTAATGGTGCACACGGGTAACTGCTTCTTGTGACTAAGTTCAAATGTATAAACAATGTACATCTGTTTGTATATGTGGTACGAGAAAAAATATATGTATATCAAATAAATGTATAGAAATAGAGCGTATTTTGTAAATGTTAATAACAATTTATACTTATTAGAAATGTTGATGGAATCGTTGATTAAAAAAAAAACCCTGAATTGATCTTTTTTGTACTGTAATTTTTTCTTTATTAAAATGTGAAATGGGTTTTAACATAAAATTCAACCTTACATAAGGCCATAAAACATCTTATACACATAATAAAATCGTAAACGGGCCGTGTCTGCACAGTAAATATTTTTCAAAAAAAAAAAAAAATTGTTGATGTACTTATTTTATCGAGTTTTAAAAATAGTACCTATTTAAAATTTTTGTCTCTGTCTGTGCGTTTATCTCAGAAACGGCTTAACCGATTTGAATTCGGTTTTCACTTATGTATTGTAGCAAGCTTCCCGTAACATTTAGTGTTTGTTTCATTCCAATCGGTTTACAAACGAGAAAGTTACGCGATATACCGAATACCACGCGTACGAAGTTGCTGGCTCAGATAGTATAACATAAAACCCTTTAGTTTCTAGCAACCCGATTGAAGGATTTTTCAGTAACCCGATTAAAGGAATATGTAGAATTTCCGATAACACTGTTCATAATTATCGCGATAATAAATTGACTAGTATAATGAAGTTTGATTTTTGATTTGTGCATTCCGAAATTGGCAAGCAAACTGCTTCCGCTTTATAAGTTTTCTTTTATAAATCACTAGCGATCCGGTTTCACACGAATGCGGTTATATACATTTATTGTCGTTTAATCTCTCTTTTCCCTAGTGAAAATTTTTTCAAAATTCGATTTATAGTTTAGAAGACTGCTTCTGTCTGTTATATTTAAATCTAGATTAGTAATGGAAATCTATATCTAGATACATATAGTAGTTAAATCTAAAACACATAATTGTGTCTTTTTTACGTAAGGGTTGCCAGGTGGTGGCGACCGTTGCCTTTTAAGGCAACCGGATGACATAGGTGTTGCTGGTAGTGCAATGTCGATCTTAGTAGGATAAATGATTAGAAGGAGATAGGGAAATGGATTTTCTGGCATCTCTTCTCGCTTACCGAAACACAACAGTACCTACACATTTTGGTCTTCTGTAAGAGGGAGATTACTGCCGTCAGACTGCGGAACAATGCGTTCTGTCTGCCACCGCTAGTCTAATATAATCTTAATTTCTTTTATATTAGATAAACTTCCATTAGGAAATGAAAGCTAGGAAATAATATTAATATGTTATTCGGTGAAAGGGTTTATGCATTATTTCTTACTTTAATGTTACAGTTTACGGTGTAACAATAACATGTAGCGCTTAAACGGATTGGATAATATCATAGTTTGTATAGCGAGACCGCAATTTGGAAATAACAGGTGTCCTCTGCGGCATAATTGCAATGTCTTGTGTGGTTTACTGTGGGTTGGTTCTAAAAAAATGTAAAATACATGTTTTTGTCGGCGTCTTCGTCCGTGTCCCCTTTTTTGGCGATAAAACATTTATTCAGTTTTTATTGCTCGTATATTGTTGTCAGCCCTTGAATTTTTCATTTTTATTTTTAGATGAACAACTCTGGATGATAGGTATTTCTGGCAACGTATATGCAAAATTTTATGACGTTCTTTTGAGTATTGATAGAGGTGTCCCCTTTGTCGTCACACCCCCGCGCCCCTGTACCACGCAGGCGAGGACTAATTTTAACGGTTTATCTAATAGTTAAGACGTGAAAGCGTAACAGACAAACTCACTTTGACTGCGCGATATTTGAAAAAGTGGCAGGGCACACTGCGTTCTCGCAGTCATTTGGGCAGCCCGTCTGGCGGCAGTAACTACCCCCTTACAGAAGACCACCGTGAAATAACAGCACGTGTGCTGTTGTGTTTCGGTGAGTGAGTAAAGGATGCCAGAGCACATTTCCCTAGCCCCTCTCAATCGGCCGGGCACTTGCAGCAGCTTTGGCGTTGCTTGTGTTATAGGCGGCGGTAGCCACCTACCATCAAGTGAACCGTCAGCCTGTCTGCCGAATTTAATAGAATTGTGAAGATGATATAATTCTTTCTCCACTTGAATCTACTATAATAGCAGAAATGCTTCAATAGTAGTGGCAGGGCAGACTGCGTTTCCCATTTGATGCCAGAAAGCATCTACTTTTTAAAAGACCACCTTACAGCGCGAATGCTGTTGTGTTTTGATGACTAAGTAAGAGATTCCAGAACACTGTACCTATTAAACTTATTAATAGGTACAGGATTCATAGCGTGCAATAAGCCGTTTTCGAGAGAATTTTCAATAAAAGTCAATTTCTTCTTCTGTTCTAACTTTTTTTGTGGAGTTTCTATTACTTTAACGAAAATTCTAATTAATACAATTGGTTCTTCACATGTTTAAGTATAATATATTTTTTTTTCAAAGCAATTGTCTTGTCCATTTCTTGTAACATCTTCATTAAACAATGGATATTTTTAGTATTTAGGGTTTGTCTCCCCCTTAACGCTCTTTCCTATGTGAAAACCGTTACAAAATAGAAGAAGTTAATGGATAAACAGACGCCTTCGAAAAAGTGATCTTGTTATTCTGTTTTTGAGTAATAAACGATTTGATTTGACGGAAGCGGAAAGCGATTTCTTTTTATTAAACATATAAACAGACAGACGCGTTCAGCGACTTCAATTTATATTATGTATGGATATAGAGTAATATGTAACAGTTAGTGTACGCATTATACAAGTATTAGCAATTTTCACGTTTTAATTTGTGCTGATTACATTTATAGGTATTCAGTATATTTATACTAAAATGAATTTACAAATACTTAACAAAAGTAGAATGGCAAAATATTTAGATGCTTCTGTCATCGTCGATTATCACAATATCATAATGGTGGGATGTTGTGGAGTTTTTGCCATTTCTTCCAACTGCACGTGGCAAAACAATTTGAATTAAAAATATTTTCTGTCAGACGTTTCACGATGAATTATAATATCCTCTGTTTTAGTTATTTTTTTAACAATATGATTATGATGACGTAGCTTTAATTTTTTTTTCGTTTTTTGTAGATGTGGAATTTGCCTACTTAGAATCTTTTAAAATGATTTTGAATCTGGTTACCTTAAGGCAAGTGTATATTTGAAAACTAAAAATATAAAACTTATGAAATAAATTTTAATACGTTAATATCTTAAGCGAAACTACTGTATTGATAAAATACAATAGTTTCCCTTATATATAGCAATAGATGGCACTGAACAGATCACATAAGGTTCTCGCTTAAATATTTTTTCAAATTCTTTCAATACCAGAACAATAAAAAGTATGACGAGTTAAAACTATTAAAATTTAAAATAATTGTTTCAAACAAATTAAGATCACATTTAAGATAATTTCGCTTATTAATTTGCTTCTAATTATCTTAAATAATTATGCTTCATTATTATATTTTATAATAAACACAGTTGAAACGTTTGTTCTTGTCTGTAAGTGCCTTGGAAAATGTCAATGAGTCGTGAATAATTCAAAGGCTACTTAGACAGTCAGTCGGGAGTCGGTAAAACGATACAATAGAAGCAAGCACACACGATTATCTCCGCGGAGGAAATCGGCGTAAGATATTTACTATCCAACCGTAACATAACAGTTGGCGTTGTACTAGATTGTGGGCCAGTCTCGTGTTTTAATAGCGGCACGTTATTATTCCCCTTTAAAACCCTCGGAACGTGTCTAACGATTATAAATGTATTAGCGGTTCCAGTGTAATACGACGAATTGAACGATTATTCATACACTACGGTGAAATGAACATTTTCGTGCAAAATGCTCAAATATCACCGGCGCTCGCATAGACACAAGTCACCCGTTCAGTGTTTGCGATGGAGGTTTGTATCTTATGTCATATGGTAATAAGAATAAATTTAATTTAAAACATTTCTACTGGTATTGTGAATGCTTTTTTAAGATGTTTGGAAGTATACCGGAGCATGTTGTTTATCCCAATGATAATAATAATAATAAAAACACATGAGAAGTACACTCCTTTGGCGTCAATAAAAAAATCATTATTCATAGCTTTCCCATCAATAAAATAATTTACTACAATATAAATTTATAAGTATAAACACAGTCATTTGGGCAGCCCGTCTGGCGGCAGTAACCAAACTCTTACAGAAGACCACGGTGAAATAACAGCACGTGTGCTGTTGTGTTTCGGTGAGTGAGTAAGGGATGCCAGAGCCCATTTCCCTATCCCCTCCTAATCCCTTATCCTTAATCCTACTGTAGTAGGCAGCGAACTTGCAGCAGCTTTGGCGTTGCTGCCGATCTTAACATAAAAAAAAAACATTATCAAACGAAACTAACTTGACGGTGTCTTACATTGGCGGGCGTAACAAAGGTACTAAAAATGCGCGTCTTCTAAAACTAAAAGAAAAAAAAAAATCAATAAACTACTCGAATTTTGTGGTCGTAACTTCCCATTTTCTCTTGGTATCTTTTTGTAAATATTATCTCTCCATCTCGTATTTTCGAGTCTACAGACATGCCTTTTTCAGTCGTCCTATTCTTACTTGATCCCCTATCCCAATATTGATCCTTGTCCTATTTTCAAGAAAATACTTTTTTGCGACGTCACAAACTCCTGCGGTTTTGCACAGGTCTTCGTCATTAATTCATTCATTAGGTGTCATTCGTCCTCTAGGTCGTGTTTTTTTTTTTTCAATCGTCTGTGTCTTTATTTGCAGATCTTCTGGCGATTCAGACGCAACGAGTACTACGGCCGTAGAGGCGACGTTGGAAAGATTGCGGGACACTCGCGGGGCTCTCGAGGAACTGTGGTCGGATCGCGAACGCAGGCTTGAGCTCACTCTACAACTGAGACACTTTGAGAGAGATGCTTTAGAGGTAATAAACATTTTGTACATTTTATACCTCTGTACTGTCGGCCTCGATGTTTATATGCTACGGTAGCCACCTAACCTCGAGCAGATCGTAAGCCTGTATACCAATATACAGAGCACAATAGACTGACTATATAAAAAAAAAGAGCCGTCACGGGACGCCTGGTAGATGTGAAACATCGAATGAAATACAACTGTTTATTTATTTCTTAAACGTTTATTTTTATTGAATAAAAAAAAATTAAATATTTATTTCAAGTTGCAACAACCTCCAGCAATCACAACAACAACAACAATCACCACGGCACGCGTCGCCACACCGTACACACTACTACGCATAGACTGTATATGTATATACCATCGTATAGCGTGGTGACGCGTTGCCACGCTATCAATCAGTTTCACCCGCGCCTATAGATGTTTCACATCAAGAGTTTGAATCGGGCAGATTTGTAAAATAAATTATATTTTTTGAGAAAGATAAAAAAAAAATAGAAATTTACTGCCCAAAAATAAACTTTCTCGTTACATTAAGAAAAATTTTCAGCGACAACCACATTATTTTTTGTTCGCCTACTTTTATTTCTTTTATCATATTTTACACAATATTTAAAAAAAAATGCCTTACAATTTTAAAACCGTTCGGTTATCTCCGAGAAGCTACAAAAATTTTTTGTGCAATATTGCACCTTAATTTATAGGTTATTAGGTTGCACTCATTTTGATAAACATTGTTTTCGGTCTGAGGTTAGTGATTACCTTAAGATACTTTTTTATTTTTCTTTAAAACCGTTTACAGCTTTCTCTTATTTTTAACAAGCCTTTTTCGTTGTGGAAAGATATGTAAACTAAAGTCGGAAATTGCAAGATTTTGATTTATACAATAATTTATCCATTGAAGACATCTCAGAGTATTTAAGTTCAATATGTTTAAGCTGACCTTGGATTAACTTAAGCGAAGCCAAGTTTGGGACATATTTAAATGTAATTTTAAAATGAAAATGATTGTAGCCTTTTATTTCAAGCTTTTTCTTTCTTTTGACCCCTGTGCACTAGTTTCACCAGTTGATCGGAACATTTACATAATATGGCTATGAAGGACGCTCCATTTTATTTGTACTGTACACGACCCGATTCCTGCTACTCGCCAACAAAGGCGTAGAAAAAGTTCCCATTGAGGAACCACTGCATTGCGACCAACAAACCAAGATGGAGGTTGTCAGGCGATATTTTTTTTTTAATGAAAAGATTGGAAATGGAATGTGGTTTTGTTGGCCTCTTCCCAGAGTGATTTGTTCAAATCTCTTATATGAAATCTGCGCGCCGTTTAATTTGTCATCTTTATTTAATGAGATTTTAAATAATATTAAATGATTTTGTTATTGTTATTCCAATGATATAGTATTACCTCTATGCATGTGTACGGTCAGTTTTTTTTTATATTAAAGATGGGTTTGCTCTTGACCAGCATCTATCCATGTAGGAAGCATGAGGCCGACGATGGAGCGAGCTCACCCAGAAGATGCCTATTCACTCGAACCTTGAAAAGATTTGGGTTATATGAGCTCGGAAATAGAGATAGATATTTTTAATAGATTAATAGATATTTTTTATTGTTTCGTAATTGTATTAGTTGTAATTTTAATAAATAACCGATTGGAATTAAACAAACACTAAATGTTACGGGAAGTTTGCTACGATACATGAGTGAAAACAGCATTCAAATCGGTTAAGCCGTTTCAGAGATTAGAGTGCACAAACGTACAGACAGACAAAAATTCTAAAAAATTTTTTTTACCTCAGTAACACAACATGTACAAATTGTTTTTTTTTAACATCTTATTTATATGGACTAGTAATTATTAATAATAGCTATTATCGACTTACTTTTGGTAAATGTGATAAATTTAAGGGTTTCAAAAATATTATTAAATAAAGTTACGTTAAAACATAAGTCTTAACTTTATAACATCTATACATATGTATAATATAATCGTAAACGAGTTGTGTCCGTACATTAAATATTTTTTCAAAAAAAAAAAACAATTTGTACACGTTGTGATTATGTTACCGAAATAATAAAAAAAGTTTTTAGATTCTTGTCTGTTTGTCTGTGCGTTCATGCACGCTAATCTCAGAAACAGCTGAACCGTTTTGAATGTAGTTTTCACTGATGCAGCAAGCTTCCCAACAAAAAAGTAGCCGGTTCAGCTAGTAGAAAATAAATTGAATCATGTCTTCACAGTACATTGATTTGATTTATTTTGAACCTCGATACTTTATTTTAGACTGAAAACAGACTTTTATCAAAATAAAACCTATATTCATGAAGGAATGTTCATCTACAACAATCGGTGAAATAACTTTGAGATTACATGCAGTAGTTAGTTAGAGGATTACGCTTACATATTAGTAACAAACATTCAAAACAATTTCATTTCCACCTAACTTTAGTGCGTACAGACAAATGTAGAAAAAACTCAAGTTGTTCTTAAAGAACTCGCTGCATTCTCATTTAGGCAACATCGGCAACAACCCAGTAACACATGTTAACTTGGCTCGCAGTAAATTACGCCAAACTGCGTACCATTGAATTTTAACTCTATCTCTATTGAATTAATAGCTACTAAACAAATATTCACTTATGAAGAGGTAAATTTCGTTTGTTTATATGTAATGTGTAATCTCTGATTGTACTGCAACGATTATGGAGTTATTCCATCGCCCGCACGCGTTTCAATATCGTTTTCGCTTAGCGATTTTTCTGATTTTTTTTCTTTGCTCCATTATAAATAGCCATAAACCTTCCTGATATCAAATGCAAATTTTTTTTTTTTTAAATCAAGAGTTTGACGCGCCCAACTCACCGTACAAAACAATGTCTTTTTATTTTATACTAGCGGCTTCGCCCGTGGTGCAATTTTTATATACGTGAACATTCCCCGTTTATCCCTCTTTCCATTAGTCAAAACCGAATTAAAATCGGTCTACCCGTTCGAAAGTTATGGGCGTACATACATTTCGAAGATCCATTTTTTTTATATAGATATTAATATTTTATTGTATTAGTATATTTTACTAGAAATCTGGTTTCAAATTCCTCTTTTTTAAACACAATTGCAGTATTATATTATTTACTAAACTCCGTTTTTAGGTATCCTCCCGTCTGGAGCTCTGGAGCGACGAGCTTCAACGCACGGAACCTCCACGCGATCCTCAACAAGCGGAGCAGGCTCTGGCAGCACACAACGAGAGTGTAGCTAGAATGCAACACGCTACTTACCAGGTGGGTTGACATGCCATATGCCGTTACAAATGAGTATACAAAACAGGGCACTAATTAGACTCGAATTTTTCCCAGGTTGTCCAACAAGGCCAAGAGTTGGCGGCTGCCATTGCAGATGCTTCTGATGTGATGGCGTCAAGCGGTTCAGACGGGTCTGAGGCGGCTCCACTCGACGCACAGACGCGGGTGCAGCTTCTGCTTGACTTTTTACACGACAGGCAACTAGATTTGGAGGAGCTGGCTGAGGAGAGACGCGCCCGTTTTGAACAGTGTGTTCAATTAGGTAAGAACACTAGAGAGTTTTATTAGATAATTCTTTCTTTTTTAATTACTCAGTAATGCTTACTAAACAGTAACACACACATGCTTACCAAACAGCAACACATTAAATGTCTAGTGTCTCAAAATGCCCAATGTTGCTTAACGTTTAGTGTATCAAAATGCCAGTTCTCTCAAAACGTTGTGGTGTTAAGGATGTTAAGGGTCTCTTGGGCGGCCTAATGCACAAATGTGTATTCGTTCTCAGTTACAACTCGCATTGTGGTTGTCTGCTGTATGTCTGCAACGTATACTAACATGTTTCGGACAGATACTTGTAGTAAGAAGAGGTGGCGACAATCTGGAAAAGCTGGTCGTTGTTGGTAACATCGAAGCCAAATAATTACGAAGCCTTATAAAGAATGGACAGAACACATAAAGGAAGCCACCTTTTCTGATACACTCTGCCAAGCGATGAGGACAACCATGGGCCGGCGAAGCGTTGAGGGAGAGAAAAAAGCGTAGAAAATGTCTCACTTCTGTGAAAGTAAAGACTTTTAGACTAATTGCCAATTGAACGATTTCTAGACTGACGAACTAGAATTGGAGTTTTAGGAAACGACCATTTTGAGATATGACTTTCTATTTTGAGATATGACATATTGCAACACTGGACATTGTACACTGACAATCTGTAAATATGATCTGCTGTCGTGAAGCGGCGTGATAGTTGGTCAACAATTACTTTATAATTTTTGCATTTGCAGGCCAATTCCAAAAGGATGCAGCACAGGTAGTTAGCTGGATTCGCAACGGGGAAGCTATGTTGGCAGCTTCCTTCTCAATTCCCGGGACCCTGGCGGAGGCAGAGCAGCTGAAACGCGAACACGACCAGTTCCAAGTGGCAGTTGAGAAGACTCACGCCAGCGCAGTGCAAGTCAAGTATAGGGCTGACGCGTTACGTGCGGCCAACCATTACGACCAACACACGATAAGGTAAAGCGATTTCTTTGTTCTTTTTTTTTTCATGTTAAGGCCGACACTTCGGTAGGTGGCTATCATCGCCTACCCTGGTGCTGAATTACGCTGCCACCCATGGTAGGATTAAGGATGAGGGATTGGATTGGGATAGGGAAATGGGTTCTGGCATCCCTTACCCACAAACCGAGACACAACAGCATACATGCTGTTATTTCAAGATGGTCTTCTGTAAGGGAAATGGTTACTGCCGCGAGACGGTCTGCCCAAATGACAGCGAAACGTAATGTGGTCTCTTCACACGTTCTCCTCATAATAACAAGTTATAATTAGTGAATGAAATTCCAGAGAGATATCCGAAGAAGTAACGGAGCGTTGGCAACGGCTCGTGACGTGTGCGGAGGAACGTCACAAGCTGGTGACGGCTTCGCTGAACTTCTATAAGACCGCTGAGCAAGTTTGCTCAGTTCTCGACTCGCTTGAGCGCGAATACCGTAGAGACGAAGACTGGTGCGGCTCAGCGAGCGCGCCTCCGACCGACGAACTGACTCAACCCCAAATTGTCGACAAAGCTGCTCAGGTAACTTATTACTAAATAACATTTAGGAAAAATTTAATGAGAAGTGAGAATATGATTTGATTGCAGGTAATATTATTGCAATATGAACAATTTTTTTGTGTATTTTTTTTACTAGTTGAGATGCATTATGATTGTATTGCAAATACTTTTAAACCGCGTAATCGCGTATTTGAACTGTCTCAAATGTCTGACATGAATTATGAAACTTTCGATAACTTTGATTGATATGGATTATATTATTCTATATTCAGTTCATATATGAATTGAATTGTACTTGAATTGAATTGAAAAGTTAAGTCAAAAATATGGAATTCCTGGGTCTTTCGGGGGGGCCATGGCCCCCATGCCCCCCCCCCTGTATCCGCCAATGACTCATGGTAGAGGTACAGGAGAGAAAGAGGCAAATGTTCTTGCCATTTAAAATTAATCTTGCATTAAATCGATATGATTTCAGGTGGCAGCGTTGATAGTGAAGCACGGCGAACAGAAGGAAGCCTTCCTAAAGGCGTGCACGTTGGCGCGTCGCACCGCCGAGACGTTTCTCAAGTACGCAGCGCGATCGGCCCAAGTTCACGGCCAAACCGCTGCGGCCAGCAAGGCGCACCACGAACAAACGCGCGCCATCTTGGACACGCTACTCTCGCAGGAGAACAAGGTTGGTTCCGAATTCAAAAACCACTGAATTTTTAAATCAGGTCTTCTTAAACTTTTAAGATAACGGAATACTCACCAATTCCCTTTATTTTTACGGGATCCCAAATCAAGTGATTGCATAGCTAAACCATAGTTCGACTTAAATTCTCGCTAACTGTCTACCTTGTTAAATAACTACAATTGGCTATTCTAATCACATATTTTACGCTATTTCAATATAAATTTGTATTTAACTCCGCTATTATTTAACAGTCGAAATAAATAATTTCGCGGATCCCAGATGACTTTTCCACGAAACCGTTTTAGGAATGGCTGATTATATAATTTCAATGTGTTTGTGCTCTCTAAAAAATGATCCCACAGAGTCGCTCAGAAGTAAATTTTAAATCAATTTATTTTCAAAGTACTATAAGAAAATTGAATAATTTACAAATAATAGTGAAATTCGCAGTACTTTGGAAAAAATATAAATCCGTTGGTGGGCACCATGAAACAAGCAGTTTTTTTAAAAGTCCATGTATGGTTACAATAAATTACTAAATAATACACAAAAACCATCAATAATTCTAACTGTTTACCATTTTAAACCGCGTACCACCTAAAATAACTTTAATTGTAAATTTAAAACTATAACTAACTATAAAACGACGCAAAATTATTTTCAGACTCATTTGAATCTTTCGAACTTGCTTCGAGAAGTTTACAATATTTAAATCGTAAAACTAAGTCATTGGAGTTTCGCTGATTAACAATTAATGACAAGTTGTGCATGGGGCAGTTGTCAAACGATAGGTCGCCATCTACTAAAACACCAAAAACACCATCTACTAAAACCGAGTCTTGTAAACCAATTTTTATGGAGTTTGGACTGTTAACTTTGTCTGTATTTGTCCAGCGATATATGTATTTGTTTAAGAAATTTACTGATGTAAACCCACGTAGTCAAAGGAATCCTAATAGCATAGTCGCATAGAGTTGTGTGCCACTATTTAAAAAGTTACATATACTTCCCTTACCTTGCTTTTATATAAAGACGTTGTGTATATTTGTTAGAAAATATCCGAACTGTTTTGTCGAAAATAACGAAATAGGAACCAAAATAACTAGACAAGGAAATTTATTGCAAAGACCTAAATGTAGATTAGAACTATTTAATAGAAATGTTTATGTTATGGCAATTAAAACATACAATAAACTACCTAATAATATAAAGGAATTGCCGGATCCTAAATTTACAAGAACATTAACAAAATGGTTATTAGATTGTTGTTATTATGATGTTAAAGAATTTTATAATAAGAAACATTAATTCCTTTTTTATATTAATATAAACACACCGGCATATTTAGCGGAACACAAAAAAAAGGTCCATAATTAAAAAAATATGGTTTTATTTTAAAATCTACTTACTACACTTATTTTGTTATTTAAAGTTTCATTTGTTTTACTTAAAATGAGATCACATTAAGAACAGATTTTGCGAGTAAAGGCTATTTCTAAAAATGGTACATTTTTGAACTTTTCATGTAACCGGGAAAAGTGAAAATTAATATTAAAATAACAATTAATTAAATTAGAAAAATGGTGATTAATATCGCGTATTTCCTCCACGTGCTCTTATTAAAGTTTCTACCCGTCTAGGCATACTGAGAATGATGTTATCGATGGTCTCCTGGGATAGTCTCCGCCATTCCTCAACTACGGCGATTCGCAGTTCACCCACGTTGGCAGGAGCTGGAATTCTGGACTTAACTTTTCTTTTCAGCAAGTCCCAAACGTGCTCTATTGGGTTCATATCCGGTGATCTCGCCGGCCACTCCATAACAGTGATATTCATATCATTAAGATAAGCTTGAGTTACCCGAGCGGTATGCGGCCGAGCATTATCCTGCATAAAAACAAAATCGTCACCGATATATGGGGCAAACAGTACGACATTTTCTTCTAAAACTTCTCTGATATAGCGGTCTGCAGTCAGACTGCCTCTGTCAATCACTACCAAGTCTGTGCGAGCTCCCAAAAAAATGCCCGCCCAAACCATTATTGATCCACCACCGTATGCAACTGTAGTTTCAAAATTTGTCTGAATGTATCGTTCTCCTTTGCGTCTGTATATTCTTTGCCTGCCGTCAATTTGATTTAAGAGAATTCTGCACTCATCACTAAACAATACCTTACTCCATTGGTCCGCGTTCCAAAGTCGATGTTCCTGAGCAAAAGTTAACCTGTTTCTACGATGATTTACCTCGAGCCTTGGAGCCTTGGCGGGCACAAATGAACCCAAACCAGCTTCTTCGAACCTTCTTCGTACCGTACGCTCACTTACGGTTACACCCCGCACTGCTTCTAACTTATGTCGGGCTTGGACGGCCGTCAAACGGGGGTTCCTGCGTACACGAAGCCGAATGAAACGATCATCCCTACTCGAAGTGCGTCTTTTTCTGCCTTGTCCTGCTCTTCTCACATAAGTACTGGTCTCCCTGAATCGTTGGATACTGCGATGGATCGTTGAAACTGGTCGACGAAGATCTCTGGATATCACTCTGTAGGTTTGACCATTTCTTCGCATTTCGAGTGCCCTGGCAATCTCCGTTGGGGCTAAGTCAGGCATAATTCAGTCTTCAACTCCAGAAAGATACGCGATTAAAAAAAAACTAACAAAAAACAGTATTTCAATGAAATTTTAAATCAAACTCAGAAGGAAGAAATACTCGAAGTTCGCTCCAGATATTAAATTGCTTGCTATTAAATTTGATTATGCTAATTCTTGTTAAATTAATTTTTCCATGCCTTTGTAAAACAGCGAAACATGATAGAAACTCTGTGCTAAAGCTATCATGAAAGTTAAAAGAAAAGCTATCTTTGTACTATTTTTGAGTCTTTTTGTAAATAATTGTTATTTAACGTAGTGTTCCCTACCGTTTTCTGTTCAATAAGGATGACAGGTAGCAAAAGAATCCAGAGATAAAGGATAAAATTTTAAGAGAATAGCCACTTTGCCTATCCGCCCACTTTGCCTTTTATCCTTAATCCTAAAAATTAAGAGGGCATATTAGCATCCTCCAAGTGTAGCCTGTGTTTATGCCTACCATAAAAGCGATCAACAGTAACAGGCTGCCTACCGGCTTTTATATTTTATTCAAAATTCAATTCCAAACCTACTTTAAAAATTGATTTCATGTTTAATAAAAATATTAATAAATTACGGAATGGTCGATTTTTTGGCAGACTAATTATTATTTCCCAAATGAAATTATAAATTAAATTGGTCTGCCAGAGTAAGGAGTATATAAGCATATTTTTTTAATTATATTAAAATTGATCTTATTTTCCTTGTAATACCTCCCATTGCCACAGTAATATCTGACACGCGCTTCCCTTACATTTAGATTCGTATCTGAATTGCAAACAGTTTTTTTTTAAAATCATTGTGTTTATGTAAAAAGACCTTTATCAAAACTTTAATCGAGCAACGCATCAAACGAACGGACGTGCCCTGTTTGCATATATTCTTACATCCGCAATGCTAATGTTTGTTTACCTTTAATTATCTTTAGGTAAACAAACAATTGTGTTACATGTATACTTAAAAATGCACGTTGTTTAATTATTTATCACTTTTATCTTGATAATATTATTTTATATTAGGTGTGTTTTTTAATGTGCGTGCGTTCATCATTGTTTGAAATATCATTGTCATTGCCGCAGCATTCGAGTGTTGGTACTAGAGACAATAAGTCTTTTGTGTTGTGTTGTAATGGCTATCGACATTGAGTTTAGGAGTGTCTACAGCTCCTGTACGCTGGTCGCTGTTCCCACAATTCTGCTCATTTCAACCGAGCGACTATGCTCAAATGTCACTTTATGGTCATATTGAAACCGGTATATTGTAGTTTCTATTATTAGCAATTAGACGAGTGTTAGTCTATAATTAAACGCGGAAATTAATAGGTTTTAGATAAAAAGTGTATAGGGATGTGTGGCCGCGGTGTCTGTTTGTTTATTTGTGCGGTTGTCCCGCGATGGAGTTAGCGCGTAAATGGCCATGGTTTCTGTCGGTGCAGGTGTTGGAGCATTGGACCGTGAGGAAGAAGCGGTTAGAGCAGTGTCAGCAGTTTGCGTTGTTCGAGAGATCCGCGCGCGCGGCGGTCGAATGGATCCGTGAGACACAGGAGCGTTGTGGGGCGGCCGCAGCCGCAGCGGCCGCCGGCGTGGCCCGCGAGAGCCGCGAGCGCGTGCGCCTTTTGGCACAACTCGCTGACGGTCTCGTTGAGAAGGGGCATCCTCACGCGGTTCAGATCAAGGAGTGGGTGGCGGCTGTAGATGCCAGGTAATAAGGCCGGAACAATCGGCTGAACATTTATATCTATATACTAAAAAATAAAATTCAAATTTCTCTGTGTTTGTAATATCAAAATAACTGCTTTTTACTAAATTTATAACCTAAGTATTACGGTACTTCTAAAAAAAAAACTATTTTTAATTTTTTTTTCTGTCGAGCTAATCTCCGAAACGGCTGGACCGATTTTGACGGGAGTTTCAATGGCAGATGGCTGATATTATAAGGAGTAACTTAGGCTACTTTTATTTTTTCATTTTTTTTAAATTATATTTATATAAACAGTGCCCAGTAAGTACCGCGCACACCCCACGTGCATGCCGCAGCGAAGCGTGGCCGCGATCTGCATTTTGCAATAAAATTAATTGAAATTAAAAACTATAACGTTCACAAAATTGTGAACACTCAAGGAGCTCAATGTTCTTGCTCACCATTTGTTAATAATGTTGAGCGTTCAGCATTTTACCTATCGCTCATCGCCACGGAGCTTCTAATAATGTTGAAACAAGAAACGAGATGAATGATGTCACAGTATGCGCCTTTGAATACAAGAAAAATGTGTAATAGTCTAATGTAACAATAGTATTTGTTGTTATGAACAACTCTATATTGTTTTTAAGTTTATGATAATATTATCATAAAATTTTAATACAATTTTGGCAATTTTAAAATTATTTTGCGATATTATTTTGTTCAGGCTCTTACTGTCTTCCCTTTTTTATTCTAAAAATCTGATAAAATTACAATTTTTATTAATTTAATTGTTTGTACCGATGGTTTGTACAAACTCTGTTGAGTTAGTATCTTCATGGTTTAGTTTACATGATTACAATGCTCGACTTACAGCCAGATGACTGATTTTATTTTTGTAGATATGTTTGAAATTAAAACGTTCATCTAAATATAATGCTAACTGGTATCAAAAAGTGTGTTTTCAATTGAATTGAACAAGAAAACATCAAATACGTTGTCTTTGTTAGATATGCTGAATTCAGCGGATCCATGGAAGGCGGTGAAAGTGAAGCGGAAAGCGATTCGGGCGTGGCCCCATCTCTAGCGTCTTCGCAGTCGGCCGACAGCGAGGCGCGCGTCGAGTCTCAGCCGACGGCCGCCGGAGAAGACAAGAGACGCAGCGCTAGACGCAAAGAGTTCATCATGGCCGAGCTACTGCAGACCGAGCGAGCCTACGTGAAAGACCTCGAGACGTGCATAACATGCTATCTCCGTGAAATGCGAACTGATCCGGGTGCAGTGCCGCACGCGCTACAAGGAAAGGTAAGCTACAAGGAAGCTGCGGTAGATATTTGTCGATAGTGGATTTTCAAATTTGTCTCTGGTCTGGATCTGGAAAGTAGTGGCAGGGCACACTGCGTTTCGCAGTCATTTGGGCAGCCCGTCTGGCGGCAGTAATCACCCCCTTACAGAACACCACCGTGAAATAACAGCACGTGTGCTGTTGTGTTTCGGTGAGTGAATTAAGGGATTCCGAGCTCATTTACCTATCCCTTTCCAATCTCTTATCTTTAATCCTATTGTAGTTGGCAGCGCACTTGCAGCAACTTTGGTGTTGCTTGTGTTTTAGGCAACGGTAGCCACCTACCATCATACCAAATATTTTAATGTTGCCAGACAGACTGACGGTCCACTCGATGGCAGGTGCCTACCGTCGTCTATAACACAATTAAGCAATGCCACAGGTGGTGCAAGTACGCTGTCGACCGAAGGATAAGGATAAGGGATTAGGAAGATTACTCACTATCAAAGCACTACAACACACATGCTGTTATTTCAAGACGGTCTTCCATAAGGGACGAATGGAGCGTTAAGGCAATCAACCTAACCACTTATCCAATGGGCTCGTCATTGTGTTATTGTCATTTCCAAAGTTTGTGCATGCCCATGTCGAGTAAAACACTGTAACTGCCATATACATATAAATAAAAAAAATTATATGTTCGGGCAAATAAAGATTTTTATTTATTTGTTTATTTATAATCTCATAATTGTGCAGGAGGAGGTAATATTCGGCAACATAGAGGAGATCCATCGGTTCCACGAACGCGTATTTCTACGCGAATTGGACAAATACGAGACGATGCCGGAGGACGTGGGTCACTGCTTCGTGACATGGGCTCGAGAATTCGACATGTACGTGTCGTACTGTCGCAATAAGCCCGACAGCAACGCGGCGGTCGTGCAACACGCCGGAGATTACTTCGAAAGGGTCCAACGCAAGAAGAAACTGGAACATCCACTGGCTGCATACCTGATCAAACCGGTGCAGAGGATAACCAAGTATCAACTGTTGTTGAAAGATCTTCAAGCCTGCTGTGCAGAGGGTCAAGGAGAAATCAAGGTCAGTATTGGACGTGATACAATTATTGAATATCATAATCGTTTTTTATATGATTCTCATGTAGTTTGTCAAATCTGATTCAATTTAAGTTCTCTGCCCACTACACCGTATCATAACATGACCGTGCTAGGAACGTATCAAGCACGAAAAAAATTACGATTCGTTCTACTTTGCCCACTGAAACGGATCGACCGCGTTCTGTACCCGTATACATCCCGTATATAACCCGTATGCAACTAGTATGATGCCAGTATGGAACACCCACACAATGATGATGCAGTGATGCGCCGTGTTACTATCGATTATGTAAATAAAACTTTTGTTTTGTTATGAATAAATAAAATCTTATTTATTCTATTGATTGATTTATTTATTAAACAAAATCCACAGCACTAAAATTATACACAATTTAAAATGTGAAACATCATGTTTACAATATTTACAATCGCCATATACTAAGAACGAAGAAATATCAACATGCTTACAGTCTATTCCAGCTGCAACAAATTTCATTTGCAACATTTTCAATTATTCTAGCAACTGATTGTGGATTAAATTGAAAAAAAAAAAAAAAACCTCTATTAGCAATACTCAATGAGTAGGTACTCAAAGTATCGACAATGCGTGCAGAACATGCGCAACCTTAGCGTTTGAATGATTTATGGCCCCGTGTGCCAATAGCCTTGGCGCATACAATAGTGCATAAGTTACTATTTTTCGGTTAATTTGTGTTTTTCTATATGGAAGTTGAGTTAGAATTACGTTCAAAAAACCTTTTAAAAACTTACGAGTATATCGACGAAGTGATTTTCAATATAAACACGATAGTTTATTTACATTTTAACAGCGATTCATAAATAGGTGAACATACATATATTTGTAAAGTGGTTTTCGATAGTTATGTTATATATCACTGACACAATCCTTTGATAAGATAAAGATTGTGACGATAAAGAAATGTGTGTCGTAATTATTTTACAGAGTTCCGTACACTTATTTAAACTTATTAAAACTTATAAACTTATTTTCAAACAATATTTAAAATTAGTTATTTATTTTTTATTTTAAGTATTTTTTATTACATAAAAAAACTTAAATTCACGGCTTCTGCTTCTGTAAATATATATCAAATATCCTACGAAAAATTGATGACTCCTTGAAGCTGAACGTCAGGGTGACACGGATCAGCTTCTTAAGGGTCGACAGCGCATTCTTCATATTATTTGACTGTAAAATTGGGACACAAAACCCAGGAACTTTGGCATGTGGAAAGAAAGACTCTTACTCCCCTTTGGTGGAAGTTTTTTTTTAATGTTAAGATCGGCAGACAGGCTGACGGTCCACTTGATGGTAGGTGGCTACCGTCGCCTATAACACAATCAATGCCAAAGCTGCTACAAGTGCGCACCGACTACAGTAGAATTAAGGAGGGTTAATGGAAGGAGCTTGTTTCCTGGAACCCTGGAAACATCTGGAAACCAGATGTTCGTTTGAGTGTTCGTACACTACTCAATTTTAATAAGTAGTGGACAAATCGACAAAGGAAGTCTTATCAATCACGAGACGATACCTATCTCGAGTCGGACAAAATAAAACTGCTGTTGTTTTGAAAATAATTTTGAGTAAATTTAATCTCAAGGTAATTGAAGCCTAAAAGATGTATATTTTTAATATAGCTTGCGTTTTCGTAACGCAAGCTTCCGTTTAGTACCTATGATACGATACGGTGAGCTGACGGCTGCTGGGGCCGGAATATTCTCGATTGAAAACCACTGACCTGCAAGGGCAGCGTAGGTCGTCTGTTACCATAAGATGGACAGATGACCTAATAAGGGCAGCGGTTCTAACTCTGGATTCAGGCTGCTTCTCTGATCGGTCCTACCGGAGAATTATAGGAGAGGCTTATGTGCAGCCGTGGATGTCCTGCGGCTGACATGGTAATGTGAGCCGCAATGTTTACCGCAATTCATTGCAATAAAGCCTTTTAAAAAATTTCTACGTCGCTCAAAAAGGAAAAAGAAGATGCGTAGACATACGATAGTCTATCATAACTTATTAACTTATTTAAGTACTTATTAACTTGAAGTAATGAGTTAATTAGACAGGACACATAGTATAATATAGAAAAACGACCTAATAAGGTCCGCGCGTGTAACCTGGCTGCTTCGGACCAATCCTTTTGGAAAATTATGACTGAGACCAATGATGACCACTAATTTAGTCATAAATGTGTCACCATAATGTAACAACAATACAACAAACGTGAATGTCATTCCATTTCGTCACTGAAAAAAAGTGTGCAAGCCTCCAGAATACAAAGCGTCTGGCTATTTGCCAAAACTATGCCATTTGCTGAAGTGAACTGAAACTATGGAGTGCCCCCTCAAACGGAATCGTAACACGCTTTTAGTATTTTTTCAAGAAGTCTGACGATTCCAATATCTTGAATGCATTGCAAATAAGTAAAACGCAAAAAAAAACTGATTTATGGAATTAATAAAAGATATCAGCCATGCTCCTAAAACGATAGCTGAAAGAATACGATATAGAAACTTTTCTTTGTGAACGGGAATCTTTGAAAAAAACAGTTTATTTAAAATGTAAAAGGCTTTTTAAAAATAGGAGCTTCACTATCTTGGATGTTTTTAAAAAATATGAAAAATAAGCTCCAGATTGAAAAAAAAAAACGGTTCTTCTAGTGTCACTCGAGTAAATAACAAATAGCGATTAATTGTTCCGACCGCTGAAGTTGGTACAAACACAGGGGCGGATCCAGGATTTCATTTTGGGGGGGGGCATTCTGACAAAGTTCGGAGTTAGGGTTAATATCACAAGTAATTTTTTTGTGTATTTTTTTTACTAGTTGAGATGCATTATGGTTGTATTGCAAATACTTTTAACCCGCGTAATCGCGTATTTGAACTGTCTCAAATGTTTGACATGAATTATGAAACTTTCGATAACTTTGATTGATATGGATTATATTATTCTATATTCAGTTCATATATGAATTGAATTGTACTTGAATTGAATTGAAAAGTTAAGTCAAAAATATGGAATTCCTGGGTCTTTTGGGGGGGGCCATGGCCCCCATGCCCCCCCCCCCTGTATCCGCCAATGTACAAACATATGTACATTGCTTATTCTATCTTTCATTTATTATAATCCTCAGCATCCTTGGTTTTAGGATTGGCTTGTCCTCCGACATAGGCCTCCTCCAGATTCCTCCATATATCCCTGTCCCCTTTTTCTTCTTTTTTTATTCCTTAGAATAGAAAGTTTTTTAAGTAGTGGCAGGGCACACTGCGTTTTCGCAGTTATTTGGGCAGCCCGTCTGGCGGCATTAACCGCCCCCTTACAGAGGACCACCGTGAAATAACAGCACGTGTGCTGTTGTGTTTTTGTGAGTGAAGTAATGGGATACCAGAGCCCATGTTCCTATCCCTTACCAATTCCTTATCCTTAATCCTATTGTAGTCGGCAGCGCATTTGCAGCAGCTTTGGCGTTGCTTGTGTTATAGGCGACGGTAGCCACCTACAATCAAGTGGACCGTCAGCCTGTCTGCCGATCTTAACATAAAAAAAAGTACATTTGTCCAGTCGCACCATGCCACAGTACAAATAAACAGTATAACTATTATCAATTACCTGTCGAAACTTCAGTTTATTTGAGCTTCTAAATGAAAACGTATGCAGACTTTTCCACCTTTCAATAATTTAGTGTTCGTGTAAAAGCTATTAATGGTTTTCACCGTAAAATCAATATATGTTGCAGGGTAGGTACGTAAAAATTTTCGTTGCAAAGGTTATATAACATCGAGTTAAAGTGCGGCGATGCGGCGAATCCTTTTTTGGGAAAATATGTTTTTAAATGAATGTTTTTTATCGTTTATGTTTTTTCATAAACATTGAATTAACATTGAATTGTACGAATTAATCCAACCGGAACCGTTCCACTTGCGGACCACTAGGCGGGGGTTTCATCCCTTCGTGGTCGATGTACCTCGATCACGCACGAAGCGTTTCAGTTCCACCTTCCTTGTTCGGACTGCTATGGAGTGGAACTCATTGCCTGCGCCTGTGTTCCCACAGAACTACAACCTCGGGGTCTTCAAAAACAGGGTAAATGGGCATTTACTGGGTAAGCGTGGTCCACCTTCGGCCGCATCTGCACCTCACATCAGGTGAGATAGTGGTCAAGCGCTGCCTTGAATTAATAAAATAAAAAAAAATTAATTTCATTTTATTTTTAGCGTTTCCAAATACGATTATTATTATTGTAGGTAATAATAATTGTACCCAAAAAAAATTCATATTTTTTAGAGTTTCTGTGTAAGTTTCGTATTGAGTAATCGAGTATTGAGTAAATTGAGTCTCACCCGTCATTTTATAATGAAAATTTAACATAAAAAGTCCATTTAGTCAACTTTTTTAAAAATTATAGGTATAACCTTTTTATTTTGTTAGCATATAGTACGTTAAATAATGTCATAACATACAAGCTACCAGAGCAGAGCATGGCAGATTTTTAGCAGAGCCTCCAAATTAATTAAATGAATGCCCCTTAACAAAATTCGATAATCTAATTGGCTTCAATTACTGTTTTCTTGTTCGTTATACATTTCGTTCAATCTTGATTACTCACCTATACCAAGTGACTAATGCGAGAATTAAAACGAATTTAGGTACTCCCTTATCAAAATCCACTTTTTATTAACTGTATCGTAAAAATTGCCCTTGTCTTGCTGTTAAGGCGCATAGGCGATTTTTAAAAGAATCCAATTTACAGAAATTGAAATTTTAAACTTTTTTTTTAAATTATTGTTCTTCTCACGCTTTGATAAAAGCAATAGAAGAAAACACTCTTCTATGTCCAAAAGAACAATAATAGAAATTGCCAGACAATTTTAAAGCGTGATATGTCTTTGGATCAATTAATATTACCGAGGCGTGACAAATGATATCAGAAGAAGACCGCTCTACTGTAAATTCTATTCTGAATCAACGAATATTTCCAACATTTTTACGTTTAGATGTTGTTAAGTCCAGCTATTATTGTCAAACTGTAGTAACGATTATAATACATTTTTTAACATGAATTGAAGGTTGTTTTTTTTTTGTTCTTGCTACATACATGTCCGAGTCTAAATTTATAGCAATTGACTGCCTTGTTTGTATTTCACTTGAAAAAGTTCGAATACTATTCCAATACTACTCCGTCGACAATTTCCGGAATTTATGATACACACGGACGGCATAGTATTGGTGAAAGATTTTTTTAATACAGTTGCTCAAAAAGTGGCGTATTGCAGGGACGTATAGCGTTCGGGATGTGGGCTATTACATACTCGTGCTTTTTTTTTACCTTTCCCGAACTCGTGCGTTCTCTTTCCCAACTGTCAAAATAATGTAAAAGAAAAACCAACCATGAAGTTTTTACTAAAAAAAATTCATAGAAGTTTTTATGATTCATGCAAATACGTATATTTCTAAAAAGAAGCTACTAATTTGTTTCAATATCAGATTTAATGATTTGATTGAATGAGTTAGGTTAGGTTTCATTTCATTTCATTTCATAAATTCTACTGAAGACTTGGCTGTATGGGCATAGTTTCCTTTGCCTACCAGAATGGGTGAAGAAAAAAAAATCTCTGCTTATATTCTACGGTTGGCGCCATTTTCCAGAAATTTTCTTTGCGAGTTTAGTTGTTTGTTTTATTAAATTGCTTCATTTTTTCGCAACTGTATTAAAAATAGTCGTTCAGTACACGTGCGGAACCGTCATTGCAACTTGTTCCGACTGTCAACCCTCGCCTTCGGCTGCGATGACAGCCTTTCCGCACTTGTAATGAAATATACTATTTTTTTAATAATACGTCATTAAATCACCTAAGTGTAAAGATACAAACAAATTTTACCTCCATATAATATTAGAATTCCTGTAGCTATACGCCTGTAAAGATGTTTACTTTGGCTCGTTTTCCCGTGCAAAGGTCCGCTTGTTCACGTCGATAACAGCATATTTATTCTATCTTGAAAACTGCTGACGTCGATTCTCAGTAGGAGATTTATTTAAACTTAATACCAATTGCGTTATCCATCTTCACATTCGATATTAGAACAATAATCGACGTTTTCTTGAGGAACTCCAAATGTTGTGATAACAGATAATAACGAAATTGAATAGTTAATAATTTATTGACTCGCGTTTTGTTCACATTGGAGTTACTGTGTGAGTCGTATTGATTAATTGAGTATTGAGTAAGTTGAGTATTAAAATCATAATGTGTGAATTTACATTGGAATGTTTGTCAGTGATTACGTATAAATCGAAAACGTCTTAGTCATAAAAAAGGCGATGCAGAAATAATTTAGTGTGAAAATATTAGGGTATCTCTAGTTATTTGTTTATGAGTTTTTAACGCGGCTTACATTAAACTAGTTAAAACAACATTTTGCTTACAATTTTTCCTCCTGACTCATTAGCGCGAGACTCACTTGTTGCGATTGTCGAGTGAACCACTAACCTGTAAACGCGCGTGTGCTCTGTGCTTTTTATTATTAATATTATTGTTTAAAAAAATCCTGAATAAATAAAATGTTATGTATCATATAAACAGTGAATGGTTTACGCTAACAATGCTCAAATCAATTATAAGTTCGCGTCACAATCGTATCGGAGTATTGCCAATAAAGAATAAAATCAATGTATGTATAGCAATTGATCCTCTTGAGACTCCGTGATAATAGCTTAGTTTATAGCAGCTCTTATTCAATGTTCTCTCCGTTAAAATAATAAGACAATGAATAGGTTTTTGTCAGTGTTGCCATTTTACAAAGTACTTTACAGGTACTTCTAATGCGTTAAGTTAATATTTACCTACTGACTTTTGCCCGAGATCTCGTCTGCGTCCCTTTTTCTTAGGTGTAAAACATTTATTCCATATTTATTGCTTATATTAGATGTTCCCTCGGGAGCAGTATTTTTTTCTGCATGAAAGGTACCCTATTTCCTTTTCTGCCTGTATGTAAAATTTCATGTTGATCGGTTGATTAGTTAAACGGTTGATAGTTAACAAACTAAAAAACAAACTCACTTTCGCCTTTGTAATATTGGTTAGAATTAGTATAAGAATGATAATGTTTATTAAAATTGTACTGAGTTTTCCTAGTTTCCTGTATGAATGCACAATTATTATATATTGTACATAAGATCTGTCGTGGCATAATTTGTTCTTCTTCTTCTTCTTTTAAAAATGGCGATTCGGCTCATCTTGAAGATGGCCATTGTCCGCCAAGGTTAAGTAGGGAAAAAAAAAGCTCTTCTATTGGACTCCGCCACGAGTTCCGTTTAACGGAGCCCGCTCGGAGCCCACGTCGTGTGGGCCTTCTTTGTCCCCAAACCAATCCGGTCCGTCGAGCAAAGGCCGGTGAGGAAGCACCGACCCCTGGAACCGCCCGGATTGCCAAGGGTGAGCCCCCCCACCACGACAAGGTCCTGGCCCACCTAGGGGGGGAAGCCATAATTTGTTTATTATTAAAGACAACATTGACATTTATTGTCAAGTATAATTATATGTCAAGTATAAAATCAAAGTAATTTCGGAACGTTACCGCAATGAGGATGTTTCCTATTATCCTTTCGTTTCCGCTCTGGACGATTTTTAAACAAACGCGTAATATTACTACGAAATATTTTATGATTCATTCCCCACAGTTCAGGCATGAAATATTATTTTTAATAGTTTAAAGCGACGTAAAAAGCGATCGTTTGAGAGTTAAAAATTCATCGGGTTTTCATTTTGCATCAAAAATGCTTTTCATCTATGGCTCCTTTCGAATGTGCATGCCCGCACTTTTAGTAAGTTGAACTATAACTAAATAAATTTGTTTAAATTAAACTATAATTGATGCCTTTGAGACGAATCTGTTTAAATAAAACAACAATGTTAATAAACTTATATTCCTTTAATTATATTAATTCTTTTTTTTTTGTTAAATTTTCATAATTTTTTGATAATTTTTTTTTTTCTAACTTTATTGCCGGGATGCTACTTTGACTTTTATTGGTGTAGGCTGTGCCTCCTTTAATTGCGGCGGCATCTGCCATGTTCTTTTTTCCTGTTCCTTGTTGTGTGTTTTTTTCGGTGCCTGCCTCGTTGGAGGCCATGTAATAATAAATAAAAAAAATAAAATAAAATAAAGTAGGTTCATTAGAGTATTTAATAGAATTTGCGTTAATTTTGCCCTTTAAATGGCTATTTTAGGATTTCAGAGATTTTCAGAGGTTTGACAGGACTTAACAATGCCTTCATGCAAGGTTCCACATGCTAAGTTTCTCATTTTCGTATATTTTTAACAATAGGCATATTTTGTGGCTTGGTACCACCGCTAAACGACCTTTCAAGCATCTTTATTATGTAGGTACAAATTTTCGCCCACATTAAATTTTTCATAAAACTCATTCTTAAATCAATTGCTTCGCGTATTGAAATAATAATATTTTGTCAACAGGACGGTCTGGAAGTGATGTTGTCTGTGCCGAAAAAAGCGAACGATGCTATGCACCTATCGCTGTTGGAGGGCTGTGACGTCCCGACGGACAGTCTCGGCGAAGTGGTCCTCCAAGATTCGTTCCACGTGTGGGACCTTCGACAAATAATAAAGAAGGGACGCGAGCGGAGAGTGTTCCTTTTCGATCTGCATCTGCTGCTCGCCAAGGAAGTGAAGGATTCCCACGGAAAAGCCAAATACATTTTCAAAACCAAATTTATGGTACGTAAACGAAAGAATACTAGCAGAGTTTAATTTTTCGACCTATTTTAATTTGATTTATAAAAATTACACGTGTCGAGATATTTGTTCCAACAGATTTCAATTCATTTGTCGATTTGTATGGTTGGTTCCGGCTTCAAAGATGGTATATAACAGAGGTTCCCAGACTCTTTTTTTTATCATAGACCACTTTCAAAATTTAGCTGACTCGAACAAAAAATGTGAAGATTATATCTAACTATGGAAATTTGCGTTGCGACTGAGTTCCAATCACGAATGGGAAGTTTTCTAAATGAAATAATCGAGAATTGATTGGTTTTTTTTTTGGCACCCCATTTTTTTGTCACGCCAACGTAGACCCCCGTCGATTCTCCCGTGGACCCCTGGACAACTTTGGGAACTAAGGGTATATAATAAATATACATGAACACGTCGCTAACAAAACGTGCTATTATGTTGTTTTATTAATGTAATATTTAAAAATATATATTGTTAACTAAGACTTTAATATATTTTAATTAGTTTCGTTGTAAAATTTAAATGTAAAATTCTGTTTTCTGTTTACATATTTTTTGTATGAATAACAGCGCCACAGTGGCCTCTCGGATGTTGTGTAAAACTATAGGCAACATCCCTTGTTAATCTGTCGTTTATCACGTAAAAAAATCGAATAAATAACACTATCAAAAATCGAGACGTTATTTTAATGAAGAAAAACGAAGTGTTATTTATAAGCGAAATTGTTGTGCAGACATCGGAGCTCGGAGTCACCGAGCACATCGAAGGTGATGAGTGCAAGTTCTCTGTGTGGACCGGACGCGAGCCGATGGCGAGCGACTGTCGGATCGTGTTGAAAGCGCCATCGCTCGAAATCAAGCAAACCTGGGTGCGGCGCTTGAGAGAAGTCATACAGGTATAACCTCAACCCCAGGACCAGGTCCAAGTGTTCTACTCTTCCACCAAGCGTTATTACTTTTAATACAATAAATGTTATTCTTACAGGAAACATACTTCAGTGGCGCACTGCAACAACCGCCTAGAAGTCCCGCGCGTGTACGGCCTACCAGCTCACAACGCTCTAGCAGGTAATTAGTCTGTGTATATATTCTTATCGAAAAGTCGGCAGACAGGCTTATAGTCCACTCAAGTAACTCATGCAGCAATTGCGCTGCTTACCTCAGTAGGATTAAGAATAAGGGATTATAAGTGGATAGAGAAATGGGCTCTGGCATTCCTTAGTTACTCACTGAAAGGCAACATCATACTTGCAGTTATTTCACGGGTGGCTATTGCCGCCGGATGAGCTGCTCAAGTTAACAATGTACAGTAAGTGCCACTGCCAAAACATTGCGTGGTATGTTCAGAAGTGCAAAAGTTATATAAGATATATCAAGCGATCAGAAATATTTTGATGCACGATATTTTGGGCTCTTGGGTGCCTAACGTTTATAAATAACAGGCGACCTCTCTCGGCTGATGTGTTTTTCTGGTTAATTTTTTCCAATTTTTTCTTCACAAAAACCTTCCTCGAACGAATATTTGAAAAAATATAAAAATTCCGAGAATTGCGTTTAGCAACACATTTAAAGATTCATTAATATAGATAAAATAGTACACATGATAACAAATTTCACTATAGACAACTTGGCCTGGCGGTGGAGCGATCCATCGGGGGCTGATCCATGAGGGGCGAAGGGTGTTATTGGGAGACTCAATAAGTAGATCATACTACTTATTGAGCTACTTAAAGGGGGAGTAGCAGCGATCAGGTATATAGTTTTTACATGGTCGTTAGATAGATGCCGGTCCAAGTCAAGTAGGATGTCAGACAAATATTTATTGTTAATATCCACTGGTCTAAAATCGACAATAATAATCATTTCGGGGGAAAAAACTCTTCAATGTTTCGTCAATATCTTAAAACTAAAATCAATAAGTATTGTAAAATGTGGGAGACAATTCTTTTATCACATACGAGCCCTTTACTTATTACAGATATTTTTTAGACAAATTTAAAAATGTATCTTTTTATTGTCAGGGACTTGGAAGATACATTACTCGATGAAACGACAGAAAACTTGGACCGCAATTCGCTCGCATCTTTCGGTAGTGGCAACACCACCGATTCGGATAAGGTAAGTGAATCATCGCAGTTTTCATTATTAACAATACACAGGTTATTATTGCATATTTATGCATCACAAAATTTTCGCGCCGAATTGTCTATGATTATTATTTGCAACCCTACACGACGTTAACTTAATTATAAATAAAGGGGTCCACAATGGAACGAGTGTGTTTATATTAGTGAGTTAAAATCAGTGCTATGATATTTTAACACAAGCTGTGGCCCTCGGTTTTACCCGCCGTTTAATTAACAGAAAACTAACTGATCCTAGTAACCGTTAATTATCGAATTTCGTTAGCACACGTACGTTTTGATTTCGTTTAGCGTTTTTTCTAACTTTTTCCATTTTTGTTCGGCACCTAAGGATCGTGTTGTGATGTGTATTCTTGAGCAAGCCCATAACTTTCCTCAAGAATAGGGACCATTAAAAGCAAAAATACGAGACTGCTTGTTTTTACTTATTACTTATTTACAACAAAAAAAAAATGAATAGCATTAGTAGGTAAAACACACTTCTGAAAAAAAAAATGGTTCACTTTTTGTCGAATGTCTTTTTGTATATTCTTTAAAAATCGACAAACTTAAATTTAATAGAGAGCAACGGATGCAAACAAAAATTGAGTAAAATTTGATAGGCTTTAGAAACGCATCCGAACATTCACAACTCAGAAAGTCATCAAAGCTTTGAAACGAGAAATGTCAAAGGAATGGCTTTGACAAACAGGCATTTTTAATTATTTTAGGCACAGACGTAATATTTTACAATCATAAAGAAAGTATTATTATTATTATAGTAGGTATCCCTATCCCCTAGTATCCCTATTCGAAGTTTCATGGTATAGAACGTAAAAAGAAACACAATTAAACCTAAGGGAAAATTATGTGAGGTAAGGATGGTTCGTATCAAAGTGGTTAATAAGGTTCACTTAATAAGGTTAACAGTTTTGAAAGGCTCTGATGCTTGTTGGCGTGGTTTCCCATACAGTACAAATTAATTTAACTACACAAAGAATGTTGGAGACAAGTTTTGAGCGCATTAATTGTCATCAAACTATAGTAAATTAGTTGAATACTTGCTAAACTTCAGTCTAGTCTACAAGACTTTGGGGAGCCAGTAATTTACGTTCTAATAGACATTTGATCCTTCCATTCTTACCTAAGTTATATTCATTGTAAATTATTATTATTACTATTTTTGTATTTTTGGTGTCCGAGGAGATTTTGTGGCTGATTTTAAAAATTCCTTGTTTTTGTTTTTTGTTTAAATTAATCAATTACAACACGGGTAGAACATAAGATACAACCTCACGGAAAGAAAAATTATAAGTATGAATTTTACGTTATTAGAGCACAGCATTATTAGAATGGATCAATAAATGTCAATGAAATCAAAAATATAAATACTCAGAACCATTTCTATGCTATAAGTCAATAAACAAGAAAGAAACAATTAAATATAAGCATTATCATAATACACTTGGTTCAATTAAAATAATAACAAAATTCGAGCAAGATAATGAAAAGAAGTGAGTAATAGAAAAAACATTATGAAAATTATTATGGTACACTGTATTTAGCCCTTTTAAATGGTCCAATTTTTTCAGAAAAAATGTCAATGTCACAAATATATCATTATAAAAACGCAAAGCACAAGAAACCGGTGTATTGCTACCATATTTATTTTTACTAAATCTTATATAAAACGGTCTAAAGTTATGTGCTCGATTCGAATCGGACCTTTCCTTTAGTTTAAAAGTTAAGGTGGTTATAAAAATTAATAAAGTAAAAAAATGCCTCGGTGTGACTGAAAAGCCCTACGCTTAGTAGGTTTATTAATTGCCTACACACGTCATCAATGAAATATACAAACTAATTGAAAACCAGCAATAGGGGATCGGACAAATTTTCAGAAAGTGTTTTAAATTAATCTTCATGGATATTTATTCCCATAAAAAATACTATTTTATTTATTTATAGCCTTTCAGGTACTCAAAATCATGTTTTAATATTGTTTGTTTGAAAATGCCGCCAAAACGCCACGATAGTTCATCTGAGAGCGCGTAACGTCATTTGCGGTCATATCATAACAAAACAGCTGCATTGGCATAAGACAATGATTGCCACTGTGATCGGTGTTTCAGTATCTAGATTAAAAATATTGTAAATAATAAAATTTTATTTCTTTATTTAAATGAATTATATTAAATTATTATTCGACAAATAATCGTAAAAAATATATATTTTCTTTCTAAGTACATTTTAGATTTTAATCTGATTACTGTCCGATCCCCTATTATGTCGACCATCAGGTGATTTGTTATGATACTATACTAATTTTGTTTATGATTTTATCTAAAAAACATTAAGTATGCGCTAGGTTCTGCCTACAACCTCGCCACATTGAAAGTTAAAATGGCATTTTGCATGTAAAATTTCGTCCAAATAAGTACGGTACAGCGGTTTAACCCTGCAAAGTTAACAGACGTACAGAGTTGTTTCACAGTAAGAGCATTAAGAGAAATGATATATAATGTAACAATGATTGAATATTTAATTGAAATGCATTAAAATTAACTTTTGTTTTTCGGTCGATTGTAATAATATTATGTATACATACCAGAGTGAGCCCGCAAATTCGTATGCGTGGTAGTCGGTATAGCGCGTAACTTTTTTGTTTGTATACCGATTGGAATGAAACAAACACTAAGTGTTACGCAAAGTTTTCTACAACACATCAGTGAAAACTGCATTCAGATCGGTTAAGCCGTTACTGAGATTAGCGTGCACAAACGCATAGACAAACAGGCAATAATTCTAAAAACTATTTTTTTGAGATCAGTAACTTAAGTACAACGTTGTACAAAATGTTTTTTTGAAACAATATTTAACGTCTCGTTTACGATTTTATTATATGTATACATTTATACATGTATATAAAATATACAATATATATTTTTTAAAAGACAATTACTTATTTTATTAATGTCCTATTTTAAAATTTCAGAACATGCCATACAATTTTTTTGTTATTAATTAATTGCATGGCAGTAAAAGTGTCAATTAATCTTAGAAAAGACATTGTTTTGTGTAGTTACTTGCCCTCGATTCCGCTTCAGTATGGAAAATTTCACCTTTGACTTTTCCCTGCTCCATCGCTAAACGTTATGTTAATATGTTTAATGGCCTGGAGTATGCTTCTCTACCAGCATTTATGTTGCACCAATAAACCGATTAAGCCAATGGACAGCCCAGTAATTCGATTACGTCCCTATCTGTCGTTGATATACGCCGTAGGGCTCATATTTTAATTTCAGGTAACTTTTTGTAAAATTGCAACTTACATATTTCTGTACATATTTATTATAAAATAATGGTTTTTGATACGGTTTTCACTAATGAAAATATGAACGTTTGTGTATACATGTAATTCGCAGAGAAAAACAGCCGGTCGCTAGTTATAATTAAATGTAAGCTATAATTTAATGCTCATTGCACGATTTCAATGAAAAAATTTGTTTGGTTCCAGCTTGTGTAATTTAATAGTCTCGAGCCAAAGCTAAAAAATACATAAAAATCAGATGTCACGGTGTTCGTTCACCTTAATCTCCGAAGTTAGTTTCAACTTGAAATGTAGGATATAATTTAGAAATAATACACGGACAAAGTCTGGAGCCAAAGCTAACTTATAGATTAATCACACAAAGGTTAAATATGTAACATATGAAAACTTTGATTTATTGATCAAGAAAAACATTGATTAATGTACATCAGCGACTCACAAATAAAACGTTAGTTCAATCTACTACTGAGGTAGCTTATAAACAATAAACTTCCAGTCGTTATAAATTGTGGAAGTTGTAAACAAACCTTTTAGTCAATATTTCTCCACAAACCATTACAGTAGACGACCAAACAGTGTTTAACTGCCTTTTGCTGTTTCATGGAATTCCAATTGGAATATTTAAACAGGAAATCGTAAGAGTTAGTAAATAATTTCTATTTATCTTATCTTATATATAAAAATGAATCCCCATTTCCCTTGGTCACGGCATCACGCGTGAACGGGTAGACCGATTTTAATTCGGTTTTCGCTAATGGAAAGAGGGATGAGCGGGGAATGTTTTAGGGTATATAAAAATTGCACGTTATTAAATTAATCGGCTCGTTTACGTTATTATATGTATATATGTGATGTATTTTGGTCGTGCGTTGAATTTTTTATTTTATTTTTAAACGTACTCTCGGAACAATGCTTTTTTCTTGATGAAAGAGTTATCTTTTCTGTATCCTTTTTTCTTGATGAAAGGGTTATCTTTTCTGTATCTCTTTTCTTGATGAAAGGGTTATCTTTTCTGTATCTCTCACGTGATGACCCGTTGAGTGGTAAGGCGTGAAAGCGTAACAAACAAACAAACTCATTTATAACATTGTTTTGTTTATAAAATTTTCAACAAAATAAAGTCGATATTATTTAAAAAACAAACAAAAACTGGTTCGTATGGACTATTCTTTTAATTAATCTGTGACAATTTTGAAAATTATAAAAAGTTTGTATTTTTAAAATCATACCATTAAAATACGTATACTTCAGGGATTAATCGATATGTCAGACTCAACATGTTTTTGTTTTTGTTGATCTATTTGCCATGGCGTCCTGTTAACGCGCGGTTGCGGTTAAATTAAATTGCACTTCGTGTAAAACGTTAGTTCCCAAAGTGGTCCAGGCGGACCCCCAGGGGTCCACGGGAGACTCGACGGGGGTCTACGTTGGCGTGACAAAAAAAAAACAATCAATTCTCACTTATTTCATTTAGAAAACTCCCCATTCGTGGTTGGAACTCAGCCGCAACCCATTCCATAGTTAGATTTAATCTTCGCATTTTTTTTGTCGAGTTTTGGTGATATGGTAGAAATGTAGCTGCAGGGGGTCCACCGGAACCAGCTAAATTTTGAAAGTGATCTATGAGAAAAAAAGTCTGGGAACCTCTGGTGTAAAACATAGTTTGTATGTCCATAAACAAATTCTCTTTGTTCACTGAAATGAACTGGCGGGGAAATTTAAAGCTATGCTATGAGAGCAACGTAACAGTAGTATACCTATTTAAAGAGAAATATATATATATATTTCTCAGACGATTACGGCAGATGTGTATTGTCAGCAGTTGCAAACCATGATGGAAAAGCTAGCTGTTGCAAACAACCGAGACTGGTCAATCGCCGTGGGCCACTGCTGCTTCAGGACAACGCTAGACCACACACTGCACAACAGACAGTTACCTAATTAGAAGAGCTTCATTTGGAATGTCTAAGATATCCACCGTACCCCCCGGACCCTGCTTCAACAGATTACCATTTTTTTCGAAATTTGGATAACTTCTTGCAAGGGAAAAAATGCAACTCCGATGGGGCAGTCCAAAGCGCCTTCAAAGATTTCATTGATTCCCGTCCGAATGGTTTTTTTAGTAAAGGGATCAATGAACTACCTATGAGATGGCAAAAGTGCATAAATAGCAATGGTACATACTTTGATTGAATAAATATATTATATTTTGAAAAAATCGACTTTAGATTACTCGCTTACAAAACGCCAATTTCATATGTAAGGACCTAATATAAGGTTTTTCATTATAAGTTAAATCGCATAATTTTTATTAATTTTTTTACAAAACACATGTCATATGTCTGCACTTAATATGTTGAGATCTATTATAAATACTAGATTAGTCCGCAACTTCGTACGCCTGGTATTCGGTATAGCGTAACTTTTTTGTTTTTAAAGCATTTGGAATGAAACAAATACTAAATGTCACCGGAAGCTTGGTACAATACATCAGTAAAAACCACATTCAAATCGGTTAAGCCGTTTCAGAGATTAGCGTGCAAAAACTTACAGACAAACTGACAAAATTTCCAAAACCTATATTTTTCACCTCAGTAACATAAGTACAACGTAGTTTTTTTTTTAATATTTAATGTACAGAGACACGGCTCGTTTACGATTTTATTATATGCAAGTCTAATGTTTGAGATCTATTGCAATTAATTCTTCTTTTGTTGGTGCCCGCTTTGTTGATGACATGAATATCTCAGCCGCACAACGCCCACTGCTGGGCATGAATCTCCCCCATAATTTTGCAAAGTGACCGGTCAGAAGAAGCCTGGATCCAGCGTCGACCCGCGGCACTTATTAGGTTGACTTATGATGGACCCTTATCTTATGATGGCCACAGCCTACGCTGCGCCTGTCTCCAGTCGATAACATTTCGGCCCCACTGGTCTTCGGCTGTCTGTACTATGTGTCCTGCTCACTGCCAATACACTTTACTGATCGTAACTTTCATTCGTCTACTCATGCAGTGTAACTGAGAGAGTATGAGACTCGTAGTGAGAGACGTATTTTGATACGGTTTTTGCTGAAGAATAGCGCAATAAACGAGCAAGGTTCGCGTAATATAATATGCAGAAAAAAATTGCAACCGTGCGAAATCCGGAGGCGAAACGCTAATACTGTTGAATAAATATTAGTTTGATTATAATTGTATGGATATATTAACATTTCGAGTGGCCTATTCGTGTTTTTATTCAGATTTTTATTCGGAGTTTCCTAATGCTGTAACATTTTTACAATTGCCATGTTTCTAAGAAGTTATTCAGACGTAAGTCGACGACGCATTACGACATCGATCCCTATAAACTTACGTCATCCCTATGCGAATCAACATACAAATTGTTAAAGAACATGTATTTCTGAAAATTTCTAAAAACTTATGTAAATTATGAATGCGGCCCTAAACACGCTTCCACAAACGCTTTTTATGGAGATTTTTTTTTAGGTTTTGTTAGATTGATTAATTTCCTAATTCTAGCTTTAAACTTTATTGCAGCCATTTTGTGGTGTATCGCTTTTATGCTTAGACCAGCGATACGCTGTCGGCTTCGCATGCAATTTTTTACCTTCCTCATACCTTCCTATATTTATCGCCATTAATGACAGCCGTATCAAGAGCCATTGAGGTGAGTTGGCGGCGAAAGAAAGAGAAGCGGACAGCGATTTTATTTTATAACTAGCTGAGCCCGTTACTCCGTAAGCGTGGTATTCGGTATAGCGCGTAACTTTTTTGTTTGTAAACCGATTGGAATGAAACAAACACCAAATGTTACGGGAAGCTTGGTACAATACATAATTGAAAACCGCAATCAAATAGGTTAAGCCGTTTCAAAGATTAGCGTGCACAAACGCACAGTAAAACGGACAATAATTCTAAAAACGATTATTTTTGATCTCGGTAACGTAAGTACAACGCGTACAAATTGTTTTTTTGTATAGACTAGCTGTGCCCGCGACAGCGTGGTATTCGGAATAACGCGTAGCTTTTTTGTTTGTAAACAGATTGGAATTAAATATACACTAAATATTAACGAAAGCTTGCTACAATACATCAGTGGAAACCACATGAAAACCGGTTAAGCAGTTTCTGAGATTAGCGTGAACAAAGGCATTATAGGCAAACAACAATTTTATGTTATCCTTACTAATTTTCTTATATATAAAAATTGCAATTCGAATTACATATAATATACATATATTATATGTAATTCGAATTGAAAAATTATTTTTGTGTTGGATAGTCCAATAGGAGCAGAGCTTCGATGAAAAATGTTGCAAAAACGGGAAGAATTATACCTTTTGAGAGCTTCGTTTACGTTCGCTGCGTAAACGGGTTAAAGCTACGCAAAAATCATGTATGATGGAATTGTTCCCCTTTAAAAGTTCTAAAAAAAGTCCGCGACAACATAATAATATGCGACACATAATATATAATAACTCACTATAACCTTTTTTATGGTAATCAAATTTGTTTTGAATGCATGCACTGGAAATAATGAAAAATATTAATCTTGTCTTTTAAATCTTGTGTTATTAATTATTTCGTAGGTGGGAAACTCGTGTGTGGTTTCTCATAGATTTGCTAATAAGCAAGTTAGTTTTGTATCGTGTTCTACTAATCCTACACTCGTAAGCTCTTTACACAACGATGCCCACTGCTATGCCAGAGCGGAGGTGTGCATTAAAGCCTTCGTTGTACACCAATTTACACACGTAGGTACTCTTACATGGGAAACAATGAATTTATTAAAAAAATAACAGTAATTATTTTGCTATCTCTAATTCGATTAAATAAAATTCAATACGTAATTTGCATGTAATTAGGTGTAGATTGCAATCTGCCAATAACATTGAAGTAAATTTAGCTTAAGAAAATAGACCAAATTGATGAAATAACCAAAATTGTATCTGTCGTTCAGCGATATATCGTTGATCTAGATATATCGTTGATAACCCGTCCGAAAAAAGTACGGTCAATAGAAAATTATAGGTGGCGTCAGTTAATTTCCTTTAATTTAATTGTATATACTACTAGCGGCCCGCCCCCGGCTTCGCCCGGCGTGCAATTTTTATATAGCCTAAAACATTCCCCGTTTATCCCTCTTTCCGTTAGCGGAAACCGAATTAAAATCGGTCTACCCGTTCACGCGTGATGCCGTGACCAGGAGAAATAGGGATTCATTTTTATATATAAGACTAGCGGCCCGCCCCCGGCTTCGCCCGTGGTGCAATTTTTATATACTAAAACATTCCCCGTTCATCCCTTTTTCCATTAGCGAAAACCGAATTAAAATCGGTCTACCCGTTCACGCGTGATGCCGTGACCAGGAGAAATAGGGATTTATTTTTATATATAAGAAGAAGAAGTACAGTATTGGTATGTTTTTTAAACACATATCTGAAATAAAGTTATTATTAGTGTAGATAATTTTAGCAGCACAATTAGGCAGCTTAGAAGGAACTTCATTAATAATCAAAATATAATTGAAGATTAATTTCAAATTTAATCAAATTTAATATTAATCAAATTTTACTTTTAAGTTAATGGTGTGTCCATTCGTTCGCATATGCGTTCTACATTCACGATTCTACTTTTACAGCGTTAAAAACATGCTCGTCACGTGTCTGTATAAATCCAGCACCGCATTTTTAGAACCTAAAAAAAATGGTCGTAGTCATCACTTCTGAGTGGCAAGTCGCACCCACGCCGTTACTTCTCCCTCAATTAGGTCTTAATACATAATATTTTGAGGTCTTAATACCTAATTGAGAGACCATACGATTCAGTTTCTTTCATATTGTACTAATACGAGTATTATAAGAGTTCCCATGTATCTTTTTGTTTGAACGCTTCAATTTTATTTAATATTTATATGACTTTTATATTCAACTGTACAGTACGCCCTATTGTCCGAGAGTTAACGTAGTAAAAAATAGGTAAAACACAATTACGTCAAGTCGCGTACACACGCGAATTAATTGCCCGCGAGTTGACGTATAACCCATTTCTGAGACTGCCAGTCGAATTTTATAAACTCTTCTTGGATTTAGTAGCCTAATTCTTGAGGAAAATTACAGGCCATTCAACAAATTCCTGCTGGGTCGGCAGCGCACATGTATACTCCCCTGGTGTTGCTTGTGTCCTTAAGCGACTGTAGTCACCTATCATCAAGTGGACCGACAGCCCGCCTGCCACATAAAATAAAAAACGCAAGTGCGAGATGACCTCACGTAAAAAGGGTTCCGTACGATGTTATCTATCCGCACAATATTGAGTGATTTACCATATCATTTTAATATCATGGACTTCTTATACGTTTTCCTATAATCTATAAGTAGAAAACTAATTTCTGTATTTTTTTCAAAATTTTAGGTTTCGTAGATAGAGGGAGGGGGGGGGGGGGAACGGTTGGACATATGGACACACGAGTGATCCTATAAGGGTTCCGTTTTTTTATTCGGACGTACGGAACTCTAAAAAAAAACCTGTAGGAGCCGAGCATACAGAAAAAAATAATTAAAAGTCGTAGTGGCAGGACATACTGCGTTTGCATTCATTTGAGCAGCTCATCTGGCGGCTGTAACAACCGCCTCACAGAAAAACATAATAAAATAACAGCATGTGTGCTGGTGTGTTTCAGTGAGTGAGTAAGTTATGCCAGAGCCTATTTCCTCCTATAATCCCTTATCCTTAAACGTACTATGGTCGCAAGTAGCAGAGCCGTGTAGAATGTGTCGCCAAATGTTGGCGACGCCATACCAACAGACGGTCTCGTCCGCCTCAAAAGATTTCTCACATCAAAAGGAGCAATGCGCGAAAACGATATAATTGCGATACGATCGGTGACCGACTTAGGCCGCCCAGTGAAAACCGAAAATTGCCGAGAGAGACTCGTAAGAGAGAATCCCATTATAGTGAAAACCGAATTAAATTCGGTCTACCTGTTCACGCGTGATGCCGTCACCAAGGGAAATGAGGATTCATTTTTATATTTAGAGACTAGCGATCCGCCCCCGGCTTCGCCCGAGGTGCAATTTTTATATATAAGAACATTCCCCGTTTATCCCTCTTTCCATTAGTGAAAACCGAATTAAAATCGGTCTACCCGTTCACGCGTGATGCCGTGACCAAGGGAAATGAGGATTCATTTTTATATATAGAAGATTAAACAGCGGGTGAAACCGCGCCGACAACTACTTTTTTAAATAAAATCTAACCCGTTCCTAAAATAGAAATATTAATTTAATATTAATTCGTATGTATATTGTTTTGTTTAAACCCTGAAGTAGTTGTCTTCTCTCATATCCAGAAATTTTTGTTACAAATTTTGTTCACAATGTGGTCACAATCTCAGTTTAAGTTTATGGAATTGATATTTTTCTCATATTTTTTAATGGTAAAAGAGCGAAATTAAAACGCCCTTCTCTCGTGTAAATTGCATCACCGCGAAATCAGATTTCGAAATTAGATTTTAAATGAAAATATTCTGAGAGCTTCCACCGACATTGTTGTGAGAAAACGTTTTCCACTGTGGAGGCGAGTCACGCGATTTGCTGTTTGCTCTCCTACAATATTTTGAAATTTGTAATTTTTAAGACTAATTATTTATTTCTAACGGATCGACGAAATAAATTGTGTTGTAAAAAATCTAACTAGCCTTTAACTAAACGAAGGCAATACTCGCAAAAGGAAACATAAATAATATTTATAATTAAATGTATTATAATTAGTAAATCTATACATGTAATAAAATCGTAAACGATCCTTGTCTCTACATTAAATATTGTAAATATGTAACCTAAGAAAAAAAAATGTTTAGAATTTTTGTCTGTTTGTCTCTGCGTTTGTTCGCGCTAATCTCAGAAACCAAAATTCTATAATGTTAGAGGTTGATATTGCAATCGTGGAGTATTCTCGGAATTCTTTCCAACTGTGTCAATTTACTTTCAACTTTGTTTCTACGTTGAACACAACTAAATGACATACTTTTAAATTGTTTTTATTTATTATGCCTCTTAAGAGGAGAAATACTTTAATGTAAAAGGCGCTTTTGATATTTTTCTTGGTATAAGCTACGCGCGACAGAAGCGGACAAACAGCGGAGCACAACTAGTTGTTTGTAAAATTAAGTAAATGTGTCTTAAACCTCGTGTAAACGAACAGTTAAATACTTATGTAATTTCATCCCCAATAAATAAAGGGTTTTTCAATAGGGTCGCGCGGACTTTGACAGCGTGTAGCGGCCATCTTGGTAAAGCGGTAGCTGTCAAATTTGGCGTCAACACATATTTAGTCGTGACATTTCACCATGGAACGCTACACGTTTCAACAACGTGTAGAAATTGTTAAAATTTACTATCAAAATCATTTCTCTGTTCGCCAAACGTTCCGTGCGTTGCGTGCGTTGCGTAAATTTGAGACCATCGGTGATCGATGAAGCAGTGTCTGATCGTTGGAGAATATTGTTGTCGTTCGGGACAGTGTGCGAGAAAACCCCAGAGAGTCCATACCGCGTCGTGCGCAAGAGCTGGGTCTTTCTGCGACAACAACTTGGCGGATTTTGCGTCGAGACTTGCGTTTTCATCCATACAAAGTTCAATTAACTCAAGTGCTAAAACTCGACGACTACAGACAGCGCCGTGTATTCGCTGATTCGGCTTTAGAGCATTTGGCGGCTGACCCTGCTTTCAGAAAAAAAGAAAATGATCTTCAGTGATGAGGCTCATTTCTGGTTGAGTGGCTCTGTTAACAAACAAAATTGGCGGATTTGAAGCGACGAAAACCCACGGGAGATTTATCAGGTGCCTCTACGCTCTGAAAAAGTCATTGTTTGGTGTGGATTTTGGTCCAGCGGTATCATCGGCCCTTATTTCTTCGAAGATGCGCAAGGAACCGCGCTTAGTGTCAATGGCGACCGATATCGGATGATAACAATCTTTTTGTGGCTTAGGATAGATGATATGGATCTCACAAGCATGTGGTTCCAACAGGACGGCCCCACTTGCCATACTGCACGGGAAACATTAAATTTATTGGATGAAAAGTTCGAAGGCTTCGTCATCTCGCGTGTTGGCAACATTAACTGGCCACCGAGGTCGACGACTACTCAGCGGGTTCAGCTAGTTATAAAAAAAGTCGTCCGCCTCTGTCTGTTTTTCCGCTAACCTTTTCTAAATCATCAACGAATTTTGATACGGTTTTCACTAATGGAAGGAGCAATAAACGAGGGAGATTTGTATATACGAGGGTAACAAAGAGATTTTTTAGACACTCGAAAACTAAAATGTACGAAGCATAATATGCCTCAATTTATTATCAAGTGCAACTGAATACGCCTTTAATCCTATGTCTTTAAAAAAAGGAAATTTATTTATGAAATTATTTGTTTGGTATAGGGATAGTATTAGTAATTGTTGTTTTAAAATCACGATAAAAGGATTTTACGCTGTACACACTTTGTGAAGTCTAGGAATACATATTGATACGGTTTTCAGTAATGAAAAGAACGTTAAACGAGAATCATATACTACACACAAAATTATGTATTTGCAGAAAAAATTGCATCTCTAGGAACCAGGATACAGGTCGCTTAGTGCCTTATTAAACAAAGTTAATTTTTTGTCCATATTTGGCCATAGGGGAGACCGAAAATGAGGATTTTCGACTGGATATGCAGAATATATTACTTTCTTGACGTGCATTGACTTTTAACATTTGAACTTTTTATTTGTATACAATAAATTTGTTAATGTTCAAACTCTTTCATTTCAAATCCAACACAGTTCTTCAATATTATCATGACTTAGTTTTGAAGTAGAGCCGCTATTGAGTATACCTACATGTATTACTGCGTAATCATATTTAAATGAATACCCCTTCCAGAGGGAAAAATCTCTTTAATTTGTTTGTGCCTACACTGCGGGACGGTCTAATAGAGAATTCGGCCGCTTCGTTTCGTGATCCGACTCACTTGAATTCTGCTTATTTTATATTTTATGAAGGGACTTATAGAGCAGAAAAATTGACTTAATATAATATAATACATTCTATTTTATATAGTCTTTATGCTACTAATTTTTTTTTGCGGGAAACAATCATTGGCACTATTTTTACAAAACATGATTGTCATGAAGCAGAAAGTATAAGCAGAGCAGATAAGCAATGTCAAAACAATATTCCTGAGTGTCCCTCCAGGAACGGTGGAATGCCCGACAGATGTCGACCGTAACGTCCTTCAGGATATATTTCCGGTAATCGTTCGTCTTAATAACTTCGTCCGCAATTGCACAGACAAAGCCTTCAGTTTCCCCAAATAGGTCACCGAAACGTATCCAGTTCACTGACATGAGCGAGTCCACAACAGGTCACGTCAAAGCCTTGAGAATCGCCCATGCAGCTTACCTTTGTATGTATAGGTACTGACGCTCTTGGGTGAATAGATCTACTAGCTTACGCCAGTTTTCCTTTGCCAGAGACAGTTGCGTGAGGTTTTTGTCGTGATTTATCCTGTCGACCATCGGCGTTGAGAAAAAGTGTTCCCTAAGTTGCATACCTCACAGTTAAGAGAAATAACCGCGACCACTCAATTTCTGTGGGTGTAACGTATGACTAACGTCCTCTCTAAGCTATCGAGCTCAGTTTATACCAGAGAAGTACGTAGACTATATCTTTATCAGTATCTGAAATACTCGAGGAGTGTGACCTCGGTGGTCTGTCGGTGAGCGTGTGCAATAAAATGTGTCGGTTGCCCTTGAAAGTCCCGATCGGCGTCGTCGTCTAGTAACGGATTAGGTGCGTCCTTCGTTCGGCGCATCGGTGGGTACACCGAACGTGGAATAAATTGGGGAACTGTGGCTCGATACGGGAGACGGAGGCTGCGTAGTGAGCGGGCGAGTGACGGCGAAGCGTTAGCGGTTCGGATGTCTCAGTGACTCAGTCAGTGGCGGTAGCGCCGCGCGCCGCACCGCACGGACGGGAGGCGGCCGTCGCTTTACCGCCTTCGCGACTCGCATTATGGGCACTACTCCGCCCCCCGCCGCACACCCGAAACAGACCAAGAGCCGACGCAAGATCTCGCTGCCATGGTTCCGACAGAGTTCGGTCAGTGCGCCCCACGCGGCTCTCTCCAGACAGCACACTATAGACACGCCGGGTTCATTCCACGCGCGTCTTCTCAAAGGCAACCGCCAACGACAGGTGATGCAGCGAATCCCGCCTGCGCTTGCCACCTTGCACCTCATTTCATACGACCAACTATCACTCGCACCTACACTGCACCTTCTACGATAGAGGACATCAGATGTACTCCGAATTATTGCGTTGCCATTGCTTTGCTCAATAAATAAATAAATAAATGTGCGAAATACACGTCTTTAAATTTGCTCTCTTTTATTACATACCTATTTATTAATAGAATCACTAGTATATAAATAAATCCTGTTTATTTTCAAATATATTTTAACACTTGTAGTTATTAATTTATTTATTTATTGGCACAATCATCATTTTGTACAGATAAAAAATTTCTTTTAAAACATTCAAATTTTAATCGGTTACCGTCTTATTTTGATTTGTTTGTTTTTAACGTATCTCAAACGAGAGACGTGTATGAAAAACAGATAAACATTCCCTGATTCATTTGTTTTGGCATCGGCGATTTAGTAATTTTTTTTCTTTTTTATTTAAAAGAGACACTAATGCTTCTTTTTGTATAACATGCGAACAGTTTATGTACGTTTGCGAAGTCAAATAGAGCAACAATTCGCGAGGGGAATGTCTTGTTTCGGTCTATACGTAAACATTGAGTTTTATCGTTTATAACAATCGCCAAATAGCTGGAGCAATCAAGAAAGCTTTGTTCACAATTCTGTTTGACAAGCGACATCAATCATAAACGCAAAAATTCCGCTCGGAACGCATCCGCAGCTTTCAATGCCACAATCGCGAGCTTTGCGTTCGAAATATTTTTTCCAAGGGCACGTCCACCAGAGAATATCAGCTTGTTATACAATCTGTACATCGGTCTTTATGCGCCCACTGTAGACAACGAAAGCGTTATTATTGCCGACTAAAGTGGAAGAAAATTCCATTATTTTTTTTTTCGTTCTGCATATTTTCGCTGGTTCATGTTAGAGGTCGTTGTTATTTTCTAATTTACATAACTGCGGACAAAGCTTTGAAGCAGGTCTTGTCCACGGAAAGAAGAAACGCGAAGCGATTTTACGCAGACGCTAATTAAAACAGGGATCGTCTTGTTAAAATAAAATGTAGGTAAACTTTCATAAGAATGAATTTATTAAAATAATAATAAAAAAATCTCCGTTTTATTTGTAGCATGTTGTTTAAAATGCGTGTTTTAAACGCTTATTGTTTAGTATATTTTAATTGAACAGAGACTGCTTATTATTAGGGGATATTTCCATCGACATCCCCATCGACAAATGCGGAACTTTCGCATCGATTTAGACATCTGCAGCAATCAATGCAACCTTTTCCAGATGCGGATATTAACTATGGAATTATTGTTTCTAAATTGTCTACTAAAATTTTGATTACTTAGTAAAAATCTATTAAAAGGATTCATTTCAATCATTTAGTATTGCACATAAGAATTAAATATATTAAAGAAATTGATATTTATTCTGCATCCGTTGGACTGAATTGTGTGAATCGCAGCCCTGGATTCGTCAATAGGCCGTATAGGTCACGGCCTATGGGCGGCAGCGGCCTAGGGGCGGCGGATTTTAGATGATTTTTACACGCTTTCGGAAGCCATCAAATTCTTGTGCGATAATAAATGCAATAATTACCTAATAAAGGCCTAGGTATCTACCTAGGCCACCAGGAAGAGGCGGCACAAAGTGAAGGGGCCTATACTCATGAAAAGTATAAATCCGGCACTGGTGAATCGCACTATTACTGGCCGGTTAACACTTTTAACTAACCGTTTAAAACTTTGTTCAGTCAACGTTGCGAGGAAATGTCGTGCATTAGAGTTTGGCTCGGCCAAAAATTTAAGTCGCTTTTGCATATTCCATTAACTGTTTGTGCAAACTGCGGGCCGAGTGAAATTATTATTCGAAGTGCGGGTTTAGGTATACAATTTTCGTATAAAATCCACCAGATAAATACATAAAGGGAACGAATGAAAATTACACCCGAACTTGAGTCTCGCTCGAGTCAACTGTTTCAAAGCTTTATAAACATAACTAGCGAAACTTTTCTCTCCCTTATTTAATGTTCATTTCGTTTGTGTTCGTTCTTGGTCCGTGGGACGCCACGTTCGGGAACTTAATTGGAAATAGGTTACGAATAAAAAAAATAAGGTTTCATATTGTTAAACAGAACTGTCGTCCGTCAAATCGACACTTGAAAAAAACAACATTGTATCCCATTTTGGCTAAGTTTACAAGAGAGCGTTTAAGATTTTTTGCTTTGAAACATCGTCCTCCCACTTTTTGGCTATATTATATAGGTTTTAGTTTTATTATACTTAGTTTTTTGCGCTCTTTGAAATTACGATTTATTTATTTTAATTTTTTTTTTGCATGTTACCATATGGAAATAATGGAACTTTTCAGAACAACATTTTAAGTACAGTTTCAATTATACGACAATATTGCTGTAATAAAATATTATGTATTGGATAATGATTGTAGTGTGTTAAATTTTAAGTTAATGAAATTGTATTTTTTCTTACAATGGTTCTAAAACTGCACACAACTTTAAGTAACTCAATGTTTTTAACACATAAAACTGATTATTTTTCAAGTTTTTTCTACTCAAAAGTCGATATCATTTTAAAAAAATAGTAATTTAGTTGTGTATTTAAAAAACATTTCAAAATGAGATACAATGTTGTTCTTTTCAGGTGTCGAAATATGTTCAATTTTTTCACAGAAATCAGATAAAAAGTATTTCTTCTCTGAATATTCTGGCTACCAACAATTCAAAGTGTTACAAAAATTAAGTGGTTCATTGTTTTATACTGAGACATATGCGATTTTCAAATCTAATTGTTTATAATACATATAACGATACCCTCTATCATATACATTTTATCCCTGAAACTGGGATAAGTTGCCGTTTATTTAATGGTTTATTTAGGGTAATAGTTACAGAAGACAGACCCATGTAATAAGAGCAAGTGTGCTCTGTTTTACGCGTTGTGCCCTACAACTGCAACTGAAAGTATTCTCTTAATGAAGTATTGGTTCGTAAATACCGTTTATCGTTTCTATTGCGTCCTAGCGACCCGAACCGGCTTCGCCCGGGGTGCAATTTTTATATATATAAACATTCTCCGTATATCCCTCTTTCCATTAGTGAAAACCGAATTAAAATCGGTCTACCCGTTCACGCGTGATGCCGTGACCAAGGGAAATGGGGATTCATTTTTATATATATATAAAAGATAGATAGAGATTATGAGTTGTAGGTTTCCGGGATGATGGCCTAGGTCTGTTAGAAATTCTTCCAAACGTTTCGTCAACAACTGCGGTTGACATCCTCAGTGGTGTAGTCCGTATTAGAAGAAGAAGTACATCACATCACTGCACCGCAATGCACCAAACTGTGACACACTGCACTGCACTTCACTTCTGCACTTTTAGACTTCTCGAGCGAGACTTCTCGAGATCCCGGAAACCTACAACTCATATGGATACCGGCCGAGAAAATCTACATTCTACTATTAGATAGAGATTATTTTACACTAATCATCGCTTCCGTAACTCATCTCAACGAACGTTCTTTAAATGGCGTTATATACAAATCGTATTTATTTATTGTATTTCTATTATAAATTATTGTTTTATAATGTATATATTTGCTTATGTTTATTATGTACATGCTGTTGACTCCCACGATACAAGCACAGCTTAGTTCGGTTAATTATGTTAACCAGTGATATCTCAACTGGTTAACATATTTTAAACACAGAATTTTATTTTATCTTAACCAAATATGTACTCTGACAAAATAAATAAATACTGACTACACGTCGCTTAATAAACCTTTTCCTGGGGACGGAGATCAGTGGTCAGCAGGAAGTAGGGAGAACGAACAAGGGTCAGTGAGTGGGAATAATTTCCATAATTTGTTTGACATAACCACTCAATGTTCCAATAAGGGTACAGCGAAATGCAAAAGATTTATCAATGGCATATTTTAGCAAAGCCCGTCTCTGCCGGTCTTTTTATGAGCGTTCCGAAACTCAATTTATATTAGTAGGAAGCTCTTAAATAGATTTTTGTAATTAATTTCGTTGGTTTAGCTTGGAACACCACTTTTGCACGATTCAATTTCTGAAAGGACGTATATTTAACGCGGTGTCGCCAAGGCGTTTGTAATTATTATATATGCTCTACCTAGAGTCTTCACACCTCCTATTAAAATGTATTAAGTTTTGCACGCGTGATAATGAGTCCACGAGGGCTGTCTTTGTACAGGAACACTGTGGGATGGGATAAGTGTTGCTCTGAAATTCACTCTGCCGTGCATATTTTAAGGATAAATGATTGCAGAAAGGCTCACGGCCCACTGGAATGTCTTCGTCGTCGTCTTCGCGTAGAAGCATAACCTGTGCAAGTGGGCTGATGACCCTGATAAGGATAGAATAGGGGATAGGAAGGTACTACTTGTAGCATCGGACTCAATAAGTTAATGAAAATTTTACAATTTGCCTAAAATAATATATATAAGTATGTGTACCTACACCCATACTCAAAAGGTTTAACTCGGCTATTATTTTTAATTCAATTATAAATACTCAAAAGTGACTACATATATTCAATTATATAATAGCTGTGCCCGCTACTTCCTACGTATGTTAATATATATAAGTATGTGTGTGTACCTACATACATACATACACACACACATATATATATATTGCGTTACAATACTGTTACTGTCCCTAATATAATATATTATAAATGGATTGACGCCTCATACATCAAATCTGTCGACTTGTTCTAGGAACATATAAATGGACAAACATCATACCGCCTTTCCCTCCATTCTTCGTTTCGCTGCGATAAAAATCGAAAGAACTTTGCATTTAATATCGGTTTACTTATTGCTTTTATTTAATTTAATTATTAGAGAACATCCCCTAAACAATCTCAGTAAATAAAGAGACACTTGTTCTTAATTCAGGGCTCCATAAAATAAAGTTAAAATACATAAAATAAAATTTCCTTTCAAAGTTATCAAATGATGTAACCATTCTATCTATAACCACATTTAAACCATTGAATAAAAGTGAATTGTGAATTAAATAAAAATAAATGTTTATTGTACCTTGTCAGGTACGTTTTTCCCCTGTTTGTTAACCGATTATCTTTCTCTTTGTTTAGTAGCTATTGACGACCTTTAATATTCAATTTAAAAAAAAAAGTATTGTTATGACCCACTATCGAAATGATTATGATCGAATTTCGGCCAGTAAACGATATTAGTGCCCATCGTGTGCTTAATTTTTTTGAAAATTGATTATTTACTTGAAATGTTCAACCACGGTTGTTTCTCGCCGGTTTGGTTCCCAGTCGGAGGCCTAAGTAGATTCAGCTACTTGTGTTAATATTTGACGATCCATAAGTAAATGCTTGTTAATGTTTATTTACAGACTAGCTGTTGCACGCGACTTCGTCCGCGTCTCTTTATAAAATACTATGTTATTCGTTGATAATGTAGCTTTCTATAGGTGAAAGGATTTTTAAAATTGGTCCAGTAGTCTGAGTTTATTCATTACAAACATACATTTGTATGGAGAAGGGGTAAAGGGGCGAGATGGGAGAGAGTGGGTAGCCTATATTACTCGCTGATAATGTAGCTTACTATAGTTGAAAGAATTTTTAAAATCGGTCCAGTAGTTTTTGAGTTTATTCATTACAAACATACATACTAATATTTTCTCTTTATAATGTTAGTATTGATAGATCCATCAATAAAAATAAAAATTCACTATCGTCATTATTAATAGCGCTTCTAATGACGATAGTGAACAATTTTTTTTATCTCGGTAACATAAGTAATAAGTACAACGTGTAAAAAGTGTTTTTTTTTAATCATATGATTTTATTATATATTGTACAATATAGATTTTTATTTCAGTTAAACTATAATAAGAACATTAAAATTTTATCATTTTGACTGAATCTCAGCAAAACTTCAAAAAACTGAAGCTTGATAAAATTATATTATAGAATTGTATAATATTATGGATAAATTTGCTATAGATTTGCCGCTCCTTTATGCGGAATACAATTTGCTTACAACGAAACCCATTCTGGAGAGAAGTTGTCGATAGTTATTACTTACTTGAATTTCATTTTAAGTTAAACTATTCATCTGAAAATTGTATTATTGATTACTGAAATCCGAATTCATACACGGACAAATACGTAAAAGACGCGTTAACACAGCTCGCTGCACCCTCTTCAAGTGTAATCGGATAAATATTACAGTTATAAAATATTAAACTTGTAACATATTTTTGAAAATATACCCCGGTGCGGCGTTCCATCCACGTGAATATTTGGTGTTACGGACGGCTTGCTTTATTTGTATTCTGTTGAAAACCATTTTACGAATTTTATCATTATTATTGAATTTTATCACGTTTCCAGCGCAATGTCTGATCCAAGGATTCATTTATGTTATTCAGTTCAATCAGATATGGTTGTGTAACCGCAAAACTCTGCCGGGCGTTAGGGCTTCGCAGGCGTTCCGACAGTTACTCACCGACCAAAACCCAGAGGCAGACACTACATGAGACCTGTGTTATCTCGAGGGCGCCAACTACTTGTGGGTGGACTTAGATGAAGGAAAACCAAGACTTCAATCAGACAGCACTTTTACACACAATAATACACAATATGATAAAAGAATTAAAATATAAACAAATGGGAAAACAAAATTTAAAAGTTTAGTCCGAATGCTCCTCGCAGAAGGCGGGAGATGCTCTCAGACACTGTCGCATCAAAATTTACTGTGACCTCGCCGAAGTGATGCCACGTGGCCTGGCGACTCTGCGGAGGGATATGTGGATAGCGAATACCTTCCGACACGAAGATGTCTCGTCCTCCAACTGCGACGCAGTGGAAGTTCAAACCAATGGTGGCTTGGATTGCTGGACGGTGAGACCGACGCAGGAGTTGCAGGGTGGTTCACACTCGGTGTGCAGTGTTCCGATCCTCTGAACTATCTATCCGGCAATTGCCAGATATATCTAATGTCGACTAAAAAAACTAATTCAGTCGCGACCTAACGGCTAAAAGCCATAAATATACTTTAAACGACCGCGTGGTAAGCGAAACGCTAGGCGGGTTGCTAAAATAACGAGAATCGCCGAATCTAATGGAGCTCCTAATCTCACGAATGCTCGGTGACCAGAGAACACGCGTGGCTGCTGCCACCGTCCCACCGTGCCTCGGCCCGAATCTTATTATTTCCGATTGCCTGTCCGCGAAGCTTCTAGAACAATCTGTTCTTTATATTATCATTGCGTGTTTTACCGACACTCGGAGACAAAGTACGCGACGCAAAATTAGAAGTGTTTTGCCGACATAAATAATTGACCTTATCCCCAGGAATTAAGGCTTGTGCGTCGGCCTAAACGTCCTCCGCGGTGTTGACATCGGCAGATATCGCTAAAATGGGTGCCGCGGGACCGCATTCGTGCGCCCAACCGCATCGGCGAGCTAGGTAACCCGCCTGGCGATAGATTTCAGTGCCCAAATATCAGTCGGTTTAGACTTTTATTACTGAATTAAATGAATTTACAAAATATCGGAATCAATGAAAATATCGGAGTTTTCATGAGATATACAACAACTATATCTATACTAATATTATATTATATTATAAAGAGAAAGGATTTGTATGCATGTCTGTATTTTTGTATGTTTGTAATGAATAATCTCAAAAACTACTGGACCGATTTTAAAATTCTTTCACCTATAGAAAGCTACATTATCAGCGAGTAACATAGGCTACTCACACCCCTCCCATCTCTCCCCTTTACCCCCCTCCATACAAAATTTCCGAAATTGAAGTCTTTATTTTCATTTTGAATATTCGAACAAATTGAGTTATGGTCGTTTTAATTGGCATATTTTGTCAATTTTGTAATTGTAAGTGTTTAATTTTATTCTGCATTTATTGAGAAAATGTTAAAAGTATAAGACGCGGTTTTGAGTTTTTGTCTCTGTTCATCTCTTTCATTCATCACTCACGTGGTTCGTTCGCATAGTTTGACCGATGGGACTATTTTGCCCCTTCCACTCCAGAGACGTTGTCATATGCCACAAATGTCCTATAGCATTTTTTAAATTGTGTATAAAGTACTAGATTCCAAAAAAAACAACTAGATCAATTGAAATTTAAAAATATAACGTGTTTATCATTAGAAATGGTTCAACTTACCAACCATATTCATTGGTGAACGATCTTCTATTCAAAGTTTATTTATTGTATATGTATATTTTATTCTAAACATAGATTTCTGGTTTTCCGTCTTAAAAATTACATAAAATCTACTGGTTTTGTAGATATCTCCTTAACCGTTTAGATATTTAGATTTATCCGAAGAATAAAATTACATTTTAAAGAATGCACTACCCTTAGGTGGTGCATACTCTACTGTGGTATAGTATTTCTCATGGTATAGTATATGGTCGTTTTAATTGGCATATTTTGTCAATTTTGTAATTGTAAGTGTTTAATTTTATTCTGCATTTATTGAGAAAATGTTAAAAGTATAAAATAAAAATGTAATCCATGAAATAAAAACGTAAATAAAGAAATGTAATAAAATAAGATCAAGTTGAAAAAATGGAACCCCTTAAAAATAAAATACTTAAGTACATAAAACTTAAAAACAAATAAATAATAGAATGTAAAAAAAAAACTTTAAAATAAAAATTGGTCTATGGATAAAAATGTAAAATATAAATAGTGATTTCAAAATAAAAAACTGCTTATGTCCTGCAAAAAGATACTCTACGTTTATCCCAAAATGTTTAAAAAATAAATGTCCAAGTGAAAGGTCAATACAATTCAAAAATATTACAACACATTAAACAACTTTACACAACAAGAACACTTCAGGATATCAGATCGTATCTAAAAATGTCTTGCCCGAACTAAACTTTTAACTGAAAAATGAGGTTTGAGAAATCTTTATTTTATTTGAGTAACAAGGGGCTGGCGCCTTTTGATGAAATGTTGTGTTTTGTTTTATCAAATAGAAGGCTTTTATTATTTAATAAAAAAAATATAAACCTCGTTGTTTTATGTTAAGATCAGTGGTAGACAGGCTGACGGTTCACTTGATGGTAGGTGATTACCGTCGCCTATAACACAAGCAACGCCAAAGCGGCTGCAAGTACGCTGCCGACTACAGCCTTACTCACTCACCGAAACACAACAGCACACGTGCTGTTATTTCACGGTGTTTTTCTGTAAGGCGGTGATTACTGCCGCCGGACGGGGTGCCCAAATGACTGCGAAACGCAGTGTGCTCTGCCACTACTTTCTAGACCAGAGCCAAATTTTAAAAGTTCATCTTTCAAGGTTGACCCTGCCGGGAATCGAACCCGGGAACCCTAGAACGGAGCGTTAAGGCAAGCCCCATTCATCCAACGGGCTCGTTATTAATCATTTCTTTAAAAAAAAATTATAATTGCCATTAAAAATATTTAGACTAAGAAGCATTAATTTTTTTAATAAGTATTAAGACAACGACAATCAAACAGTTCAATGAAGAAATTGCCGGAAACAATAAAAAAAAAACCAACAGTCCTCTTGGTATAATATTTTACTCCTTTCGATGTATCTAATCCCCATCAATTACTCGATTGATGCTTCGATTGATTGTTACAAAACTATTTTAACGAAGTCACGCGCTTCAATTTTTTTTAAATACCTTCCTTTGTATTTCGATGAATTAAATTTATTTTATTGATCACGGAATATGCCACGAAAATGATGCGTTTTAAGTATTGGCGTAATTAATTACACTTGGCTCTTGTTTTTCGGAAAAACTTGAAATGTACTCGTAGCAGTTCGGATGAGAGGTCAGGGAAAAAAGGGAAAATCACATTGAAAGTCGTCAGTTGAGAAATAAAGTTTGGCAATTTGTAATGGTGTACCGAGTGATGAGTAAGCGGAAACGCGAGCTTTATTCGCAAGTCACTCCTCGGGTTAAGTTTATTACACGGGATATCAATTTGCTATTGTACAAACGTCACAAGCGTAACTAACACAACACTCTAGTAACTTATTGTCTCGTGTGAATAGAAGGGTGTATTGGAGGCAGTGTGTCGAATAATTGTGGCAGTATCGCGATGTAGTATAACAATCGAGTCTTTTTTTTTGGCTCAAGTGTTGTCTGCTAACATTGAAAAATCTCAATGCTTTTGAAAGAGTTATTCTCGGGGATTCCCCGCGTGACATAGACAAGAAAATCTGTATAATTGAATCACCGACATAACACGTTAACTAGCTTAGCACTTAACCCGCTAAGCTGGATGATCTGCTCCAATTTATGCTGTCCGGCTATTTATGAGCACTTACTTAGGGCGTCTATCCAGGAGGCATCTATCGAGGAGGTCTAGAAATCAGAGTTTATCAACACTTAATTAAAATAGTAAATATAATTCTCTAGATTAATAAATCAATCATACAATAATCTTGTTTTATCGTGGTATTGAGGGCGCAAAACACAGCTCCAGTTTTCCATATATATAAATAGTAGTTTTGGGAAAATAGTCAAAGGGTTTTATATTCGCGTTTTTATTATTCGTACAAATGAATGGCCGGTGAAAAAACTGTTAGCTTCGCGTTCTGTAAAACAAGTAATGAATATTTTACGTACAATTCGTTTGACTCCCTTTCAATTAGTTTTACGTACGTAGGGAGCTTCCCGCAAAAACAATTTTAATAAAACAATATTTTCTGTTATTTTCCGTGCAGGCAGCGCATATTAGACTTTGAACCCCCTCAATAGACGCGGTTTTGAGTTTTTGTCTCTGTTCATCTCTTTCATTCATCACTCACGTGGTTCGTTCGCATAGTTTGACCGATGGGACTATTTTGCCCCTTCCACTCCAGAGACGTTGTCATATGCCACAAATGTCCTATAGCATTTTTTAAATTGTGTATAAAGTACTAGATTCCAAAAAAAACAACTAGATCAATTGAAATTTAAAAATATAACGTGTTTATCATTAGAAATGGTTCAACTTACCAACCATATTCATTGGTGAACGATCTTCTATTCAAAGTTTATTTATTGTATATGTATATTTTATTCTAAACATAGATTTCTGGTTTTCCGTCTTAAAAATTACATAAAATCTACTGGTTTTGTAGATATCTCCTTAACCGTTTAGATATTTAGATTTATCCGAAGAATAAAATTACATTTTAAAGAATGCACTACCCTTAGGTGGTGCATACTCTACTGTGGTATAGTATTTCTCATGGTATAGTATACTCTCTGTAAATATTACTAGTTAATCTGAAATAATTTAATGTTTTTGTTTAATTTAGAGAAAAAGTATTGGAATGTATAGATAATTTATAAAGTAAGTTTGTATGGTGTTCCATCTGTAATAAATCGATGAACGCCGGCTGAACGCACGAAAAGTGATTGTCTCATTGACTCATTGTCCCGTTACGTTCGAGCCGATGCACGATCGGAGCGAGAGCGCGGCACGAGCGAGCGAAAGGCACGATCGGCTTGCGCCGCATCTATCTCTCTTCCACTCGATTGACCTATGCGTCCGAGGAGAGAAACAATGTTTTGTTACGACGTTATCACGTTAAACTATTGTCCGTAAACCGACTTTACAGACAACCATTTTTTTTTATTAATTTCTGTCCTGTTGTTGTATATAACGTCGGTGTCTTTCGTGCAGTGAATAAAAGTCTTTCTTTCTTTCTTTCTTTCTATACTTCATTATATAGTAATTTTAAAGTAATCATTTATTAATGTAAAAAAAAAACTAATATATTTGTATTTTCAAAATGATCGATAAATTTGTACATTTGCACACGACCTTCTTCATAAGATCATTTAAATTTGCAAATTCAGTTTGAATATATAATTTAGACGTCCATATTATAAGTTCTCACAAAATAACGCGAAAACCGATTTCTATTCTTTGTGTACTAAATTTAATAGAGTAGGAATCACTTTATGAAAACACATCCCCTGTCCTAATCGTGTCATATGTCCCATGTCTTATCAGGGTCTGATTTGCACTTGAATCATCTTTGGTTTTAGTAGCCATGTATGTACAATCAAGTGGACCGTCCAGATTGTTAACGGAACAATACATCCCAATGACTGACGATTTAATTTCGCTTCGTGTTTTTAACATTGAAGCGCTTTTCTAAAAAAAATGTATGGAAATTATTCTACAATTGACTTTAAAAACTTCTACGTCTCTTTAGCTATTCAAAATAATAAAAATAATAATATTAAATTGGCAAAACCTTGACGAAATAACTGTATAGGTAATTTTAGTTTGAGGTAAAAATAGCGAAAGACGTAAATAAAACAAAAAAAAAAATTCGGAGTTATAATAATTCGCAATTATACATAATTCATGTTCGACATGGCCGTCGTTATTTATAACAGAAATCCTCATTCTTTTTCTTATATTATTTTTCAAGACAGGAGTTCGCAGAAGTCCGGAAATACATAATATATAGATTGTCTAGTTCCAAGCAACTTTTGTTGCTTTTTAAAGTTTTTACTAAAAGTTAATACCTTTTAACTTATTCGTTAGTGAAGGTGTCAATTTTTCAACAAAAAAAAACACGTTTTCAGACGGTTTTTCGCGAATAACTCAAAAAGTAAGAATTTTATCGAAAAAAATCATTCGTAGTAAAAATGAATGCTCGGTTTATGGTGTCTGTAGACCGAATACAAACTGAGTAATAGCTTGTTGAAGGTTGGTTCTTATTCGTCAAATGGCGACATGAAATAATCAAAATACAATCCATTTTTCGGGGAATCTTTAGTATAGAGTCTCTGTTTACGCCTTGAGATATTATGTCATTTTAATATCGTCAGGAGAGTGATATATTTTAATATTGTTCGTCAATTATTATTATTCTTCTTAGGATTTTTTCATAATCCCTCCTTCCTCGAAAATACTAATTGGTATAGTTTGAAATACCTTTATATCCCCGGTGCTTGCACGCCATCTTTTGAAAAAGCCTGCAGTTTTTTTTTATAGTTTAATTAGGAACCTGCGGTTCGATATGCAACTGTTAATAGGCTTACCTTGCTTTCTATAGCAAAAATGAAATGTATTTTCTTTTTAAATTAACCGTCACAACCTCTGTGTGGTGAACTAAACCCATTGGAACAGAAACCATATTAATACATTCCGTTAGAGCTCTAGTGGGATAAAATTGTTTAATCAAAATTTACGGCTTCCGTGACCGCAGTGGAGGTAGCATTTTTTTTTTTAATAATAATCTTTGTGTAAAATATAACTTACTTCTGTTTGATATTAGAAAAGCAACTTAAGGAACAGCGTGTCCTTAAGATTTTTTAAGAATTTGTCATTTTTTGTTTGTAAAATATCGAAAATTCTTATCGGTACCGTAACTAACCATCGCTTAGTCATCCACCACCATCGCTTCACAATGCACATCCCCAGAACGACATATCTAGGCTCTTAAGAGACATAGTCATTTTAAATAGCCTTTAACCTTCCTCAAGTATTGGGTTATCATATGCAAAAATAAATCTAAATTCGACTAGTAGTTTCAGAGTTTAGCACATTAAACCAAACAAACAAACTCTTGATCTTATTATATTAGTATAAACTAGCTTTTGTCGGAGACTGGAACAGATTTTTTCTGATGAAAAACCTATGTCCTCTGTAGGTACTCCTAACAAGGTATGTCCAAAATTTCTTGATGATTCTTTTTCGGTTGAACAGTTGAGGCGTAAAAGCGTAAAATTATTATTATAAGTAAATATTATTATTGGATTAATTTTTAATGTGTTAAAGTGATCATATCAATCGTTACTTATACATAGAGGTTTCATTATAGAATTACTAGCTACTCGTTCTTGCTCCACACCTGGTCCAATTTCATAAAGACAGATATACATGCATATATATACCAATGCATAAATTCTTCATATAAAATACTCGTAGAATGCAATAAAAATGCCTTGATCACTTTATTCTATTTCATGTTACGTTATCACAGTTCGACCGGGAATTACCTGAAGACATCTGCGATAAGAAAATGGAAATTGTTAGGAGCCCTGGAGGAAATGAGGCGATCAGAATACTTGTCAGAGCGATCAGAATGTACCTTTCAAATAGTGAAAGATTTTTTCAAATATGTGGCCTCTATCTCTTATCTCCACTTTGACCAGCCTTTTGATCCCCCTTTATGTTGCTTATGTTTCTTGGCGACTGTAGCCATCAATTATCAAGTGGATTGTTAGCCTGCCTGTCGGTCTTTTTCATAAAATACTACTTATTCATTTTTTTTTTCATTAAATCAGGGTAGCGCTTGACCACCAGGTGTAGATGTGGTCGAAGGTGGACCACGCTTACCCAGTAAATGCCCATTTACCCTGGTTTTGAAGACCCCGAGGTTGTAGTTCTGTGGGAACACAGACGCAGGCAATGAGTTCCACTCCTTAGCAGTCCGAACAAGGAAGGTGGAACTGAAACGCTTCGTGCGTGATCGAGGCACATCGACCACGAAGGGATGAAACCCCCGTCCACGCATAGTGGTCCGCAAGTGGAACGGTTCCGGTTGGATTAATTCGTACAGAATAGATGCACACTCTCCATAGTGTAGACGATAGAAAATCGATAGGCAAGCTACTTTTCGGCGATGCTGCAGGCTTTGAAGTTGGGAATCTACAGGGGCGTCGTTGCCAATAAGCTTCTTTGTTCGCCTTTCAATCGAGTCCAGTGCGGCCAGTTGGTAACGGGCAGACCCATCCCAGAGGTGGCAGCAGTACTCCATGCACGACCGGACCTGTGCTTTGTATAAATCCAGGAGCTGCCTGTCAGTGAAATACCGTTTCACCTTGGAAAGGATTCATAACCTATTCATAAAATCAATACCAAAAGAATACATTGTTTCATTACAGTACCAACAAGAACACATTGTTCAATCAAGAATACATTGTTTGGGTGTTTTATGAAATTATTCGTTCGTCATAGGTGTTTCAATTTTCGTTGTCATTGTGACAGCATAGAATTGGTATAAACACGCTATCTGTGTGCGTTATGCTCCCTTATCACTATCACGTATCTGCATTGTTGTTGGCTGTTGATTTTATATTATATTGGCCAATTCGCTTATCAGACAGTACAAGCACTGTGGTACAAGCTTGAATGGCTACCATCGATCCGACTTACCGATTGGGAAATACCATGTTGTGTATATAGCATAATAAAAATATTTCTAAATCATTACATGTAGTGCGCCCTCAAAGGGCTTAAGGCGACGAATAGGAAATTTTGGTGATAGGGATTTAGATTTTTCTCAGCAATGACAAAACATGTGAAAGCGATGTTTGGTAATATGTTTCTTCATTTCAATGACTTCATTATGTCAGATGGATTACACGATTCTTAAACTTTTATAAAAGAGAAAAAAAAATCAAAGAAATCTCTTTTAAAACACAGATTTACAATATACAGGCAAACGGGACCAATTTATACCTCCTCTATGTACATTAGTATAAAGATATACTTTAATTTTACAGTTGGTTTTCTTAAAATACATTATAGTTTCAATAAAAAATCGTTTTGTCGCATACGACCTTACGACATATTAAGCAAGCGCACTCTCGTTTTCGTATGCAATCACAGCCGTATTAATTGTTTATGAATTCCTATCTTAAATTTGTATTATACATACCTTCTTAATCGAGGAAGTAGCCAGGGATAGGATTTTCGATCAGCAAATGATGTTTTGCAGTCCGAGGTGTCACTCCACAAGTATTCACGTACCTTTTAGTGGGCCGTTACACGATTTTAAATCAAAATATTATTATGCTTTATCTAAATTTTAATGTTAATCAGTCAAAACGACCCATTGGATGAGTGGTTAGGGTGCTTTCCTTAACGCACTGTTCTAGGGTTCCCTAGTTCGATTCCCGGCAAGGTCAATTTTGAAAAATGAACTTTTCAAAATTGCCTCTGGTCTGGATTTGGAAGGTAGTAGCAGAGGGCACACGGCGTTTCGCAGTCATTTGGGCAGCCCGTCTGGCGGCAGTAACCACCCCCTTACAGAAGATCACCGTGAAATAACAGCACGTGTGCTGTTGTGTTTCGGTGAGTGAAGTAAGGGATGCCAGAGCCCATTTCCCTATCCCTTATCCTTAATCCTATTGTAGTCGGCAGCGCACTTGCAGCAGCTTTAGCGTTGCTTGTGTTATAGGCGACGGTAGCCAGCTGCCATCAAGTGGACCGTCAGCCTGTCTGCCGATCTTAACAATTGAGATTAATTTTTTAAGTGTTGTGTTTCCTAAGTAACGAAGTCCAAACACAGCGAAATCGAATTTGGATAAGCAATTACGGTAGTCAACTTTTTTCAACAGCTTTTTTTTTAAACGTTTATAAAATATAGTAGGTTTTTTTAATCCGCGTAGTCCTTTAATTAACCGCGACATTCGTGACAAATCGCTATTTCCTTTTACACTTTAAACGAGACAAATGCAAGCGGAATAAAAATTCACGGCTGAAGTGAAACTTGCGCTTAGAGAATTGAATGAAATTTGACGGAGTAAAATTGTTCGCTTGTGCCGTTGAGCATGCTCAAGATTTCTCACAATGTCTTCATATTTTTCTCGAAATAGAAACGTTTGTGTACTATAATATGATGGGGTTTTTAAGTTTACATTGCAAATGATTTATATGCAACAAGCGATCAGCGAGCAGTCCACGCGCGATAGCGATTGATGTAGAGGGAATTTCAAATCTCATTGAATGGTCTAGGTTTAGATGCTTTAATATAAAATAAGTACAGAATGAAAAGTTTCCCTTTCGCTATGAAAAATACAAAGAAAATTTACGAAAGGTTTCGTTTTCGTTTTCGTTAATGTTAGGTTTCGTTAATGTTTTCGTTATTCAGTGTTTTCTTGGAGATTAAGGCGTTTTGTAATGCTTAACCTTAAAAGGGCTTAACCGCCGCGTCACGTCATCCGAATACAATTGTTCCATAATATCATCGTAGGCGATCAAATCACAACTTCATCTGAGTAATGTCGCGGTATTAACAGATTAAAATTTGTTTCACTTCCGTTCAATTTATTGTAAAATGTATATTTGTTGTTTTTGAAATTTTATCGTAACGTGCAATACAGATTTGTCGCGTACATAAATCGCGTACATACTTATTTTTGTTATTTAAATATGGATAAATTAGTTTATTATTCTTTGTTCTTGTTCTTGATTTCAGTTGTTCATTGTTTCATTTTAATTTTCATGTCCTTTTTTTGTAAAGAATTTGCGTGTTGCTGTGCGTGTATTTCGATCGTCTCAATTTCTAGTTTGTAGTTTATCTGTGTGTGCCTTAAAATTGCCTTGTGTTACCTACACCTATTATAAACTTTTCTTCGTTTGTGCTGTTGGTGTACCTTTTAGAAAATAAATAAATAAATAAATATATGACAAGTCATACTCGTATATACAGGGATATAGTATTGTATGACTGTTTTTTTTGTGTTTTTAGGCTGGACCGGAAATGACATGGGTTGTGTCCGAGCATACGGCCGGCGGTCCCGGGGAGCTTTCGGTGACGAAGGGTCAGCAGGTGGAAGTTGTTGAGGCGTGGACGGCTCGCAGCGATTGGTGGGTCGTCCGAGTGCCCGGCGAGCCACCTCAGGAAGGTGCTGTACCGGCGCTCATTTTGAAACCGCAGCCACAGCAACATCACAAGACCTCGCCGTCGAGACGGCCTCTCAGTCAGCCCTGCGAGGAGGCTCTCGGTAAGTCATGCCTTATTTTTGTAGAATAACGAGCGGCAGACAGGCTGACGGTCGTCAACTCAAGTGAGGTGGCTACGATCCATTGAAGTGGTTAGGTTGCTTGCCTTTATATGGAAAGTAGTGACAGCGCACAGTGCTTTTCGCAGTCACTTTTGGCAGTCCGTCTGGCGGCAGTAACCACTCCCTTACAGAAGACAACCGTAATATAACAGCATGTATGCTATTGTGTATCTGTAAGACAACTTGCAGCACCCGTGGCTTTGAAAGAAAGAAAGAAAGAAAGAAAGACTTTTATTCACTGCACGAAAGACACTGACATTATATACAAAACAGGACAGAAATTAATAAAAAACGGCTCAGCATTGTGCTGAGATGCTAGACAAACACCTACAGCGCTGATTTTCAGCCAGCACCGTATGTGATGTGCTTGTGTTATAGGCGACGGTAGCCACCTACCATCAAGTGGACCTTCTGCCTGTCTGTCGACCTTAACATTTAAAAAAAAACCACTCATAATCTCTTGGTTACATAATGAACACACACACATAGATGGTATTATTTCACTGTGATATGACCAAGTGGTCAATTCCGCCGGACTATCTACCGAGATCTACCAAACCTGCCACTTCTTATGACTATATCTAACCTGTGCATGCGTCGAAGTCGTTTCTGTTTTGATATCTACTGTCTCTCGTCCAATGTTTATAGGGTCACTGTATCGGAAATGGATGGCTCATTCACGTGTAAAATAGGACTGATTAAGGTGAATAGTTCTGGTGATTCACCTCTTAAGGTGAACAACGCTGCATTTTACATACATAGGTACTTGAATACTAAATCTACAATTATCCCTTTACTTCCAACAATATTTCATTTAACTTATTTCATTTAATCTTTTCCGTAAACATTTTTCTGTTAAATTATTATTAGAGTTTTAAACGGTCTGTATTATTGTGTAAACAATTATGTACAATTTTCCGAGGGCCTCTTTTATCTTCCATGTCAATAATAGAAATAACACCATCATTTTTCCTTTTGTTTGTGCCATTTGTGAGGGCGTTTAACCGTTTCGTGTTTTAAAAAGCGAAGTCGTGACCGTCTGACGGTAATTCGTCTCCAAGTCATTATGTCGCGTTTACTATGTCGAGATAGCAGGCAGGAAAATACTTAGCAGGCAGTTTAATTATATTTCGACGGGGGGGGGGGGGGGTGCTGAAAAAGTGTGGATGTGTTGGTTAACGAATACGACTAGCGTAGCGATAACAAGTCCAGGGGCTCTAGTATGAGTTTACGATACTACACTCGCTAGCGAGAACGTAAAACTTTTGTATGGGAAATCGTGAACTGTCAATGTCAAATTGTCAATTTTCCATATAAATGTTTTACGCTCTCGCTAGCGAGTGTAGTATCGTAAACTCATGCTAGAGCCACTGTATTGGTATCTACAAATTAATGAACGCTGAACATCTACAATAATAAAATCATAATATTAATATAAAAATGATTTATTAATTCAATTAAAATAGTAAATAGGAATAAATATTTTGATCAGCAAAATATCCATTTGGTCGGCAACTTTGTTTGGCTGACCTAGTACTTGCTGCCCAAATAGGTTTCTTGGCTGATCAATCATTAATTGGTTAGGTTAGGTTAGTTTGTTTTGCTGATCGATTAAATAAAAGCCAATTAAAATTAGACTCTGGTGGAAAGGTACCCAAAATGCTGGCTGCATTATCTCTTAATCGCTGAAAGAGGTAATTAAATGAAATTAAATTCAATATATAGATTTATATTCTGAAGAGTATTCGATCAATAGCTTTATAATATCCGGCTCAAAGAACCATCAAAGTGGAGGTGTATTTACAGGTTTCTTGACGGAAAATTACAATACTAAGGAAAATATTTTATGAATAAAATGGTTACATTTCATTAACCGACTTAATGATTTGTTTTTAACTTGGCTTATCGATTATTGTATTACTTTACAGTGTACATTTTAATATTTTCTTGTGAGTTTTAAAGTTTTATTGCTACGTACATAATTAAACCACGAATGTACATATGCGTATGTATATGGTTCCAGCCTGCCCAGTGGAATTCGCCTGGAATGTTGTGAACGGATGTTCTGAATTCATTGAATTAATTATGCATTACACCGATACCTATCACTATGTCAATTATAATTTCCGATGTACGTAGATTATCGTTATAAACTTTTTTTACCATTAAACAGCATTCTAATTATTAGGCCTAATTTTATTGAATGATCATTTAAAATGACTTTTAAATTAATTTGTTTAAGTTTTGAATTAGTTTCCTGATTAATTCTTAACTAGTAGACATTTTTAATTTGATTATGAGTTGTGTAGTGTATCTATTAAATTTTATATTGTAGTTTTTAAGAATCAATATTTAATTGTCCTCTGTATTGCGTCCAATGTGCAACCTCTGGCTGTTCATTATAAGATTAAATTAAATTTTAAAAAAATACATTAGAACATATTTACTTTTAATTTCATTATTACTAAAAGGTTGTTTCTTTCTCAATTACGTTTAAATCATTGAACAGATGTTGTAAAATGAATAAACTTAAACAAATACATACTTAATTTTCATATAAGGCCCCTGGTATGGAAATTTTATGAGAAGTAAAATTAATACAAGCGTTAACTAAAAAGCGTTATGTTCGCCGCTTCACCTAATTCTCATGTAGTCGCGCGTTTATTTATCCTCTTTTCCTATTGCATAGTCAAAGACAATAAGTATAACGGTAAACTCCTTACCGAACAGAATTAAATCCTTATTAAATTTAATTCTGGAATGATTACTTAGATGACGTAATTTTAGAACTAAATAGATAGATGTCGCCTCATGTCGCTTCCAGTTTAACATTTTTGGTCATGAAATGAATTTGTCACATTAAAATGCACTGCTTCCAAATTTTTACTGTGTAAAATAAAATAAAATAATTATAATAAAAAATATAATTAATTAATTAAATTGAATCCTCTATGTAGGGTATAATATACTAAACATACGTAATGGATGCACGATTTAAAAAAAATGTTTAAAAAATTCTTATACAGGACACAATACAATACATTCATATATTTTAGGCAAGTAGCTTTATTAGCGTATCACGGTTATGTGTCTTCTATTCTGAGATATTGTCTCGTACTTTACTGATATTTAACAAATTATGAAAATCAAAATAATAATAATGAAAATTCGATATGTCAATAAAGGAATGGTTATAAGAAAACTAATCAGTAATAAATTCAATACTCGAGATTTGCTCAGCTCTGGTATCAGTTACCCATGGTCTTCGCAAATAAGTTATTATTATGATATGAGTTAAAAAAAAAAAAAAAATTTAGTAACTTGTCAGTCAGAGTTTATATTTTTCCACACCATAATACCTTACCTTTAAACCTATAATTTTTTTTCTGGTGCGTCGTTTATTTTGTTTATGGATCACTTTAGCCACTTACCATCGAAGCGGTATGTACTATTCCTCATTAAAAAATATATAATAAATTTTTAGCTGTCACATCCAATTTAATAACGCGAGTGACCTTACTTTGTCTAAAAAAGAAAAGATTCTTTTTTAAAATTGAAAGCACAAAAGTCTATTTTTATTTTTTTAAATCGCCCATAACCTTCACTTCGGCAGAAACCCGATTATGTGAAGTAGCGCTATTTAAAAAAGGTTGCATTTTTAATGTTCATACGTGAAAGGTGTGTTCAATATTCGAGCCAACGGTGTGAAAAATTCTGCAAATTGAAGCATCCCTTTCTCGTTCTACCCTCGCTTTTGTGGCTAATTCCACATGACAAAAATATATATCAAGTTTCAATAGGTTTAATTTTGAATTTATTTAATAACTAGCTCTTTCTCGCGACTTCGGCCGCGTATATCTTTAAAAATTATTACTCCCTGATAATGTATAGCTTTCGATAGGTGAAAGAAATTTTAAATTTAAACACAGGTAGGATTATACAACCAAAAAAGCGATGTAACGAACGACCCAAGTTCAAAATGTTAGATACTAACAGGCGACTTCGTCCGTGTCTCTATAAAATATTATTTCTAGAAAACGCCAATTTTGTATGGAAGGGGGGGGGGGGGGGTTAAGCCCCTGTTACTCCCTGATAATTTAGCTTTCTATAGGCGAAAGAATTTTAAAAATCGGTTCAGTAGTTTTTGAGTTTATTCATTACAAAAATACGTGTAATATATGTACAAATCTTTTCTCTTTATGTTATTAGTATTAGATTATCTTTTGCGCGCGATTTCTTCCGAGACGCGTTTTCTTAGGCGTTTAAACTTTTATTCAATCTTTACTGTTCATATATCTTCGTCAGAAGCAGATTTTTTTTAATTTTCAATTTAGATGATCCCTCGGGAACAACAGAATAAACGAAAAACCAACAGTGAGTAAGTTGAATAAACGAACAGTAAATTTTTAGATATGACCTATATAAATCCTCCAATTATTATTGGGATCGATTTTCGTATAAAGCCCTATGGATATTTATGAGGAGTAGTTAAAATTAACACAAGCTGTAACTAAAAAGTGTAATTTTGACATTTTTGCGACAGCTGACGCATGTATTTATGTTCCCTAATTCTATTATCTGGTTTTGTAAAAGTAAACATCGAAATCTTGTATGAGAGGAGCGAAACGATAGCGCATTATAAACAGCCGGCGCAGCGACATTTATAGTTGAAAAAATTAAATATTTGAAATTATAAAACGTAGTGACATCTGTGTATACCGAACGTAACTAACATAACTTTTGTTGGAACACGTGACATCTGAATATGCAAAACGTAACTAAATAATATAAAATCTATTGACACCAGGAATATGAGTTATTTATTAACTCATTAATAAATAACTAAATTACTCATTAATAAACTCATTAACTCATTAATAAATAAGTTAAATTTATGCGTTTAAATGAGTAAACTCCAGTTTTACGTCGAAGCTGACACACCCTCTTTTTTTTTAATTTTCCTAAATGGCATTTTCTTAGATCGCAGATATTTATTGAAGTGGTATATTTCATAAGCTACAAAATAATACCTTTATGAAAGCACTTATTACGAAATAATAAGTGCTTAGAATTAGCCTTTTGATCCAACTTTGATATTAAAAAAAAAAGGGACAAGTGCGAGTTGAACTCGCGTGAAGAGGGTTCCGTACGATGTTACCTATTCGCAAAATATCAAATGATTTACCATGTTATTTTAATATCATGGACTTCTTATAGGTTTTCCATAATCTATAAGTAGAAAACTAATTTCTGTATTTTTTTTTCAAAATTTTAGGTCCAGTAGTTTCGGAGATAAGGGGGGGGGGGATGGTCGGACAGACGGACACACGAGCGATCCTATAAGGTTTCCGTTTTTTTATTCAGACGTACGGAACCCTAAAAGAAAGAAATTATAATAAAAAAGGCGTTGCGACGATGTGATACAAAAATGTTTTTATGGTGTTATTGTGCCTACAGATTTTCAAGGCTTCATGGCTACTTGTGGCTCGCTACTCCCATTGGCTTAATGCAAATTTTCTTTAGTTTTATAACTTACCGAAAATTCGTATTAGCGTATAGATATGATGTGTTAAATAGCCCTATTGCAATGTTTAAATCCCATTAGAAGACGTACCTATTACCTGTTCAAATCCCTCATACCGTATAATTGTAAAACGGATTGGTTAGTACTTGCGAACGCAGAAGGACGACATCGAGCTGATATGTGTACTAAGAAGTAAGCATAACAAGATTATTTCGATTATTTCATTAAATGGTTCTTATAATCAGTTCAATTTACATTCAGAACGAGTAATGATGAGTGAAATACGAGTAGAGGTACTAGACAGTACCTAGGTCCTCAGACCCTCAAAAGTCTTGACAAATTCAGTTCATCGGTTCCTGAGATTCAGTTCAATTTACATTCAGAACGAGTAATGATGAGTGAAATACGAGTAGAGGTACTAGACAGTACCTAGGTCTTCAGACCCTCAAAAGTCTTGACAAATTCAGTTCATCGGTTCCTGAGATTAATTCCAGAAAACCATTGAAATCCCATGTCTTGCTTTAAATTTTATATATAGTGGCACAAGCAGTTACATCCGTACAATCGTAGGCCATTATTCATTTTTGTTTGGTTTTCGCACTAGTGCTAATTTTATTAATATAATATAGAAATCAATCTCCAGTTATGTTTCTTCTTATAGTATGTAGGACACTAAAAAAATGCATTCGTCCCTTTTGCTCAGTATTGAGTGGGTGTCACGAGTAACACGAATTTGATACATTTCAAGAATCGTACTTATTTCGAAATCGGAGACTCGCACTTGAATATTTATATATTTGTAATAATATCGACACGCCGAAAATTTGACAGTTTAGTGTGATTTTTACTGAACGTTATCGTAGCCGCAATCTGGCGTGAAAGCCTCCTCGTAGCTGGCTTGACAGAGGTCGTCTCGTAACATGAAATCTAATACTACATAGACGGAACTGTTTGCACTTCCATTTCAACTATCTTTTGTGCGTCATTCTGAAAATATATTTCGTCCACACAGATGTACAAATTTAGGAACGACAACTTTATTATTATACAGCCAATAATATTACGAAATGTGTATGGCGGGTTATTTAACGACTCTATTTACCTACACACAAAAATAAATAACTAATTAATGGTTTATAAACTCTGCTTTTCACTTCGATTGCGAGGAAATAAAACAGTAGTATGACATAACATTTATTTAAACGCACGAAAAAACAAGAGCTGTTTCCCGCCGTTTTTTTTTTAAATCTTACGACATTGACATTGACATCTTATGACATTGGCTTGGGCTGCAGACCTATACGGCCTACTATTAAATTAATTTTGTAATAATAGTTTTCTTAAATTAATTAAATAACCTACCGTACTTGAATTTAAATTTTAATATCTTTTATGTCTTAAAAAACACATAAGGCAAATAAATTTAAGTAAATATTATAAAATAACAAATTCTATCTATAAACTTCTTATTGTGTTTGGCTGTATGGCTCATTTTCTTTTGCCTTAATATAGATACATTTATGAGTAGATACGTTAATGCATTTGTGCACAAAATTCGATTTTGTGCAGCCTATATCCTGCACAAATAAGCACTTTCAGAACATGAGAAGTGAAAATCATATTAATTATAAAGACTAAAGTATTTTTTAAAGACAACTGCTAATTCATAGCGTCTGCAAGGATCGGCTCGGTTTGCTTTATCGTTTTTTTCTGTGAATGTATCAAAAGTGATTTTCAAATACAATTTTACTACATTTATTTTATATATTTAACGTAGAAATTGTGCTTCACCGCTGTTTCCCGGAACTATCAAACACTAACTGCATAGCGCTAACTAGTTCACTAATGTCGAACTAAGTTTTAAATTGATTTAAACGTTGAAACGTCCACAGAAACTTTCTCATTAACGTTTAGTACTTCATGATTATTTCGTTATTCTGTAACTTATCAAGGTTTAATTTTTTTCACTCCTCATGCTTTGAAAGTGCTTATTTGTGCAGGATATAGGCTGCACATAACTCATAAATGTATCTATATTAAGGCAAAGAAAATGAGCCATACAGCCAAACACAATAAGAAGTTCAAAGATAGAATTTGTTATTTTATAAAATTTACTTAAATTTTATTTGCCTTGTGTGTTTTTTAAGACATAAAAGATATTAAAATTTAAATTCAAGTACGGTAGGTTATTTAATTAATTTAAGAAAACTATTATTACAAAATTAATTTAAGAGTAGGCCGTATAGGTCTGCAGCCCAAGCCAATGTCATAAGATGTCAATGTCAATGTCGTAAGATTTAAAAAAAAAAAACGGCGGGAAACAGCTCTTGTTTTTTCGTGCGTTTAAATAAATGTTATGTTATACTACTGTTTTATTTCCTCGCAATCGAAGTGAAAAGCAGAGTTTATAACTCGTTCACAAAACCATTTTTATCCTCGACATTACTATCAGGTTCGTTTTGTGCACTTGTTATAAAATCTACTATTAAGTACTATTTACTTAAATATGATATTTTATAATGATTTACTAATTTATCAAATCTTGGTATTCTGTCACTTAATTAGATAACGATTAGCACTATTTCAAAATTTTAATTGTTAATTTATTAAACCGTGATTAATCTGTAACTTATATAATAATAAAAATACAGTGTGGTCAGATGAGAAAATTAGTGGAAAGGCCTAACGAACGAACGAAATCGTATCGCACGCTCCGGCGTCCCACACCTCCCATGTCGTGTCAAAAACAAACGTTTCCTATCAATCAACTAGTGGCCCAATATCCTTAGGTATGGTATGCCAGACATAACTTATTTTCTAAATGACAAAATGGGGGGAATGTATGTACTTTGAACTTATGCGTATATGCTAAGTTGGGTAGACTGCCAATTTAGAACTTCAGGTACTCCGAAGTCAGTTGAACAAGAATTAGAGTTAGAATCTTCATTTATTCTGCTAACACTAGCATCAATATGCTGAAATGTCGATTTAAGGGAAACTCCACAAAATTCTTCCATTCCGTTCAATACGTCCTTTTTAAATGACACTATTTTTTATCCTCTATTCTACTGTCTGGTCGATTGAAATTTTCGCTAAATATATGTCAGACCTTGTAGCACTATAGTTTTTAGTTAGCTGTCGTGATAATGCACGCATTTTTTTTAAATATATTTAACTGGAATTAGCATAAGAAATCTGTCTAGCAGTGGGAAGAAATGGAATAATTACTCAAACAGCTTTCAAAAGTACCTAAATTCCAATATCCCATTCTTTCTCCTGCCATCTTGGGAAGAGATATCATACAGAATTCATTCATAATTTACACTGTCTATTAAAATTTTTAATTATATAAATGTATCATCATAATATTATTAATATATATGTAATTAAAATAATAAAATAAAATTTAATAAGAATAAAATAATAAATATAGATACACAATCCTTTTGGCATTCCGTAAAACGCTACGGCCTCTTTCTATTGAAATAAAGGAGTGTGAGTGATTGCAATAAGGTTGATAATTAGGAAAAATCGTTTGCTAAAGATGTGGAATTCTGTTATAACTTTGGACTATTTCTAAATTACCTATTTTAACAAACATCCTGCAACATGTAATAACATTGCATCGCCCGCAATCTTATTATCATTGTTTACTTTGTCGATGGTAAAGTGAACTTTACGCTTAACGCCATTTAAATTTAAAACAGGCGGAGCTAGAACCTTTTGCTGCAAAGATGTAGTTTTATGTAAATTCAATCAATTATAGTATCTAAGTTCGATGTCCAGTCAATGCAACAGGATTGTATAGAACATATTGCATGTATCAGTTGTAATTAATGGTTTATTTATCAATTACTACTAGACCTGCTAGTATGTTTTTCTGCTATGATATACACAATCCTTCCTAGTTCATCGCTCTTTCCATCAATGAAAGTCGTATCATCATTCGTTGGGTGGTTTAGAAGAAGTTATTTAAAAAAGAGACAAATGCTCATTGCGATTTTATTTTATAACTAGCGTGGTAGCGCGTAACGCTTTTGTTTGTGAACTGATTGGAATGAAACAAACACTAAATACATCAGTGAAAACCGCATTCAATTCGGTTAAGCCCTTTCTGAGTTTAGCGTGCACAAACGCACAAACAGAAAAAAAATCTAAAATCTATTTTTGATTTGAAACATCTATAGGCGCGGGTGAAACTGATTGATAGCGTGGCGACGCAGTCCGTGGCGACGCGTCACCACGCTTTACGATGGCATATACATATACAGTATATGCGTAGTAGTGTGTACGGTGTGGCGACGCGTGCCGTGGTGATTGTTTTTGTTGCAACTTGAAACAAAATTTTTGTATTCAATAAAAATAAACGTTAAATAAATAAATAAACAGTCATAATTTTTTTTTTGTTATTAAAAACGTGGACAAGCCGTTCATCTCTCCTGACAAATATGAAATAATGGATGTTGTTTTACTCAATTTAAAAGCAAAATATTGTATATGGTATGTTAAAATGTAAGAAGAAGCTAAAACCGTTATATAAAATGCCCTTTTAACTATAAGAAGCTTTGTAAAGTAAACTGTATTTTGTTTACGTGATGTTTTCCTATATCAAAAGGTTTCTTAATAAATATATTATGCTGTTACGTCGGGTAACCTTTCATCGCGTCCTTTCGCATCTACTGCAGAATCTTTTTTAAATTATAACGATGAAGGTAGCTTTTAACTACATACACATGTGTATTTTGTTTTTCAAATAAAACTTATGAGATATTATAGAATTGCTATTGAGTATACATCTATAAACTCGAAAATTGAAACTGTAAATTGCTTAAATGATTTTGGAGTGAAACGAACCGTATTAGAGCGATCGCGTTGGGACGGAAGTTTTGGGTCAGAGCTTTGGCCTGCAATATCTCCATATAATAGTTCATCAACGTCGCATTAACGTGCGAATGTATCACATACAAACTTTCATAATATCTAACTGTAAACTGAAATATAATAAACAGTATCAAAATGGGGTTTCTAATTACACATTTGTTAATAATACAATTGTAATACAAAAATACAAGGTTTTTTTATTTGTAAATCTGAATATCCTATCTTATATATATAAAAATTAATCCCCATTTCACTTGGTCACGGCATCACGCGTGAACGGGTAGACCGATTTTAATTCGGTTTTCACTAATGGAAACAGGGATAAACGGGGAATGTTCATATATATATAAATTGCATCACGGGCGAAGCCGGAGTGGGTCGCTAGTTATTTATATATGTAAAGATCCTGTTATTTAGATGGTAAGACTTGCTTTATTTAAAATGCCATTAAATGAAATGCACATATCCTGTATTCATTTGAGCAATAGATAAAGTATGGGTCATGTAAGTAAAGATATGGGAAATATTAATAAAAAATGTTATACACAAAAGTATATTTATCTAAACACATAAAAATTTTAAATTTATAAGTCTTTAGTACTCTAACATAAATTTTTGTAAATCCATGTTTTTGAGGTTATAAATTTGTTCAGATAAAATCTCTTGCTCTCAAATGAATAATACATATAATAAATTCGTCGTTTGTTTGTGCGTTTGTGCACGCTAATCTCAGAAACGGTTTGGCCGATTTGAATGCGTTTTTCACTCGTATATTATTATGAAGCAATCTTCCCGTAAAATTTAGTATTTGTTTCCTTCCAATCGGTTTACACATAAAAAATTACGAGTTATTCCAAATACCACCCTTAAGAAGTCGCGGGCTCAGCTAGTAGAAAAAAAATGTTTTCAAGACATTTTCATTTCGTGATAATTAAAGGTTTTCAAGACTTCTATAGAATCTAGAATTTATGTTAACGAGTCTCAATGCAGTATCCCGTGGGGTACCTGAAGTATGTCACCGACCATTAATGATCTCTTTTTCAACGACAAGAAGAAAGTTGTTGCTAGTTCTTCATTAAAAAATGAATAGTCATTTCAAATCCATGGCACATAAAACTTGTAAATTAAAGGCGCCTAATAAGAATTGTATTTATCATACTAATATTATAAAGCTGAAGAGTTTGTTTGTTTGTTTGAACGCGCTAATCTCAGGAACTACTGGTTCGAATTGAAAAATTCTTTTTGTGTTGGATAGTCCATTTATCGAGGATGGCTATAGGCTATATCAATAGGAGCAGAGCTTCGATGAAAAATGTTGCATAAACGGGAAAAATTATACCTTTCGAGAGCTTCCGCTGCGTGCGCTGCGTAAACGGTTAAAGTTACGCAAAAATCATGTATTGACGGAATTGTTCCCCTTTAAAAGTTCTAAAAAAAAGTCCACGATAGCATATTTATTCATTTATTTTATTTTATTTTACGGAAATTTACAGGCACTAATATTACATAGTAAACAATTCAAATAGAAACACACACCAAATAAAAAATTTCCGCTTATAGCAATATGTCTATCTTTTAAGGTTGATTCCACTATAAACTTTTTTATGGTAATCAAATTTGTTCCCAAATAATGCATTGTTTGCGAAGGTGTTTTAATAAACATGATATTAATCCTTATCCAAATAAATACGTTATTCATCACAAGTATTAAATTTTGAACAATATTGCCCTTGACATCATTTGATTTCAATGTATATCTTAGGAGATATCATTGTATTAAAATAACTCCAAAACAAAATAATGATTGAGTACCACGCACATATGATGTGCAAGGCGGGCGATCGTGAGGGCCTGCCGCGCGGCTCAGCCGCGTGGTCGTGTTCAGCGAACTGCTTTTTTAAAATATTTTTTTGCGATATCTAATCGTATAATAATACTTACATTAATAAAATGCCTAGAAAAAGAACTCGGCTTTCTCGGCAGTCTGCTACAGCAAAACGGCTGCGACTTTTGTCTATAATACGAGTATGTACATCGTTGTTTGCCTATTATGCTTTGTGCACGCTAATCTCAGAAACGGCTTAACCGATTTGAATGCGGTTTTCACTGATGTATTGTAGCAAGCTTCCCGTTTACAAACAAAAAAGTTACGCGCTATATCGCCTACGACGCGTACGAAGTTGCGGGCTCAGCTAGTTATAAAATAAAGTCCCGCTTCTGTCTCTTTCTCCACTAACTTCTAAACTGCACAACGGATTTTATACGGTTTTCTCTAATGGAAAGGGCGTTAAACGAGGAAATTTACGTATATAATATTATAATTTGCGAAAAAAATTGCATCAGTTCAAAGCTGAGGCGGGTCGCAAGTCCATAATAACATGGAGTCTTCATAAACTCGTAATTAATACCAAATGTGTTAGTTAGTCTTTGATAAATAAACAAATAATGCAACGTTTTAATTACTTACGACTAAAGGAAATTTTAATAAGAAATATTGGCGTTTGTTATGCAACGTTTTAATTACTTACGACTAAAGGAAATTTTAATAAGAAATATTGGCGTTTGTTATAATATATTTTTAATACTTTGATTTTGTCCTGATATTAAATTAATCGTTTTATCTCTACGGTGTGCTGTGGACTCAGAGCAAGGCTATATGACTCCAGAAAATACATTCCAGACAGAATGTATTTTCAGGTCACCGCAGGTCACCGTAATCTCCGTCGCCTCGATCTTCACAAAGCCCTAAGATTCGTTCGAAGCGCTTAATGACTTTCATCTCGTAAAACACGAACTATTCAAACTTTGGATCCAAAATTATCGCAGAGGATGTCTGCAGTGGCTTTTATTCGAAATTCCAATGAATCAATGTGTGCGATGACTTTTACTGACCTACTTAGTCGCTACCACAACATCCACTAACGTAAATGCGAGCTGACACGCGAACTGATAAGATTTTAGAAGCTTTCGCCAACTAGTAAAACACCTGTTGCGTTCCTGTGATTTTAATACACAATTATCTGTTTGAAAATATAGTTAACTCGCATATCTTCTATATATAAAAATGAATCCCCATTTCCCTTGGTCACGGCATCACGCGTGAACGGGTAGACCGATTTTAATTCGGTTTTCACTAATGGAAAGAGGGATAAACGGTGAATGTTCTTATATTATATAAAAATTGCACCCCGGGCGAAGTCGGGAGCGGGTCGCTAGTAGTTTATAAAATATAACTCGCATTTTATACTCTCAGCTGCTCAATATGCAATATTATCGAGAAGTATTTTACTTTACACCTTGCATAATACTTGAAATTTTCAAAAAACCTTTCTTAACGGATGCTTGCGTTATAAAATAAACGTATGTTCCAAGTTTTAGCTTCATAGACTTAGTACTTTTGGCTGTGCGTTGATAGTCAGTGAGGACAAATGATTTTGTAAGTATAGATTGAAATCAGAAAATATTCCCTACTAGCTGAGCCCGCAACTTGGTACGCGTGGTATTCGGTATAGCGCGTAACTTTTTTGGAATTAAATCAACACTAAATGTTACCGGAAGATTGCTACAATACATGAGCGAAAACCGCATTCAAATCGATTAGGTAAGCCGTTTCTGAGATTAGCATGCACAAACACAGAGACAAACAGACGAGAATTCTAAAAACTATTTTTTTGACCTTAAATATTTTTCTTAAAAAAATATTTAATGTACAGACACTTTATTTATTTTATTATATGTATAGATTTCTGGTACAACATTTAAACGACATGGTATGTACGCAACATATTAAAAATATTTTAATCTTCTTCCCTTGCGATCGAGAAATATTATCAACTTCTAGGACAACGCTCGACCGCTAAAGTTAGGTACGTATAACGTATTATCGACATCGATTGCATAATGCAGCCACGCATTGTACAATTTAAATTGAAAATAGGGCTTAAGTGTGTAGGTTAATGTATAATTGAATAGCGATTAACGGTTCTCCTGTTGGAACACAAAGAATCCGCTCGTATAATGATCCCAGCTAAACCTATTAGACGAATCATTGCATATTTTAAACCACAGCATATTAATTTTTTCATACACTAGGCCGACGGAGACGTCTAGACAGGGCAATTGTGCGGGGCTTGAGGGGTGAGACGCGAGCGGGACGAGACCGAGCTGCATATTTCGTCGGTCTCAGTAGCTCGGTACAAGTTTTCTAGGGCTATCGCGTTTTTAAAATTTCATTTTTTTTTTAAATTAATATGGTGCGTACGGCATGTGCTGTGAGTGCGCGCAAATCTTTATCTCGCATAAATAAAGAACTAAGATTAATTTCATCACTTTCCGCACGATGAAGGAGGGTAAGTGATTTTATATTACTTAATTAAATTTTGTTGAATTTTGTTGTATCGTGCTCTGCGTATGCGAACGTGTAAACAAAATGGCGGTTGTGAAAATACGTGTGTATTTGATCATTTTGGAGAATTTTTAGAGGTGATTTTGGTTTATATTTTATTTATCAGAATCAAACAGCTTAATTTATACATTTAAGTATTAAAATCTAATGTTCACAAGCCTTTTATTGATAAATAGATATGGGTGTGATCGAGATTTCTTGGGGTGAAGAACTATGATAATTTTGAAATCCAAGATGGCGGCCATGCTTTTTTTGATAAATAAAGATAAACATTATATTTTGATACTTCTTACCCCTATTAAGTGCTTTAATATTACCAAAAAGTCATTGTCATTCAATTTGTGACAACCCTGTGAATACCTACACAGGTGGCGGCATCGCCCAACTTCAAAGGCGTCGCCCTAAAATATGAAAATTAATATACTGTGTTTTAAATTTACTTTTTTATAATTTAACAGTAATGGTAATTTTTGTTACTGGTGTTAAAATTTCCATGGCTGACAAACTTCTGTTGTGTTGGAACTATGCAAAGAGAAATGTAGAGCAGCGTTTTACAAATTAAATGCAGATATTCTAAAACTAAAATGGAATTGGGTAGAATTCATTTCAAATACTTTTATTTATTTATTTATTTATTTATATATTATTACATGGCCTCCAACGAGGCAGGCACCGAACAAAAACACACAGCAAGGGACAAAAAAAAATAACATGGCAGATGCCGCCGCAATTAAAGGAGGCACAGCCTACGCCAATAAAAAGTCAAAGTAGCATCCCGGCAATAAAATTAGAAAAAAAATCAACAAAAAAATTATATAAAAAAAGAAATAATTATAAAAAATAAATTGGAATAAATGTCAAAAATAAATTAAAAAAATAAAATAAAAAGAAATGTAAAAAAATAAATAAATAAATAAAAATTATCCGAACCACGGACAAGGATGAGACTTTTAATTTTAGAAAATGGGTCGTTAAAAAGGTCAACATCCTGGTTCTTTGTGTTTTGTACTGATACCAGCCCATGCTCGCGACTCGTTCGTCTGGACTTCGTTTATAGGTATCCCACTAGCATTATAAATGCGGAAGTTTATGAGGATCAATGGATGTTTGTTCCTCGATAACACCAGAAACGGCTTTGGAAGAAATTTGATACACAGATATAATATATTACCCGATTAACATATAGGTCAAAATTGGGCGCTATTTTGCTATTTTTAGCGCACCAGCTGGTGAATATTTCATTTTATAAAAACTGAACAAAATATAAACAATTATGTGTAAACAATTAATAGACTAAGCCTAGGGCTCTTTTAGCTTTTTATGCCCGTCGTAACTTCGAAACGAAAGATCCGATTCGAAGAACTTAAAGTAAAATTTACATGTATATAATAAACCTTGATTATATGAAACTGTTTGGTTGGACTTATAGCCTCATATTTATTTTTGTGCAGGTAATGACAAGTATGTACCTACTATAAAAATGTTTTATATATCATGGCTAATTTTCACAGCGTATTACGCCAAATAATCACTTTTATAGCCATTTTTTTATATCTTGTCTTATATTATTGTAATTTTAGCTATATTTTTTGAAAATAAAGTACAGCCCGTGTAATTCGCTGATAAGGTAACTTTATTTATTTTATTTTATTTTATTAGGGAAAACAAACAATTACACCATGTATATTAGACTAAAAAAAGAAAAAAAAAACATACATAAACTTAAATAATAGTGCAATCAACAACATTTTCAACAACACATTTTATCTCGCTGTAAACTATATGTGAAAGAATTTATAAAATCAGTGAAGTAGTTTTAGAGTTTATTCATTACAAAAAATCAAATCTTTTTCTCTTTGTAACATTAGTGTGGAAAAGATGGACACTTAATGGAAAGGAGCTCTGAGTAAAAGGAACGTTGGCAGACCGAGTGCACAGTAATCTCATTTATTACTTTTCTTAATTGTATGACAATAAGTAATAAGAATAACATTAATAATAGTTTTCGCCCGAAAATCACATCCAAAGTTCTATCTAAATATTTTTGTGTCTGGTGCCACCTTTTAGACATGTAAATGGGTACGGTGGGTGAAATCTTTTTTTCGAAAACTGCGACTTTACAAACTGCGATAAGAAAGAAGTTTTGTAAAAATTTAAAAGTGGACTGGTAGCGAAACCTTGTAGATATAGTAATGGTTCGCTACCATCGTCAATATTCCCTCGAACTAGGGATTTAAGCCACAAGTGTTCTCGCAATATCAAAAAATTTCAATAAATTTTGTAACCAATTGCTATCAGTGAACAAATACGATGTTTTTTTTTTAAAAAATTTTGTTTGCTTAAATAACGAAATTTACAATTTCTCAACATTGCGAATTTAGGATATTGGTAGCGAGTACTAATTATGCCATATGAGTTCGTATTTGATCATCTTTAACTTCGTCAAATGAACATTCTAAACACCAACAATGTATAATTTACAAATAACACACAAAAATTTTACTGAATTAATCTAAAGTAAATGTATCTTATTAGTAAAACTTGAGTCTTTTACTTGAACTAAAAATCAACACAGAATTAATTATTACAATAAATTCAAATATTTAATTGTAAAAAAGGTAGGTTTTCCGTTAATAATTACCTCGGTAAGCAAATTGAAATGTCTGCTGGGATGATATGTAAACGAGAATATGCATCGAACATGTCAGGAGTGCTTTTGCTATACGAGTATAAGCATGAATTTAAATAAGTAATGTTATGTTAACTTTTATGACACGTTTAACTGTTCATGTTAACTTATATTTAACTTTTAATGTTTAACTTATATGGCACGTGTGCCTGTTTTGAAATGGTTTGCCTGGTTGTAAAGAAATAGAAGGGTACCATTATGATGAAACTCGTCATATCCGTGGAGCGGAGATGAGGCTCTTTAAAAAGAAATAGCTTAGAAACCAACTTAGCGCTTTAAAGCCTATTAACGCTGTATACTTTATAAACTTCCAAGTTTTAGATCTACTAGTGTACATATATTTCTTTAATTATAAAAATATAAGCAAAATCGAATTCAGAGGAATTAAACGATACATTTGATTCGTAACAACGCAAGTTATAATTGTATGCACTTACAATGACCGATCATCTTCAATTGAAAGTAATTTCACGCAAATTTTTTTATATATAAAAATGAATCCCTATTTCTCCTGGTCACGGCATCACGCGCGAACGGGCAGACCGATTTTAATTCGGTTTTCGCTAATGGAAAGAGGGATAAACGGGGAATGTTTTAGGGTATATAAAAATTGCACGCCGGGCGAAGCCGGGGGCGGGCCGCTAGTTTTTTATATAATATAAAACATTATTCAACAATTCTTAAATTTTAAAGACAACTCGCGCGTGACAAAAAAAAAATGAGCCGTTAAGGGACGCCTGGTAGATGTGAAACATCGAGTGAAATAAAATGATGACTGTTTATTTATTTATTTAACATTTATTTTTATTGAATACAAAAATTTAAATATTTATTTCAAGTTGCAACAACCACCAACAATCACAACAACAACAATCACCACGGCACCACTACTACGCATAGACTGTATACCATCGTATAGCGTGGTGACGCGTCGCCACGGACTGCGTCGCCACGCTATCAATCAGTTTCACCCGCGCCTATACGTGTTTCACATCAAAAAAATGCCAAAAAGCTTATTTTGAATTGTTTACAAGAAATTTTCCTAGAACCCTTGGTTTTTATTACACAATTATTTTTTTAAGCGATCACGTCAAAGATATTCAACTGTGTAGATCGGGCAAGACGTAATGTGATATTTAGAACAACGTGGTACAAAATCGCTCAGTCCATCGCCAAGTTTAACTACGCCATGCCCATTCGGATTACTGCGTTCAGGATCAAAATTTTTGTAGGAAAAATTTCCCAATGTCATTCAATATATTTAATCTTTTTCGATCTCGTACAAACTACTGCAATAAAGATGTTAGGCTTTACATTGCTCATACATTTAGTTAGGCGTTATTTTTTTATTTTTAAACGCGGGCTAAGCCTCGGGCACCAGTTAGTGGTTTATACACTTATGGTTTTTATATTTCATTATGCTTATATAGGGATGTTGATGGAAGATTACAGACCATTACTCTGATAGTCGATTGAGGTAACCAGAAATATTTAACCATATGTAGTAACCAGAACTACATTTGGAATTTAAATCCCATCCTTGCTCGATAATATTAAAATTTGCACATTTCAGTTGTTAATTTCCACACACTGAACTGTACTTTTTTATACTCGTATGACTTTTTATAGAACCTCCGTCAACAACGTCGTCACGTAGGAAGCCCCAATTAACATACATCCAATTAGGGGTTGGACAGCCTCAGCCCAGGTTAAATAAAATAACTTTTTTTGCAATTTTTTTAAATATATATGTTTATTTAACCAGAGTATTGTATAATAAACAAATAATCAAAAGAAACGAGTATTTTACAATGTTCGTTTTAAAACATCCCAACTTTTAATTGGAATTCGCCGTGTTTCTAAACCGTTTTTACTATTTTGTTGTGAGCTCGTTTTCCACCTGTCCCAACGGTTACGGCGGCGAAATGAAGATAAATTTTTAATGCGAAATTCACAGAATTAACTTGATTAACTGATTTAACCACGATTTAAAACATATTTATTCCACTCAACTGCCGCTACACGTAAATGCGAGATTTATGTCACAATACATACGGCAATAATTGAATTACTAATTTAATAGTATTTTTTTTAAAGTCTCAAAACTTTAAATGAGTATGAAATTAGTCAGCACTTAATTAACGAAAATATATGTAATTTTAAAAGTGCATTTGTAAATTAAACATAACTAGTTTTTGCGCGAGACTTCATCCGTGCCCTGTTTTTCTTAGATGTGAAAATATTTATTCAATCTTATTTGCTCGTATAATTCTGTCAGGCGTGGAGTTTTCTATTTTTATTTTTAGACTGGCCGTTGCACGCGACTTCGTCCGCGGCTCTTTATAAAATTTTATTCGTGGAAAACGTCAATTTTGTATTGGGGCAATTAGGGGGAGATGGGGGAGGGAGGAGAATAGCCTATGTTACTCGCTGATAATGTAGCTTTCTATAGGTGAAAGAATTTTTAAAATCGGTCTAGTAGTCTTTGAGTTTATTCATTACAAACATACATTAATTTTGTATGGAGGGAGGTAATGGGGGGAGGGTGAGTAGCCTATGTTACTCGCTGATAATGTAGCTTTCTATAGGTGAAAGAATTTTTAAAATCGGTCTAGTAGTTTTTGAGTTTTCATTACAAACATACAAAAATACATGCCAATACAAATCTTTTTCTCTTCGAAATATTAGTGAAGATTATTATAGATATGGCGCCAGCGTCTTCACAGCGATAAAGATGTCAACCGTTATGTATTACTCATATATTTTCTGAGGTGTTATATTTTTTAACGTAGAAGAAGAAGTCCCGGACACCGGCTATCTATTATAATTATTCTGTCAGATTGGTGAAATTTGGTTTAAGGCCGGCCGCATACATACGTTTTCCGAATTCGATTTCCGCGTTCGGAGACCCGAATGCATCAAATCGATAGAAAATATTGACTGCCGCACACATTTCTTTCCGTACGTACGTTTCGAATGTGGGCCCGTGCGTTCGGAATTCCCTTACAGAAAAAACCTAATGACATCATGCGGAACGCAGCGCTTGCATACATTTTGTTTATTTCGGCGCACACGTTCGGAAATTTCCGTTCCGAATCGCGAGTTTTTTGTTTTGTGTTGTGTGTTTTTCACGTCTCATCACGAGTGCATCAATACAATGTGTGAAGCAGAAGCTTAAGTTTAGCTGTTGAAAAACATCCCCGCTTATGGAATATACACGACAACCTGCTTATAGATAAAGCTCTCTTTAGATAATGCAATCGCAATTAAATCGTTGTTCTCCATGGTCGTGCGTTCAGAAAGCCACCACTGAACGTACTTGCAGTATAATATTCCGAATGCAAATTCCGAACGTCTGCGCTAGGCACACGGAATTCCGAATATGGAAATCGAATACGGAAAACGTATGTATGCGCCCAGGCTAAAAGTGACAGATTTAAAATTTATATAATAAAAATAGACAACATGACGGGTAAACGAAAATCTAATTTGTATTATTTAAATTCTAAAAAAGGGGGGAGCTATGAAGGTAGGATGTAAACAAGAGACTTTTCCTCAAGCAGAGCTAAGGAGAATTGAACAAAATAACCGTTAATCGTCTCTTCGAGTAGTTGAAACGCCGAAGCATATATTTAATTAAAATAATCAATCAAAAATGTTTAATTTCTCTCTGGACCTAACTATAAAGTCAATGCGGGCGAACTCGCGGGCAGAAGGTAGTAGTTCACATTTATTCATTTTTTTGATATTTAATTTTCAATATTCGTGTCTCTTAAATATAATTTTGAATTGCGCTAATGATAATTCACGTTCGCATTTGAATTCCAAATTTCTGTTGGTATACATTCAAGTTAAATTTAAATTCTGATTTAATATTTTAAATTAAAATGAATGCTTAATTAATTTTATTTTTAACTTAACATCTGCTTAAACTACATAATGAAACCCTAAAAATGGCAGTGTAAAATTTGTTACACTTTCTCAATTTTATGTTATTTTCTGTATTGCTGTAGGATTTTTGTTCAGAAATAAAATAAATAAATACTTTCAATCCATTTGAGGAAATTTTAATCGTTCACAATCATAATCATATTTTAATTACACAATGACAAGTGCAACTTTTTTTTGATGACAGATTTTGATGACATTTTAAAGATAGTACTAATGGTCGCCCAATGGTCGAAATTCGACCGTAATTTATTTAATTTACTCTTCTTAGTTTGACCACAGACTTTAACCATGAACAAAATAGTTTACACAAGTAGTGTCAAACACGCGGTAGTATTTACATTAATTTCTAATACATATTATATAAAAATATTAGTTTTCTCCAGTCCTTCTCCATATAAACTTTAAGTGTACCAAATTTCACACTCCTCCGCCGCCGCCGCCGATTTACAAAGTGTTCAATATACAAAGCACTCAAGTCACATTTTCTGTCAAACTGAAGACTACTTTATTTGTTTAATTTTTATATGTGTTTTTATATTTTTATTTGTTTAATTTTTATATTTTTAAATGGTGTGTGATCGTGTTTGTGTATTAACTAAGGGTTCCTACGGAAGATCAGTGCTGGCCTATGCCAGCAAAATGCTGAGTAGGGACCTTTTTGTAACTTTCTTTCTTGCTGTTACTGTTATTTCTTTTTTCTCTGTGTCTGTTAAATGTATGTTTTATAAGTTACAAATAAATTGATTGATTGATTGATATATATGTAGGTTTATCTTCTAATATATTATATTTATTAATCTATCTTATTAATATTTGTTTATATTCATTTTATGTACTAGTATTTACTTATAATGTAAGTTTATGATGATTTTTACCACCCACATTGTTTTATTTTTCATATTTAATTTTCCTTACCCTAAGGTTGCCTGGAAGAAATCGTTATAAAGCGATAAGGCCGCCTTTTGTACTATTACTTGTTGTTTCTTTTTTTTTATTCTTTTTTATGTTTATAGTACAAATAAAGAGTTTTAATATTAATAATAATAATATTAGCTTCACTTTATTTATATATAAATAAATCGTTGACAAGATGACACGCCACGTAACAATTGCCAGTGACAGGTAGTGAGGGCAGGGCGTGCGTAGCGGTGGGTGAGAGACGGACGATGCCAATGGGCGTGCTTTGGACTAAGTCAGTCGGGCGGGCGGTAAGAACGCGCGTGCCCGCCCGCCGCCCGCTCTGCACTCTCGCACCACGGTGCATCGGGACACGCCCATCGGCACGCCCGGCTGCATCCGTCCGGGCCCCCGGATGCGTTCACTCTTGCCGCGACATCCGGTGCATCCGCACATCTCCGCTGCACTACGCGATTAACCTGTTGAGGGAATGCGCCGCGTCAATAGCGCCAACATGAGTAAAACTGGTGGTCCCGTCGTCGGTGACAATGAGCTGTCCATCGAAAGGTCTAGCTCTAATATCTCGGATGTTTCGGCGCGTAACGGTAGCCGAAACATGTCTTTTCGTCAGGCTTGCAGTAAAGTTTCGCGATTTCTGCACTCCAATAATAATTCGTTCACGGGTGAGTCCCATCATTAATACACACATACTTTTTTCTCTCGCCTGCGTTTATATTGATTTATTTAAATTACTTTTATATAAATTGCAAAACCGAACACAGTTTGTATTCAATTCATTTTGAATGTCGAATGTGTTTATATATTTTTTTATCTAACTCAATTTTATTGAATCTTTTTGATGCTCAACAATCACGGTTATGATAAATTTTTACTCAATATTAAAAGAAGCACCTTTTAGACTAGGTTACTACTATTTATTAGAATGAAAAATAAAAGTTGATTAAATCTATATTATACAAAAAGCGACTTGCGATAACTGTACCTCGAAGAACGCGCGGCTTTTGATTCAACAGTTGGTCATATAGCAAGTTAAAATTAATATTAATATAGTGCGTTACTACTGCTGACATAGCACATGTTTGAAGATATTCTTAAAATTCTGTTCTCTTTATTAATATACATTTTATTGCCTTAACCTAATCATGAAAATAGCTTGCGAATGATGTAAATAAATGCGTTGGCGAGTTTTTATTCGTATTATAGTGTTTTAGGAATCAGAAACGGACTGGATACCTCCTCTGTTATCAAAAATAGAATTAACATACCGTAAAATATGATGTTATTTATATGTATATTTACTAGGCGCATTTTTATTTTTAGACGATTCTTCAGAAACAGTAGTTTTTAGGATTCCGTACGTCCGAATAAAAAAACGGACCCCTTATAGGATCACTCGTGTGTCCGTCTGTCCGACCATCCCCTCCGCCCCTTATATCCGAAACTACTGAACCTAAAATTTTGAAAAAAATAATAATACAGAAATTAGTTTTCTACTTATAGATTATAGGAAAACCTATAAGAAGTCCGTGATATTAAAATAACATGGTAAATCACTCAATATTGTGCGGATAGGTAACATCGTAAGGAACCCTCTTCACGCGAGTTCAACTCGCATTTTTCCCCCTTTTTTTTGTATTTAAGGTGCCCTATGTCCTATGCTGTATTCCTAACAACGTGTATGTGTGTGTTATAATATTGTTTATGATTGTTGTATGAGACTTTGAAACTTTATCTTTGAATGAAAAAAGATGACCTAACATATATACAAAATAATATTATTATGTGCGAAATGTTGAGAGATATTTAAAAGTTTTCGCCATTAAATATATATATTTGCCTCGTTATAAGTTGTCGATACTTGTCGTCTTCATGGCGATGTCTTTGATATACCTAGTAATTTTATGCATTCGCTGTTCAGAGTCAGCCAGCGTTCATAAGGGGATTAAAAGGAGTGGCCACGAATTGCACGTAGGTACTGGGCCTTACAAAGACAGCGCTCTGAAGGTTTCGGCGGTCCGTTAAGGCGACGCCAGCCCCTAATGATAAAAAAATCCACTTATTTGTAACCGTTTTCCTTTTAAATGATCATAATAATTATAATTTCAAAAATACTCAAATCATCTGCAGGATATATGGAAAGGGGATCATCATAACTATTTTTTAAATTATATTTAATTATATATATAAAAAAATTACTAATTTGCGGTCTAATATCGATGTTGTAACCGTGCGATTTGCTTAATAATCAATATTTTAAATAGCTAATTCTTAAGAAAAATTTTAAGATCCACTATCTGAAGGCTCATCAAGAGAAAAATTTGAATTACACTTTATTTAATTTTTAAATAGATTTTTTCGAGATTTGCAAGTAGCGAGTTTGTAACGAGTTTTGCGGCTGGAGTCGCCTTAATAGTCCGGTTCTGGAATACACTTCACTCGTTTCCGGTACATGTGGAGCTTGTTAAAACTATCTTAAAGCGAATTAGTCCGATGCAAAATTTATAACAGCCTGTTGTTTAAAACAACTGCAGCCAACTCGACGGTTGTAACAGTGTTTCCTAAGTTTTAATTAACTGTTTTACTTGTTGTAACATTAATTTCATCTGCGCATATTGTATAGCTATGTTCAAATTTTGGTTGTTAGCGATAAAATATTTTGAAAATACGGCGATTTTCGCAGTTGCTTTAAAATTAAATGGTATAGCTAAATCTGGTAGTGGCAGGAGAGACGCTGCCAATGGATCGCAGTTATTTGAGCAGTCCTTCTGGCGGACACAGCTAATTTTCAATGAAAGTCGCATCTGAATCGGCTCAGTCGTCTTGAAAATTGAATGCAACTAACAGACAGACAAATAATTGAAAAAGCATATTGATTTTTTTAAATTACTACTGCAGATTATGACAGCTCGGATTTTTCCAATATAATTACTACTTAGGTTCCAATAAGTCATTTACAGATTAACAGTATATTTCATAAAATATTTAAAAAAAAATGTACACGTTGTATTTCTTACGTTACCGAGGTACAAATCAAATAGCTTTTAGAATTTTTGACTGTTTGTCGGTGCATTTGCGCACGCTAATATAAAAAACGGCTTAACGGTTTTTCATTAATGTATTATAGCAAGCTTCCCGTAAAATGTTCTTGTTTCTTTCATTCCAATCGGTTTACAAACAAGAAAGCTACGCGCTATACCGCGTACGAAGTTGCGGGCTCGGCTAGTCTTTAAATATGCATTGCACGAACCGCTTGAAATTATTGTTCAATGCTCTTTCAAGTCTTTTATTTTAAAAAAAGTCTTTTATTTGTACCACGGCGACTTCACTGTTCACTCTATCGACAACAACATTCATAAAGACGGTTAAGATATTACGCTACGCTACATTGAAAGGTTTATAATAAGTTGCTAGAGGAAAATTTCTTTTTAGAGTACACTATGAATTTAAACGCAGTGCAACATCAACCTAACTAATAATATAAACGCGAAATTGAGTTTGTTTGCTTATTACGCTTTTTCGGCTTAACTACTCAACTAATCATTGTAAAATTTTGCAAACATGTCAGGGATATAGGAAACGAGATAGGGTATCTTTCATCCAGAAAAAAAGTACTGTTCCCGAGGGATCAACTAAAAATATAGTGCCGCCACAATTTTATGGTAAGCTGCTGCAAGTGCGCTGCCGACTGCAGTAGGATTAAAGATAGGGGATTAGGAGTGGATAGGGAAATGGGCTCTGGCATCCCTTACTCACTCACCGAAACACAACAGCACACGTGCTGTTATTTCACGGTGGTCTTCTGTAAGGGGGTGGTTACTGCCGCCAGACGGGCTGCCCAAATGAAACGCAGTGTGCCCTCTGCCGCTACTTTCCAAATCTAGACCAGAGCCAAATTTGAAAAGTCGATTTTTCAAAGTTGACCCTGCCGGGAATCGAACCCGGGAACCCTAGAACAGAGCGTTAAGGCACGCACCCTAACCACTCATCCAACGGGCTCGTCAAAATACGGTTGAGTAGTTCGCAAGATTACCTCCTAAATACAATTACATTTAAAGACTAACTGAGCCAGCAACTTCGTACGCCTGGTATTCGGTGTAGCGCGTAACTTTCTCGTTTGTGAACCGATTGGAATGAAACAAACACTAAATGTTGATCGCTACAGTGAAAACCACATTCAAATTCGTTAAGACGTTTCTGAGATTAGCATGCAACAAACGCACAGACAAACAAATAGACAAAAAATTTAAAAAACTATTTTTTTAACCTCAACGTAAGTACAACGTGTACAATTTGTTCTAAGATTACCTCCTATAAATAATTGTACGTAGGAGGTAATCTTCGAAACGAACAGTTAGAATAGAATTTATTTCAGGATGGACATATGCTAGATACTCCACGGCGCTAGCTAGTTTAAAAATACAGTTATATTTCGATATGTTTTCAATCAATTAAGCTTTTTAAGGTGGCGCTGTACGAGCGTGGGAACTCAGTAATAGGTATTTGTGAGAATTTGTTGTCTCAACTTACTATAATGCGAATGACCCAAGACAGAATGCGACGCAACACATTCGCACCACTTATTCAACTCGCGAAAATAATAAAACATACGCCAGCAATTCCAATATTTTAGAAAAATCTTTATATATGGTAGCTATTGACATCCCAATTTTAAATGTACATTATAGGTAGGATGTTTCCATCGAAAAACATTTTTGGATTTTAGTCAGTAAATACAAGTATTCAACCCGCGAAAATGTCACAAATTCTGCACATTTTAGAAATTAATTATACTCGATATAAAATTAATTTCAGTTTTTTGTTGCGATGCAAACCTTTATATTATGTCCTAGAAATGTCATTTTTTTAATGTATTGCTACGACCTATAAATAATGAGTAATCATGGAATTACGTAGTATGGAATAAGTAAGCTGTTCGAGTTGGAAAGTGCCCTCTTAAGAATAATTATTAGCTTGTTTTCTTACTCACTTTTCACACTGTAGTAATATGAAAGAAATGATATTTCTTCTTTGTCCTAACTTTCTTCTTAGAAAGTTCTTTTTCTGCAATGTAAAAGGATCTCAACTGACTTATTTTAAAAGACCTTCATTTCCACACTAAATATTTTATCGCCTTAACAAGTTAGAAGTTAGCCCAGCTTGCTAATTGTTCAAAAGTATCATCATTATGAATGTTCATTCTAAGACATATCAGAGCGAATTTCGTCCACATTTAAAGCTTTCTACCTGAAAAGATCTCCTTCTAATATACACAATGCATGCATCTCTTCGTTTTGAAATGCGAAGTGAGTTGATTTGTTAAGCTTTCACGCTTTAACTACTTAAGCGATCATTATATAATTTTTCATACACTTTGCCAGGGATGCCAGCTGTTCCCGAGGGATCATCTAAAAAAAACTGAACAAGTGCGAGTTGAACTCGCGTGAAGAGGGTTCCGTACGATGTTACCTCACAATATTGAGTGATTTACAATGTTATTTTAATATCATGGACTTCTTATAGGTTTTCCTATAATCTATAAGTAGAAAACTAATTTCTGTATATTTTTTTTTTTCAAAATTTTTGGTTCAGTAGTTTCGGAGAAAAGGAAATGGTCGGATAGACGGACACACGAGTGATCCTATAAGGGTTCCGTTTTTTTATTCGGACGTACGGAACCCTAAAAAAATCGAAGCGTGACAAAACAGAGTGAATAAATTTTTTAACACCTAAGAAAAAGGGGCGTGGATTGTGGTCCGAAAACTTCTCATTTGTGCATTGTTTTCTTTGTTCTAATAGCAAATGGACAGTGAATTAATGTTAGAATATGGATTCTTTTTGGTGACGATCTTTCCGTTGTGTTAATATTTCAGAAAGATCCTGATTAGTACCAGGACCAAGTATAATTCGTCAGAACCATTCGGGAGATCATCAGGACCACCTTAACCATTCGACCAATGGGCTCCTCATTTGAAATTTTCAAAAATCCTTTCTTAGTGGATACTTATTCAGTTTTCTAAGTAGTTTTGTCTGTGCGTTGATGGCAGTCAGTCGGGTCGAACGGTTTTTTGAGTATGATTTTTTTTTTCATACAAATAATATGGCCCCATGTCATTTTGTATTTGCTAGAGGACTGATTGTTATTCAAATAATTCGTATCAAATCGTTTTGGTACGCATGCGGTAACTGTCCCGTGGTACGTGGGCGCGTGTCTGTTACCATATTTGAAAATTGAATGGACACGAAGCATGTCATGCACAACAATTGAAGTAGTGTACTCTCGGGCAGCGCTCGAGTAGGGCTTCGTGCGTTCAATCATCGCAGCAGACGTCGGTCGGTTCATGTGATACATCGATGGGAAAACACAGCGGTAAGAGGAATAGTTTCCACCGGTTTTGATACATATTTTATACGCGATTGGAAAATAATTTATTGTAGCATTTCCGGAATACCAAATGCGATCGCGTAGAGTTTAGTGTTGTGTACAAAATAATTCTTTTCCTGCGAGTTTCTCGTGTGCACGCCGGGAATTTCACACGTCAATGATCTCTCTCGCATCGTACACGATGCTTTATTAAAACTCATACTATGCTATGTTAAAACGTTATTTCCTCGCGTTTAAGTCACAAAGTGTCCATAACAGAGTTTACTTCCCGAAATGAATTTAGCTTAAATAATTGACACGGTAACGAAGTGGTGTTTTGCAATCGCCGAACCGAAAGTTACAATATAGAATGTTGAACATTTTTTTATTAAATTAAATTAAATTAAATTAAAATTACAGTGTAGATTAGATATGTAATTAGATATGTTGATCGTTTAATTTTATTTTGTAATAAGACTATAGTATAAAATTATTAACATTTTATTTTATTTTGAATAAATTATAAAAAAAAAAATGAGCCGTCACGGGACGCCTGGTAGATGTGAAACATCGAGTGAAATAAAATGATGACTGTTTATTTATTTATTTAACGTTTATCTTTATTGAATACAAAAATTTAAATATTTATTTCTAGTTGCAACAACCACCAACAGTCACAACAACCGTACACACTACTACGCATAGACTGTATATGTATATACCATCGTATGGCGTGGTGACGCGTCGCCACGGACTGCGTCACCACACTATCAGTCAGTTTCACCCGCGCCTAATAGATGTTTCACATCAAAAAGAAAAAAGAAAAAAAAAATTGTTGACAATTACATTTTATCAAAATAAAAGTAGGTGCTGAACATCTTAAACAGAAATGAGTTAAAAATGTTGAACATTCAACATTGCAGTTTTAATTCGCCGTAAAAAATGTTGTTCTACGATCGCAACGCAACTCAAACACTCGGTAAGAGTTATGTAATTAGTGACAAAGATATACACATGTTGTGATACGCTGCTCATACTAAATAAAACCACTGTTTGCGTTCACCGACTAGCATACGTATGAGTTTATCTCTTATTACTATTACTAACTAGCATACATAATTACTTCGAGCTTTAAACTCTTATAGAAATATTGGGATTTCGTTTAATAAGACTAGTACGCACTTACCGACCAGAATCAATTCGGAAGTGAGAAGAGACTGTTGTTGATTACGCTAAAGCTCGTCAACAGCTATTTAAAAAAATCATTAGAGGAGCTATTGCACGAGTGGTTGAGACAAAACCTTATTAACGCTTTGTCTCAGTGGTTCCGGGTTCGATTCCTGGCAATCCAGTGCCAAATTGGCTCTGGGTATAGGTCTGAAAAGTAGCGGCAGGGCACACTGCGCATCGCAGTCATTTGGGCAGCCCTTCTATCGGCAGTAACAACCTCTTCACAGAAGACCACCGTGAAATGTGTGCTATTGTGTTATGCTGAGTGAGTTAGGGATGCCTTTCTTCCTGGATGTGTTTCTTTCCTGGATGAAAGGCGTCCCTATTTTGGCATTTTGGGATAATCAATAATAAAACAATCAACGATTGACATTAAAGATTGAATAAGAAAGTCTTAAAAGCTCGTATAAAACTTTGTATCTCGCCAAATAGAGTTATTAGTCAACTCGCGTGCGCCTGCGAGTTATCTTGTTTGTATTTTCCCTACCGTTTTGTTTGTCAACTCGCGCATCAGTGTAATGTTCAGTCCGTTATATGAAGGTATTAAAGAGAATCAAAAAAGTTATTGGGAGTTTCAATATTAACTTTGTGTGCGATATTAAAAGGTGCCGCCGACTGCGTGCATATTGATATAGGTTTATTCGTTTTTTTTTTAATTAGTGTTTTAATACGCCACAAAAAGTATTAAAACCAGCCTACATACATATAGGATACGAACAAACTGACATACATACTTGGCTTATGCATTCATCAGTTTATAAACACTCCAATGCTTCAATAAACAAAATTTCCACAATCGTCGTCTGTCATAGCAAATAATGACTATCGCTAGAACAAATATAATTCGTGTATTAATTACTTGGATTTATAAAAGAAAAGTGTGTGTGTGTGTGTGTCAGCTCCGACGCATGATTGGAGTTTACTCCTTTAAACGTATAAAAATTAACTGTATAAAATTGACACGATGGTCAATAGATAACTGGATATTTAATTACTTTATATTATTTAGTTACATTCTGCATACTCAGATGTCACGTGTTCCAACAAAAGTCGTGTTAGTTACGTTCGGTGTATTCAACGCGGACTAGACTCTTCATAAAAAATTTCGACGTTTGATTTGATAAGCCCAGAGAATAGAATTAGGGAACATAAATACATTGCGTCAGCTGTCGCACAAATGTCAAAGTAACAGATAACGTAACGTTTTTTTAGTTAACGCTTGTATTAATTTTACTCGTCATACTTTCACGCGGGTTCATGTGTTCCCACGGGTTCGTATTTAAACGAGGCCCATGTTTTTTTTCGGACCGTCGGGTGTTTTCTTGCTCATTGTCCACTTCAATGACGGGAACAAGTAGAAGACATTTATTTCCCATGAAAACTGTCAATAATCTTTTTGTCTTTTTTTTAACTTTTTTTTTTAATTTCGTAATAATTATGTGTATTTGTGGATTTAATTTAATTTTTAAAACCCTCTTCTATTGTACTAACTAAATGTCTTGTCGTTTTGTCGTTATCTTGTGCGAGACTTTTGCCCGCGAGTCTTTATTGTCAGGCATCATTCACCGAAACGCAATAGCACACATTTCACGGTGGTCTTCTGTAAAGGGGTGGTTACTGCCGACGGACGGGCTGCTCAAATGACGCAGTGACCCCGCCACTACTTTAGAGACTTAGACCAGATTTAGACCATAGAGGCGTTGAAAGGTACCCTATATCCTTAACTATCTCCTTAAGGCGACTCCAGCCGTAAAAGTCGTCCCGCACTGAATTGACGTGACTGCTGAGTGGGAATCGCTACTTGCAAATCTCGGAAATATCTATTTAAAAATTAAATAAAGTATAATTCAAATTTTTCTTTTGAAGAGACTTCAGATAGTGGATCTTAAAATTTATCTTAAGAATTAGTTATTAAAAAGCAAATCGCACATCGGTTACAACATCGATATTAGATCGCAAATTAGTAATTTTTTTAAATATATAATTAAATATAATTTAATAAATAATTATGATGATCCCCTTTCATATATCCTGCAGATGATTTGAGTATTTTTTAAATTATAATTATTATGATAATTTAAAAGGAAAACGGTTACAAATAAGTGGATTTTTTTATCATTAGGGGCTGGCGTCACCTTAACAACATGTATAAAAAATTTCATGGCGATTGATAAAATACTGTAGGAGATTTATGGTTTTGAGCAAACGAACATTAAATCTATACAGTATAAAAAAGTAATATAGCTGTCTGCTCAAACACCCAAAGAATTTTGATACAGTTTTCACTAATAAAAATAACGATAAAGGATTATGTAAAATTGTATCCTTGCGAAGTCTGAATGGGTCGCTATTTTTGATGTGAAACATCTATAGGCGCGGGTGAAACTGATTGATAGCGTGGCGACGCGTCACCACGCTATACGATGGTATATACATATACAGTCTATGCGTAGTAGTGTGTACGGTGTGGCGACGCAGTCCGTGGCGACGCGTCACCACGCTATACGATGGTATATACATATACAGTCTATGCGTAGTAGCGTGTACGGTGTGGCGACGCGGGCCTTGGTGATTGTTGGTGGTTGTTGCAACTTGAAATAAATATTAAAATTTTTGTATTTAAATAAACAAATAAACAGTCATCATTTTATTTCACTCGATGTTTCACATCTACCAGGCGTCCCGTGACGGTTCATTTTTTTTATATATGCAGGTGTAAATTCGTGTCATTCCATCACTAGCTTCGTATAATGTGATGATTTTGCTCCTCGATACGTGTCCAAAGCACTGGACAAGCTTTGAAACAAGCTTGTTCAGAACGTACATCTATATAATCAACCAGATGTCAAAGGCTTCCAGTTAGCTATTTTCGAATACAACGTCCAGCCATGTCCGCTCTAGTAACACGCTGAAAAGTTAGAAACGGGATTCCTTTTGTATCTCATACGTGCATTTCTGTCCTGCTCAACGTGCAAATATTCCCGAAGAGTAAAACCTCAATTAGTCACAATGGGATCCGTTATTAAAAAAAAAACCCTTGACATAAATTTATTTCTTCCTCGCTTATGGATGCACTAAAAGAAAGTTGTACCTATTTAAATCGAAATGTTGGATTTAAAATTCGATTTACAATTCTAGGAAGGTATAAGTCAATTTAAAACTCGAACAATGCTTTTTGCATATAGTGTTTTAGCATTATATTTGCCACCAGCTTTTTTGCCCGCAATTTCTTTCGCCTCCCTTTTTCTTAATCGTTGAAAAATATAAAGATTGAAAATAATTTTATTCGATGGCTATTGCTCTTTATTTTCGTCAGGCGTTGAATTTTTATTTTATTTTTAGATTTATCCACCGGAAAGAGTTTTTTCTGGATAAAAGGTATCCTGTGTCCTTTTCAGTATATCTCACAAAGTGTATGATGATGATAGATAAGGCGTATATAAAAAAAAAACTCACTTTCGCATTTCATTATATTAGTAAGAACTTATTTTAATATTAGACGTATAGATTTTATTTTTAAATGTTGTTTTATTTTATTTTTTATTATTAATTTTGACGAAACATATTAATTCAGTACAGCCATTTGCCATTTAAATATCTTTTTTTAATAATTTTGCATAGGACTTTAGAAAAATAAAAAAGAGATTTCAAAAATATTTTGCACGTTTCAATGAATAATAATTAGTGAGTGAGTGTTAATAACAAAAACGCTCACTCATGACCGTACGAGTTATCTGCCGTTTTTGCCGTTTCGTTTATGAGATTAGCCAGAAACAACAAAAATTCTAAAAACTATTTTTTTGATCTCGATAATAAAGGTGTACAATTTTTTTTTAAATATTAAAAAAAAAAATAGACGGCTCGTTTACAATTTTATTATATATATGTATAGATAATATGCAATTGACCGTGTATATTATTCAGTTAAGAGGATTTTTCGAATATCCGCATTTCACAAGCAACATTACATTATGCTTAGGGCAATCATTCCAATCCGAACCCCAACGGAGTGTTTCATTCGTTTTTCATTCACAATCGTAAAGAAATTCACATGACTGGGAGCATAGTGGCTTCTTGTCGTGGCGTCGTCGTCGTGGTGCCGCCGCGCCGCCGCCGTGAGTTTGTGACCCAGTGTCGTGCGCTGGCGACGGCCACGCGTGTTTATTTTCGATTTCATATTATTTTAATCTACAACGAAGTGTGTCATATTTTCGTGTATCAAACGCCATTGTACTATTTTCGTAACGCACATTTCGAAACTTATCTCGTTCGCGTCCATTTCGTTTTCAAAATTGAAATATTTGAACAGGTTACGATTTGTAATTTATGAATAATAGAATACGTGAATAATTTATTTGAATAATTGAAATTATAAACAATGCAATAGCAATTGTTAATATCCACCGTGTAAAATATTTGAAATAACAATTAAAAATATTAAATTAATTAAATTTATCTTTTATTTTAATAATTATTTGAAAAGTATCACATCCATTTATATGGCTTTCCGAGTACCTTTTTTCCCCCTCAAAAAATATAACTTATTTAGAGAATCTCTTCCTAAATTCGAACACTTTGTTAAAAGATTAATCATTTTAATTAATTACTGAAAGCAATTTTTATTGTTAGCTTTGAATTTTTGGATTACAAACAATATTTACAATAATATTATTTTTATAAATTATAAAACTTTAGGTTTTGAAATATAAATGTAACTGTTTATTCCTTAATAAAATAATAAATTTGAATTTAGGAAATGCCAATTAACAACTTATCTAATAATACTATCAAAATAATAATTATTATGTCGTCAAGATTTTAAATTTCCAATATATCTAATAATTACATATTAATTCTTTTAGTATTTAGTGTTAGTCTTCGAACCCACAAATAACAATAATAAATAATTGTTTGCAGCAAAGAAATGTGAAGAATCAAAAGTCAAATAGAGAGATCGTTAACGTCGTGAAAGTTTGTAATGATTGATGATAGCAACTTATCAATACCACCGTAACAATGCGAATGTGTAACCGACTGTTTTCGTGTTGAAATAGCAGACACGAATTAATTATTGAAATAATAATAATAATAATAATAATGAAATACATACACATATGATATAGTCGTCTACCTACACACATATAATATACACATAATATAATATAGTCTATTGGTTTTAAATATTTACGTCTGTCGGTCTGTTGAAATATATAAAAATAAATCTCTATCACTTTAACAATTAGATTGAGATTCTTCTTCACACATATAACCATTATCCAAAGTTTATTACAATAGCTGTCTGTTCTTTTGTCTGTTTGTTTCTGCATGTGAATCTCTGAAACGGCTTAACCGATTTGAATGCAGTTTTGATGTATTGTAGAAAGCTTCCCGTAACATCTGTGTTTGTTTCATTCCAATCAGTTTACAAACAAAAAATACCGAATATAAATATCCGTTTATATATCTTCTTATCTCATATATCTATACTTATAATATTATAAAGCTGAAGAGTTTGTTTGGTTGGTTGGTTGGTTGAACGCGCTAATCTCAGGAAATACTGGTTGAAATTGAAAAATTCTTTTTGTGTTGTATAGTTCATTTATCGAGGATGGCTATAGGCTATATAACATCACGCTAGGATCAATAGGAGCGGAGCTTCAATGAAAAATGTTGCAAAAACGGAGAAAATTATCCTTTTTGAGAGCTTCCGTTGCGTGCGCTGCGTAAACCGCAAAAATCATTATGACGGGATTGTTCTTTATTCATATGTTTATTTTGTTCATATGTCCATTTGCTATTAACCTTGGTAATCAAATTTGTTCTAAAATAATGCATTTTTTAAAAATATATTTTATTTTTATAATCTGTAATAAAATCGTTGTTTGCTTATTATGCCTTTGTGTACGCTAATCTCAGCAACGGCTTAACCGATTTTCGTGTGGTTTCCACTGATGTATTGTAGCAAGCTTCCGGTAATATTTAGTGTATATTTCATTTACCGAATACCACGCGTATACATACGAAGTCGCGGACACAGCTAGTTATAAAAGAAAGCTAACCCAACTTATTTTGATACGTTTCACCCATGGAAAAAGCGATAAAATAAGACTGTTCGTAGATGTACCTAAGAAAGTTTGTAGAAAAAATTGCATCCGTGCTAGTAATGGCGCATGTAACTATTATTATATAATAATTCAAATAAATGGAAAGAGACTTTTCATTTATTTTGATTGTCTATATGGTGTAATCAAATTACCATTTTAATAGTCAAAATAATAGAAGCCACTCGGCGTATGCATGACGTGGGAATAGTAACACGGCGCTGGTTTTCATTAGAGCTGTATTGTGTGAAGAACGGCGCACGCGAGTCCCCACAGTACATAGGTGATACATATTTATTACGTTCTATTCCTGGGCGTAGGCGTCTCCTCAACGTGTTATTGTACTGGTCCACTGCGGGATTAGCACGACCACAAATATCTTTTCTATCTTAATAACGATTTCAAAATAAACCACCAAGCACTATCAATTAATTAATAACAAACACAAAATAAAATGAAATATTTATAATATGCTGTGCACACGAATAATCCGCTTACTCAATCCCATTGAGTGTACGTAATAAAATTACATGGAATCAATATATTACCGCTCGCATATACTAACAAAATGCTTTTAGCGTATCACTACTAGCGCGTACTAGTTTTTTATTTAAAAGCTTTCTTACAATTATTCCAATTATCTTCCAATTTTATTATCGCTTGTAATGTATACATTGAATTCATAAATAGAGTGATAGCCCTGCGGTAGAATGCTCGGCTGACACTACCGAATACCCAAGTTCGAACCCAAGCCTTACCGGTTTGCACCACTTGGAAGCTTAACTATTATCATAAATGCGAAAATGAGTTTGTTTTTTTTTTTTTACGTTTTCACACATAATTTTTTCATACACATTGTCAGGACATCGGGTGCTTTTTACTCAGAAAAAAGTCCTTAAAATCTCTAAAATTTTAAAAACAACCCCTAACTAAAACTAATGAGCATAAACTAAACTAATTCAAATTAATTTATTTGCTGAATATGGTATACAAGTTGTAAGTTTTTAAACATATATGTCCACATATTCTACCGACAAGCAGTATGCAAATCAAGACAAAATAAAAAAAATAAAAAACTAAAAGACATGATTTAAGGACATAGTTTGCATCGTTTGCACTATATAGTTTTATCACTCAAAAATTCTTTGAGGGAATAATATGCTTTTTCCACCAGAAAATCACTAAGAGTTATAATATACTCGTATGTTAACTAAGCATAACATAAACTAAGAGAAAAGACCGCGATCAAAAGCCTGAAAGAAATAAAAAATTATCGTTTAAGTAACGTCGCTTGGTCTGACAGTCCACAATGGGGTAACTTTGTGGACTAGATAGCCCCCATTTACTCACACAAAAGAGATGCCCTTGCCCAGACTAGCATTAGTCTATATGTTTCATTAATTAAGATATTAATTGATACCTTATGGATGCTTGTTGATACTCGTATCGCTGTCCCGCATGACGAGAACCTCGTGAAAGCCGAAAAATAAAAGCTTACCAAGTACATTGACTTGGCTCACGAGGTGACCGCCATGTGGGATGTCGATTCGACAATTATCGCCCTGATAGTCGTTTCGGCGAACGGTCTTATAGCGAAGGGCCTCGACCAACATCTCAAGAGGATCTCGCTAGATGGGTGGATCAAGGTACAGATACAGAAGGCGGTACTTGTTGACACTGCACAAATTTTCAGGAGGTTCCTCACTCTAATTTAACCACCAGTAGCTTAGACCTTGCCCCGCTATCAGGGGATGACTTTTCTTAAGTTTTTTGTAATATACATTTTTTGATAGATATACATTGCCTGACTGTATGACGTAAGTATGGTTAGACCGTGTTAATACTAACTTGAATTATCATAAAAGCAAAGAAAGACGGATATTTTAGAAACATTTATTTTTTCTCTCTGTCAACACAAACGCAAAGCGCCAACACCTTACAAAGAAAATTTAATAGTACCATTGTTATTGTTTAGTGTTATGTATGTTGACATCGTTTACTTAACCCACAGGGACAGATTAAGCTTAGTGTTCGGTATAGCATGTCGACTCGATCGTACAAAAATATTGATCGACTTTTAGTTTGATTTGTGTGTCAAGTGGTGTCAGAAGAAAATTTTCGTCACCATGACAATATAGCGACGAATGGTCATTTTAAACGTCAGTTCCACTGCGGAGTAGCTCTCCTGATTTCCACTTTTGGCTAAGAGCACTTAAAGTTCAAATATATGTAAATTAATTTATACTGATCTTATAGTAATAAACAATTACACAGTGACGTGTCAATTTTTGAAAATTTTTTATAACTTAAAAAAAAGTTCGATTTTTCTTGATTTTTTTTTTTCTGAGTAGTCATTAAGTACTAGCTGTTGCACGCGACTTCGTCCGCGTCTCTTTATAAAATATTAATCGTGGAAAACGGCAATTTTGTATGGAGGAGGGGGGGGGGTAGAGGGAGACGGGGGAGGGTGAGTAAGCCTATATTATTCGATGATAATGTAGCTTTCTATAGGTGAAAGAATTTTTAAAATCGGTCCAGTGGTTTTTGAGTTTTTTTGCAGAAAACGGCAATTTTGTATGGAGGGGGCGTACAGGGCGGAGATGGGGGAGGGTGAGTAGCCTATGTTACTCGCCGATAATGTAGCTTTGTATAGGTGAAAGAATTTTTAAAATTGGTCCAGTTGCCTTTGAGTTTATTGATTACAAACATACGTGCAACAGCTAGTGTCCTTATATGGCGATTAGCTGGTGTCCGCGACGCCTGGCAAAATATATTAGCAATAATTTATTCAATATTTTTTGCCAGGCGTTGAATTTTTATTTTCATATGATTCCTCGAAATTTTTTTATTTAAAAAAAAAAAACTGAAAATAGTACTGCAGACAGTGCAAACATTGTATATCAGCAGCAGAGCACACATTTTGGCTATGAAGCCAAAAAGGAATCATGCTCTTCTCATCGTGCTCTTCGTCTTCCCAAGAATAAATGAATAAATAGAGAAAATATAATTAAACAAAAGACAAACTTAACTACACCTAACAACAGTATTGAACACTAATTAGAAACTGTAGTCTTTAGTATGAGAAGGCACTCTATATGTAGAACAATGAAGTTACTAACTTCGTATTGGCGTCTCCTAGCTCGTTCCAGGTAGCAAGACTTTTAACAAAACATAGAGTAGTTAAGCCAAGTTACTACTTCTAGGTTCAAATAGAGTACCTATTTGATTGAATAAATTGAATTTGATGCTACATAAAAAAGGTACTACCTTTAGCTTTGATATCAGTCAATAATTAAATAAATTTATTATCTTTATGACTCATTGTTGTCTTATCTGTAAAACATGGGTCACTGAATCGTATTGAGATTAGGAGGAGTTTGAAAACATCTTCTTTATTCTTCTTTAATCTTTCTAAAAATTTTATATTTCACTTTTGAAATATTTCTTAAATTGCGCGAGTGTTACGTAAGTGTACTCACAATTTTGCCTAACTTCGTTGTAAAAATGAATCTTCGGAAATAAAACGTCATTCACAGTGTAGTAAATTCGTCGCACTACGAATTGATTTGCAACAGTGACATCCGAATTCGCTTCCACTCCGCATATGCCGTGTTCACAAATTCGACATGCCTACTGGCGTACTACAATTGGAAATGTCGCATCGAGGGCAATTTCCATTTGTAGTACGAGATGACGTCTAAAAGTTTACCGTCAGACTGAGGAAAATTATGTCTATTTTCATTTTTCAATATAATCTTCGCTAAATTGGTAGGGCACACTGCGTTTCGCAGTCATTTGGGCAGCCCGCCTGGCGGCAGTGACCACCCCCTTACCACCGTGAAATAACAGCATATACGTGCTGTTGTGTTTCGGTGAGTGAGTAAGGGATGCCAGAGCCCATTTCCTTATCCTCCTAATCCGTTATCCAATCCTACTGTAGTCGGCAGCGCACTTGCAGCACCTGTAGCGTTGCTTGTGTTATAGGCGACGGTAGCCACCTACCATCAAGTGGACCGTCAGCCTGTCTGTCGACATAACATTAAAAAAAAATGTAGTAGTTTAATTAGCATGTTCAATGAGACATATTAACACTATCTTATACATAGTTTAATTAGCCTGCCACTTACGTAGATTGTTTTATTGAATGCCTATCCGAGTATTAATGAGATACACTTTATTATAGACTGACTGTTTCACGCGACTTAAAATATATAAAAGTCTTAAAATATAAGATACTAGCGACCCGCCGTTTATCCCTCTTTCCATTAGTAAAAACCGCATTAAAATCGGTCTACCAGTTCACGCGTGACGCCGTGACCAAGGGAAATGGGAATTCTTTTTATATAGAGAGATGAATAAATATTAATTGAATAATTCTCTAAACAAAAACTAATTTTATAAAATAAAAATAAAAAGAGTAGGGCTGCTTGCTCACTACGACGCAATTTATTTTTTATCCTTCGTAACTTGTAATCGAAAGGTCCGATTCGAATAATTTAAAGAGGAATTTGTATGTACGTAATCAACCTTGATTACGAAACTATTTATTTTAAATGTTATATTTAATTGGATAAGGATTAAATAACATGACAAGTATGCTGTAGGATTAAGGATAGTGATTAGGGAAGGATAGGGGATTGGGCTCTGACATTCGTTACTCGCTCACCGAATAATAACAGAGTTCGCTGCACACATGCTATTATTTCACGGTGATCTTTTCTATGGGGGTGGTCACTGCCGCCAGACGGGCAAGCCTAAATGACTGCAAAACGCAGTGTGCCCTGCTACTACTAAATTTATTGCTTGAATTTAGTTTGTGTTTTAATAATAATAATTCATTTATTTGCTGAAAACATGGTAGTGAAGGTGTTGCAAAAGAGTTACAAAAAGAACATCATGTTTCGCCGTTTTACAAAGGCATGCAAAAATTAATTTAGCAAGAATTAGCATTCTCGAATTTAACAGCAACCATAACAATATCTAGGACGTCATGTCAAATAATTATTTATGTCAAAAAAGAACTGATCTTTTTTTTTAAATTCATTCAAATTCAATTTTAATTTTATTTTCGAGTCTATTGGCCGAAATTGTTTTATTTTGATCGAAGTTTTGTCACTCACCTACCACTAATTTTATTCATATGAAGACGTTCACCAGGTATTGTAAGTAAAGGCTTTTCGAAGCCCTTATCCTTGTTACTAATTACTTTGTAACCGCTGACTTAGCGGTACTTCTTTTTGATGTGAAACATCTATAGGCGCGGGTGAAACTGATAGATAGCGTGGCGACGCAGTCCGTGGCGACGCGTCACCACGTTATACATGGTATATACATATACAGTCTATGCGTAGTAGTGTGTACGGTGTGGCGACGCGTGCCGTGGTGATTGTTGGTGGTTGTTGCAACTTGAAATAAATATTCTATAAAAATAAAGGTTAAATAAATAAATAAACAGTCATCATTTTATTTCATTCGATGTTTCACATCTACCAGGCGTCCCGTGACGGCTCATTTTTTTTTTTTCATTAATTCTATGTTTTTACATTGGAATATTTTAACTGCTTGCCCCGGTTAGAAAAAGTAAGAGAAGCATCTCCTTAAATGCTGTCTCAAACTTGTCTTTGTTTGCAGCCGGACTTGTTGTACGGAGCTTAATGAAAGACCGTTGTTTCCGATTAAACATTTTAAACGATTTTACAAGTTCTTGCAACTTGTGAGGACCCGGGATTAAAATCAATAATTCTAAAATTTCGTCTTAGTTATATTTAAGTTGGTATTGATTTATTGCAATAGAAAAGGAGAGGACGTTGTTTAGTTGGCAATGCAGGCTGTAAGTGCATTTAGCCCTGTCTGTTATTGTATGTTTGTTACGATTTCACGCCTTAAGTACTCAAACGATCATCGTGAAATTTTGCGTATATATTGTCAGGGATACAGATGAGGATACTTCTCGTATTCCCGGGGGATAAAAAAAAAATAATCCAACGCCTGGTAAAACTATAACAGCAATAAAGATTGGATGAATTATTGCTCATATATTTTGTCAGGCGTTATATACATCTTTTTTTTTCAACGCGAACGAACTCACGGGCAAAAGATTTGTTTAGCATAATTCGACGTGCTTAAAGCTTATAAATTCAAGGACGAATCGACAATGAGATCACTAACGACCCTACAGCGGGACTGGGTCGCTGGCGACTCGCGTCCATTAACGGGTGTTACGCGTGACGCAAACGGTCCGGAATTCAACCTTAACATTGCTGCAGATGAGCATAGTAGTGGACGGAACGTTTTAAATATAACTCCGCTGTATCTGTAACGCCGAAACGCGTCGGGCGCCACCAACCACGTGACCTGACCCACACACACCGACCGACCGACCGCCAAACCGTAAACAGCAGAATAGGGAATATGCGTCTAATTCAAAAAAGGCTTAAATATATTTTTTATCAACATTTTTGCTTTAGAATTATGTCTATGTAAATATTTTTTAATATTATTTCTTTTTCGTTAAGAAAATAATTATTAAAAAGTGCATAAAAATGTGGGAAATTCAAAATACTCGAAACGGTCAGATCGAATGTGACGTCAAAGTCTATGGAATGTGACGTCAACGTCTGTGAAACGTCAACAAGCGTTTAGATGTTTGTAATTTTTAACATTTGATTGTATTGTAGACTTTGACGTCACGACAAGCGCGCCAAAAGGGCGGGTGTTTGAAGTGCCCGTAGCTGTTAGTTAATTTTAACTTTTTTTTTGTTACCAAATTTCTGTTTTTTGGCGCTGAATATTTTTTACGGTTATATAACGATATAACCTATCGTATGGAAATATAAAAAAAATGTGCATATTCCCTATTGTTGCAATCATAATTAAAATCATTTTTATTTGGCAGCGAGGGCCGAGTCCGAGTGGACAACTTTCCGACGGGTAATGTAAAAGGATAATTCTCAAGCAAATTATAAAGGGCAATATATCATAAAGAGTTTGTTTTGGTACACTACCGATATTCGGCTTATCGAAAACACTACCGAAGTGTTCTCAGTGGCTATGGTATTTTCGTTTTAACGGTTGAAACTTATACCATTAGGTAAGAAGAAATTATAGATTTAACTGGCGAAATATCGTGTAATTTGTTGATGGGGTTTCATAGATATTTAAATTTGAAAGTATTAAAAAAATCCACTTGTCGCAGTCTATACGTATGTAATAAAATCGTAAATGAGCCGTGTCTGTAAAGGTTTAAAAAAAAATGGAACAATTTGTACACGTTTTAGAATTTTTGTTACAGTTTAGTTTACAGAGGTCAAAAAAATAGTTTTTAGAATTTCTGTCTGCTTGTCTGTGCGTTTGTGCACGCTAATCTCTGAAACGGCTTAACCGATTTGAATGCTGTTTTCACTGATGTAGCAAGCTTCCCGTAACGTTTAGTGTTTGTTTCATTCTAATCGGTTTACAAACAAAACAGTTACTCGCTATACCGTATACCACGCGTACGAAGTTTTTTTTTATTTTTAAGTTAAAATTTAAAAAATGGCCTGGTTTTGAACGACGTCCTTTAATTGTTAAATGGCACCGTGAAATAACAGCATGTGTGCTGTTGGGTTTCGGATGGATGCCAGAGCTCATTTCCCTTTTCCTTAAACCTATAGGCCGGGGCAGCTCGCTTGCAGCATCTATGCCATTGCTTGTTTTAAAAGGCGACGGTTGCCACCTGCCGTCATGGCGACTATCAAACTGTAAAAATGTTTGTATATTAATTAATTAATGGTATTAATAATTTAAATATTTGTATTGATTAATAAAGAGTAATAATTTATTGTAATTTACTTAAATACTAAAGCTTCAACAAAGCGCTCTGCAGAATAAATCTGCTTTACAGCTCGATTGTATATCATTGCGGTTTATCGACACGATTCAACTGACTGTTTACATGGTGATTTTGCAGATCATAAATTCCATTTGATTCCGCGTCCTCGTGTTTATTTGAAAACCGTTGAAACGGTCGGTCGTCTGTGTTATCCCCTCAAAGGACATCAATTTCGACAACATCCCGCTAACATTCATCCCGCTATAACCGACATTCAATAGCACTTGCATTTGCAAATATTTTACTGGTTAACATTTACACGATATCCCATCGCTTAGTCCTTCTTGGACTCGGTGCAAATTGCTTTCTGACACGTCCGCCTATATGCATTATACGTGTAATTAGATCCGGCCCGAATTTCCCCAAGCAATTATGAGCTGCATCCCGGTTTGGTGAACGTAATTTAGTAAGACATGTACACCAACTGCATATTTACGTAATATGCATTATAAATTAACTTATTACTTCTATGTGTGGACTTACTGACTAGTATACTTAATATATTAATTAATATTAATATATTTAATATATAACTGTAGGTATAAATTAAAAGTATTATCTATTACAATATTATCATAAGAGGTAATATAATTATGTATCTATCTCCTCCGAGGTTTATGTATTGGATGTATATTTTAAAAGTTAACTGAGTAATTTGTTTAAATTATTTGACTTTTGTTAACTTTTAAAAACAAGATTAATCGATTTTATATTATACTAGTTGTGCCCGCGACTTCGTACGCGTGGTATTCGGAATAACGCGTAACTTTTTTGTTTGTAAACAGATTGGAATGAAATATACCTACACTAAATATTAACGGAAGCTTGCTGCAATACACCAGCGGAAACCACATGAAAATCGGTTAAGTCGTTTCTGCGATTAGCGTGCACAAATGCATAATAGGCAAAGAACGATTTTATTATAGATTATTTATTTGTATAGAATTAAAAATCACCAGCTGAACCCTATTTAATATTACTGATCATATAGATCTGAGGTCAACTTACTTTGGAAATATCAAAATCACCTAAACTTTAACTTCATATACCTTTTAACTTCATATAAACTTTCAATCATCAGCGTTTTACAGATGATAATTCAACCGAACAGTTATTTTATGGCATTTTTATCGAAAAAAATGTTGGACGTGATTCTTTAAATTTATATAACTTTTTTTGTTTGTAAACCGATTGGAATGAAACAAACATAAACTAAATGTTACCGGAAGCTTGCTACTAGTCTAATACTAGTAATATTAGTATTAAGTCGTTTCTGAGATTAGCGTGACAAACGCACAGACAAACAGACCACAATTCTAAAAACTACTTTTTTAACCTCGGTAACAAAAGTACAACGTGTACTGATAGTTTTTTTTTGAAAAAATCTTTAATGCAATGTACAGACATGGCTCGTTTACGATTTCAATATATACTATTTTCTATATCTTCTTTATATATAAAAAGGAATCCCCATTTCTCCTGGTCACGGCATCACGCGTGAACGGGTAGACCGATTTTAATTCGGTTTTCGCTAATGGAAAGAGGGATAAACGGGGAATGTTCTTATATATAAAAATTGCACGCCGGGCAAAGCCGGGGGCGGATCGCTAGTTATTATATAAAATCACAACATTGTGTACCTACTGACATAGAAATATTATATAGTTCATTGCTCGACGTTGTACCGCCGGAGATCTCTAATGCAGCGGGCTTCGTTGCCACGGCCGGCGGCGTCTGATCAAGGTCGCCGTAATTGTTTCACTGAGTGGCCAGAAACGCCGAATATAACCCTCTATTATCGAATTGCACGCGCCAAACTTTGGCGAGCTGTACCTATTAATTTTTTTTCCATCTTCCGCATACGTCATTCACCAAATTACTAACGTTCTATTCTATTTTGTAATTTTCCGTTTTTATACTTATTATTTTAATGGTGCTCGGCCATCTTGGTCTCGGTTATTTCTGTCACTGTTCTAATACTAGGCCACGTGAGCACTTTACATCGTTTGTTTCGTCCGATCACCGATGTGACTAATTTCATGAATCTAATTAACCGATCGTATATCACAAATGCATACAGTGATCGAGCGTCATCAACAAACACCGCAAGCCATATTGTGACTATATACTATGAGAAAATTACAATTGGGCCGAAAGCCAACTATTTCGGGCACGACCACATTAATCTGTTGCAAATAGATTACCGGATCCGTAACGCTTTCTTGACAATAGAGATTGTCTCTTTGAGTGATTATTTTTGTCTATAGTTTAAAAGAGAAAGTGTATTTTTTTATGTTAAATTCTACAGAAAGACTTGATGTCCACTTGATACAGGTCCACTTGATGGTGGTAGGTGACCACCGTCGCCTATAACCAGCCCCGGAAATACGACTTTTGCGAACCGGGATAGAACCTTGATAGTGGCGCCCCTTTTCACCAGCATTTGAGATAAACTGCTTAGCAAAAATCATAAATATATAATGTGACTGGGAGAGGAGAATAAGAACCCTTTTTTATCTATTAGTTACTTAATATTTTTTTTCATTTGTGTGCCATAAAATTAAAAACATAGACACTTAATTTAATTTAAGTATTAAACATAATACTTAATTTAATTTACTTAAATGTATTATTTTGTTGGAATTAATTAAACAAAACACTAAATTGAACTGATGGATTAACTAGGCTATATATTCTCTATTCTGATTGGTCAAGCACATAGGTCCTTTGTGTTGCTTGTGGCTTCGCAATACTGGCTTACATGAATGGTATCAGTGTAACCTCAGGCCCTTTGTAAACACAGTCCTGCTCTGCTCTAATATTTACTAATAGTTTTAACAATTACGTTAATTACTCGTGATAAGTAGGCGAACTGTCAACGTCTTTACTGTCATTACTAAATTGCCATAGTCTAATCTTATATTTGAAACAAAATTTACATTAATAAATTATCCTCGTAAATATTTTATGATATGGCCATTGTTCTCTGTGATCAGTAGTGAGTGATGTAGAAATCAAATATTTTTTGTGAAGGTACCTATTTTTTGTTGGAAATTTATTCCTTTTAAACTGAGGATCCAATTGTTAAGAGCCCTGATATATAGCTCACAGAACTAACAATGGCAAACAAATATGTCAGTCATATAATATTCTCATATTTGGCTCGTACGACGAAAAGCTATTACTTGGAAATGTAATATTCCATTTTAATATAATATTGTTAATATACGATATAGAGGACACCTTTTATCACATCATAAACACATCTGAAGCACAATTTTCGTATTTCTTTATTGGTTTCTCTGCACATGTCGGTTTTAAGTCAAAGAAAAAACCTTTTCTTTCTTTTTCGTAAAACAATCTATGAGAGTCTGCGCATCTATAATAATAAGAATACTACCGTAAACGGAACGAATGCGTTTTTTTTCTTCTGAATATTGTATTCTTTTAATTAGCGAAAATCGTATCAAAATCCATTGAGTGGTTTTATAAAAGAGGTCAGTGGAGAAATATCAAAGACACAGTGATTTTTTTGTTTTCATAAATATAGATAGATAGAGAAGATTGTGTAGATTTCTTTATAACCGCCACCATTAAAAAATATATAATGTACAGACACGGCACGTTTACGATTTTATTATATAACTAGCGGCCCGCCCCCGGCTTCGCCCGTGGTGCAATTTTTATATATAAGAACATTCCCCGTTTATCCCTCTTTCCATTAGTGAAAACCGAATTTAAATCGGTCTACCCGTTCACCCGTAATGCCGTGACCAAGGGAAATGGGGATTCATTTTTTTATATATAAGATATGTATAGGTAATTACAATTTATGAAGTCCTTACAAATAATCCAGCGTCATAATAGGCATGATGACAGATTTTGAAATTCCCTTTCATAATGTAGATACACGTCTACCATATCCGAAAAAAAAACTAAATTTCAACGCAAATTATTGAATATTTTTAAATCTATTTTGAATTACGCGCGAAAACGCTCTTAGGTGTCATGGCGTCGCGTCTGATGAACCGTGACGTCACCGACATCTCATCAGATTTTTCATTCTGTCAAAGCAAAGTCAAGCAACACGATAGCACTTACCTGGGCGTGACGTCATTCGCTCTGATTGGTGTTTCAGTCAACATGGCCGATTGCAGTTATTTATACTTCTATTTTATTGAAAATCTCATTAATCTCAATTTTAATACAAAAAATTAGTAATTTTTTAGACTCCTTTCAACATATATGTATTTTTATCCAAAACCATTTATTTTTTCATTCTTTAATACCGTCATCATGCCTATTTGCTCGTTATTTTTAAATAACAATTTCGATACTAATATTAATACTTAATTTAATATCGAATATTTCAATATTAACTGAATTATATCACTCCACAAAATTAAAAATGCTTGATTCAATTTATAGTTCTGAATACAGTAAGTTATCTTTGTATTAATATAATATACGTGGAGCGAAAACTTTGGATCCGTTTTCAAGTAAGTTGCGCGTACCGAGGAGTGTCTTTGCTGCCCAAAGTTTACATGGAGAAGGACTGGAGAGAGCTAATATTTTCATATAATATGCATTAGAAATACATTAAATTAAATAAACATTACAAGCATACTTATGTAAAATGTATACTATTTTGTTTATGGTCAAAGTCTGTGGTCAAACTGAGAAGAATTTCGGTCAAATTTCGACCACCGGGCGGCCACTAGTGTGTATGTTTTGTCATGGTTACAGGTAATCTAGATTAGATTTTATTAGATGCCTTGATAGATGTATTTGGATGAAATTGGATCGGAGACATCCATCCAATTATGGAAATCGATACTGACTGCGTTTAGTTCGAATGTCGGATGATTTACTGCGCATGCTTCCTTCCGTTTACCACATTTACCATCCATTACGCAAATTGTTTTTCTGCATTGATATTGTACAATATTAAAATTGGTTTTATTTCCTTTTGTTTATGTGCAAGGGTGGTTGCATTGTGTCAAGATCACCCTCATGATTCCTATTGTCTATCAAACCTGTTGCTATTACACGCATGTTACTGTAACGTGCTAATTAATATGACGTCCAACAATTGTTAAGGGATCTCGCAACATTGTTTCACAATAAGACAAATTTTACCAATTACTAATTACCAACTGTTCCTCTCGCAGCCAAGTTAGGATTTTTTAGCAATTACTGAGTACAAATACAAAAAATACAAAAATAATTTGTTCATATACTTAAGCATAGGTACAAAAAGAGGTGTAGGGAGCCTCCTATTAAGTATAAAATACTTGTATCAGGAGAACCCCGCTTCGCCAACCCCGTACTAAAATCCAAAGAATACAATAAAGTGTGTATGTTTGTATGAGTGTGTGAATGAGTATGTGTGTGTGAATGTATATGTCTGTGTGTGTGAATGTATATGTCTGTCTGTGTAAGATTTAGAACTGGGGGCCTAGCCAAGATGCACAAAATGCAAACTCTTCCTTTGCGTACTTACGAAACGAAAGAAATGAAGCCCGGTGATTGGTTGTTGAAGTTACAACTGTCACAACAACCAATCACCGGGCTTTATTTCTTTCGTTTTGTAAGTACGCAAAGGAAGCGTTTGCAACAGTTTGCATCTTGGCTAGGGCCCCTGGCCAGAAATGATAAATAAATATAAATTTCGAATTAAGAACTCTTTAGAAAGCTGTCGATGTCAAAGATGTTGTATTGTCGATGTGATTTCATTGCGTTGACATTAATTTGTTTTTACAAATTTGTGTTCATTTAAAGTGCGTCGTGTGAAATTTATTATGAATTTCGTTGCCGTCCTAATCAACAACAAAGTCATAATAGACTTCGATTGGAATTTTATGACGAAGCCCCATCCTGTGGCATTGTTGTAACTGGTTCAGTGAGTTTAAACGTGGTCGTAGCAATCTCATTGATTCGTAAAGGACGTTCATCTACGGCGATAAATGAAATAACTTGAGTGCTTTGCGACTCGTGATTGAAACAGATAAAAGAGTGAATACCGACAGATTGGGTCAAGTGCATAAACTCTTAAATCGAACATCTACGTGTGAGGAAGAAGGCACTGGTTGGATATTCCATAATTAAACAGAAAATAAAAAAAAACTCTCTCGCTTAGATAGGTACCGCGAAATGGTTGGAAAATATTAAGGAGGTGAGTCGCAGTTGCTGTATTTGACATCGTCACAGGAGATGGATATATTGTTACGAACCTGAAACCAAAGACAAGTGTTTCCTTTCTAGGATTTACCAATAAAAGGGAAGAAGTGAAGGAAAAAGATGATTGTCATTCTTTGGATGGACGGGACATTTTGCAATCATTGCGTTTGTGGATCAAAGGAACGTTACTGCAGACTGGGTATATTAGTAACTGCCAGCTGTGTTGGAAAATGTTCTACAGAAGCGCCCAAGAAGTAGGATCCTCCTTTATAACGACAATGCTCCAGCTCACTCCGTCAGACGAACAATCGAATATTTGACTAATGGAAGGTGTGCAATTGGTCCCGACTTGGTGCCATGTGATTTCTATTTATTCCCAAAAATAAAAGATAAACTTAGAGGAATTCGCTTCATGAGCCCTGAAGATACAGTGAAAGCTTTCTAAAACGCCTTGAAAGAGACCCCTAAAGAAGTGGTTCCATCGCATTCGACGGTGCTTGGAAAGGAATAGAAACTACTTCGAAAAACAATAAGCTTCCTACATTATTTAGTTTTCGAGTTTCTAAAAACTTTCAGTGTACCCTCGTAATCTCCAAGCACTATCGAGCACCGTTGACTTTTTTAATTATACAACTCGATCTGAATAAATTGTTAAAGATATATTGCGATGATATATCTTTAGATATATCATCGCTATATCTATAGATATATTTAAAGATATATAGGCGACAGTAGCTACCTACCATCAAATGCACCGTCAGCCTGTCTGCCGATTTTAACAAAAAATAAATAAATAAATAACTTTTTTTCTTTTGATACTAGGTTGCACGTAGTTTTTTTATCTTATTAAACCTCCATGATTTATTTAGCTCCATAATTTAGAACCTCCATAATTTATTTAGCTACTTTATAACAGCTATTTTATAAACCGTAACCTATTTGAAAGAAATAATAATAATACTTTATTTGTCGAACCAGAGGTCCATATTTGAGCATTAGTATGGTACAGCCTTATTTATACTAGGTATATGTTAGTACCTACAAAACAATATGTTATTTAACATTTGATACGCACGCGTGTGTGCAGAGCCAGTGACTCAACAGAGGTGAGTCCCATCTGTTGGACAAAGTAATCAGGATGCTGTCGGTGATGGTTCGTACACGATTCAACAATGAGGCGCAACGCTTCCTTATGATAGCATGGAGACCATCTACCCCCGCCTCTGCGAACATACTGGACGCACTTGAGAAACGTCGTAGCCCCAACAGCATCCTGAAAGCGTTATTATACTGAAATAGAGATGTCAATGGTTTTTACAAGGTGAGACATGTAAGAAAATTTAAGATAAACCATATAGTCCATGAGAAAGTCATACCACGAAAAGGTCCAACATGTATTATACTTATAACACTTAGCGCTTCTTTATTGTGCGATACTGTTCGGAATGAATAGTTTATAAATGAAATGGTTTAACATTTAAAATTTCTTGAACTACCAATGAAAATCGCGTTTACCTTTACCGAGATTATAACAAACGGCGTATACAAATTCAAAAGCACATGCTTGTTATTTTGGTTTGTTCGCATAAGGACAGATTCGCAAAAAGACAGATTCTCAAAAGGCCAGATTCTCAAAAAGGCAAAGTAAAACTAAGCACGAAAAGAACAAAAACAAGAATATAAGAACTGCTTTATTCATTTGTTAGAATCTTAATAAATATAGCACCGATTTTATACCATACAGTCTCAAGTGTCCCTTCACTTTTGCTCGGAAAATACTCGTAGTACGTTCGCTTGAATCAACTGCGCTCGAGTTCATTGTGATAAATTGACTACTTGCGTTGCATGTAGTGAACATATTAATCTTCGATAAAGCCGCATTCACAATTTCCTAACGAATAAACTTTTTTTTTTCTGTTATTTTCATACGAATTCACCAATCAAGAGCGTGGATCAATTCCGATTCCAGCGGTGACAGGTTCCATCTGCAATTCGGTTAAAATTGACAACCCAATAAGGATCTCTGTACACACGAAACGTACAAAATTCAAAATTCATAAGTTTGTTCTGCAAATAGGCCACAGGGGGCTCTTTTACATGTCTTGAGTCTACCAGCGTTTCGGAAGGACTATCATAGCAAAGAAGAATAGAGGTTCACAATTCATACGTCTGACTCATTTTTGTCAAATGAAAAACCATTTCGTGCTGCTTCTGAAAGAGAGAATTTTGTAATATGTGGCCTCAGAACAATTGTTTTTTTTTTTTTTGGCTCAATTGTGCGCTTCTGTTGTGAATTTCATTCCGCATCTGAAAGGGAAATCAAAGAAAATCATATCACACCGTTTATTAGAAAGTCGGCGTCTTATCGTCGCACATCCTGTGAGCAGTGTAAGCGATCCCTAGTTGAGTCGCGTAAAAAATAAATGCATTTTATTCGCTATTAGAGTAACAATATCCTTAACGCGTACAAGTACCGCTATTTTCATTAATTTTTATTATAAAAATTAATTTTAGAATACAAAATAGTGGCAGGGCACAATTCGTTTCGCACTCATTTGGGTAGCCCGTCGGACCACGAAATAACAGCATATGTGCTGTTGCTGTTATGCTGTTGAATAAGCAACGGATGCCAGAGGTCATGTCTCTATCCTTTCCTAATATCCATTTTATCCTTAATCCTGCTCCTGTAGGCAGCGCATTTGCAGCGACTGGACTGGAGTTTTTTTGTACTATAGGCGACGGTAGCCACCAACCATCAAGGGTACCGTCAATACCGATTATTACAAAATATTTTTAACAATATTACATAAAATACAGATTTAAGTTGAATAGCGGTCTCACGTCAAATTCTAGCTTGCAATATATTACGGTTTAGAACGTATCTACCTTTTCCATCTGTGTTTTTAGTTCAAAGTGTCTTTTTGTCGTTCAGCCTCGTTGTCGTCGAGTAATAAATGTTCGGCATTGTAATAATGAAATACTCAACCTAAGAGAAGAAGATATTGAATATGTTCCTAACGCTTTTCACGTTTTGCAGAGGCGACAAACTCGGATCCTGGCAACACCGTCAGTGCTGCCAGCCCCGGCAAGCAGCGACGCGGTTTCAGCGGGTGAGTACACGCTTTTTTTATCATCAATGTTGAAAAATATAACGCCTTATTGCTGTTAGTTTTGCCAGGCTTGGATTTATATTTCTAAATGGTCCCTGGTGATCAGTGTTTTTTTTTCTTTTTCTGTCCTTTTCTGTAATCTAGGCAGTGTGTATGCAAAATTTCATGATGATCGTTTGTGTAGTTAAAGCGTGAAAAAGTAACAGACAGACAAAATTATCACATTTATTATATTATTATGCATATCTATATCTATACTAATAAATACAATTGAAATGTCTGTTTGTAATGTCTAAATAACTGCTTATTACTAAATTTATATCAAAATACGGTACTTATTATAACAAAAAAAAAACAACACTTTTTTAAATTTTTTTCTGTCTGGTGCTAATCTCGAAACGGCTGTGCCGATTTTATACCAATGCTATAATAACATAGGCTACTTTTATTTAAGAAAAAAAAAAAAAAAGAATTTGAGCTCAATATACAGTAGGTACGACGCAGCGAAGCATGGCCGATATTATGTAGTAGTTAGGGATTATACTTTAAAATGGACGTCAATCTATTAGCCCGTCTGTTTACCCTGTATTATAAAATTAAAAGACGCTGAAAAGTTTGATCGCGAAAAGTTTGGTCGCGAGATGTTGGGAGTTTTAAATGAGTATAATACGTATCCGCCTCGTTCGTGCAAGTTTTGTACGCTCCAATTTTTGCTCGCAACAAGGTTGCGTTGCGAACGTTTTAACTAACCGAACGATTGTCGAGTCGTTCGGTGCGCCAAGTGATATGTTGTCAAAACATTTGAGCGGTTTTGTCGTAGGGATTTCCTTCGAAAACAATGTCGTTATCGCGGACTCGTTTTCCATTAGTCATCTCTTATCTTTTGTGTGCGTTATCTAATTCCTTAGAAGGTAGTAAATGATCATTTGACTCAGTTGACTGACACGGCCGAGCTGTATAGTCCACGGCTTGAGATGCGGGTCTCCGACCGCGCAAATTCGGGTTCGCGCCGCTTGTATACCTCTTGTTGTTGCTGTATCAAAATGAGGTTCTTATTTTCCAACATTATTCTTTATTTTATTGTGTAAATAGTCAATGCGTTGACTATCATTCGTAACAGTTTTTTTATAGCACAGTTTAATTCCTTTGGCGTTTAAATTTTTCAAGATAGCTTATCGTAGAGTTTTTGTTTAAGTTGTTATTTCATTTAGTTTAATATTTGATTTCTCAATGTACATAATATTCAATTAACATTCAAAATAATCTGAAAAATCAATAAAAGTTTTGTTGGCTTATTCGATAATTACATTCACCACATATTGTTTATTAGTTTTTTATTCATTCAACAGATACATAAATAATTAAGAGTAGTTTTTTTAATTAATAAATACATGGGCCTTAAATTTATATAAGAAATTATATACTTAACATAATTTCTATAAGACATAATGAACAGTCTCCGCCCTAGTGAATCCATTCAGTGTGCAAAAGAACAGGTCAATTTATTACGCCATTTTGTTAAAAGTGCGCAGCGTTCGCTTTAGAGGAGCCTTGCCAAGCAATATCAGTCCTTACGTGCGGTATGGCCAAAAGCTGAGGCTTCGGTCTTCTCTACACAAATCTGTCAGGAACGCACAGTCCAATCGTTTTCAATAATTCGCTATTAATCGCTATCGTTCTTCCGCGTCTCATATGCTTTTGATATTATTTCCTAAATGAATTTATAAGTAAGCTCTTTGATTAAACTACCTTTTGTTAGTATTAGTGTATAATAATAATTTGAAGGGATTTTATTTTGATTTGGTTCTAAATAATATTATTTATTTATTTCAACATAAACATTTTAAACTTTTTTTATGTTAAGGTCGGCAGACAGGCTGACCGTCCACTTGATGGTAGATGGCTACCGTCGCCTATAACACAAGCAACACCAAAGCTGCTGCAAGTGCGCTGCCGACTGCAGTAGGATTAAGGACAAGGGATTAGGAATGGATAGGGAAATGGGCTCTGGCATACTTACTCACTCATCGAAACACAACAGGACACGTGCTGTTATTTCACGGTGGCCTTCTGTAAGGGGGTGGTTACTGCCGCCAGACGGGCTGCCCAAATGACTGCGAAAACGCAGTGTGCCCTGCCACTACTTTCCAAATCCATACCAGAGCCAAATTTGAAAAGTTGATTTGTCAAAGTTGCTGTCAAACCCTGCTGGGAATCGAACCCGGGAACCCTAGAACAGAGCAAGCACCCCAACCACTCATCCGACGGGCTCGTCACTGCACTTTGGTACAAAAGCGAAATCGCTTTGCAATATTGAAATTACTATTAATATATTTTTTTTTTAAACGTAAACAGGTTTCATGTAGCGATGCAAACGAGCGATCGACACAGCTCGATATTAATTTTGTCTTAAGACAGCGTTACACTAGCTATAAAAATAGCTAGTGTGTCGACAGCGTAACGCATCAGAATGCCCTTGCACTAGTAAACTGCAGATGTGCAGGGGAAGTTGCAACAACATGTGACCTAGAAAACAGACCAACGAACTCACAAAATTTATGATCTTGAATTGTTATTATAGATAGACCGTTTAAATGAGTCCTCGTCCGCCCCCCTGTACGGGGCTCATTTAAGAGGGCACTCTCCAACTTGAACGCCTTATTTATTAATAGGTCGTAGCAATACATTAAAAAAAAACACGACATTTCTGGGACATAATGAAGGTTTGCATCGAACTAAAAACTTCAATTAATTTTAATATCTAGTATAATTAATTTCCTAAATTTGCAGAATATGTGACATTTTCGCGAGTTGAATTCTTGTAATTACTAAATAAACAACAAATTCTCCCAAATAACCTATTAATGACTTCACAAGCTTGTACAGCGCCACCTTAAATGGTCTATCTATAGCAATCTGCCCGATTGCACTGTAAAACCCGTCATTTCTTTTTACATACTAAACTTATTATTGTTATTTCGCTCAAGTTGAGTTTCAATTAATATCTAACCGGTAACAGTCGACACACAAAGCGGAACAGAGTACTGAGAAGCCGACGGGCGTATAATGAAGTCGCTCTACGGAATAACATATTCGATCGTTAAATTATTTAACGATATCCTTTAACTTGTGTTGATTGTCATTTTACTACGGTCCTCTGTGATCTCAGGTCGCAATTGTAAAATAAACTAAAAGTCTTTTCGAAACAAACCACTGATTGGAATATGTGTATTTGAAAACTAAATTTAACAAGGGGCTCTTCTCGCTCGAGTGGTTAATTTTTTTTCTAATGTTAAGGTCGGCAGACAGGCTGACGGTCCACTTGATGGTAGGTGGCTACCGTCGCCTATAACACAAGCAATGCCAAAGCTGCTGCAAGTGCGCTGCCGACTACAGTAGGATTAAGGATAAGGGATTAGGAGTGGATAGGAAAATGGGCTCTGGCATCCCTTACACAACAGCACACGTGCTTTTATTTCACGGTGGTCTTCTGTAAGGGGGTGGTTACTGCCGCCAGACGGGCTGCCCAAATGCTTGCTTTAACGCTTCTGTCTGTGGGGTCCTAGAAATGAACTCATCATAGTTGGCTCTGGTCGGGATCTAGCAAGTAGTGGCAGAGGGCGCACTGCATTTCGGAATCATTTGGGCTGTCCCGTATGGCGGCAGTAACCACCCATTTACACAAGACCACGGTGAAATAACAGTATATTATGTGCTGTTGTGTTTTGGTGAGTGAATAAGGGATGACATAGTCCATTTCTCAACCCCTTAGGGTCATTTCTCAATCATAATATGGTCCGACAGGGCACTTGCCAATGATTGCCATCAAGTGGACCGTCTGTCAGACGACTTTAACATTTAAAATAAACTCTGTTCGTTCGTACATAGATTGATAAAAATGTTATCAATTGTCTAATCGTATGTATATCTATAGTAGTGATGTTCTAGTATACGTAATTTTTTTTTAAAACACCATTTACAAATTCATTATCTGAATTGATGTTGAAATCACCGAGCGCATGTCCGCTAATGAACTTAATAATTTAATTATGATGACGCATTTTGTAAGTGCCTTTAATTTTTGCCCATTTATCAATTTGTTTTTAGATAATATGTCCCCTCCATATTCAGGTAAATACAGAATTACAGATACACCCATTGACGCTCAGTATTCTAGTGATGTACCCACTTGGTATTTAGTGATAGATTTCCTGCTTACGTTTGGATTGATAATCTAATTTATCAGTACAATTTGAGTAGTCGTTCTTGGCGATCGTCTCCGTATAGCGTATTGGCTTCTTCGGTACGTAATGCCAGTAGATAGCAATGTTTATCTAGCACATTTATATGTGTGGTGTATATTATTGTACATTTTATTGGACGACAATTGCTTTAATGTCTTGTGAATCGGAACTGTTTTGTGCTTATCATGTGGAATCAAGTCGTCGGAGTTAAAAGGTATGTTAGCCTCGCGATCTGTGTACCAGAAACACAATAAGATTTCCAACGTGTCTACTGTGTGTTATCGCAAACCGCATTGCGGTGCCGAGTCCTTGGCTTCACATCCTCGATGACTCTTTTATGTAGAAAACACTGTATCAAATATCGCGGTGAATTCAACTGTTTTATTATTAGAACTCCTTCCTTCAACATACTTACGTAACATTTATTGAATTGTAATATATAAACATTAGAATTTAGCAATAATTTATTTTTATTTATTCATATATATTCAGTGAAGTATATTTAGTCTTACTCGGGGTTCTTATTGCATAAAGACTGCACAATACTGTATTACATTATTATAAACAAAGTATGTATCTCTCAATGATAGAAAGGGATGGGAGTATTGCCAGAGCTGGTAGCGTAACGCAATAATATGCAATGTATGGCGTATGGCCTCCAATATGGAGTTGTTGCTCTTCAGAACACGAATTACGCTGAATAGATAACATCAAGAGTTAGTTATACGATAGTATGCCAAGTGGGAACCGTATAGTGGGAATGTATATTCCCATACACACACACTTATATCACAACACTAACTTACTATCTGAAACAGGATTTTGCTGGCGCGCCCACACACACACACACACACACACGCACACGCACACACACACATGCACACGCACACACACAAGCACACACACATACAGACACATTGACAGACACCCAAATCTCCTTTTCTTTTAATGACTATTTTTAATTCTAAAATTTTATATCTTGTTAAATTCTGGACTTTACAATACAAGCTATGCTTAGTGTAAAGGTCACCGAAAAACTATACATATGTGTAAACTATCTGTAAATTTTAAAATAAATAAATAAATATTTGGGCAATTAACGGAATATCAATACAGAAAAAGGAAAAAATATTCTTGTGGAGTTAATATCAAAAATCATGCGTAGCTTTACGCCGTGCAAGCAAGTATACAGAGGGGGGGATAGATGGGATTTATCCCCCCCCGAAATCTGACTGAAAAAAAAAAAAACGATAGATGTCATTCATTCAGAAAGGAATAAAAAAGTGAGTTACTCAAACCTATTGCCATTACATTGAGAGAACTATCCTGCACAAACAGAACTGTTGCCCAAACTGCGTCTACATTCATAGCTGCGATGGAAAAGAGTATAGTTTCTTGATTTCTCTAAAAACCTGTGAAAGATTTTTCAGAAAAATTAGAGTAAAGTACAGTGATTACAGCGATTTTTACACAGTTCACATGGTTGTTTCAATGTTTGTCTGCATACGTGCCTGACGCCGTGTCTAATAAAAACACTCCATATAATCACACAATCAAAATTTCGCCAATCACAAATTAACGAAAACATATCCTGTAATCCGTTAACTTATAATTGGCAGTAGATAGTTTTCTGTATTGATCTGATCTGTTGCCAATCTAAAAGTTGCATCGTAATGACAATTGCAAAGTCATCTTGGTCTGTGGCTCTAGCATGAGTTTACGATACTACACTCGCTAGCGAGAGCGTAAAACATTTATATGGAAAATTGATAATTTGACATTGACAGTTCACGATTTCCCATACAAAAGTTTTACGTTCTCGCTAGCGAGTGTAGTATTGGTGTAGTATCGTAAACTCATACTAGAGCCTCTGAACTTTTCCAACTCTACTATGTCAAATATGTAGTAATCGACAATTGTATCGATTCACTATCAACGAGCAGTGTGTATACGTTAAATTATTTTCTAAAAAATTAAAAAATAAAATACACTATTTATTTATAACTAGCTGAGCTCGCAACTTCGTACGCGTGGTGTCCGTTATTGCGCGTAACTTTTTTGTTTGTAAACCGATTGGAATGAGACAAACACTAAATGCTACGAGAAGATTGCTACAACATATAAGTGAAAACCGCATTCAAATCGGTTAAGCCGTTTCAGAGATTAGCGTGCACAAATGCACAGACAAACAGACAAAAATTCTAAAAACAGTTATTTTGACCTCGCTAACATGTGTACAAGGTGTAGATTTTTTAAAATATTTAATCTAAAGACACGGTTCGTTTGTGATTTTATTATATGTATAGATACAGATTACCGACGCAAAAAAAATAGTTTTTAGAATTTGTGAATTGTCCGTGCGTTTGTGCACGCTAAGCTCTGAAAAGGCTTAACCAATTTGAATGCGGTCTTCACTTGTGTGAATTCTAGAACCACGTGTAGGTATGAAGTAACAGAGTATCCCGATTGACAACAGTAGGTGTTCCGCCTCTGCTGTCATAGCTTATTGCATTTCGTTGAACTGGCTTGATACCGGTGCAATTGCACGCTCCCACTGTGCGGAACAATTGACTTCAATCACGAAGTTTGCGCACTACGGAGTAACTAATCTAGCTTTGAAGCTTTCAAGCTTTGTTGGCTGCCTTGTTGTTAACCCTGGTTAGCTTTTTCATAGAAAAAGTTGTCTATGATAATCTCTGACATGCTTTTGTTACCGTTGAATGAAAAATTCAAACGTCCTGTAGGATTTTTCTTTACAATTCAACATTTGAACAACATAAAACGACTGCGGAAATTCTTTTAGGTGTATATATTATATACTATTAATATATTATATACTAATTATATTAATAGTAATATAATTAGTATATAATATAATGTAATAATATAATAGTAATGGTTCAATTTATAAATTTTCATACTCGTAGATGAAAATTGAACCGATCTGATGTAAGAGAATCAGACTGCTCTCTCTCTCTCTCTCTCTCTCTCTCCATGAGAAGGAATCAAAAATCAGAAATGGGAATCGGCTAAAGACAATAATTGTTAAAACACTAGCAACAAATATAGTACTACTTTTATTTCAAAGCAAAATCGGATTATTTACGCCCTAGTAAAGTTTTTATATGCTTGTTCAAGCAATCGTTGAATGTCTTGCATTTCTGTGAGAACCTTAGCAGGTGTAAGCGAGCTAGGATTTCTTGTCTCACAGTTTTCTAGAAATTTTCTAAATATAGGATTCATTATACCTTGTTAATGTTGTTGTTATAAATTAACGAAACGTAGATATTTTAAATGAAACATCAACAGGATAGATTTTATTTATATTTGAGATAAAGCCATTTCTTTGTATGTTGCTAATATTTTTTAATGTTAATAATTATCATTTAACCACTCGAAACACTTTTCAAAAGTAGCATTAAGTCGATTAAGCTAGGAATAAAAGATAATGTTTGATCCATAGTAATACTATTACTATACTTATAGTATACTACAATAGGTACTTATACAAAAAAAAAAGTTGTTTTTGCGAATGGGTTTCATGGCGAAATGGATTCTTTTTGCACAGAGTATTCCATTGTTAAATCTGTTTATACAAGTCTTTCACGCATATAGGTCGACTTTACAAGTATGACTGCATTATCTATTTAATTGTAGAAAAATTTTCAATTATAAATGTGTCATGTTCAACTATGTTAATTAATTTCAACATTAAAACATTCTTACCCTGAAGCTGAGATCTCGTATTATTCAACCGTAACTCGAACAAGAATTTTTAGTTCACATTTGTTTTTTTTTTTTGTTTTTGTTTGAAGTGAGGGTAAGGGGGAGGGTGAGTGGCCTATGTTACTCGCTGATAATGTAGCTTTCTATAGGTGAAAGAATTTTTAAAATCGGTCCAGCAGTTTTTGATTTTATTAATTACAAGCATTTTTTCTCTTTATATTAGTAGATAACAAATTTTACCGATTACACAAATCACACATGAAGAAATCGATTATGTTAATGTATAAAGTGTTTGGGAATATTTTATTTGCCTTATAATATTGTGTTCGCTAAATGGTCTAAATGCGATCAATAATCATTTCGTATTTCTAACTTTTTCTAATTTTTATCTATTTTTTATAATTTTTTGCTATTGCTCGTCAATAGCTACTAATAAGAATACTAATAATAAGTCAATAAGAAAATCTTTACCCATTTATATGACTAGTGTTTGCCTATTAGTTGAAGGTCGATAACAATTATTCCCAAGGTGGGGAAAAAACTAATAGTTAAATTTTTTTAATTGGTAACACTAAAGCTGTACTAAAAAAAAGAAAATCGGTATATATGTAAACATGCCTTTACCAAAGTTTTTCAACTGTAAGACGAAAGAATCCGTAATGTGGCATTTAGAACCACGTGGTACAAAATCGCTAAGTCCATCACCAACTTTACAAGGCTATTTAGTTATGCCATGGCCAACCTGATTACGGCGATCAGTATTAATATTTTTGTAGGAGAAATTTCCCAATGCCCTCTCTATATATTTAATCTTTTTGGCCTTTACCTATTTATATATAGATTTGGCATATATTGTATTTGCAATATATTTTATAAAAGAATTGCATTGTTGCATGGTCGATGAAGAAGATGGCTGGGTCTGAGGAATAAGTCGCAAGGAAAGGACAAGGCTCCTCCGCTGCCGACTCCTTCTAACTCTGAAAAACCTCTACCTTTGAAGAAGGTACCTTCTGAGAAGAAAATTAAGGTAAACATGACTTTTATTATTACAATATGTTAATATTGAATTTCTTTTTTTTTTAAATGTTTCAATAAATAAACAGCGTGTTTGCGTCAGCAGCAAACAGTTATTAACAGTTTATTTAATTGAAGCGTATGAATTAATATTCGTTCGATAGCTTTATTAATAATAGTTTCAGAGGAAATGCGTATTTTCAATTTTCAATTTTTTGTGTTTTCAATTTTCCTGAACGTAAAATCTGTATACGTGTGTTAAGGTGCGCCCAGATTAAATAACATATGACATAACTTTTGTTAACATACAATTATGAACAACATTGAAAAATAAAAGATACGAGACACCTTAAAAATAAAAGATTTAGATAACTGGTGCCCGCAGCTTCGTGGAAAATCCACGAAGAATATTTAAGTGAAAGATTTTTCGATCGGATGAGGAGTTATTTTTTTTTTTTTTTTTTTTTTTTTTTTTTAATTTTATGTCGACAGACAGGCTGACGGTCCACTTGATGGTAGGTGGCTACCGTCGCCTATAACACAAGCAACGCTACAGGTGCTGCTGAAGATTACCTCTTACATACATACATAGATACAAAGTTTATCTCTTTATAATATTAGTATACGTAAGTAAACAATTGTCTCGGTCGCATCACGCGGAATTATTTTTAACATATCTTGTTATATAGTCTGGACTCACCTTTATATGGAAATAAAAATGTGAGTTAATTCCGATTGCTATAAACTCTGTAAACGTTGACAGATCAAAGTGTTTTTCCAAGGAGATTATTCATGTAGTTCCATATTCTAGCGGTGCAAAGTTAAAAAATATTAAATTTTATTTATTTTTATTAACAAAAATACTTACAACATTGTTATTTCTGGCAATTTTGTATGGCCAATTTCAAGTTGTTTTTATTTGTGACTGAGTGTTCATTCATAACATATTTATCCATTAAAGTGTGGTTGTAGCTATTCGGCCAACGTGGCCTATATAATTCACTATTTAAACATTGCTTACTCTGTAAAATTTATCACAAAGAATTCTACGTGGGCGAAGTTTGATATAGACAATATACCTACTTCGTTTAATAAAAATGATTTATAAAGTACTGACTTGTTATTGTAGATTCCGTTCTCTGGGGACAACGGACGTACAGATGAAGGCGAAGCTAGCCAACACGCCGTTGGACCTGCCCTCGATGAGGTCGAAGATGACTTACCCGATGTGGAATTACCACCCCCGATGGCGCCCATACAGGTAAACGATTTTATTTTCAACTGTTTACTGAGACATTGAGTTTCACCATCATACAAAGATTGGGCAGCCCCCTAGGCTACAAGAATCAATGTCTCACAGAGATCACCATAAAATTAAGGCGCAACTGCAGTTGAAGGGATATCTTTTCTTACTTTTCTTCTTTCTCTCACTTTTCCTGTATAATCGACGACACCATTCCAATTATTCTGGTGTTACAATATTTAAAAAAATATTAAACGAAACATGAAATGAATCGTTGGTTAGAAATTTTCCTCGCGGTTTCACTCGCTTTAACTACTCTTGGTTTTCGTTAGGCAGCTCACCGCATCTTTTACTTTTAGTATAATATATTTATAAATACTATTAGTATAATTGTATTATTGAAAATGTTTTACTGCTGACGCTTCCGCTCTACTTCATCATATAAATACACGTAATGACAGGGAACATCGTTGGCTGCTATGGAATCTACTCGTATAATAGCACTACATGCCACTTGGTAGCATGTCTCCGAAATACAATACTTTCTAGCCAATGTCACAAAATAAATTTCACACGAACAAAGCCACGATAACAACTTGTTTGTAATAATGAATGCTCTGACAAAGTAAATTTTGTCCACCTATAGTAGACGTATTACCAACTGAGTCGTCAGGTAATAAATATTTTTTATCAGTCAATCCCGCTCGTATAGTGATTTTACAGGTCTTATAGAGTGGTATAGTGATGTGCGGAGGTGCATGTCGATAACTTGATACGATATGACATGTCATTTTTCGCTATGAGAAAATAAAACTTTTAACCTGTTAGACTAATTTGTTTTTTATAATTACAAAAACAAATCAGATTGTTATCTTTTTTTTTAGAAATCGAGGCAAGTTTACGGTTGAGCTTTAGTATACAAGACAGTCATGTACATAAGCTATAAGGACACATAAGCCGTATTTTGAGATAGGTACCTCGAGTTTTTTGATAAATTAGAAAATATGTTATTTTTCTTGTACGAAAAATAATTGAAATGGGCAACTTTGTAAAAATTAGCTTTATGGAAAAAACGTACTTAAAAAAGGATAGCATTTGCCTTGGTTTTCTAAGGATTAGTTTTCCAAAATTTCATGGGCGGATCGTGAATTTGTGGGGCCATGGGCTGAAACAATTTAGGGGCCCACCAAATTACTCAACTAATAGCCATTTTGTCAAAAAACTGTTTTCGATTGTGATGTAGACGATGTAGATATCGCCTATTGTTTTTAGTGGGGGCTGGGGGCCCTTTGTATCCACGGGGCCCTGGGCTTGGCCCAAAAAGCCCTTAGTAAATCCGCCCCTGCAAAATTTGCAGGTCGATCATATCGCATCTGTCCAGTAGGGCCGGTTTTCGTATCACTTATCGATAGCAATCTGCATTATATTGCACATTCCTATTTCGCTATTGACGGTTATTGCTCGACGATTCAATTGATATTGCATCTACTATAGTCATTATAGATTCGTTTTACAGAATAAATATTAAACGGAAGCGCTCGATTTATTCCCTGAATATTTTTTTAAAATGTGCGATCAATGAAAATAAAACACCGGTGTTTATAGATTTCGCTATTAAAACTTTTTTTTTAAATGGGTCTAAGCAAAATAAGTGAATATATTCTCAGTATATTTAATAGTGTAGTTTTATTTTTCTCTCGTAGAAATTAACACGGTGAAGAATTGTAATATGTAATTTCTTGTAGAATTGGAGATGGAAAATTTTAAAAGGTTTGCTATATTGCAAGCGCAGTATTAAACTTTTACATTAAGCATTCAGAAATCCCAAGCGATGTTCTAAGCCTCAGAAATGAAAAAAAAAATATTATATAGAACTTCTTACTCGTTTGAGGATTATTGAATAATAATTGATAAGTATTTAATCTATAAAGTTTATTATTCACGGCCTCTTCACAGCGGTGCTAATGGGATACGTAAGCTTTTACAAAAAATAGTATTTTTTGGGGTTTCGTACTTCCGAATAAAAAAACGGAACCCTTATAGGATCACTCGTGTGTCCATCTGTCCGTCTGTCACAGTCGATTATCTCTGAATCTACTAGACCGATTAAGTTGAAATTTGGTACACATATCAATTTCTGTTACCCAACAAAATTTCTATGCAACGCAGAGGTGTGACGGGGATAGATGAAATCTTTATATTTTTTGGGGGAAAGTGGAAAATTAAAAAACAAAAAAAGCTTTGATAACTGCATCGTGTGACATATCAAATGGAAGGTCTTGTTGTGAAGATCTTAAATGTTTTTTTTTTTTTTTTTGTAATTTTGAAATAAATAGTTTCCAAGTTATTCTAGAAAATAGACGAAAATTGACCATCACCTCCCCCCCTATCTCCGAAACTACTGAACCTAAAATTAGAAATTAGTTTTCTACTTATAGATTATAGGAAAACCTATAAGAAGTCCATGATATTAAAATTACATCACTCAATATTGTGCGGATAGGTAACATCGTACGGAACCCTCTTCACGCGATCAACTCGCAGTTGTCCCATTTTTTTTTAATGTAAAGGTAGTCAGACAGGCTTACCTTTTCCATGTCATGAAAAAGGTGGCTTCCGTCGTCTATTAACACGAGCAACGCCAAAGGTCTGCAAGCGAGCTGCCGGCCAAAGGAAAAGAGATTAGGATAGGAGCGGATAGGGAAATGGGCTTTGATATCGCTTACTCACTCAACACGCTGTTATTTCACGATGGTTTTCTGTAAGAAAGTGGTTACTGCCGCTATTAAATATTATTGTTTTTAAAAATAATATTATTGTTAGGTCGAACAAAGACTAGCGCATTTAGCCGATAATTATGTCCTTTATGAAACTGGTTGGTATGACAAACAGTGAATGAAATTTAGGTAGAATAAGGTGCGTTTAGAATTGGATTTTAATACTGTATCGTTACGTAATATTTTGCAACGGCGATATCGTTTTCTGGCAAACAACCTTGACATTGTTACGTTTACGTGAACAAGAGGGCGGTGTTCGTCCACTGGTCGTAATGCGAGTCACGCGTCAAGATGAATGGACATAGTTTGGAAAGATTCAATATTTCCTTTCGTTCTGCTTATTACAAAAGTTTTCTGCCGAATATCTTTACATTTTTATTGTGTTCGCCAGCGCTCTCCTTGTGTATACGTATGGTCCTTATGGCGATACTACTTAAGCAGTTGTTAAGGTGTACAATTTTATTTTCAAAATTAGTAAATATTTCCTTTGTAAAGAAATTGTTCCAGTAATTCAGGGGATTATATATATGCCAATAACTTTGAGGATTTCTCCTCTAAGTTTGTATGTTTTCGTCAAATCCCGTCTAATTTGATGACGCTCGCGAGGGTACTGTTTGTGGGGTTGTAATGTTTGGTCTTTTGTGATAACATAATGAATTTTAAAGATTTTTTTCTGAGAGTAACATATTTTATGACAATAGACATTATATTAATGTGCAAACAATGAGTCATTTTCAAGAATTTTCAGAATTCTCGTTAAAACTAAGCTTTAACAAGTTGATACAATACTTAACTATAACAAGTTTAAGTGAAACATATTTTTATTTGTAGGTATTGTACTAAAGGATTTGTGTAATTTTTTTAATAAACATTATGGACTTTTGTATCTGGCCTCAGTTTCCATGTTAATGAAAAAAAAAAAAAAAAAATTAAACTCAAAATGTAAAATGAAACACCGTGAATCATAATTCTTACATATAAATCAAAGTCGGCAGACAGGCTGAAGGTCAACTTGATGGTAACACTAGCAACGCCAAAGGTGCTTCAAGTACGCTTTTGAATTGTAGGATTAAAGATAATGTTAAAAATTTTTGTATTTTTCCAAAACAGTAATAAAATCCAATCTCATCGCAATTTTACAGTTATCAAGGTTAACATTTTTGAACTCGTGTTCAGTATACATCACTCATAATTAGGTTACATATAATTTGATAAGACACTTTTTATCTCATAGACTACCTGAGTGTGCGTTAAATTTTTGTTTTTTCTGTTGTATCTAAAACGTGCAAGTAATTAACAGTCTATGAGTAATTAACAATCTAGAAATTAAAAAAAAAAAACACTAGAAATACTTATTCAATATTAGTTAATCCCGCTACTTCGCGCTTTGTGAGATAATCACCGAAACGAATTACTCAACTCGATCTAAATACACGAGAAGGGTCGTTTAGTTCTTAAACAGGGGAATTAAGTTCTAAATAGATGCAAAGCGGATAGTTTAAATAAATAATAGATTATCTAGGTCGAAATGTTTTTTTTTAAATAAATGGTCGTTAGACAGGATAAGCGATCCACTTAATGGCTAACGTCGCCTATAAAACAAGCAACGCCACAGATGCTGTATTTGCACTGCCAACCATTCCATGGGTTAGGATAAGGGATTGAGAAGGCATAGGGATATGTAGCGTGTGTACTATTAAAACCATTCGACCTACATTGGCAATAGGGGACCGGACAGTAATCAGATTAAAATCTAAAATGTACTTAGAAAGAAAATATATAATTTTTTACGATTATTTATGGAATAATAATTTAATATAATTCATTTAAATATTTTTAAATGAAGAAATAAATTTTTATTATTTACAATATTTTTAATCTATACTGAAACACCAATCACAGTGCGTGACGTCATTTGTGGGCAATCATTGTCTTATGCCAATGCAGCTGTTTTGTTATGATATGACCACAAATGACGTTACGCGCTCTCAGATGAACTATCGTGGCGTATTGGCGGCATTTTCAAACAAACAATATTAAAACATGATTTTGAGTACCTAAAAGGCTATAAATAAATAAAATAGTATTTTTTATGGGAATAAATATCCATGAAGATTAATTTAAAACACTTTCTGAAAATTTGTCCGATCCCCTATTGTTTGGAGAGTAATTAAGAGTAGGTTACACCGTACTCATAAAATAGATAGTTTCCGTCTCCATTATTGAGATCTCAATAAACAAGATCTCGTTTCAACTGGCCTTTGTCTAATGAGACCTTTATCACTCTCGTGTCAGTAGGATGGATAGCTAATATGTTGTGTCGTGTTTTAACAGAACCCCCAGGCTGTTCTTCAACCTCCAACGCCCGCGACGACTTCCAGCGCGCCGGCCGCCCGCGTGAGTACCACTTACCATTCTTTATCTCCCTACTAATATTTCAATTGTGACTAACTCCACACAAATGGGAACTCGGTTGTTCTGTGCAAAGGTGACATTGTTGGTGAAATTTTCAGAACTCGTTGGCTCTTGAGAATCTGGAATCGAACGGTGGTCCCGCCGATATTGCTGAGATAGAACAGATTGTTAAAGAACGGATGGTGCGATTCAATGAAGTATCAGCATGGTGTTGTGTGCATGTGTTGCTTTTTTTTTTCGTTTGTCCAATGGGAGGACTTGTGCAATGTCTTCCGCGGTTCGAGTTTGATTTTAGAACGTTCAGACAATTCGAGTAAAGCTGCCAGTCTCTGTTTGCTTTCGTTATTTGCTTCACAACTAACGCTAATCTGTTCGATTTGGCCGATTTTAAATCGCTCTGAGCCACTCGATTTGTTTGTTAACTTATATTCGCTTTTGACGTTAGCTTTGCAACTCTAAATAGTTTATGTGTTTTATATAACCCACATTTAATATTTAATATACATTTTTTTAATATGTATACTAGCTTTTACGTCATAAGGGAGAAACCCCTTTTCCCATACAAGCCTGGGCCGTGACTGCACAGGTCTGGAAATTGGCCTGTAATTAGGGCATTGAAAAAGATTTTATGAGCCCTATCTTCACAATTATCAGCAATGGAGTTTATAAATAAATCGTACAATATGCGCATTTGAGGTTAAGTCGTGGATGCGTGTTACGTTTTCTGTTACGATGGGAATCACAATTGCAATGATATAATGTCATAAATGTCATATTGTGATATTTTATGGCATATAATTACATTATATGCCGTAGCCGTAGCCCTATCGTAGCACATACTTAGAATACAAATCTCAACGTAGACACATAATCTAAAAAAGTACTTTTAGCTAACACAAAAATAATTTTGTATATAATATCTTCACAACTATTATGATTATTACATTTTATTTACATCCCGCATGTACCGTTTATGCTAATTGACAAGTATTTTTAATATAAACAACATTACCCAAGTAAATTATTTTGAATCCGATGTTCAAACACACTAATGAGTACAGAATACACCAAGACACGGAGTAGTAGCGAGGTGCGTTTATGGGAAAACAAATTCACGTACTTTCTGCATTTGGTTATTGTTAATGAGGCTAAGTTTTAGCTGGGCTAATCTAAAAAAGGTGATATTTTTTGTATATATATTTGGCTTGTGCATTCATAGCCCAAAACGGGGTTCTCCTTTGAATTGCATTCATAATTACAGTCCACCCCAGACCATCTCTGTCAATTCCATCCTATTGCAATTTGTAATTAATATGTATTACTAAAAACTAGAGTCTTTTATCCTAAACTCCATTAAACTAGAGTTTAATGGTAAAAGTTTACAAGAAGTACTTGTATTGGTCATATTTTTTAACAAAACCTCAATTTGAAGGTTCAAAGTCTAGTTAATTTAAATTGAAAATATGGACTCTTCTCGGCAATGTTCGTCTCCCATCGCACTGGATCCTTACCCAACGCGTCAATTCTTATCGCCCGCACGTACTATAACTTCATTTTCACTTAGCGTTTCTTTCTATATTTTTTTTTCTTTCTACTCGGCTTCTAAGTGTCGTATCGTAATTTCATAAATAACCTATAATTTCCTTCAAGAATTGAACTAAATCAGATTACTAGCAGAGTTTGACGCTTTCAACCAACCACACAAACACAGCTTTAATAATATTAGCACAAATTAAAATCCGAAATATACAAATTGTAAAATAAACAAATAAATGATTACTTTTTCCCCGTAAGTTGTACTAAAATGTTTTAATTCATTTAGATTTAAAAGAAAAAAAATATATATATTAAATTTGTTACACGATTCAACGTAATGATCACAGGCTTGCTTATATGCTTACTTAATTCTAAGTTATTTGAAATAACTGCACATAATTTAATAGGTAACTAAAGACAGCTTCGTAAAGGACCGTTCGGAATCGGTGCTCATTCATTGAAACGACTTTTTTTTTTAATTTCACCCACATCTTACACGTTTTATTTAAAATTATATAGGGGCTTTTACTTAAATATTTTTCATTATTTATGCACGCCTTATTTATCGATAATTGCTTTTTACTAATAATGTGATGTGCACAAATTTGATTCAAACTCAGTATGTGCTTCGTTAACGTATAATTAATAAGAATAACATCCATGTTTACATTAATATGCATGGTAATTTATCAGAAATTATTTCTATATAATATGACAATAAAAATTGTTGTCGTTGACAAAATTAGTGTAAGTGTTGTTTTTTGTTTTGTTTGTTTGTTATTTGTTTTTTTTTTTTTATAATAATTCCTTAAATAATTTTAACAAGTAACATATTTATTTATTTGTTACTGTCATGTCTAATGACACCTATCGTGGAGATATCGTTTCAAGTATTATTTTATCAGTAAATTAACTCAATTTTATTAAAAGATCATGCATAATAAATGTTTCAATTTTGTTAGGAATACATGCGATTTATATAAAATTCATGTGTTATTTTATGGGAAACGAATGGAAGCCTAATCCACAGATAATAATTATTTCTAGAACCAAGAAACCATAGTTAATTAATTAATACAACATGAGAAATCGTGTGATTTAAATCTCGCTTACGGTCGCCTGAAGGTCACTAAAATAATTTGAAATTGAATTTAAGAATGTGGCAACACCAATGTGCCACTGCGGGGCCTAAGGATACACAGTATACACAATACGGACGAAATACCACAGTAAATGTGCTGTCATGTCATTCAAGTGGTCTTCGTTATGAGGTCGCGAAGTGTGGCCTGTCATTAACACTATTGTCACTTTAGGAGCAGCATGGCGGTGCCGCGAGCTCATCGAGTCGCAGCGGTGACCCGGAAGACGAAGCACCTCCAACTCCCGGACCGGACAATAACTCCGAGCTGATTCTGAAGAAGAGAGAATACGTGCTCCGAGAACTGGTCGAAACCGAAGAGGTGTACGTCTCCGACTTGCGTCTCATCTGCGAGGGTTACATGAGGCATTTGCAGGTACGAAGCCTCCACAAGATAACTGTATCCGCTCGGATTATATACGGATATAAAAATAACTTTTTATATCCGAATATAGAATACAATATAGAACTTGTTTACTTAAAAACTTATTCTTTTATTATTTCTTTATAAACTAACATTTGAATGTATTTGACAGACATTATGTATCTTAAACTAACATGGTGGCATACCAGCATAATAATGTAACATAACATATCTTTGAATTAATTCTCAACAAAGTTAAAGTTTTGTCGCACAGATCTCTTGGAGCCACTATTGCCCACTTTTCGCCCATGTTTTGGCATTTTTTTTCTTAGTTACGTTACTTCTTTGTACAGGAAGGTATCAATGAACCACCAATTCCTGAAGGATTGCGGGATCGCCGTTACCGCATGATATTCGCTAACATTGAAGCCATCTTTGAGTGGCATCGAGAGTGAGTATTTTGTTTAATTTTTTTTTAAACATGTGCGATTAATCTGCTATCAATGAATTAATTTCAGATGAAACATTTACACACCTGAGCATATTATGTTAATTAAGTGTTTAAACTTTAAAAATATTTTGACTAATATATATATATATTTTTTTTTTTTTTTTTTTTTTTTACGGAATTAACATTATCTTGAAAGTACAATAATTAAGTATTATTGAAGTATGTAGGTATATAAAATTAGCTGTTACAGCTGAACATGTAAGGCGACGAGTGATAACGATTGAACACCTTGAAAACTTTATCATTGTTATCTATTACTTATCTTTATTTATTTATCCAGATTGTTACTAGCTCTGCGCATGTTACCAAAACGCCTTGCGACTGGTTTTCTAATATATTCTCTTAATATAAAATCAATAAATATAAATGAATAATTCTCCTGCTGTGCTAAACGCCGAATACTCAACCGACTATTAATTAAATGAGGATAAAATGAGGATTTATCCAATTATAACACGGTATGAGTGCTCGGCTACAAATATGATGTAGTTTTTATTTTTTCGTCATGTATTTTTTTATTTAATGTTATGACGGACCAAGCAGACGAAGATTGGTAGTACTCGTGCAAATACACTCACTCACAAAGCAGTTTGCGGATCTCTTGAAAAATTACTATCGTGTTGTATTAGGAAAACCTGAACGAGAAAAGTATTTCACAGTTATCTCGCCGGAAAATAACTGTTGAAATATTTTTTTTAATGTTTTTATTAATCATCTCGTTTGCGATACAGTTACGATGAACCTGTGTGCTTTCCAGTAAATTCCTGGTAGATCTGCGCGAGTGTCTGAGGGAGCCTATGTCCCTCGGGGCACTGTTTCGTCGCTTCCTCGAGAAGAGGATTTTCTTGTATGAAGCATTCTGCCGCAACAAGCCCGTCTCCGAATTCATTGTGTCCGAAAACGACACTTACTTCCAAGAGCTGCGTCACAAACTTGGACAGAAACTTCAGGTTTGTATTTTTTTATTGATTTCGTAATATGGGCCTTATTAGACGATGTTTTCTTATCACCGAACGAAATATTCGTTTAAACGCCTTTAAATTTCTTTAGATAAAAATAAAATAAAAACTAAATTAGTTACTGCTTTTTGCAATTTTATTCCAAGTACATATAGAATAAAAGTTTGGTCTATTCTTTTTTTTTTATGTTAAGCTCAACAGCTTGTCTGTCGGTCCACCGATAAGTGGTTACCGTCGCTTATGACACAAGCATTGCCACAGGTGTTGCAAGTGCGCTGCCGACCATGGAACAATTATGGATAAGGGATTACGAAGGGATGGGACAATGGGCTCTGGCCTCGCTTACTCACTCACCGAAACACCAACACCGCATATGCTGTTACTTCACGGTGGTCTACCCGAATGCCTGTGAAACGCAGTGTTCCCAGCCACTACTTTTCAGATCCAGACCAGAGCCAACTTTTAAAAGTTCATTTCTAAAGTTGGCCCTGCCGGTAGTCGAACCCGGCGCCCTTGAGACAGAGCGTTAAGCAACCTAACCACTCATCCAATGGGCTCGTAAAATAATGTAATAAACCGACAGAAGTTGTCGAAAATAACGATAGCTTGGGAATTGTTGAAACTTTATAATCTTTCAGTGATTTGTTAGAGTTAAATAACATTTATTTAATGTAATTTTGTAGTCACTTTTGCGTTGCATGTGACCATTTTTTATGTATAGTTTTATTATTAAAAAAAAATTAAATTAAATTCTTATGACTAAATAATAATAAAGATATACTTATCACACATTCACTGCATAATTTATCTAGCATTATGTGGTTTCGCTGCATTAAAAACATTATTTTCGAGCAACATTCCACTATTACTCTTTGGCTTTAGTCTCTTATTCGCCACGCCACATTTTCAATACAGCAAATTTTGTGATAATCATTCTAGTACATGCTTAACGTCCGGCCCCCAAGTGGTCGCAGGACCCTCGCTCAGGTATAGGAATTGTTCACTGTTTCGCGAATTCACTGGGGCAAAGCTGGTATCAAATTGACCTTGTTATCAAATATAAAGTATGAGCTTCAACGAAATGTTGCAAACAGCAAATGTACCAGCCGTGCTCTAAATGAAACACGGTTATATACATTCGAAATGTTACTAAAGTTACGCTTCCATGCCACGCTGTGCAATCTTCGGTGTTCGCCGTTTGCATGTTCACACCACTACCCACATACCAAACATGCCTCCTTTATATTTTTGGGGAATTTTTTTTCTATTCCACATTCCACAATACTATTCCACAATACACACAAATAAACATATACGAAATGACCCACGCTTAATACATGTTGCATGCGATTGGAGCAGATATATCTGGATTTTTCGTTACATTATTTTTTTTGAGTTGTTTCATTTGTCCCAAACGTTTTCCACAGTTGGCCGACCTGATGATCAAACCGATACAACGCATTCAAAAGTATCATCTGCTGGTCAAGAAGATCCTCACCTACTCTGAGAGCGCCAATTGTTCCCCGGAGGAGTTGGCAGCACTGCGTGAGGCTGTACTGTGCACTTCCATCATTCCGAAGCACGCCAACGACATGATGGACGTCGGCAGACTTCAAGGATTTCAGGTAATATAAACATTGTCTGCGTAGCGAGTTGTATGTAGCGCGTCAAATCTCATTCGAGATTTTGTTTAATTAAATACACATTGCGAAGCCATTGTGTTCGATTTGTTTGCGTTTAAGGTTCGTAAACGTTTTCGTAACGTATAAAAATGGTGCAAGATTTTATAAAGGTTCATTTTGCTGAGCGCGGTGTCGACGGAAGAAAGGTTTTGGCGTTTTAAAGTGGTTAATTTTCGTATTGCAGGGCAACATTACGGCCCAGGGAAAATTGCTCCTTCAAGAAGTGCTGGTCGTCTCCGAAGCCTCAAGTGATCGCGGCAAGGAAATGCACCTGTTTTTGTTCGAACAATCTGTTATATTCACTGAAGCGGTTGGCAAACGAACTCAGTTCACCAGCCCCAATTTCAACTATAAATGGCATATTCAGGTGAATTCCTAATGTTTTAATTTTCCTAATGCATTATTTTTACTGAATTGCTATTGACTAACTAATAATGATGGTTCACTTGATGGCAGGTCGCCGCCTATAATACAAGTAAAATAGCACAGGGGCTGAAAGTGTGCTACTGACCATAGCAGCGCCACATTTGGGTGGGTCATTCCCACTCACCGAAGACAGCAGCACACATTTATTTCACGTTAGTCTTCCGCCACCGTACGGGCTGCCCAGATGATTACGATTCCCAGTGTGCCCTGTCAATACTCACCAGATCCCATTACAAAATGGTCTTCATTTATGTGGCGGATATATATTGACAAAACGTTCAATAAATACGTATTGTGTAGACTTTATGGTAGCAGTGGCAATGAAGCTTGTCTGGCAGTGACCAGCATTTTACAGGTAGACATGGTTACCTGTGTGAGGGCTGCCAGAGCCTATTCATCCCACCCAGGACAAAGGGAGAGGATAAAAAAATGTCCAATCAGGGAGTCGTAAAAAATTACAACTAATTCGTAATGTCGTATAGCGTTTTCATTTATTTTTATGTACGTTATTATATGCATCTACATTAATATTTAAAAAAATCTAACGAAGAAAGAAAGGCGATTATCTTCGCCAAAACTAACCCCCCCCCCCCCCCCCCCCCCCTTATGTTACTTATGTAACCCTACATTTTCACGATTGAGAACAATGTATGACAAAAATTTCGGCCTCAATGATATCTAAAAAAGTTTGAAAAAGTAGTATATAAAAGGTTGGATTTATTAAAATAAATGGATTAGTAAATACAACTTTTATATTTAAGCTACAGTACCTAATGTCAAAAAATAAGAAAAATAATTTGACAATGAATCCTATCACAATATATTCCATCATCACGTGTAAATCTACTTTGTTTAGAAAAAGTAGATTTGATTTAATAATCGTGTATTTTTTAATAATAACAATAATTAATATTTATTCAACTTTGGCTACTTCACAACTGAAAATCGGCAACATCGATTCGTAGTGGCAGGACACTTGCGAAATAACAGCACGTGTGCGCTGTCGTATTTGACATGTGAGTAAGGGAAGTCGACTGCGTACTTGCTGAATTTATGTTAATAGGCGTCTGTAATCAGTTACTATCAAGTGGACTGTCAACTACTCTTTTCCTGTTCTTGAATTATGCGTACAGATCGGTTCCAATTGATGGAATGTTTTCGCTCATCCGCAGATGAACAAAATGGAATTGGAGGAGGCCGGCGATTGCGGTTTCATAATTCACACCGTAGACCCGCACAGGCCGCGTCAGTCTTACCTGTGCCGCGGGCCGGAAGCCCGCATCAAGATTTGGGTGGCGAAGATATCGCACAGCATCAATAGTCAGAAGATGTTCGGCGAAGCGCTAGAGAACCCCGGCGCTTACTTGCGCGAGCTGACTCGCACTGATCAGTGTCGCGATCCCGCTGCGTAAGTATTACACGTCTCTAACGACTGGCAGACATCTTGCGGCGGCATGTGACGTCACTGATGCGGCTTTACCCTTCGATTCGATTTCTGTCATAAATTTAAAAATAAAAAAAATTTTTTTTTTTTATCAATTTTAGCATTTTCGGTTTTGATTGATTAAATTATATATATATTCCATGTTTCAAACTTAAGCAAGATATTAATCATCTAAGTATGTAAAATTTTGTGTTTCGGGGTTTTTTTCTCTACAAAGAATAGAAAATTTAAATAATTGCTTTTTTTTTTTAAAAAATAGCCCTACCAAATAAACCGTTAATTGGATTTGGGTGAAATTCGGAGCACGTCCTGTATCGTGTTCTGTATGATGGAATCACTTGGAACGCAATTTGTCCCTTAGTAAGTTGGCATAGGATAATATTACACACTAGTATCGAATGTAGATTTATTTAGGACTAAGCTCCCCACTTCTGGATGAGATAGCGTTTCGGTAAATTATTATGATCGCGTGCAGAGCTGAGGGAATAACAAGTCCTTTTAAGATAATCTTAAAGTTGGCTTACATAGAATGTTACTTAAAATATTGAACCTTAGAGATAATTATTCATTGAAGAGATGCAATGGATCTATTTATAAATACCCTCCCAGTACTTTCATTAAGTTGACAAATTCGGTTAGGAATTTGTTGGTTTAAAAAAAACCCTTAAATAAAATTTTGCGCGATTTTTATTAACCGTCACATGCCGCTCGATTACGTAGTTGTGGTATGAAACTAACTAATTATGGGTAATAATAAGGTTAAAGTAACGTAATCGTTTAGTTAAGATATCCGAATGTCGCAAACTCGATTTATCTGATATCAATTATAGGAAACTCATTCCGAAATAATGTAATATAACAATAATTGCGTTTTAGACTTCTTTTAGACTTGTTTTTACTGTAGACACTGGAGCGGTCTGATATTAAAAATGGAGAAATTTATTCTCATATCAAAAATTCGCCATTAAGTACCCAAAGGACTCAAGTATAGAAAACGTGGGCTTAATATTAAAATTTAGAGCGTAACAGGTTTATTGGTCATGGAGTGATCAATGGATTCAAGTCAGAATATTTGGGATATTTAAGTAGAATAAAAAAACATTATTGTTATTTTTTTTTTAAACATTGTTTATATTCGTTACAGATTTACAATATGTTGTACGAATACCATTTCAACAAAATCTATAAACAGTTAAACCGATCAGTTTGTCGGGGTCGATATCTCATAACTCATAAAATACTTAGGCAATAAATTGAACTGCAAAAATTCATAATTGTTATTTATTTGTTGAGAAAATCAATTAAAACGAAGCCAGTACAACGTTTAGTCGGGAGAGATGAAGAATAGTAAAAACTATCATAAATAAAACGCAAATAAGCATTTAGGAGCTGGGACAGAAAAATGTTTTCAAACACTAAAACTCGACAAAACATACAATAGTTTTTTGTCTTCTCTTATACATAAATCTAAGCTCACCCACCTAATTGATCTCCCGGAAGGAGTACCGGGGGTTCCCCCATTGTAGCCGGTCGTGAAGGGGGTGGCTCACTGAGTACCAGAAAAATACCAGAGTAAAAAGTCGGCGACGAGATCTCGGAAATCGTGCGGGCTAGGAAGGTGGGTATTGGGTTATGTCATAGCGGGTTATCGGGGGCTACCATAACGCGGACGCCGTCGCGTCGTCGGCGAAAACTAGTTTATATATAAATCTACACCTTTTTCAAAGCCCCCCAAAGGATTTCACTAGTGGTTTTCACCAATGGCAATAGCGATAAACGAGTAAGGTTGGTGTATGTTCCTAATTTGCAGAAAAAAAAAGTATACGTGCGAATCTGGGGGCGGGTGCATAATAAAACGACAGAGGTTTTATTATGCAGATAAAAGACCGACGTATTTTAGAAAGACCGTTCTTTCCTACTTACTTTGTTCCCTCGTATAGGGTTGCTTCTGTCAACAGGCAAATTGGTGGTAACCATTTACCGTCACTGCTTCGAGTTTATTTAAAAACTTACTCACACATCTTGCGCTCTCTGTGAATTTATTTCTTCGTGCTCATTTCAGACTGCTCCACCGTGTCGATAATTTTTTAAAATTTATTAGGTATTCTAGTATTGGACCTAAATGTTTTTCATGTAATTTACATAAAATGTAGGCAGATCTGCAAATGTTGTTACCTTTAAGTGTACTCCAAACTCTGTCACAAAATATTGTTTAATCTAATTAAAAATTGTTTATTACACCGCGTATTAGTTAAACGTTTATATCGGTTTAAAATATCCTTGATTGATTGTGTTTGTATTTTCTAAAAAGTGACAACTATAGTTTTCCATCGAGATACTAAACGTGTATGCACTATAGTTAATTAATTAATCACAATAGTTAAATCTGTACACCGTTCTTCTGAAAGAAAGGAGAAAGTAATTTAGTCATGCAACGAGCATTCAAATGGAATTATATGAACCCAGTATAAACTGGTTCTTCCATCGCGCTCTATTTTTCAACTATGCTAAGTAGTAATCAAAGTTGTGTCCATCTTAGGTATTAGATTGAACCGAAGGAATTGATAATTATACATATTAATTTAAAATAATCTTGAGGGGTGTTATGTAATGAAAATGTGTGAAGTACGCAATACATTGAAGTCCGTTTATAATATGGAAAGTCCGTTTAATAAACAAACACTTTTATAAGCAACAAGATTGTACTGCTAATGAAATTTTTAACACCATTTTAACTGCTGTTAAATTTATAAACTAATCATTCGTCGCTCACTTTGCCGTAATAACATGTTTCATATTAAGACATTTCCATCTACATACGTGGCCCGTTTGTAATTAATGTTTGTCATTAAAAAAATATCTCCAAATTAACTGTAGTTTGAATTGAACGTAGACATTTGTAATAAAAATATTAAAATTTAAAAATCGGGATTTTTAGTCGGTGAATTAGTGTCTAATATGAATAAAATTTAAGAGTGTGTCCTTCGCCCATTATATTTGTATGTTTAACTTAAATGATATATTATATATGTGTAGTTAGATATTAAAGTTAAGTGAAAATATGAACGGCGATGATGGATGTGTTTGTCGGTGTCATTAAAAATAAGTCGCGGATATTTGTCCTGTATTGTGGGCGCAGAGTGTTTTAAAATCCAAAACAAAAATGTGATATATTTAGTATTTGAAGACAATACTTTGGAAGCTCGAAGCTCATATTGCTGGAAGCTCGTATGTGACACGTTTTTAAAAATTAAATCCAGCTGAAATTCTGCGGCTACAATGCGAGCGTCGCTGTATGCAATAACATACTCGTATATTTGAATAACCAAGAGTCAACTCGACACGATGACTTGTTTTAAAATTAATTAGGAAACGAAAAAGACTGGTCATAAGGAGTGAAGTTATTGGGGAATGTATCAAAAAAGAAACGGTTAGGTTAGGTTAGACAATAGGAATAGGTATAATTCATTTAATCACATATAGCTCGATTAACACAGTGAATATGCTCACAGAGCTTTCATCATTCTTATAACTTAAAATAAAAGTATGGATTTAGACTACCTACACAATATTTGTACTTGTGTATCGTAATTCCAATTTCAAAATTGTCACTCACTTGTATTATTTTCCGATAGATAAATTAATAATTGATCAATCGCAGTAGGATTTTATAAATGTACTTATCCATTGTGGCAGTTTGAAGATCGAATTAGTTGAAATTTCGACTTTAAAAAGTTTCGCATAGGGACTAATTCGGTTTTGTGAGTGTAATAGAGTGCCCGACTCACTCGCGAGTCTTCCCGCAAAGTACGCGTATAATAATAAATATTGTATAAGGCTCCATCAAGTAATGCTTTCGATGTTATAGATATTAAGATTGTCTCAACAGTTTCACAATTTATGTATAATTTGCTGAATGTGTAACAAACGGAGAGTGTGATATATGACTTAATTGTTAGTAAAGTATGAGAGAGGCCCCACCGAGCACAATGCCACGCATATCGCTTCTATTTAGGCTCATTAACTTAATTGTTTTTATACATCAAGGAACGCTTCTTAGAAATAAAAACAGCTTTTCACGCTTCATTGTGGCTGGATAATAGCGATTAACTAATTTCACCGCCGTAACAGTACAAAGTTTAAAGAAATAATTGAGTTTATGAATTTGATATTTATTTGCACTAGTGAGGTTTTCACTAGTTCACAACTAGGCACAACTTTTCTTTCTTATATAGTAAGTGAGAAAATTTGAAATAGTATAAACATTAATTAGCGTTTCAAATATCAAAGTAACATCGTACCCGTCTGTAGATCTGTCTGTAGACGCAATTTCAAATTAGATCTCTTCTTTACGGGATCATAATTTTAAAGTCTTAAATAAAATCATTATAATTGTATTGTAAAATTCGACCAAACCTAAGTTGTCTAAATTTAGTGCTTTCATATTCAAGATATAGTTGTAACGTAAACTCACGCTGTATATATTAATTTATATATATGTATGCATCTCGATTCTCTAATGTATGTACATATATAATACTAATTTCTACAATCACTGTAACACGATATAATTTTCTGTTATACATGAGTAACCAATAAATGTGAATTAAAAATGCTTGTGGTTTTCTGCTTTTTGGTCCTGCATGCTTTTTTATGTTTTTTTTATTTTTATTTTTTTAGTTCACTGGGCCAGCTTCACGATAATGCCAATTAGAAAATGCATAACCGCTAACATTACAAAATCATCCCCACTCAATGTTTCTGTTTTGTTTTCGACGGTGATCGATTTCGAAGTGGGGCGGCCCTGTTTTCAGTTTTTCTTTTGGTTTTTTTTTTTATTTATAATTTGTCCTATTCCCGTGTCCCGTGTAGTGCGGGGGAGAGTTGGTGTGGGCTGCGTAAGACTGAGAGCGTTCCGCCGTCGCTGGGTGGAAGACTCGCTTCGGAACTGAGAGGAAGGACGCAGCGTCCCCACGCAAAGGCGAACACTATCAACCTGCCGACCACCACTATACGCACCGACGAACGCAAACTTAGCGTTAATGTCGCCGCCAACAATGCGGCCGTGAGTCCCACCTCACCGCCGCACGCTAACGTAAGTAATCAGACACTGTTTACTGTCCACGGATACAACATTACTGTCCAGGCTTTTATAGTAACGAGCCTGTTATTTAATATTTCAAGGGGAATTTTTTTTGTAGTAATTTTCTCTAGTTTGCTAGGAAACTATTAAATTAAATTAATGCTTTTCGTATGGTACACAAGACACGAACTTCCACTACGAAGGTGTTCTCAATATAAGTAATCAATCCTATTTGAGTTTCGCTTGGATGCCAATTCTGACGTATTTCCTAATTTGTCACTTTTTTGCTTTTTGAAAATTATTTCTATGCATACCGGTGACTATTTTTTGTAATATTATGTAATTTCCGAGCAAATAAGAGAAAGAATAATGTTAATAGCATGTTAACTAATTTTCTCCTTTCTCGGCACTTCTATAGATGCTTTTAATTCACGTATAAATGGACTTTTTAATTATTTTCTTTTTTTGGCTTTACGGTAATTATTATTAAATTTTAACTTATGTAAAATGTTAGGTTTCTTTCTTTATCTTTTGCATGACCTTTCTTTTAACGCTTGTATTGTGTTTCTTTTGTTGTAGGTATGATATATACGGGAATGCATTTTATAATTACGTATATATAGACTGTGATAGCGGAACGAATCTTCTCTTGTGCAACAACGTGCGTTGTGCTAAGTGATTCAAATTCGCCATTGACTTTAAAGTTTTATTTATTGAATGTAAATATATTTATGTAGAGAGTTATGAAAGTAAATGGGTACGACGACGGTGTTCGGTGACTGACTTCTGGGTGAGCATGCATGCGCCGCTTGATTAGTATTATTTGGAGCGAAGTCAAGTCGGTTCTGGTGTGTATGTTGAGGTGTATGCGTGATTCAGGGCGTGACGAAGCGGCCGTGGGGACTTAAATTGAGGAGAGGCGGAGGGGAACCGAGCGCCGAAGGCCTCGTCACGGAACTGCGACCTCCGGAACTGACGGAACCGGCAGGTGACGTGACCGTGACTCCGGGTGCGACTGCGACTATTGCTTGCCGCGCTAACTCCACGCGAGCCACCGCCTCCTGGAGGAAGACGTCTCCGGAAACGCGCGCCTTGCGTCACGGCGGCAGATTCGCCATAGTTCACACCGCCGAGGGACTCGCCACGCTCACAATTCACGGTTGTCGCACGTCCGACGCCGGGGTCTACTGTTGCCTCATCAGCAACGAGCTAGGAGGTGTTCAGACCTCGGCGAGATTGACCGTGGGCGCTGGGGGAATTCCCGGAGTGCCAGGAGTGCGAGCGCATCCCGGCGGTGGCCTAGTAGTTCAATGGGACGAGCCAGGCCCCGGACACTTGGAGTATTGTCGCGTTGGCGAAGGGGAGTGGCGTCGAGCGACAGAGACTCCGTCGGCCGCCAACACGTTGGCCTTGGAAGAGCTTCCCGCTGGACAGTATAGCTTCAGATTGGTGTGCGCTAAGAGCGGCGCGCCTGGGCCCGCGTCGGGCCCGGCTGCGTGCGGCGGCGGTGGGAGCTGGCAACGAGAACAGTTTACAAGACGATACACCGTCGACGAGGAGATTGGCAGGGGACGTACTTCGAGAGTGCTCGCTGCTCGCGACACAGGAACTGGACAGCGAGTCGCACTGAAGCAGGTAATAAAATTAAATAAATTTAATTTAAAAAAAAAAGAAGATTCGAAAAATTGTTGTGTACCTACTTATTACAAACGTGAGTAGTTTTTGACGATCGCCCTGGTCTCTGTCTGAAAAGTAGTGACAAGACAAATACTGCTTTTTGCAGCCGTTTGGGCAGCCCGTCTAACGGCAGTAAACACCCTTTTACAGAAGACACCGTGAAATGATAGAATGTGTGCTGTTGTGCTTCGGTGAGTGAGTGAGTGAGTGATGTCAGAACCCAATTGCCTTTCCTAATCCTTAATCGTTCTATGATCGGCAGTTCACCTGCAATAGCACCTATGCCGTTGCTCGTGTCCATCGCCTATAACACAAGTGATCCATCAGCCTGTCTATCGACTTTAACTTAACCTAACTTCATGCAAATACCATATTAATGGAATTACTTAACGTTTTTATATATTTTTGTCAGGTATTGGCCGGAAGGGGCGCAGACGCGATGCGTGAATACAGAATACTGTCTCGTTCAGCCCACGGCGCTATCGTTCGCGCTCTCGCTTTATTCGCCGAAGTGCCTCGGCCCGGTGCACACACTTTAGTGCTGGAATACATCGGTGGAGGGCCGCTCTTGGAGTGGGCTGCATCCACGCCGCAACTGTACACGCAGCAACTTGTCGCTCAACACACGAAGCAATTACTGTCGGCCCTCGACTGGTTGCACAGCAACGCCGTAGCTCACCTCGATGTCAGGGTAAGTGTAACACTAGGAAGTAGCAGATGTGGAGCAATGGAGTGCAGAAAAACCAATGCTTCGTGTGTTACGTTTACAGCCGGAGAATATCTTAGTCGAGCTGAGTGGTCAACAAGCGCAATTGAAACTGGTGGATCTCGGTTCGGCCGTGGAGACCAGCGAGACTAACGCCACGACAACTAGCCGCGAAGTTTTGCCTCCAGCGCCTAACCAACTCGAGTTTGCTCCACCGGAGTGCGTGCTCGGCCGTCCCCCGGCCCCCGCTTGGGATGCGTGGGCCGCGGGAGTGCTGCTATACGTGTTCCTCACTGGGGTACGTTGTTGTCGCCAAAACTTAATGAAAGCTATCCTATCCTATTTAAACTAGGCAATAACGTGCTGTACACGCGAATAACAGAGTACAGTCATACCCCGCTTTATACGAGGGATGCCTTCCCAGCATAAAAGGGAAATTAATATCTATATTTATCCTTATTTTAATGAAATTAATAGCACGCTATGGTATTAAGAAAATATATTGGTATTACAGGGATGGAAAATGGTCAGTAAAGTCAGTAAAAGTCAGTTTTTTTTTGACTAAATTAAGAAAATAGAAAAGTTTACAGACAAAAAAAAAACACTTTATTTTTAGTAAAATACAAACCTGGGCTTTGCATCTGTTCTCCATTTTTTATATAATTTTCATCTTGACCTCTAAAGTTAAGCTTTTGCGCTCTTCTTAGCTGGCTGCGACATTGTAGACACTTAATCAGGAATAATACGAATTTAGCACTCAATTGAAATGTTTGTAATTAAAAACAACCAAAATAAAACTATTTTTTTTTTCATTTGATAGAAAACTTTAACTGCATAGGTATAACTGCATAGTTAAATTCGAGGCGTTGCTTGCGACTTCGTTCATTGGTGAATGACAACCAACCAACTGTTAGTTTACCTTCCGCATATACAATACTATTTTTTAGTAAATTAAAATGCTTACTGCTAGTAAGAATTCGTTTAGATCTCGATTGGACAGACCGCGATACACAAATAGCTACAAGTCCGATTTTATGAAAACACTAACATGACACACTCGATGGTAGGCGGCTAATACGTGTTGTGTTATAGGCGATGGTAACCACCTACCATCAAGTGATCTTTAGTACAGCTTTGTTACTACTTATTGTATACTTACACACCGAAACACAATTTTGGTATATATATTAATTTTGTAATAATAATGAATGAATTTGCAGCTGTCCCCGTTCCTTGATGAGTCCATCGAAGAGACTACGGCTAATATAATAAAATGTGACTACTGCTTTCCACCGGAACATTGGGCCGGAATCGATGAAAGGGCTCAGAACCTGATCAAGGGCCTACTGGACTCCATGCCCGCCAGACGTTTGACACCTAAAGACGCTCTCAACGACGCTTGGTTCGATGAGGTAAATCTTTCATTTTGTGGTAGCTTTTGCCTGTGACATCGTCCGTGTAGGTTTCGTGTGTTGACGTCTTCATAATCGCCTCCTCACTTCGTCCCTCGCCCTAATCGCGCACATGCCGTCGCGTGTTTTAGCACGCGAAATTAAAAAGACGGCATTTAGCTTTTACGCCTCAACTACTCAACCGATTATCATGAAATTTTGCATACACTTTGTCAATGATACGGGAAATGACATAGGGTTCTGTTCAAAGAGGAATCATCTAGAATTAAAAATAAAAAAAAAAAATGTTTTAACATCTAAGAAAAGAGGACGCAGACGACGTCACGGTCAAAGTACTAGCTTTGATTTATTTTGAATAAAACTCAAGTTTTTTTTTATATGTTAAGATCGACGGACAGGCTGACGGCCCACTTGATGGTAGGTGGCTACCGTCGCCTATAACACAAGCAACGCCAAAGCTGCTGAAAGTGCGCTACCGACTACAGTATGATTAAGGATAAGGGATCAGTAGGGAAATGGGCTCTGGCATCCCTTACTCACTCACCGAAACACAACAGCACATATGCTGTTATTTCACGGTGGTCTTCTGTAATAACTGTTTCCAATCCTCAAACGAAAGGTAAAATACCCAGAGAGACAGCCGCGATCGAGATTTGAACTCACTATTATTAACTTATGTGTCGCTGATTCTGATTTTGATACAGCGCGCTTATTTTAAATGTATACACAATTCCAGGCACCATCGACAATACTTTCGGCACCACAACTGAAGACGTTCTTGGACCGCCGACGGCCAGCCGGACACGGTAACGCTCTGCACTCTCTCCGTTCACCGAACGACACCTGACAACAAATTGAACACAACAACGACACTGACACACAACAGTAACGATGTTATTGACGTGTTTTCGACGAAATTGTCGACAGCTTTGTTGCTTTCGTTTAAGAAATTTTTGTCCAAATTTACTATGCTTTTAAACGGTATATAATACGTGTCATTCCTCGTGGATAGAAAGGGAAGAGTTAAGCGAATAGTCGCAAACCGTACTGATATTAGTATAAGCCGCACTCATAAAGCACGCTTTATAATATTTCTTTTTTTTTTATAAAAAATTTAAGTCTTGATTAGAAGCTAGAAGGTGGTAAAGTAGACCTTATAGACATTCATTCATTAAACTCATCTTAGGATTATATTTTTGTAAACTGTTATATCTATACTTAATATTAATAGTTGTTCTGTAGTCAATGGGCCCACCTGACGTGTTTGGTTTATAAGAAATTGTTCTTCTTTTAAACAGTGTTTTCGCGGCACTGTTTTATTGATTTTTTTTTATTATTATTACATTTATATTGCCAAATTATTTTTAAGCGGTTCCAAATATTTACACTTTGACAGTGAAAGTGACCTAAGACAACATAATCGAAAAAAGCACTGTTTTAATATTTACAGTGGCTGTAATATTTTACGCCACTTATACCACTTTCGCTGTAAAAGTCTTATGTCGACTTTTTGAATTGCGACTTATAAATTGCGGTTGATAGACTTCTGAAGTGGCCGATTGTAAGGAAACATGTCTGTGATTTACTAAAATAATGTTTCGCGATTATTTCTTAATGTAAACTTACTTATTGAAACCATCAAATTGTATATAGAAAAAAAAAACACCTATTTTAGCAATTATTTTTCGTCCTAATTTGTGACCAAAATAATTTTATTGTGTAAGTTGTGTATGTTAAACATTGGCATAGTAATAATAATGTTTGCCACATATATAACTGCCGCTCACTGTATGAAAGTTACTCGATAAAGATTAAGTAATTTTAACTTTTATGCTATGACGTGTGTAGTAGCGGTTACTATACAATCTGATTCATTGTATGCCTTTCTTCATGAATACTTTTTTTATCAATTTAATGTTAAGGGTTAAAACTATATATGGAAATTATGTCAGAAAAAACTGTGCCCTGTATAATGCTTTTCTCATTGACGTTAATTTTTTTACTAGTACTTTTTACTACTTTTTAGTACTTTTTTAGGTCTCAGATCTAGATCTTAGATCTAAAAAGTGCTTTGAGTAGTTCTGTGTAATAGTAGACCAAAAGAAGTGCATTGCTGTTGAGAAAAAGCCTGAACGACAAAATGTATTCATACTTTTTCTTTTTCAAACCAAAAGTCTAATCGAAGATTTGTTTAGTTTTTTGTCTAATCGAGATTAACGTCAATGTCATAGGCGTTTAAAGCTTGACGAATCTTACTGTATTAGCATTATACTACACATAAATATTTAGAGAATGTAAACGACACTTGATTGAATAAATCTGTCAGAATTTATGTTTTTTTTTTCTTTGCCTTTATTTTTTTTTTATTGGAGGAGACCTTTTGATAATATTCCGGACATTAGAAAGTATTGAGTTTATCAAGAATTTAGGAGGTTAATTTTTCATTAACCTATGAATGAAATTGATGAACAGAATTTTTTTATTTCAAGATCGGCAGACATGCTGACGGTCCACTTGATGGTAGGTGGCTACCGTTCCCTATAACATTAGCAACGCCAAAACTGCTGCAAGTGTGCGGCCGAGTACAATAGGATTAAGAGGGGATAAGGAAATGGGCTCTGGCATCCCTTACTCACTCACCGAAACAACAGCACACCTGCTGTTATTTCGCGGTGGTCTTCTGTAAGAGGGTGGTTACCGCCGCCAGATAGGCTGCCCAAATGACTGCAAAATGCAATGTGTCCTGCCACTACTTTCCAAATCCAGACCAGAGGCTTTGAAAAGTTCATTTTTCAAAGTTGACCCGGTCGGGAATCCAACCCGGGAACCCTAGAACAGAGCGTTAAAGCAAGCACCCGGTTAGGGTGATCCACTCATCCAACGGGCTCGTCAACACAATTAACTAAGTATGAGTTGTGGGTTTCCGGGATGATGGCCCAGGTCTGTTGGAAATTCTTCCAAACGTTTCGTCAACAACTGCGGTTGACATCCTCAGTGGTGTAGTCCGTGTTAGAAGAAAAAGTACATCACATCACTGCACTTCACTTCTGCACTTTTCGACTTCTCGAGCGAGACTGATTTGTCGACTGGAATGTAGCTATATTTAAATTTATATCCCCACCCCGTGGTTGAATTGGTGGGGTGTGGTCACTAGGAAAGGGGTTATAATGCCCTCTCTTTCTTTCATTATTATTATTCTTGCGTAGTGCCGGATACCAAATGTTTTTCCTCTTTTTTCCTCCTTCCTGTTGAAATTATTTGGATGCTTGAAAATTTCAATGGCTTCCCGATTAAGGCGTGAGTGATAGTGTACCTCGGATGACAGAACTAATGTGTTTTTGAAAAAGATTTTATGATTGCCTTCAGAAAAGGCGTGTTCAGCTACTGCCAATTTTTCGGTCTCTCCTCTGCGACAGTTACCCTTGTGTTCTTTAATTCGGGTGTTAATGCTGCGTTTTGTGGTGCCGATGTATACTGCGCCACATTCAAAAGGTATTTTATATACCCCTGTCGAGGATAATGGATCCCTTGGGTCTTTAACTGAACCGAGCACTGTAGAATACAATTCACTATGGAAACAGAGATGTGTTTCAGGCGTCCTAGACATGTGTCGTTCCGGATCGTAATAGTTCCGTAATGCCCGCAGTTAGAACTATATCGGTTCAATCCGAACGATCTATCTAACTAACGATCGAACACTAATCGGGAACTATGGACCTACCAGTTCCCATAGTTCTATCTCTGCACCGACCAAGCGAAAGCCCACCTTGGCCGACCGCAGCAGTTTTAAGGAACTAGTTCCCTAACGCAAATGTATCGTTCCAGGTTCAATCCAATAGAGGACATGATATGCGCATCTTTAGTCCGTAGTCCTTACTACGTATCTTCGCCTCGGTGGAGCGGAGATAATAATATGTAACAAGACATCTATTGTAGGCAACAAATATTGACGTCAATCACATCAATCAAAAACAACAGAACGAATTATATTAGCTGTCAACCACCTTCAACATAAGTGCATTCTGTCAATATTCTGTCTACTTAAAATGATATCTGTTGACAGTTTGAATGATGTCATCTGCACTTTTAAAACTGAGGTTAGAGGAAAAACTGAGCTCTCGTCGCCTTTGAAGTTATTAGTTATAACTGAGTCTAATGTAATAAATAAAACAACTATTTGTGCATTTGAAACATTTATTAAAATAGTTGAATTAAAATGCATTTAATAAGTGTAAAAATAATAAGATCTACTACCACCTTGACCGGATACAAATTTTCACAAAGTGCATATACACCTACGTCATTAAATACATAAATAGGGCTTACATCTACACAATAAAAATCAATTTTTATCTATACACTAATCATTTTTATCAAATGAAATTATTAAAATTCAGTACAAAATTATAAGTCACGCGTAATTTGTGTAAATGCGTTTTCATTTGTCCTGTTTTGTTGACAATAAATAATAATAAATAGTACCTCTAAGTTAATACTGAAAATAGTTAAAATAATTAATAAAAAAACTTTGAATACTGATCTAAGAGACTGCTAATTCTAAAGGCTTTTGTAAATACAGAGATATAAATAGAAAAATATAATTAAAATCTTATTATATTTTTGAAAACATTTCCTAATACATTTAACATATTGCAAACATTTCAAGACTTAGGTATCTAATATAAAATGTAATAAATTGATCTGAGAAAGAGGTAGACATAGATATTTTGTGATAGCGGCTTAAATTGTCAAAAATTTGATAGTTATATTTGGCTAATAGTTTTTTAAAAGAGGCAATATTTAGGAACTCGGCAGAAAATGGCTTGTCAAAAATTACCTACTAATAAAATAAAAAACTGATTCTTAAAGAATGATTAATTTGTCAACGTCCGTCACTGTTTTTGTGATCAGTTACTTTTTGTTTGCATCTTAAAGACATTGGAAACTGACTGCAAATTCAATGTGTATAAATACTTTTATTGACAATCAATAGCTTTTATTGACAATCAATTATTGAAATCAGCTGTATTATTTTATATAGCATGGATAGACAGCATTCTGTGAAAGCATAAACCTTTATTACATTCATCCAGTAGTTGAAACCAGGATCTCTTTAACATATTATATATCTCTGGTTGCAACTAAATTATATCAACTAACTCAAAATGGTAATTTCGAACAAATACTGCTTACTCTTGTTTGATTGCCTCGTCGCATTTTGGACTAAAATATCTTGCATATGCAGAACTAAAATGAAGCAATAGTGATTTTTATCATAATTGTCTAAAATTTGATGCCAGCCTGCACTTTGGCCATAAGTTGAGCGGAATTGCTCAATGCTCCGGCCTCGCTTTCAGTCAACGGTTGACGGATTACATCGGACACGCCGGAGTGGCCAAGCACGCAAGGAAGAGACAAAAACACTTCGTCGTCAATGCCGTGCAAACCCTGTAAAATATAAACTATTTATAATACTACTGTCCGTGCCCCTAGTGCTTAGTCTTAAACTGGTTGTTACTGCCGCCGGACAAGCTGCCCAATTTAAGACTGCAAAACGCAGCATATCTTGCCCTAATATGAATTACTATATGAATTACGGATATTTCGTACATCACGCTGTTGGACGGTCTAAAGAAGTAAAGACAACATGTTGTTTAACGTCCTCTACGCGAATGACCTTGGGCAACTGGGCTCTCTACAACCGGCCTTCGCTAGAGGCATCCGCTACTCAAAAATATCAAAAAAAAACTTTATTTTTCTGTGAATTAAATGAAAAACTGGTCGTGTCATTTATATCTAGTGTAAATGAAACTTTATCATTTAATTATATACACATTGCATTACTTCTTGAAACAACTAAGTTGAATCGATTTTTTACATTAAAATTTCATTTAATTTCTCGTAAACCATAATTATTAAAATAAAAATGCCTCGTCAAAAATATAGATGAAGAAGTTGTGTATCACATATATATTTTTTGTTACATTGGCTTTATGTTTGAACGAGCTGAATCGGAGAAAAAAGCAGTGATTTTTTTTCTTATCGAAAGTTAAGTAACCAGCTTCTATTCGCGATTACTAAAATATTAGTAATTTATTAATAAAAATATTAGTAGCACAAACGGAAACAGTTATATGTGAACAAACAGTTCCCCATTTCGGGTATATATAGCAAAATCTATTTATACATCTTGTGTGGGAGTAGTTAACATTTCTATGATAGACAACATTGTTATTGATTGTGAAAGAGTAATTAAGTCGACAGCATTGTTGGCCAATGCACTCGTAATACATACCTTAATGTAGGTCGAGACGGCATGCACGCTGTTGGCATTAGAGAGTATAGCTCGGGCCAGCTGGGATAGAGACAGTCCAATGGCCCAGGAAGTGTATCCCTTCAGTTTGATAACCTCGTAAGCGCTCTTGACGACAGCTTCGTGAGTCTCTTTCCAGTTTTCGGGGTCGGTGTCCGTGCCGATTTTAGGGTTCAAATCGCTGAGACGCACTCCAGCGATATTCACTCCTGACCATACGGGCACTAGGGAGAAAATATTATTTTGTTAGTGAGTGAGTTACATATTTCCTATCTAAAATTTGTTTTGACCATGTGAAATTTCACTGAGATTCAGAATGTATTCTGTCCATAGAACAGTTTCATTCAAGCGCTCGGGATTATTACTTCTTAAAAAGTAAATACCTTAAATACCTAAAGTATAAAGTACTCAATTAGATATAATTTCATAATTGTAGCCTTAGTAGACTTTGAGATTTTGTGATGATTTGTTTGATCAAACCTTTGTACCTTTTATATTTGAGAATTATGTATAGTAATTCTGAATAATATCAAAAGATGATGAAAAGTTGTGTTCTATACTTATACACCAGGGGTCGCCAAATGGCGGACCGCGGTCCTCATCCGAACCGCCGCGCCCCGACCGATTTTGCGGACGGTGCGGTGCGGACTGCGAGAATGTCATTTTTCTCCTTGATATGAAAAAAAAGTACCTTTCCGTAATTACATTTGTTTAATAAGAAAAATCTATAAAATGATCGCGATGGTCATTTCATTTCTTAAAACGGACCCCGAGCGAAAGTAATTGGTGACCCCTGCTATACGTCTAACCATTTTATAGTTGACGGCTGGTGTAATGATCAATTGCTAATGTGATAGTGATGCGATCTTTTACTTATATGAATAATGAAATAGTTACGTTGTTAGGTAGGTATTAAAATACAATAAATGGTTTGACGATGTGTAGAGCGACTTACCGCTGCTGTCCCCGTGTTCACCGATGATGTAGCCGTGGGTGGAGGTGGTAGCAACGCCCAATTTCTCAGACAACAGGTAGCGGAAACGAGCCGAGTCCAGATTGGTGCCGGATCCGATGACGCGGTGTTTCGGCAAACCGCTGATCTTCCATGTCACATAGGTCAAGATGTCTACGGGGTTGCTCGCGATCAGGAATATAGCATCCGGGCTATATTTTACTAGCTGCCAGTAAAATAATTTCTTCTATATTATAACATATAATCACCATCGTTATCTCAGCTGTAGGATGTCCATTGCTGGTTAAAGGCTTCCCCTTAAGTTTCTAAAAGGACCGATCAGAAACAGCCTGGATACACCGTGGAGCCGTTAGTCCTACGCTGTGTTTGGCGGTCTGCGGCCTCCACTCGAGAAGCTTCCGGCCCTAGAGGCCGTCAGCTTTCCGTATTACCTATGTGTTTTTTTTTTATTAGATCAGGGAAGCGCTTGACCACTATCTCACCTGATGTGAGGTGTAGATATGGCCGAAGGTGGACCACGCTTACCCAGTAAATGCCCATTTATCCTGGTTTTGAAGACCCCGAGGTTGTAGTTCTGTGGGAACACAGACGCAGGCAATGAGTTCCACTCCTTAGCAGTCCGAACAAGGAAGGTGGAACTGAAACGCTTCGTGCGTGATCGAGGTACATCGACCACGAAGGGATGAAACCCCCGTCCAGAATAGATGCACACTCTCCATAGTGTAGACGATAGAAAATCGATAGGCAAGCTACTTTTCGGCGATGCTGCAGGCTTTGAAGTTGGGAATCTACAAGGGCGTCGTTGCCAATAAGCTTCTTTGCTCGCCTTTCAATCGAGTCCAGTGCGGCCAGTTGGTATCGGGCAGAACCATCCCAGAGGTGGCAGCAGTACTCCATGCAAGACCGGACCTATGCTTTGTATAAGTCTAAGAGCTGCCCGGCAGTGAAATACCGTTTCACCTTGGAAAGGATGCCCAGCTTTTTGGCAGCTGTTTTGGCAATAGACTCGACCTGCCCACTAACACTTCAAATTACAAAGCCGGCTTATGTCGGTAACTTTCATTCATCCTCGGATCTCCTCATTCCTAATCCGATCTCGCAGTGTAACCCCAAGCATTACCCTCTCCACGGCTTGTTGAGCTTTCTTACGAGGCCCACTAGAGATCACGTTTCAGCGCCATATGTCATCAAAATTAATTACGGTCATTGCAAATTAAACAATAGAAAATATTCATAAACCGTACACTTATCAATATAGCTGGAGTCACTGAAGAGTTCCTAGCACGCTGCTGCATTAAACTGTTCTGGATTATCTGTGCTATCAATAAGACTTTCCTTTCTAAGGTTAAGATTAACAAATCTAATGTCTTATTCGAAGTGAACATCCAAGTGATCGACTTCACTATGACGTGATGGGAAAATTAGGTAAAATACGGCCTATGACACTAACAGAGATCACGTTAGTGAAAACCTAAATAATGATGTAATTTCGATGCTAAATTACCGGCGGGATAATGTGTTTAAGGACATCAGTGTTGCGCTGCACTAGGTCCAGCCGAGATTCGCCCTCACGCTGACGGACGCCAGCCGTAATCACGCAGATCTTAGACCCAGCTGATACAGCGTAGTCTACAAAACAGAAGACTCAATTAGAGACTGTTTCAACTTTATGCGCAATAGTTATCACTAGAGGCCAGATTATATACAAAAATAGCGACAATAAATAAGTATATACAAATATGTGTATAAAAAATTTAATAGGTATATACCTATAAAATTTTTAATTTTTGTTTGACAGTACTTCAATTTGTTTAACAGTAGTTGTTAACAGTACTTTAATTTGTTAACAGTACTTTGTTAACCCATTTGTTTAACAGTACTTTAATGATCAAATTCACAGAATAACAGTTAAAGTTAATTTAAAGAATCTCAGTGTGGTAAGGAGTAAACTCAGCATATTATAAATTTTCGATACAAAAATTTCAACTAATTATAAATAAATATTAAAAAAATATAAAAAAAAAACTCCACGTAATTTAACCACTACAGTTAATTAATTATCTATTCATCATAGCTATTCACAAAATAATAAAGAGGCATAAACTCGTTACCAAAAGGAATAATAATACTAATTGTTTTAGATATTTAAATAATAATAATAATAATATAACAAAAAGTATTTAATTGGTAATCTTATTTTATGGAAAATGAAAATCGATATCCATGATATGCCCTACATAAATTGAAGGAAGCTACAAATCTACATATTTACCAGAACTCATAAGATAAGTCATTGTCTAGACTCCTAGACAACTAAGGGTCAGGTATAACCAGTATAACCGCTTGTTAGTAGGAGTAAAAAAATACTAAGAACGCCAAACGTTAATACAAACGGTTGAATAATGATTAGCTGATAACAAAAACAACTGCATATTAGATATGAACAATCGTATCGTACAATACAAAATACACGTTTACATAAAATGCTCCGTGTATGTGGATGACGTAATATTGCCATTGTCAAAACCCCTTGATATGTTTTTCTTTGCCCCTTATTTGAACCGTAAAAAAAACGCAACGACGACACCGCTGATAAAATGAATAACAGTATTTGTATTTTGTTTCGTCTATAGTTTAACGTTAACAAATGGTTCGAAGGTTTCCTATTAAGATTATGCCAATGGTTAATTAACAGCGTACCTACCTATAGTTAATTAGAAAACAAAAGAAAACATTATTTTGGTCAGAATCGTATGTTTTAATTTAATTTTTAATAAAATTATTGGATGCAAAATTCTGGTATACTTAATTACAATTCTGGTAAAATTAATAACATCTTAATTATTAATTTTAAATTTAACATTAAGGGATCCTCTCAAATATTTTGTTTTAAATGAAAATCGGTGTAACCGTTTATGAGTGCAGTTGAGATGCAGGACTATGGCTATGCGTATAATTGTAAATTTAATCTTGTATTTACCTTTGCTAGCTTGGATTTTAGCATTCTTCATGAACGCAGAGCCATGTTGGAGGTCCATCATTTCGCCTTTCAATTTATCCTCCATCACGTCGACTAAAGCGATGTTGTTTGTGACACCCTGAGAATCAAAAAGATATAAAGCTTGACAATGACGAACAAAAGGGCAGATATTACGAAAATACTACGTGATCCAAATGCTGCTATAATCGATAATTCACTTTAAACATATATTTTTAAATCTATCCTAGGCTGTCTAAAAAACCTTATTTAATATTTCATTTTATTCATATTTATTTGACGTATTTTTTCAACTTCACGAAATCAAATCAATTACTCGTAAAAATACTCTTAGGTACGCTTTGGTTATTATTATTATTATTTTTCATTATATTTATGATTTTTTAGTAAGTAGTGTAGTAAGTAGTGTACTAGTGGCAGGGCACACTGCGCTTTGCAGTCATTTGGGCAGCCCGTCTCGCGGCAGTAACCACCCCCTTACAGAAGACCACCGTGAAATAACAGCACGTGTGTTGTGTTTCGGTGAGTGAGTAAGGGATGCGGCCCATTTCCCTATCCCCCTCCTAATCCCTTATCCTTCATCCTGCTGTAGTCGGCAGCGCACTTGCAGCATCTTTGACGTTGCATGTGTTATAGGCGACGGCCTACCATCAAGTGGACCGTCAGCCTGTATGCCGATCTTAACATAATAAAAAAAAGTGGCAGCATAGATTAGTACCATTCAGGAACCCTGGCTGCCTTTGAACCTAATATCGTCGAAATATATAATATAAAATAAAGAATTTAAATTATGAAATTGTAACAATAAACAATGAAATGAGATTTGGTATACTAACTTAAAAGGTATATTGTATTAATGAATTCTTTTGAAAAGATACTGAAACAGTAAATAAATGCATTGCGAATGTTTCTTGTTAGATGTTGCATTAATATGTTTTATTATATAACTAGCTGTAACCGCGACTTCGTACGCGTGGTATACGGAATAACGCGTACCTAACTATTTTGTTTGTACGCGTTAAGGCGACGCCAGCCCCTAATGACAAAAAAATCCACTTATTTGTAACCGTTTTCCTTTTAAATTGTCATAAAAATTATAATTTAAAAAATACTAAAATCTCTGCAGGATATATGAAAGGGTATCATCATAATTATTTTTAAAATAATATTTAATTATATATATAAATTACTAATTTGCGGTCTAATATCGATGTTGTAACCGTGCGATTTGCTTATAATCAATATTTTAAATAGCTAATTCTTAAGATAAATTTTAAGATTCATTATCTGAAGGCTCATCAAAAGAATAATTTGAATTATACTTTATTTAATTTTTAAATAGATATTTCCGAGATTTGCAAGTAGCGACTCCCCCTCAGCAGTCCCGTCAATTCAGTACAAGACGAGTTTTGCGGCTGGAGTCGCCTTAACAGATTGGAATAAAATATACACTAAATGTTACCGGATATAATACATCAGTGAAAACCGCATTCAAATCGGTTATGCCTTTTCTGAAATTAAGGCGAACAAACGCACAGACAAACAGACAATAATTCTAAAAACTTTTTTTCTTCGGTAACACAAGCACAATGTGTATAATTTATTTTTTTTAATATATTTAATGTACAGAAACGGTTCGTTTACGATTTTATTATATGTAGACGAACGAAGTCGCAGACAAAAAATTATTAATACTTATATAAAAATAATGTCACATAGTAATTCCCCGAACCGCTCAACAGATTTCAGTGAAATTATGCCGAAGTATGATTGGATCTACGTTGAAAATTAGTTAATGACATGTCGCGATCAAAAGCTAACTATTGCTAGGCAATTAAAGCTTATTTATTGAAGATATAGATTCGTGACTAATGCATATAATCTAACATTACACTTGTATATCAAACGTTACAGGACAGGAGTAACGAATGAAGCACGTTTTAACTTTTGTTGCTCACGATTTAGATTAAAATTAAAATTAAATTAAACATTTACGATTTAAATTAACATTAACGATTTAAATTAAACGTTAAAACAAAAAAATCATCCCATTGTTCGTTTTACAACTGTCTTAATAGGTTGTTTTACAACTGTCATTCAAAAAAATTGTTGCTCCACTGTATAAAGTTAAAATTATATTTTTAAGTTGAATAAGGAATAATTCAAGTTGATATTAATGTTGACTGCAACTAAAACACGTTTTGGTCGATTCTTAGAAGAATTGTCATGAAATTACATTGCAATGAACAAATGCACTTAGTTAGTCATCAATTTAGGTATTAACCGCAATAATCTAGATAAGATTAGATATAATTTTGTAGAGGTGTGTCAGAGTCGTTATGTTTGACTTTGATGTGCAAGGGCATATAACGGACTATTTTTATCAGCCTGTCAATAACTCATTCTTTAACACATCATAATGCTTTTATCTTTGTTTAACATAGAATGTTTCAATGAAATCAATCTAAGGATATGAGTGATTATCGGCAGAGGCGACAGATAACCGTAGAGAGAAAAATTAAATTTTCCTGTCCCATCCCCTCCGTCATCGACGAACAGGACGCAGGCGGCTGGCGCACGCCCGCCACCTGGACCCCTGAAAGTACTAGGGCAGCAGATGGGAACTCTACCGCCCGCTTCATCCTGAGAGACAAGGCGCACCTTGGCAGTTCGGGTGCGCTGCGGAAGAGTGTTCGTCCGACCTCTCAACTTCACCAATAGCGGATGACACTACCATCTCGGGGCATGATGCAGTATCAACTAGTCTGCGGTATACCCAGTTGAGGAGTTCCTTAGCAACTTACAGCAAATATGGCGTGTTTGGGCTCAATAAAATGGTCTCAGTAGAATGACGGGTTTCAGCTATAGCTTGTGCGTGGTTGTTCTGTTTCCGTGACATAATCCATCGGAAATTTGGCAACAATTCTGTTCTCCTGTCTCGCGTAGTACCGTCGCCAACGCTAGCGCAGCCTTGCGCAGCCCCACGTGCATACCTACGCTTACTCGATTAATTGTCGCTGTTTTGTCGTTATAAAACAACTAATCGTTATACAAGCGGCCCGCCCCCTATTGTAATGTGTATATTCTATTGCATATAATATACACAAACATTCCTCGTTGATCTCTCTTTCTATTAGTGAAAACTGTATCAAAATACGTTGGGTGGTTTAGAAGAAAGGAGCGAAGAAACAGACTCGTGTTTCAATTAATAAAATGTAGAGATTTAGTTATTTTATTATTGTTACGTTAAGTTTTTGTTGCTTGTTCTTTGCGTTCGTTCTTTTCGGGATAAGAAAGTACTCAAAGGCAGAATTCAAACTCTAAAAGGCTTTTTCGAGTCATGGTGACAATGTTCCATGTAAATAATTATTGATGTCTTGAGGGATTTTTAATAAAAAAATTAATTTAAATTTTTAATTTAAAGTTAATTTGTCAAGTGCAATTCTTCAATCGTTTTAGTTTAAAGCAAATGTAAGTTGAAAAACGGAAACGTTTCTCATTCAAAAAAATACTTAACCATTTTGAGGCATGTTCATTATTTAATTTTAAAATATAAGATTGTCTTAAATCTGCATTGTACAACGTCAGCACACCAATTTAACTGTAACACCTTCTCTACAAAATAGAACAGTTTAACTAGTACCTATGCTTAAATATTTCAAATAAAATCTATTTTTTCGTTGTACTTAGTATTAAAATTATTCATTCATGAATCAATTTGATGAATTTAATTCATGAATTTCCCTTTGATCAAATAACCACAGGATAAAGGAATTATTTAATAAATTGCCAATCAATGTTAAAATTGTGACTTTTCATAGCTTTAAGAAATAGTTTTTTGACATTTTAGTATCCAAATCATATTGTTGTTAATAAATTCTAATAAATAAATTATAAATTACTAGCGGACTCAGTAGAAGATTTTCTGTCGAACCCGAAAAATAATTGTAATCCACCTATCGGATCCAATTGTGAATCTAAACAAACCATGGATTCCCAAAGTGGTCCAGGTTGACGGGGGTCTACGTTTTCATGATAAAAAGGTGTTCACAAGTTGTAAGAAAATTTATTTGGTTTCTATAGTAAGGAACAAAATTGTTTTCAGTTAGGCATATGGATCTGTTTATTTCCCTTTTTTAAAACCTTCATTTTTTGAGTAGTTTTTTAAAAGGTCAGCGACAATTACTTGTCGCTTAATTAATAAAAACTTGTATATATTCGGTACAACACGTGTCGAGACTTGCGAAGCACCGCCCACCCGTAAGCACGTTTGTTTCAGACTTCCATGAAATTGTTTGATTCTTCTCCATATATAAATGCGAATGTCAAGACAAACGCTTGCTCCGAAAGTCGATGCCGGTGTCGGAAAAAAGTACACATACTTTTATTTTATATTGTAATAATTTGCTATTATATTTGCTCTTTTCGTGTAGAAGGTATTTAGGCTATTATTAGCCAGGCGAACAGGGCTATTATTAGATGCTCCTATAAAAGAACAGAAAGCCGGGAAAGGTTGAACTTTTAGTACTTTTTATTATAAAATTTTATTTATTCATCCGAATGTGGTGATTAATAAATAATAAAATAAATAATAAAATAAATCTTTATTTGCGCGAACACATGTTTACAGGATTTTAATTTGTATACAGCAGTTACAGCACAAAGTATGTTCTACCCGCCAAGGGCATGCAAATATTTGTGTTTAATTGTTTGTAAACTAAGTATATTAATATTAATAAAAGAATTAATGTTTTTTATTATAAAATTCTTTAACATCATAATAACAACAATCTAATAACCATTTTGTTAATGTTCTTGTAAATTTAGGATCCGGCAATTCTTTTATATTATTAGGTAGTTCACTATTACGTAGATTCACTAAAGGTTGTACATATTTCAGTGCCATCGTGAGCTATACGTTTAAGTAGTGGCAGGGCGCACTGCCTTTTCCCTTACAGAACCTAACGGCAGTGACCACCCCCTTACAGAAGACCACCGTGAAATAACAGCACATGTGCCGTTGTGTTTCGGTGAGTGAGTAAGGGATGCCAGAGCCCATTTCCCTATCCACTCCTAATCCCTTATCCTTAATCCTACTGCAGTCGGCAGCGCACTTGCAGTAGCTTTGGCGTTGCTTGTGTTATAGGCGACGGTAACCACCTACCATCAAGTGGACCGTCTGCCTGTCTGCCAACCTTAATATTAAAAAAAGTAAAAATATTTTCATAAATTGTAAAAGTAATAAATGAATCATTAAAATCGCGCAGTTTTGATGTTAAAATATTCTTTAAAGGTATATTTTCTAGTTGTACAGATCATGTAATGGTGATTCGTCTTTGCTCCATATACGGAAATTTTGCTTATTGACGAAGCCATTTAACCAGAAATGGGCTTTCATCACTAAACACAATTCTTCGGTAAAAATGCTCATCTTCGGCCATTTTGAAATAAGTCCAATCAGCAAAACGTAAACGATGGTCATTTGGCTTTAAATCTTACATGAGCTGTACTTTATTAGGCACGTAAGCCAAGAGATCCTTATGTAAAATTTTCCACGTAGTCGAAGGACAAAGGCCAACAAGTTGAGAACGGCGACGCGACGTCTTCTTCAACACTTTTTCTGTTATTTCTATTATTATTTAGTGTTCTTTTTGTTTTTTTTTTATGTAAACTAATATCTTTAATAATTATATAATGTTGTGCATACCTTTAAGTTAGATGCATATTTAGTAACAGAAAATATTTCTTCTATATGTAAATGTATCAGTATGTATTTAGTTTGTAAGCCTCTTTAAGGGCTTCACTGAGGCAAATGACATTTACTATAGAACTCGCTGGCGGCGGATCCAATTCAACAGGCCTAGAAATGGTGTTTTTTTGTTTTTACCATTAGAACATTACACAATTTTTTTTTTATAAATACATTTTTTAATCTGATATTAACTTATTAATAGGTACAGGATTCATATGCGTGCAATAAGCCGTTTTCGAGAGAATTTTCAATAAAAGTCACATTCTTCTTGTGTTCTAACTTTTTTTGTGGAGTTTCTATTACTTTAACGAAAATTCTAATTAATACAATTGGTTCCTCACATGTTTAAGTATAATATATATTTTTTTCAAAGCAATTATCTTGTCCATTTCTTGTAACATCTTCATTAAACAATGGATATTTTTAGTATTTAGAGTTTGTCTCCCCCTTAATAAATAAATAAATAAACAGTTCGCGCTACAGCACTTGCACAATTCGTGCGTAAAATGGACGAAGTGCTCTATGAACTTCGCGAACAGTTTTTTTTTTTTTCGAAGAAAATTTCCACATTTCTTCGAAATAATATAACATTTTCAGTTCGCTATTCATGATGAATTGCTATACTCTTCGTGAATTGCCAAACCTTAGTGAACAGAAATGCAAAACACAGTTTGACATTTCTTACTGTCAAACCATAGACAACAATCATCGAAACTTCTCATGCAACTAAAAAAACACTAATTACATTAAAATAGGATCAGCCGTTTTGTGAAAACCTCTATATTATGGGTTTATTGTTTTTAATAATTTAAATCAGTTATGGTTTTTTCATTGCAATAATTAATTAATCCTATTGTATTCTGTTGCTAATGATTACTAAAACAAATATTTTTGGACTTTACACCTTAAGAATCGATTTTCATATAAAGCCCGGGTATGGAAATTTCATGAGCAGTGAAATTAATACAAGCGTTAGTTAACTAAAAAGCGTTACGATATCTATCACTTTGACATTTGTGCCATAGCTGACGCATGTATTTATGTTCCCTAATACTCTGGGCTTATGAAAGCAAACGTCGAAATTTTGTATGAAAAGTGTAGTCCGCATTGAAGAACGATAAGATAGGCCGTTATAACTTGCCGGCCCAGCGACGTCTTTCTATCATGAAGGGAATGTTTTGAGGACCGCAATCAAACGTGCGCTGTGGCTGCCCATTGCTCATGACTTCTATCTAACTATATAATACCTGAGTAAGCATGGAGAAGACCGCAGCCATTCCGACTTGGCCCACTCCGACCACGGTCACTTTTTTGCCGGTGTCATCGGTCTTGTCCTGGATGAGCTCGAAAAGTTTCTCGATTGTCGACATTTTGCCTAGGGGAGCAAAAAATATACATTTATTATCTCGTCACGATTTCGCATAAAGGCAAATTTAGTATTTATTTTCACGAAATAGCTACTACACTTAAATATATTTATTAATCTATATTCATAAAATCGTTCATTCTGTCTATGTCTACTCCATAAACACTCCGCAGGACACACTGCGTTTCGCAGTCATTTGGGCAGCCCGCTTGGGGACGGTAACCACCCCCTTACAGAATACCACCGTGAAATAACAGCACGTGTGCTGTTGTGTTTCGGTGAGTGAAGTAAGGGATGCCAGAGCCCATTGGTATCCCTTCCTAATCCCTTATCCTTAATACTATTGTAGTCAGCAGCGCACTTGCAGCAGCTTTGGCGTTGCTCGTGTTATAGGCGACGGTAGCCACCTACCACCAAGTGGACCGTCAGCCTGTCTGCCGATCTTAACATAAAAAAAGTATCATCAGCGCACAGCCAAAACTACTAAGTTAAGAAAGCTGAAATTGGAACATAGTTTTATTTTATAATTTAAGCACACGTTAAGAAATGTGACTAACCCACGACTTTGAATGGATTATTTTGCAAATTGTAACCGTATCCGAATCAGTTGGATGGTTCAAAAGAAACTAGGGGAAAACAGATTATATAAGGCGGATAGCAACTTATTTTATAGTATATATAGTTATAGATAGATTTAACAATTACTAATATAATTTTAAAAATAGAATTACTAAAAAACTAATAAATTGCAATTAGGTTTTAAAATGCAACAATTATTATTATTGTATGCTTTTCACACTTGCATTCAAACAATTATTATTATTATTAATATTACACTTACTTCTGCCATTGCAATGATTGTTCTCTGTCATATTTAATGTAATAAAAAATTGAAACTTTTTTTAATAAATTAAAACAAGTTTTAAGATTGCACCACAATTAAACACAATCGCAACGCGCGCAGTCTTGCGTGTATCGCACAATACTAACTACCTGAGACTGACTGTGACTGACCTACGAGACCTTGTCGGTTTTATATGTATGATGACAGCGGTGCTATATAGATGAGCCAATCAGAAGTCGATGTTGTGCAGCTTCAATATGCAAGCAGGTGTGCGTTTTGAGTTCTTTGACTCAGCTCTTTGAGTTGAAGTATTTGTCAGAACAACGCCAGCTTCATATTTGAGAATAATTTCTATGCTAACTTTTAAAGTTTGTTCAACTTGAAACTTGCATTAATAAAAACTTTATCACTATAGCATCATAAAGGTTGAGTAATCATCGGAAAGGACTCATCGTTACTTCTTTAAATTTTTCACAATGTTACATCACATTTCTAACAGCTGTCTTATGACACCAACGAAATTTGATCCAATTTATTTTACAATCATGACTATTATTGTGTAATACCATATACATAAATAATTATCCTGGTACAAAAGCTTACCTAACCCATATATTTTTTCAATAAATACAGTTTTTTTATAGTATCTCATAAAACAGGTCTGTTTTATGATTGTTTTAAATCTAATGCAATGCATTCTATTTTATGCCCCTGCCACACACTCGTCGAGTGGCATGGGAAGTAGCGAGGGAAGGAGGCAGAGACGTAGTGTGGCAACGTTACTCGTCATGCCGCACGTCATGCTCCTCGTCTTGCCCACCGATCCATGTTTTGTCGGTTTTTAAGCGCGATTCAAAGAGCGGCAATATGAACGCGAGTCACCGGCCACATAATCGCGGGCAGACGCACTCCGAATCGAGCGCTCGCTATGGAAACACTTCACGCGTACGCTTAATCATGCCGCCGCCGACGGCTTTTTTAAATTGTAGTAAAATTGTTCATACTGCTTCTGTAACGAATGAATAAATAAAAGTATAAAACAACTAACTATATAATTAGTATTAACTAATTATATAAATGTTTATTGCAAAAAAAATCACAAGTTTTGTCGTGCGACGCGAATTCTAAAATAAAAAGAACATATCTTTTCTTTTTTTCATGTAAAGATCGGCACACAGGCTGACGGTCCACTTGATGGTAGGTGGCTACCGTCGCCTATAACACAAGCAACGCCAAAGGAGATAGAGAAATGGGCTCTGGCATCCCTTACTCACTCATCGAAACACAACAGCACACGTGCTGTTATTTCACGGTGGTCTTCTGTAAGGGGGTGATTACTGCCGCCAGACGGGCTGCCCAAATGACTGCGAAAAACGCAGTGTGCCCTGCCACTACTTTCCAAATCCAGACAAGAGCTAAATTTGAAAAGTTCATTTTTCAAAGTTGACCCTGCCGAGAATCGAACCCGGGAACCCTAGAACAGAGCATTAAGACAAGCACTAATATATAAAATTTTAATATTATAAATAAGTAAAGTTTGTATCTTGTAGGAGGTAATCTTCCAAACTATATCCGATTTAAAAAATCTTTCGCCAATATTGATATATTGACCGCGCCGTGTAACTACAGAGGCAGTGCAAGATCAAGACACATACGCTACCACCGAGAAACAATCTGGATTCCACGCAGGCGTAGCCGCGGGCACAGCTAGTTAACAATAAAAGCGTAGCGTAACGTGTCTTGATGTTGCACTGCATCTGTGGTTCCCGGCGCAGTCGTGCTTTACAATTATATCGTAATATCTTTAACGATAAATGCAAAACAAATGCAGTAAAAATCACACGTATAAATACTTATGACGATAAACTTGCTGATTTTGATAAGGATTCATAATTTTGTTGATAATAAAATGTAATAATTTGACGAGGACGCGACGACAACGTATATTTCTATAACATTTATAAAATTAGCTAAAAATGCATAGCGCGCACGCTCTCTCAATTTCAACGTCCATTCTGTTGCAAAAGCAAATGACCTAGTGCGGCGCGTCGCGATTAATCGCGCGAGTAGAGAAGCGTGTGGACAGAAGGGCAACATCGCGGCAGCGCGAGGAGCAGAGCGATGAGCAGCGCGAGAGCATAGTGTGGCAGAGGGGTAACATATAGAGTAAGATCCCAGGCATGCCAGATATAACTTATTTTCTAAAGGACAAAATATGGGGTTTCCAGTAGTGTTATTGTCTACTTTGAACATATGCGTATCTGCTAAGTGGATTGACGGGAACTCTAGAACTATCAGATAAGAAAGGTAAGTAAAAAATTTGACTACACTTATTTTCGAAAGGCCGATTTTTAAATATTTTTTTGTAGAATATTATGACAAAATAATAATTAGCACTGCCAGACGTTTAAGACCCCTTCAACGTGTCGCCAAGCATGTGATCGGGACCTCGCGACCCTTGTTTTGTCCTACCGGTCGTTTAAAAACTGTGCGGAATAGGTAAATCAACAGTGCACACAATTCTAACTGAAAATTTTGGTTTTAAAAAACTCAAGGTCACGCTACAACACGGTTCTCAAGCGTGCATCGTGTGCGACCAAATTTGGCTCAAGGGGCTCAAGGATTCTCCACCATGACAACTCACCGGCCCATTCAGTGTTTTCCGTGACTTTTTGACGGAAAATTCAATCACTATCCCTGAATACCTTCCTTATTCGCCCCCTCTGACTTTTTCCTTTCTCCAAAATGCAAAATGAGGGGACACCACTGGGAGAATGTGGAAACAATAAAACAAGAAACGACGAGGAAACTAAATGCCTAATTAACTGCGGAGGAGTTTCAGGGGTGCTTTGAACAGTGGAAAAGAAGATGGGACAAGTGCCTAGTAAAGAACGGAGAGTATTTTGAAAGAGATAAAATTAATATAGATGAAATTTTGTAAAATAAATTTTACAAATGACTAGCGTATTAGCAAATTATTCGCGTATTTATTGGACACAACTACGTATATAAAACTGAGCCTTTAGAAAATAAGTTAAGTTAATCCTATTTTTAATTACTTTTTTTCACCTGATGGCTCTAAATAATAAGTACATAGGAAAACTACTCGATTCCCCACATTTTGTCCTTTAGAAAATAAGTTATGTCTGGCATACCTGGGATCTCGGGCCAAATACGATTTCAATATGTTTCGTAAACAATATAATGGGTCGGTATCAAAACGACTGGATCTACAAAATGACCTTATCTGCATAAGGACTAGCTCGCAAAACGACCACAGCTGCAAATGAAACTTTTCTTTACAGGTCAATTCGCTTTATAAGCTTATTGTAAATATATTTTGTTAAATATACACTGCCGGGTGTTTGTGTGGGTAAGATAATTACCAATTGGTAGACCAAATCGACCTTCATTTCGCGTTGGATATTGGATTTGTACGTATCGAATTAGATGATTTGCCCTATGTTTGTTAAATCTTTAGTCTTCGTTGTTGTTAACATTTCAATTAGCAAATTTAACAATTTTTTTTTTTTTTTTTAATTGGGCTGTATATAGATTCTAAGTTAGTTATTGAAAATTGTATATTACTTATAATGTATCCATAACCAATTAGAGGATTAAATTTAAAAAAAAACAGAATAGTTTTAACAAAAACAATTATCTAATGTAACCAGAAAAAATTTAACAATTCGGTCTGTTACTGAATATATAATATTAGGAACTAGATTTAAAAAAAAAATACAGGTAACTAAGAGACTAAACGTAGGCTCACACCGCGACATTTTTTACTTTTAACATTTTTATAACACTCGTAACTTGCAAAAGTCCGATTCGAATGATAAATGTTGTACACATTTATCATAAACTATTTTAGATTATTAAGTACTTACTGTAATTATAATAATGTAGTCAACGTAAGTGAGCCAAATAAATAAATAAATAAATAAATAAATAAAAGAATAAATAAATAAAGAAAGGAATTTAAATGTGAACAATCAACCTTAATTATGAAACTATTTTGATGGATAAGGATTTATCATGATACGAATGCGATCTTTCGATTCTACCCACGTTTTGATTGACTAATTGGAACAAAAAAACGGATAGTTAGACATATAGCCTCCCGAGCTTTTTGTGGGTAATTATGAGCGTGTGTGTTTTTTGATTGTGTTATCAATAGTTTTCGCAGTGCACGCCAATTAATAACTTTTAAATGCAAATTTTTTTATACCTAGGTGTATAATATTGTTCCCTGGGGTGGATCGGAGTTGTTGCCTCGGCAGAACCCGGTCCACCCCGCTCAAAGGGCAAGGAGACACCGGGGAGTTTTAGTGGGTAGGACCAGTCCCTTGACTGGGTGAGTCCCACATATCCCTACCGCCTAGCCAGCGGTAGGGAATCCGTAAATATGGATTTGTCCTCGTAAAAAAAAGGTGTATAATATTGTTACCTACGTGCGGGGTGAGTTAAAATGCCGTGTACGGGCGAAACGAACGATTTGTTTTCACAAACCAAGATGACTTCCAAAATCACTAAACTTGTCCGATGAAACCGTTAAACTTGCCAAAAGTCGTCAATGTATCCCTTAATGTGTCGCCAGTTTACTGTCGCAAGTAACATCGCAAAAACTCCAAAGAGTCGCTTTCGTATCGCTGGCTGTCGCATCATATCTCGCCCGCCTGCTCTTTTATTTATACTTGGCGCCAAACGCCTCGATGTATTTCGAATTTTTCCGTAAATCTAAACAAGATCGTAAACATCGCATTGCAAGTTCGGGAATGCTATTTCTGTTGAAATGTATACTCTATGTTGTAAACATAAGGACCAATTTCCTTTGGCTACCATCGATATGGTGGGACGTTCGAGACTTTCGGCAGGCGAGAATGCTTTTTCCAAAACGTTCCATAGTTAGTCGTAACAATATTATGATATACTTTAATTAGTCGTCATGATCATCGTAATTAACTGCTGCACGTACATAGACCAACAATTTATACCACAGAACAGATATAACACTATTCTACTTTTAAATGAAACTTTCTTCATTTTCTTTTAAAGCGGACAAACAGTGTGCGAAGCATCAAAGATTTTAATTTTTTTTATTACATGTATAGGTAGTAAATTTAGTTAAAAATAACTACACGAAAAATTTTATATGAAAAATATTGGGTTGCGATATTGGCGGCCGTAAAAATAACTTTCATATTAACTCGACGTTTCGGTTTCAAAGAAATAATTTAAAAGTATCTCAATGATTGGATTATAAATGCCTCGAGAAATCAAGCAAAAACTCGAATTCAGACGGCTCATCTTCTGAAATTATTCGAACGACAAAAAATAAAATACGCTTAGCAAAAAATACGTCTAGCGAACAGTTTAACAGTACTTTACTTTAAACATTATAGGAAAATTCTGATTATACAGTCGCAAATTGTGTAGAATTGTTAAAAAATTTTTAACTGTATGTGCTTAAACTCGAACAGTATTTATGAGGAAAATTATGCGGTAAATTTACTTACCGGTAATTCTTTGGTGCCGTGGTTCAAGTCACGTATAGTGAGGCGGTTGGCGTCGTTCGGTTCGACTCTCTGCCGGTTGCTAGCGGTTTGTCACTCAAGGTGACCTTCACCAGCACTTTTGGAAGCTACGCCATCGCGCATGCTCGAATTAAAAACTGTAAACTTTGGAATATCAACCATAAACACGGGAATGCAGGGTTTAAAATAGACGGCACGCCCTACTTCGATACAGGACTCGTCAATTTACAGAATGGACGAACTACATTTACCAATTTAGAATCGTAAAGTTTTAGTAACTGTAGTGTATTTAGTTAGATTTTCACATTTTATTCGTATTATTCATGTTTATTAGGAATTGTACATGTATGTCTATATCATTTACCACATAATATAATATACTAGCGGCCCGCCCTCGGCTTCGCCCGGCGTGCAATTTTTATATACCCTAAAAAAATCCCCGTTTATCCCTCTTTCCATTAGCGAAAACCGAATTAAAATCGGTCAACCCGTTCACGCGTGATGCCGTGACCAGCAGAAATGGGGATTCATTTTTATATATAAGAAGATATATTATGGTATTAAGTGGTATTTCTTAAACAGTAATAGAATGAAGGACAGTTATAGTATCTGACATCACCTTCGTTACTCTGATGCTGTCAAAATTGAAGAATACAATGGTTTACCTGGCCAGAAGGATAATAATAGTATAAATAAGTACCTACCTACTTAATGTGTTTGGTACCTAATATGACAATTAGGACGTTACATAAAGACAGTCCTACTGAATTACAGCCTACTTACTTTTAATATATATCCTGGAGAAGAGGACCGAGGTTATATTAGAAAGATCAAAGGTAACACCGTGGGAGAACGTTATTGAGCAATGTTTTAAAAGACCAATAGATTTGGTTAATATTTGCACTAGCTTCGTTCTGTCAAAATGGAATAAGCAAAAATGGGGTTTTTACATTTCTCTGGACAATTTTTCCTATTTAGCGCTTAAAAAAATTTTTTTTTTGCGGAATTAGTCCAACATTTAGCGATTCATTAAATTTATTTAATTTTATTAATTAAATTTATTTATTTAAATTAAATTAAACCGCCGAGGGTCATCATAATAATTCACCAACAACTTGCTCTTCAATATTCAATTGTTGAGTCTGCGGAGCCATATTTAACCTGCGCCCGTCCTGGAAAATGGTCATGCCGCGCTTTATTGGGGCCGCTCTATAATCACGGACAGGACTATTGTCGCCAATAAGCCTGACATCGTCCTTATTGACCGATCCCATCGCCGGACGATACTTGTTGACATCGCTGTTCCGCATGACGATAACCTCGTGAAAGCCGAAAAAGGAAAGCTTACCAAATACATTGACTTGGCTCAAGAGGTGACCGCCATGAGGGACGTCGATTCGACAATTATCGTCCCGATAGTCGGCGAACGGTCTTATAGCGAAGAGCCTCGACCAAAATCTCAAGAGGTTTTCGCTAGATCGCTGGATCAAAGGACAGATACAGAAAGCGGTACTTCTGGACACGGCACGAATTGTCAGGAGGTTCCTCACTCTGCAGCCCTAACTAGTTTTTTATGATATTTATTGTTTTTATAATTATGTTGTAAAGAAATTAAAACTAAGATAAATAAATAAAATGTGAAATAATAATAATTCGACTAACATCTCAAGGGGCTCTCACTTAGATGGCTGGATCAAGGGACAGAAACAGAAGCGACTCGTTCTTGACCACGGAACAGATATCAACTTGATTTCTGTTCCGTGTTCTTGACACAGCACGAATTGTCAGGAGGTTCCTCACTCTGCAGCCCTAAAAAAAATTAAGAAAAAAAATTAATAAGTGAATAATAATAATGAATATACAACATTTAAAAAGAAGATAAATAAAATATGCACATAATAATAAAATAAAAATAGGGTTATTAGCGTCAACCTTATTCTATCATATCCAATATTAGTAAAATCTTTAAGTCTACATACCAAACATATCATGATTTGGTGGTCCTGTAGATGAATCTTGCAGCAATGGTCCAAGTACTGCACATCCAATCTCCACGGCTTGGAGGATGTGGAAGGGGCCAGCCCCCTATCCTGCTACGAGGGATGTGCACCATTTGCGCATTACAAGATGGCGTAAAAACAATCCACACGCTACAGAACCGGTACTTCCTTCCGACCCGAAAGACCATGCTGAGAGCATAAGACAATGGCTGAGAGCATATTTTTCACATATATGACACCTAGACATACCGCATACCGATGCACTCAACAATGCCATGTCGTCCGCATAGCTGTTAACTGTTAAATATTACTCTTTTAAGGGCAGGGTTTTATCAATTTCTAATTAGTATTGTGTAGGATAATACAGTTGTAGAGTATTGTAAATAAACAATAAAATGTATTCAATTCACTTCGTCTACTATACAAAAACATTAGAAAAACAAAGAATTATTAATAGTCTTTGGTAATGTGGTAACGTTATTTGAGTAAGATTAAGTATGTTTTTGTTATTGATTTTTGTCTGACCTAAACATATACAATTTACGTGGGTTAGGTTTTTTAGCAGTGTGGCATGTCTATGCGGCACATAGCCCTTTTTATTTGACAACTAGCCGGCGGTGGCCTCAAATCATCCGTGCCTCTTTTTCTGTTACCTGTGGCTCTAGCATGAGTTTACGATACTACACTCGCTAGCGAGAGCGTAAAACATTTATATGGAAAATTGATAATTTGACATTGACAGTTCACGATTTCCCATACAAAAGTTTTACGTTCTCGCTAGCGAGTGTAGTATTGGTGTAGTATCGTAAACTCATACTAGAGCCTCTGTTAAAACATTTATTCTTATCTAAATAAAGTCAGGGTAAGAAAAGGTTTTTAGTGCTTTAGTTTCAAAGGGTACTAAGAGTCTACGACTTGATAAAGGAATTAATTTGAAAATTGACGAAGGTTTTCGTACCCGGACTGTACATTAAAACATAATCTTAAATAAAATTCTACAGCGAAAAAATACTTAAGTGCTTCCTTTGGCATTTGTAGCAAATGCACATAGCATATTTTTTCAATTGAGCATAGATAGTCTTATGGAGTTTGTTTGTATGTAAGTATACATAGTAATATAAAAGTATGGTTAGTGTACTAGTAGAAGATGTCAAAACCCTAAGCAGATTTCGGTTTGACAACGACGCGCATACCACACAAGAATATTGCCAATGCTATTTCTGAAGGCTCGCAATGACGAACAAAACAAATCTGCTGAGGAAAATATGTCTTTTTATCATATGACTAAATGAATGTAAAAAGTCCCGAATGTCTGACTCGGACTGCTGAATGCGATATTTTTGGTATCACATTTGTTTGAGAAACTTACGCTGTATTTTACCAACCGATTTTTTTCTCAACTTACGCTGTATACTATTCGTACCGTAAAAGGGGGGTAAAATGAGCTATTACTGACCTTTGATCCTCAGCCAGAAGTTCATTTTGATGGTTTTATAGTATTACGGTTGTAAATAAATTTAACGAGGAAAAAGCCAACAGGAAAATTGGTGACCTTAACCTCTTGCTCCGACAACTCAGGTAATGGATCAATATTCTCTCTGAAGTTATCTCTGAAGATCTCCAAGTTATCTTCCATGTTACTTGGCAAAAAGTCCGTCCTCAGATTCATCGTGAATTGTCGCTGTACTACTATCAGACTCAGTTTCTGAGTTGTTTTCGTCAAATTAAATTTAATTATTTACAAGTGACATGGGCCTATGTGAAACAGTTCCTATTAGTTTGAGTATAAATCCTCATGTGTACTGTCACTTCTGGCATACGAAAACATAACTTAAAAATACTTAATTTAATATATAAAACAATAAAGAAAAAATCATTAAAATCAAATAACATTATGTCGAAGTATACCCTAATATTATAAAAAAAATGGTCTAATAGTCATAATATGGTTAATTTTCTTTTAAGTATATTTCTTGCTAATTCGTTGAGTGCACTGGGTAATTTGTTATATATTTTAATAGAAGAATTATATGAGTTACGCCTGCTTCTATGTGCGTTCTTAAAATATCCAAAAAATTATGCCGTCTTGCTCTTTTGGGTAGAGAATCTACACTGTGCTTGAAAAAAGATTCATGGTTTTTCACAAACACTCATTTCTCTCGTATAAACAGATCTGGTAGTGGGAGAATTTTTAATAATGGTCAACAGCTGTCCATAGACCATGCACTACATGCCAGTTCTTTTGTAATTTAAAAGCCTTATCAATTGCGGATGAATTGCCTATTAATAAAATGCCATAAGATAGGACGGTGGAAACGTAGCCATGGTAGGTATTTATAAGATTTACACTGGATTACTGTCAATCTTCGCCTTTTAATAGCAAATAGGAAACGATTTAATTTAGCTGTTCTAGTAAGCAGCAGTGCCGGATTTATACTTTTCTTGAGTATAGGCCCCTTCACTATGTGCCGCCTCTTCCTCGTGGCCTTTATTAGGTGACCCATTGGAGTAAGCCTAGTCAGCAATGACTAGGCTGCCCTGGGGTGGATCGGAGTTGTTGCCTCGGCAGAACCCGGTCCACCCCGCTCAAAGAGCAAGGAGACACCGGGGAGTTTTAGTGGGTAGGACCAGTCCATTGACTGGGTGAGTCCCTCATATCCCTACCGTCTAGCCAACGGTAGGGAATCCGTAAATGGATTTCTCCTCGCAAAAAAAAGGCCTTTATTAGGTAATTATTATTATTATTGCATTTATTATCGCACAAGAATTTGATGGCTTCCGAAAGCGTGTAAAAACCATCTAAAACCCGCCACCCCTAGGCCGCTGCCGCCCATAGGCCGCGGCCTATACGGCCTATTGACAAATCCAGGGCTGGTAAGCAGCATTGATTCATCGATTCCTTTTTTGGTTGAAAATCGATCTTTGACTTTTTCACTTTTAGCGGTTGCGTCTCTTTTGCTCTGGATTCTTGTAGGAATTATCTGAAAATGTATAACCACTCTTGGGAATCCTCTGCAGTTTTTTCTGTGGCCTTTTTCTAAGCAAGCCCGTGGGATTGCAACGCGATGGATGAGTGGTTAAGGTGCTTGCCTTAATGCTTTCCCAGGTTTGATTCCAGGCTGGGTGAACGTTGAAAATAAACTTTTCAAAGTTGGCTCTGGAAAGTAGTGGCGGGGCACTGCGTTTCACAGCCTGTCTGGCGGCAGTCACCCCCTTACAGGCGACCACTGTGAAATAACAGTACGTGTGCTGTTGTGTTTCGGTGAGTGAGTAAAAATAAAAATAAATTATAGCTTTAGTAATAATGGATTACTTACAATAAAATAAATTGTTTACGAATTCGGAGTTACACGAAAGCAGCACAAAAAGCTGAATAACTCAAAATCTAATAATAATCGCTTAACATACATGGGGGTCCATTAGATAGGTATTAGGCCCTTCTACCACCACACCCCACTTGATCCATCGATGCTGGATCACGCGCACACACACACGTGCACACACACACACACACACACACACACACACATATATATATATATACATTGTTGAATAAAACAAAACATACAAGAGTAAGAGAAAACTAAATTAAGATATTTTAAAGATTTTGTCTGCCAATCTCTCCGTTTGTTTTAAAAACAAAGTTTTTCATGAGAACTTCACTGATTTTAAACTGACTGAATAATTATTTAGAATTTGTGTCATCGAAATCGTATGTCGGGAAGTTATAGTACAGGTTATAGTGATTTAAATATACTGCATAGCAAAGTGTCAAGCATCGGAGTTTTTCTGCAAAGTTGAAAGCTTCAGGATTAAAAATATGATTTATATTATAAGTATCCACGACTTCTTAAACAAAAAAGTGAATTTGAACCAAGTGCTTTACAACGCTGTTCAGAAGCGAGCCATAAGACTCATTGGCGATGACTCCCTTACCGGGGCTGGCTTGCAGAGTCTTGAGCACAGGCGCTTGGTAGCCAGCCTTTCGGTGTTCTACAGGATTTACTTCGGAGAGTGTGCGTTAGACTTGCACCAGCTAGTCCCCCCTAGCCCCTTCTACCATCGGACAACAAGGCGCACATTTAAATGTCACCCTTATATGGTTGATATATCTAAAATCCGCACGTTGCGGTTCGGGTCAACTTTTTTGATTCGAACTGCTAGCGTGTGGAACCAACTTCCAGCACCCTTGGTTCCACAACACTACAACCCTGGACTCTTCAAGTCGCGAGTGAATCGGTTCTTAATAGACAAGCATGCTCTATCTTAGATCGCGGTCAAATGCTTGATCTATCATTATAAAAAAATAAAAAAATAAAAAAAAACAACGAAAAGTTAAAGAAGCTTAGATTCTCCCTGGGTTACTACTCAATGACACATTGGGTCTCACACAAACCTGGGCGAAGTTGCAGGCAAAAGATAAGGGTAGTTATTTAATAAGTATAATTTACACCTCTGAAATAATTCACCCGAGCCAATGGGTCCTAAATCTCTTACTTGCCCCTCAATTAAAACCAGTTTTTGTTTATATCTACGACCTGTTGTTCGATTTGTCATGATGTTAGTCTTTGAAGTGTTCTATTTCTTTCAATTTACTAAAGCAACGAACTTTTCTAAGTTAGCCTTGATTTTGATGCCTTCACATTGGTTTCATGTTCATGTTCTTTGTTGCTTATATTTTAATTAAAAATAAAATAAAATAAGTAGCCTTGTTTGGCGGCTGCAACCATATCCTTGGAGGAGATCCTCTTGAACTAATATACTTAGCACGTACGAGGATGCTGTTGTGTTTTTGTGAGTGTTCCCTATTATATCTTATCATTTATCCTATAACTCACTTACACGTCGACAGCTAGTGCGTTTTTCCAAATTTAAATTGGATTAGATCATATACTTTTATTATAGAAAGTTTTATAATATGTCTTCTAATTAGTTAGATGTGTAGCTATTACTTTAATGCAATGGTATAAAAAAAATCTGTTTTTTTTTTACATTTAGGTCTGAAATCACGTAAAAAGTAAATGGTCTGATATTTGAGGCAGCGTGCCCAAAATGCTGGCGGCATTGCCTCGATACTAAGTTTTTGTCCTAAGTAGAAACCGGCATTTTGGTCACGAGTGGCCGTAATTCAGTGAAGTTTCTGAAAGATGAGACGGCGCCAAGGTATCAACACATGTAGCGTCCCAAACAAGAGGGCGTCCTCTTTTCCAAGGAATGAGAGTCATACCATCAGGCCTTTTGCTATCGTCACGTGATAGGCCGTTTGCTAAAATTACTGCGACGTTGGTACTTCCAAAGGTCCGGCGGTTGATATCATTCAGGGCGCTATGGCGAGCATTTCTGTTGCAGGATAAACCATGGTGACCCAGCAAATTAACATTTCCAGGTGAGGAACTAAACTAACTAACTAATTTATTAAAATCGGTGGAGCGGTTTTAGAGTCCATAAGCAACATGCATATACATCCATTTTTATATAAAAATACCTATAAATTACCTATAGGCTGTATTTACTTTAAGAATTGAAACAATAATTGGTTATTTTCACATTTATTAAAATTATGTAGGCCGCTAGGAAAGTTTTGAGACTTGATAATACGCGTTAGCCGAACTGCACCATACTCTGTCATTTTATAGTGCATGTCTTAATATGTTTATTGACAACAAGAAACATCTCGTGCGTTTCCTATATTTATTTTAAATATCTTAGTTTACTCCAAGATGTCGAAGTTTACGCCTCGGGACTTACGTGTGACAATCATGGACAATTTTAAGCACGGTTTAACTGCTGATGAATGTGTTAGTGAGATGCAGTAAGTATTCCATGAAACAGCACCAAACTGCAGGTGCAAACAATTCGAACGTAAGGACTTTAACCTGGACGATGATCCACGGTCAAGTCGGCCGCGCGAGGTGGTTACTCCAGAAAACATAACCGCTGTAAAGAAACTAATCATAGAAGATAAGACATATGACCTACAGGCAGATAGAGGAAATCTTGCACCTTAATGCGCCAGCTATTCGCGAATTCTTCATGACCACCTCAAAGTAACGAAGCGGTGTATGCTTTGGGTACCCCATGATTTGACTGACGCCCAAAGAGAGTGTCGCATCAAATGGTTCAAAAATATGCTTAAAATGTTTGACCACGGAAAGACACAGTATGTAAATAGTATAGTAACAGGTGACGAGTCTTGGCTGTACTAATACGACATAAAAAGTAAATCTAAAAACAAAGTATGGGTGTTTGAAAATGAAGAAATGCCAACTACTGTAAAACAGTCACGATCGGTGAAGAAGAAAATGGTGGTTTTTAATAAAAGAGGTGTTATTAAAAATATTACCCTAGATGAACAGAAGACAGTCACCGCTCAATGGTACATAACAGTTTATCTGCCTCAACTAAGAATTCGCGGTTGGATACATGGCGCTTGCACCATGACAACGCACCGACACATCTGGATGAGATAACAAGGACATTTCAAAAGGAGTCGAGGCTGACGCTGCTGGAACATCCTCCGTGCAACCCTGATCTTGCATTGTAAAGCAGGCTATGAAATAACGCCGTTTTTCCAGCGACACGGACTTAATTGCGGCTTGGAACAACGCTTGTGTAGAAATCTCAAACGAAACATGGGAGCATATTTTTAATGACTGATTTCGGCTATGGAGAAATGTATTGCTAATGCTGGAAATTATTTTGAAGAGGCATCAGGTTAAGGTACTTAATCTCAAAACTTTCCTAGCGGCCTATGTATTAAACCTAGTACAAAATTTAAAAAGTTCTTAGAATAATGACACAAAAAGCTAATCAGATTATAGATACATTTGTAGGAAGGTAGCACCCTTTTCATAATCTTTCATTACATGAAATTCGTTATTCCCTGTCATATGTTATCATAATTATATTCTCTTAAGCTTAAAATTGATATAAAATACCAATATTTGATACTACGTTTACAACAGCGATGTTTTTGTGACTGATATTCAGGTATGTTATTATTGTTTTTATATTTGCATATTATGTGAGTATTTATTTCAGTTTAAAATTTAGGGGCTATTTTATTGTCTTTATATTCACCAATTGCCACAATCCTTTAACTTTTTACCTACGGAAAAAAATCTTTAGTAGATAATCAAGATATTTGTACTTATTGTGAAAATTTAATTCGTTTATAAAATATATAATGTACCTTACAAATAATAATAACTTGAATTTTATAATGTTTTTAGAAATATAGTAAGTAGATAATACTAAGTACCCAGGAAGCAAAATAATTGACTCAGTTGATTTTAAAATTAAAATCTTAAATAGCTATTTAATTAACTTATTTACAACTAATCTTACTCTATGGTTAATAAACAATTATTATTTATTCACTGAACTTTTGTATCTTTGGCGAATTTGTACGATGACAATTAAATTTTTTTTTTCGAATATTAATTTTTTTTTAAAGTGCAGACCTATCTGGTATAACAAATAATAATTAATGATATAATTACTAAGCTTACATCGGATCACAGATAACATTTGGTAACACGTATGGACGATTCACATCTATAATAGATTTTTTAAAATTTTAATATCTAAGATACAGTTGAATAAAAATTAACTGGTTTTTCAAAACATGTGTTTTGTTTAGCTAATAATAAAGACTATCCGAAAACGGATGTGAACGATATGGTCCACATTTTAGTTACTAATAGGAACTCACTTATGTAGTTAAGTATAAAATATAACTTAAGTATAGAATATAAATGCAATAATCACTTAAGTATAAAATATAAATGCAAGAAGTGGGTGAACCGCATATCTTATATCTATTAAATATTACAAATGGAATGAACATAAATATCATATACTAAAGTTAACACTTAAACTTAAACGCTAGATATAGTAGCCGGCAAACTTCTTGGACAAACGACCTTGAATGCGCAGAAACGAAAAATAGACCTCTTTGTCTCTCGTGATCTCTTTTCTCTCTATACCGCCAACTAAAACGTTATTAGCTCAATCAATAAAAACCCAGTAAAAAATAGCGTTTTTCAATAAACAATATTTTTGCACGTAAGTGTACCATGCGCAAACTTTCCCCCACCACCTCACGCGATTGCCAAGAAGTTTGCCGGGTACTATATCTGAGCACTGTCCATTTCCGTCTTCATAGCGCAAGATGAAATTTGATTATGTTAAAATCTACAGAATATCAATATATTTTTTTTAAACATTTATACAAGTATTGCTAAATGAGCGCTATTTATCGAGATGTAGTCGTTTAGCTTCTTAACCCTATATAATTCTTAAAATTAATTATTAAAAATATTTTATAAACGCACATGAATTTAAAAAGAAATCACACAATTTTTTTTTAAATTTTACATTCATTCGGATACATTTTGATCTGTAATTCAATGAAGATAATTTAAATGATAATGATATTACTCGTATATCGTTTATTTGTTAAGTTTAATTATTTTAATTATTTGGAGATTCTAATTGCTTGTAAAATATCTGTGTTTTAAAATACAGTATCACTTGTCAGTAATATTGTTAAGTTAGTGTAAATAATGTATAGCAAATTCTCAACCTATGAAAGAAGGTAGAAAACAAAGTAAGTTTCGAAACAAAGTAGAAAATTTTATAGAGACAAAACAATTTGAGTCTAATTTATTCTTAAGGTGAGATGTTTTCTATACAAAAAGCATTTCATTTATAGATATATAACAACACTTATTAATCGTAATCGATAAAGAGCATCGTTTCATAATCGTAAAGAGCGCTTTAATAGGTAATAACTAACACACTCGTATTTGTTAATGTATTTTGAACTTAAATACTGGCTGATTTAAAAAGGTTTGATATTCAAACATGGAAAAAGAAAAAGAAGAAAATATGTATTTTGACGTGAAAAGAAAATAGTGTGTTTTTGTACATCCGATGAAATGTTTATGATATATTTATATATAAGTTATTTTAAATAGTTTTGTGCTGTAAAAATAAAATGGATGTGTGCACCATCATGATGAGTTATTTTGGAGGTTTTTTATTATAAAATTGAAGTAATCCGAAGAAATCTACAAGAGTATTTATCGTCACCTGTTTATACGTGAAAAAAGACGATTTTGATTTTATTACTCATGGTAAATGAGAAATGAAACGCTTTTTATATGAAAAAAAAAAGAAAATTAAAAATAATATCATTGTAAACCGTACAAATTAAAAAAATATAATTATATAACTAAAAGTACATAAGATAAGTAAGTTTTAATGCGTTCAATATCTACACTATGTGTATAGAATTATTCTATTAATTTAATAAAACGTGGTGGCCGTTTATTAAATTTGGTCGCTCTAGCTAGATGCATTAATCCTCACTGTCTGCAATGTCATCAATAGTCTCTCTAATATCCATATCATCATGTTTCGACACTATATGGGGTATACGAAAAGTAATTAGATACTCTTTAGTATCTAATTACTCTACTGAGCAATTTGATACTGGCAAGTTACACACGAACGGAAACACTGATTATTTAGTGATGAATTTAAAAATGCAACATATGTATTTGATTTTTTCTTTGAAATGTTTATTATGTGGGAATATGCATGCAACAATAGAACTGAATCGACATGATTTTCGCGCTATAATTTATTGCGATTATAAAAAAGGTCTAAAGCCCAAGAATGTTTTGAAATATTGGTTACTATTAGTGAGTCTGCTTGTTCAAGAGCAACAGTTTTTAATTGTTTTGCTGAGTTTAAAAGAGGGCGCCAACCGCAGTCACTCAAGAAAAAAAAAAGCAGTTGAAAAATTGATCCCAGAGAACCGACGAATTACATATCTAGAGCTTGAGCGAGAACTACGTATTGGATCAGCAGCGTTGTTCGAGATGGTTGCCGTAAAAACTGGCCGATGAGCAGAAATCGACCGTACGGTGCTTTGAAAATGAACCAACAGTTAATTCTGAGTAGTATGTTGCCTACTCAGAATTCTGAGCAGTTTGTGCCCTAGCAGCATTATCAGAATGGTGTAACCAGCGACCGAAATCACAAATTAGGCACTTTCTTTGGCACTATGATAACGCTGTGCTGCAACCGTCCTTTATGTTAATGTTTTTGAACTTAAATACTGGCTATATATTTAAATAGGTTTGATTTTTAAACAATAAAAAGAAAAGTTGAAATTAGAATGTTTTTAAAAAGAAATATAGAAGATGTCATTGTTAGAAAAAATATGAGCTGAAGTTTAGAGACCAAAAGAAAATGATGTGTTTTGATAGTGTTTAATTTATGTTATAAAATGTTGTATACGAAGGAAAACAATATATGTGCACATAATATGGAACAACAGAGTGTTTTATTAAATTAAGATGATTGGAACCCAAAATAGAGTGTGGGCACACAAAATCTCTCAATTTTTTAAGACTTTACAACATTCGATTTTTAATTAAAAAAACTTGCACCCACCTTATTTCCCTGACTTAGCACATTGCGATTTCTACTTGTTTCCCAAAATCAAAGAAAGATATTTGAGAGCAAGGAAGAAAGCAAGGCTGCCCTATAATTTTAAAATTTCTTAGGTATCTGAAAAAGAGTGATCAGTGGTACTTTTAAAAGGTATTTAAACGGATGAAAAAATGTATAATGCTCAAGGTGAAATACTTTTAAAAGATAGATATTAGTAATAAATAATAAATATTTAAATTTTTGAGTATCTAGTTATTTTTTACGTACCCCTCGTAACATAATATTTGGCGTTAGTTTGAAACAATTTCTCGGAATACATTGACCTCACATGTTTGGGCGCACGGTGTGAACTCTTCATGACGTTCGGAGCCATTGGTGACATTACTGGTATTGTAGTACGGCGCGTGGACCGGACCTGGACTGTAAGTACCGTACATCGCTTGAGCCTCTTCATAGTTAAATTTTCTCACGTTAACGTGCTCGTTTTTATGTTCCTCAGCTACGTCTTCGAAGTCGTCGTCTGAATCCGATTCATCGCTTTTGTATTGGACGTTTGATTGTGCTTCATGATTGCTTTGAGTTTTCGCGGCTTCATAGTTGTAATTCTGGTATGAGTTCGCTCTATGGTTGCTTTGATATTGCCCCGCTACATCGTCATCACTGTGGCATGATTTCTCTTCACAGGTACTTAGATATTTCCAAAATTCCTCTTCACCATTGTTCCATGATTCTATTTTGTGGTCGCTTTCAAAGTGACCGGCATCATTGTCGACATTGTCGCTTGATGTCGCTTCACAGTTACTCAGATATTCCCACAATTCATCTTCACCGTTGTTCCATGATTCCATTGTGTGGTCGCTTTCAAAGTGACCGGTATCGTTGTCGAGATTCGCTTCACAGTTACTTAGATACTGCCAGAATTCCTCTTCACCGTTGCTGCATAATTCCATTATGTAGCCGCTTTCACATTGACCGGTATCATTGTCGACATAGTGGCACGATGTCGCTTCATAGTTACTTAGAAACTGCCAGAAATCCTCTTCACCGTTGCTGCAAGATTCCATTTTGTGGTCGTTTTCATAGTGACCGGCATCATTGTCGACATTGTCGCATGATTTCGCTTCACAGTTATTTGGATAAAACCAGAATTCATAATTGCTGCATGATTCCATTTTGTGGTCGCTTTCACAGTGATCGGCTTCATAGCCGTCATTGTGGTATGACTCTGTTTCACGATACTCGTCAATTGGCCACAAATTAAAATCTACCTCATCGCACTCGAATGGTTCCACGTCGCTACCCAAAAGGTCTTGCCGACAGGTGTGGCTATGGTCATTTTGCCCAGTTTCAAAAAAAATGTTTTGGAGCGGTCCTGCATTATTTTGATTGTTGTTGCATTGTGCTACTTCATCATTTGAGCAGTCTGTATTCGGACCGATTCCGAGGCGGGCTGGCGTACCCGCATTAGTATTTATAAAACGTAAATTATAATAGATGAATGCAGCATCTTCATTCGTCGTTTGATCCATGATAAGTGTCCGGTCCTTAAAGAGAAATTCAATAAATGTTAAAAAATTCGGCATTTAATAAAATAAATACTACAATACACGAACATAAATAAGATCAGGTACCAATCAATCTAGTTTAAATTAGAAAAACAAATCTAGACGACATTTATTTATTTATTTATATATGAGGTACACAAAACAGGATGCTGTCGTTGAAGATTAATTGTAGAAAGAATTATTCATAGAGATGTACTAGACAGCAACCCAAAACATGTGCACACAGCACGTCCAAAATAAACAGTGTTAAATTTGAAATAACAGAAGAGAGAAAAAAAATAAGATAACTAATAACTAATAAAATAAGAAAGAGTTATATAACATTGAAAATTCTCTCGAAAACGGCTTATTGCGCGCATATGAATCCTGTACCTATTAATAAGTTAATATCAGATTAAAAAATTGTATTAATAAAAAAATTTATTTTGTGTATTGTTCTAATGGTAAAAACAAAAAACACCATTTCTAGGCCTGTTGAATTGGATCCGCCGCCAGCGAGTTCTTAGTTGATTTATTAAATTCGATATGACATAAGCTAGACGTTTTTCCGTAAAGGTTGTTATAGTTGTGTAAATTATATTTAGATTCATGAAATAATCTGGTTGAATAAGTTATTTTTGGAATTTTTAAGTTTTCGTTAAAATATAGTTCCTTTAATAATATAATTTGTATTTTTTCTTCTATAGATAGAATTTTACAAAATACAAAAAATTTGGGATTTTCTAATTCTAAATACCACGATTTGAAAGATTTTCAACTTTCAAAAATTCCAAAAGCTATGCAAAAAGTTTTTGAAAATGTTTTAATATTGTATCCTTATTTCAATACTGATAAATTAATAATTCCAAATGTCAATTAAGACTAGGTAGGTAGGTATTAGAGTAATAAAATGATCAATAATTAATTTATAACAAATGTGTTTTATTCCCAAAACCAACATTTTACCAAACTCTGGTAGTAAAAGTTCGAGAAATCATCTCATTTTTTAAATACATATAAGATTTATTAACTCATATTAATAAATCTTATATGTAAATCCTAGGATTTACTAATATACGGGCTTTTACAGTAACATATAATATAAACAATTATTACATACATTATAATCACTATCCAATCTAGTCCTAGCGCCACCACCTGGTCCAATTATAAAATTATTGACTAATTTAAGAAGAACTATGAAATATTTAAAGTCCGTTGTTCCTAGTTTCTAGGCTCCATAAAATAAGTAATTCATTTAAAGGTCAAAAAAATAAAATAAAATAGACTAAATTAAATTTATAAAATAAAATTGTGCATTACTTTAGCGTGGCGAAATAGAATGTCATTGAATTATTATTTATTTCTATTCATTGAATTATTATTATTATTATTTATTTATTTATGTCATGTATTATTTATTTAATACTAGTCCGCGACTTCATCCGCGTTGACAAATGAAAAATATAACACATGAGAAAACGTGAAGGGAGCAACTAAGCGGTTTGCGAGTATGCGGTTCCCGTATAAATAACTTTCCAATAGGTGATTGATTTAACTTTTTGATTTTTTTTTAATGTTAAGATCGGCAGACAGGCTGACGGTCCACTTGATGGTAGATGGCTACCGTCACCTATAATACAAGCAACACCACAGCTGCTGCTAGTGCGCTGCTGACTACAGGAGGATTAAGGATAAGGGATTGTATAGGTAAATGGGCTTTGGCATCTCTTACTCAATCACCGAAACACAACAGCACACGTACTGTTATTTCACGGTGGTCTTCTGTAAGGGGGTGGTTACTGCCGCCAGACGGGCTGCCTCTAAATGACTGCGAAACGCAGTGTGCTCTGCTACTACTTTTCAGATCCAGACCAGAGCCAAATTTGGAAAGGTCATTTTCAAAGTTGATCCTGCTGGGAATCGAACCCGGGAATCCTAGAACAGAGCGTCAAGGAAAGCACTCTAACCACTCATCCAACGGGCTCGTCTAAACACATTTAGTGGCACACATATAGTCCATCGTTTGATGATCTAGAAAGAATTGTAAAAGTTTATAATAGATACGTAAATAGGGCTAAGTAGGGCCCTTTTTTCCTGGTATTGCGTGTTTTATATTAACAGGATAAGGTAACCTTCCACCAAGTGGACAATCGTCCGCCTACTTACGTTAGAAATAGATTAAAATAAATATTCTATACTTTTACTATACTCATTTTAATTAATTTAATTTAGTCCAAATTTTAATTAAAGCGTAAATTAAGTAGGAATATTTGTAAACATTATGTTTGAAGTTAGAACTCTTGTTTTTACATTAATTTTGAATTAGTGTGTACACATAAAAGTTGTTATACATATGTTCATATTGTTACACATTGAACATATATACATATGTTCATTTTTTAATTTAATTAATTGATTTAATTTAGAAATATGAAATATATGTAAATGTTATCTATGCTAGGCGCTAAATTCTGAAAGGATTTAAAAACTTATTTTTGCGTTTGATTGCCCGATTCAAGAGGAAGGTTATAAAAGGCTTATCAGAAACAATGGGACGCGTTGTGTCAGGGACCGACGGCAGCTACCCCGAGAGAAACGAGCATTACCAAGGAATTTTCTTTTTCATATAGAAGGTTTTTTGGTGCTTTAAAATGGGCGTGCCGCGGGGACTGCTAGTTTTTACATAATATGTCTTCATTGTATACACACAGAATTTGTCACATAAAGTCCACTAAAACAATATATAATTCAAGCAATATTATGTACCTATGAATACCTTCACAACTTATCCACGTATCTGAGCAGCAATAACAGATAATATCCGTTTCTTAGATCTTTCTTATATTATATAACTTCCTTTCTTCCAGATGAGTTGATACGATCTGTAAAAATATATTTAGTATATATAACAAAGACTTTTATGTAGCCACAATTTTTTTTATAATAGTACAAACAATGTACAGGACAGAGTGCATTTGCAGTCACAAATAGACAGCCGGTCCGGCGGAAGTAACCACACCTTACCCATACAGAAGACCACAAATAAAAGCATCTGTGCTGTTCAAAATAAACAGTTTTTCGGTGAATGAGTAAGGGATGCCAGCGCCCTTTTTCATATATCCTATTCTAATCCCTTATGTTTAAAATACTAAGGACGCAGCACCTATGGAGTTTCTTGTATTCATTAAGCTAATTACCACCTAATATAAGGTGAATCGTCTGCCTACCTCTTATACATAAATCGTCTACTTAGACATAAATAAAAGTTTCTTGCCAAAATCGAAACTCAAGGCAATATACTTATTTAATTAATTAATTAAAGATAACTTAAGACAGAAATTATAAATATTTAAAAAAAATACCTATAAATTAATTTAGGTATTCTAAGCACACACTTTTTTGCATTAAAAAAATGGTAAATACAGTTTTTAACTTTTCTGGAATAAATGAATTAATGCTAAATTTTTTTAATATTAAGATCGGCTGACAGGCTGACAGTCCACTTGATGGTAGGTGGCTACCGTCGCTTATAATACAAGCAACGCTAAATCTGCTGCAAGTACGCTGCCGACTACAGTAGGATTAAGGATAAGGGATTAGGAGGGGATAAGGAAACGGGGTCTGGCATCCCTCACTCACTCACCGAAAAACAACAGCACACGTGCTGTTATTTCGCGGTGGTCTTCAGTTAGGTAGTGGTTACTGCCGCCAAACGGGCTGCCCAAACAACTGCGTAACGCAGTGTACCCTGCCACTACTTTCCAGATCCAGACCCAGACTCAAATTTGAAAAGTTCACTTTTCAAAGTTGACCCTGCCGGGAATCGAACCCGGGAACCCTAGAACAGAGCGTGAAGGCAAGCACCCTAACCACTCAACCCAATGGGCTCGTCAAAACAGTTGTTGGTAAGTAAAAACACAAGTCCCCTGTTCCCGTTAACGTATAAGGTTTAATCACCTACCATCAAATAGAACATCAATGTCAACAAAAAGAAAATTAGTTGCAAAATACAGGTAATAAAATGTAAAAATTCTCACCTTATATAGAAACTGATTCAATGGAAGTAGCGTTGCTTGGGCTCGAGTGATTCTAAATATATTTAAATACTTTTCGAAGAAATAAAAATAATTACCTATGTATATAATCACTATTATTTTTACTTAGTCTATTATCTCTCTAATTGTCTGATTAACGTGAGTAGCCAACGACGAAACAATGACGAATGTGATGGACGTTATTCTCGAAGCGTTCCTCACGGAGGATTTGCTGAGTCCAGGGATGTTTTAAACAAAGAATATCATAAAGTAGGTATTGTATTTTGTTCAGGACAAACGTAATTTATATTTTGTGTGAATATTATATTTTGTCAGGGTCTCCACTCGCGCGAACATCTATAAATATATTGAACCAAAAATTTTCCTTTTTTTTTTTCAGAGATTATTATTTCATCGCTTATTTAAATCTGGTTTTCAAATTGTACTTTAGAGTAAGTTGGAGTCTGCCAGGTGGATAAATATATAATATTTCACTAAATATGTAGTTGAAAGAATGAATGTTCTTTTAATTAATAATTAAAGATTAATTAATAATTTAATTTTAAATAATAATTAAATTAATAATTAAAGCGTTAGTCCAATGGAGCTAACGGTCAGCCATACGGTATTGCTCAAGCATGATTTAAATTTTAATCAAACGTGACACTTTTTTCAACATTACATTCATTGTTGATAAAAAAATACATAGGCCGCTGGGAAAGTTTTGAGATTAAATACCTTAACCTGATGCTTTTTCAAAATAATTTCCAGCATTAGCATTACATTTCTCCATAGCCGAAATCAGTCATTAAAAATATGCTCCCATGTTTCCTTTGAGATTTCTGCACAAGCGTTGTTCCAAGCCGCAATTAAGTCCGTGTCGCTGGAAAAACGTTGTTCTTTCATAGCCTCCTTCACAATGCAAGATCAGGGCTGCACGGAGGATGTTCCAGCAGCGTCAGCCTCGACTCCTTTAGAAATGTCCTTGTTATCTCATCCAGATGTGTCGGTGCGTTGTCATGGTGCAAGCGCCATGTATCCAACCGCGAATTCTTAGTTGAGGCAGATAAACTGTTATGTACCATTGAGCGGTGACTGTCTTCTGTTCATCCAGGGTAATGTTTTTAATAACACCTCTTTTATTAAAAAATACCACAACCATTTTCTTCTTTTACAGTAGTTGGCATTTCTTCATTTTCAAACACCCATACTTTGTTTTTAGATTTACTTTTTATGTCGTATTAGTACAGCCAAGACTCGTCACCTGTTACTATACTATTTACATACTGTGTCTTTCCGTGGTCAAACATTTTAAGCATATTTTTGAACCATTTGATGCGGCACTCTCTTTGGGCGTCAGTCAAATCATGGGGTACCCAAAGCATTCACCGCTTCGTTATTTTGAGGTGGTCATAAAGAATTCGCGAATAGCTGGCGCATTAAGGTGCAAGATTTCCTCTATCTGCCTGTAGGTCATATGTCTTATCTTCTATGATTAGTTTCTTTACAGCGGTTATGTTTTCTGGAGTAACCACCTCGCGCGGCCGACTTGACCGTGGATCATCGTCCAGGTTAAAGTCCTTACGTTCGAATTGTTTGCACCTGCAGTTTGGTGCTGTTTCATGGAATACTTACTGCATCTCACTAACACATTCATCAGCAGTTAAACCGCGCTTAAAATTGTACATGATTATCACACGTAAGTCCCGAGGCGTAAACTTCGACATCTTGGAGTAAACTAAGATATTTAAAATAAATATAGGAAACGCACGAGATGTTTCTTGTTGTCAATAAACATATTAAGACATGCACTATAAAATGACAGAGTATGGTGCAGTTCGGCTAACAATCCGGTATGAACAAGTCTCTAAACTTTCCTGGCGGCCCACGTATGTGAAAAATTGGCAGCCAGGCTGACTAATTTGATGTTTTGATGGTAGGTGGCTATCGTCAACTATAAATTCAAGTAAAACCAGACTGCAGTACCAGATGAAGGATAGGAAAATATGCTGTGGCATCTTTTAAATATATACCGAAACATAATTTTACGTTTTTCTATAGTGTATTTCTTCTAGTTCATGATTGCAGATGCTTGCCCTATTGAAATATCAAATTTAATAACCAATATATAAAAAAAACATAACATAAAATAAAAACATATGATAAAAACAAATAAAATCTTAATATATAAAAATGAATCTCTATTTCCCTTGGTCACGGCATCACGCGCGAACAGGTAGATTTTGATTCGGTTTTCACTAATGGAAAGAGGGATAAACGGGGAATGTTCTTATATATAAAAATTTCATCCCGGGCGAAGCCGGGGGCGGAACGCTAGTATATAATAAAAAAAACATATATTTTATTCGAAAAAAATCAAAGATGACAACCCTGTATTTTATATAACACATTGCATTCGCATAAGAAAGCGTGGAGTAGCGATTATTAAGCATCAGCAAAATTTGAAACTAAGTTCATTATGTTTATAAATCGTGCCAGACTCCTATAGCCAATATATAATAAACAAATCCTGATGACGCTGTCAAGTTACTGTTAATCTTAATTATAATTTTCTCGTTTAAAATTTTTTTTTTGTTTACAATAATAAAAATAGTACGAAAAAAATAGCTAGAAAAAACAGCGGGCGCGTGTAAGTAATTCTCTAACGGTTAGGGCACTACTTCACCCTTTGACACCCCTTTGGGCCGTCCACCCTTAATGCCGTAGAGATGAGCGGCCACGTGAGCGGGGGTTATCAGAGAGTTTCAGCTGGAAGCGGCCTCCGCGCTGCGGTAGGTTGTGTCGCAGAGAAGAGGTTATGGGGTGCTTCAGAGATGAAACCCCTCGTTGACTGCCCGCCCAGGGGCGGCGGACATGTTGTCGTCCACCTTCATCACAAAAACGAACGGCCACACCGCGCCCAAACGAGGTGGAGCTCGCATGTGTGGCGGGGGGAGGAAGATGCACGTTTGCATAATAATAGACACCGTGGGTTTTTAGTGGGTAGAAGACCCACATGCCCCACCGATCTCCCCATAGTCGGTGGGGAATCTGGCTCGCAGATTTTCCCACGCAAAAAAAAGGACATTACTTAACCAATACCGTTTGGGGACCTCGCTCTTTGTCAACAGCTTGTATTGTCTTGGTACTGCTTATGTCTATAGACGACGGTAACCAACTACCATTATCCATCCGTCAGGCTGTGTGGCGATCTTTATCATAAAAAAAATCTTGTTCACAATTGTCTATTTAAACGATAAACTGGCCTTTGTAAAAATATAAATATCCTTTAAAAAGGTTTCGATTAGAGAAAGTAGGTCCGAAACCCTATCAAGGTAGCTAGACGATCAAAATTGAAACTATCAAAACGTATTGATTTAAAAAAGAAAGTCGTTGTCACTATTTGTGCTGTCAGTTTATTAATATCTCGCATGGGTGATAGTTAAATTTACCTGAGACTAATTCAAAAGTTGTTTAATGTATGGAATATAGAAAATTAAAATGAGTACATGGAGAATGGCTGGTTTAAAGTAAGCTATCAGTGAAGTAATTCATTTATTTCCTAATATTATTCATTCAAGATATAATATAAGTATTCCGCAAATATAAATTGACAGATGGACGCTCGCTGTCTGTAACCGTCATGCAATAATAGTACTGTTTTGTTTTCACCGAGCCCCTTGGTCGATGGTTAAGGTGGCTGCCTTGACGCCCTGGCTCAGGGGTCCCGGGTTCGATATCCGGCAGGGCTAATTTTTGAAGTGGCCCTTTCACAGTTGGGGCAGTGTATTTCGCAGTCATTTGGGCAGCCGGTCTGACGGTGTTATTGTTTTCTCTTGTTACTAAGTTCGGTGAGTGAGTAAGCTATGCAAGAGCTCCTTCCCAATCCTTCTATGCTTGTGTTACAGGCGACTGTAAAGTGTAAGTGTACATAAAGTGGATTTTCTGTCTGACGATTTTCATATAAAAAATAAATAATTAAATGACTACATATATCATGTTTCACTTATTTTTCTTGTGTTTCTCGTTGTTTTTTGTGTTCGGTTGCCATTACCATCAATTGGACCGTAAAATAAATCACTATCTCGTAATACAAACTTCACTATTACAGAGACACTTGTCTTGTTATAAATATTTAGTTTAACACGAGATACCACAATGGACAAATAAAAAATTGTTCACGCGTATTTTACGGGAAAATTCCTGGATTCTGGCGACGAACGCACAACACGGCTCCTAACTGTTAACTACCTTTTTTTAACTTAATATACACGCCCATCTGCTACCCCCGCCTATTAATTGAACACATCTCACAATCTGACTCAACCCTGAGGAAAATGTTTCTTTATTCCGAATTCAGAATTCTGATGTTTTCAAAACACAATCTTACATTTAATTGGGTCTTAATGGAAATTGGCTACGATTTTTTTTTGTGCAATTTTCCCACCTATTTAATTATTGTTCTAGAGGTCGAAATTGTTTGTCTACACGTTCTTATTTACAGGTTAATCTCTAAAACGACTGAAGCGATTTTAAAAAATCTTTCACTGGTGAGTTACAGCGGTCTTCCTGAGTAATACATAGGCCTAATCTTTATACATATTTAATTTATTCTGTCCAATATATGAACTCTATGTCCAATCCTAAACGGCTGGACCGATTTTGATAAAAAATGTGTGTTTGAGTGGGCCCCTGAATGGTTTAGATTCACAATTGGATGCGATAGATAACGCTGCAATTTGGATATCGGATTCTGGCGGGATAATGTTTCCAGGGCCAGCTATAGTGATTTATATAATAATCGAAAGGGATGAAAATCAAAAGTCAAAAAGAAGTTAAATCCAGCTTTGATGACAATGATGACACACCTCTCATAAAATCTATATCTCTCAGGGATCATAAGTTGAAATGGCAGAGGGCAGAACACTAATAGTACGAAGGTCCTCGAGTGGAGGCCATGGACCGGCAATCGCAGCGTAGGACGTCTACCTACGATGGCAAAACGATTTGATAAGGGCCGTGGGCTGGCTGCTTTTGACCGGTCCTTTGGATAATCATTGGAGTTCCACCATTGACGTCATTATAATGATGTTCACGATTATTAACTTAAAAAATCTGTGTTTTTAGTTACACAAACTATTCAAGTATAGCGGCTAGAGTGTTGAGACGATCGTTGAAGTCAAATTTAAGGGATGAAGCAGCGAAACGTGACCAGTCCTTTATAAGAACTTTCTATTGGGCTAACGGAACAATTTTAGGTATTTGAAACTAATACTGTACCAGAATATTATTTCGGTTTTTTTTCCGATTTAATACCCTCCTGATGGTAAGTTACTATCGTCGCCTATCTACAACAGTAACAAGAACAGAAGGTGGTACAAGTGCGCTGAATAGTAGGATTAGATGGAAATAGCGAAATCGACTCGGGGTTATTTCTCTACTCACAGAAACACAACAGCACACGTGCTGTTATTTCACGGTGGTCTTCTGTAAGGGGGTGGTTACTGCCGCCAGAGGGGCTGCCCAAATGTCTACGAAACGCAGTGTGCCGTACATAAATATAAAATTACATTAAAAAGCAAGTTTCAATCGAATACAATCTTATTTCGTTCGCAGTAAAATAAAAGTAATTTCGTTTTTTATGTCAAACTAGCGATCCGCCCCGGCTTCGCTCGGGGTGCAATTTTTATATATATATAAACATTCCCCGTTTATCCCTCTTTCCATTAGTGAAAACCGAATTAAAATCGGTCTACCCGTTCACGCGTGATGCCAAGGGAAATAGGGATTCATTTTTATATATAGAGATTATAAAAAATCTAATCTCTATGATTTTAACTAAAACCAATCCCAAATAACTTGCCAAATTGCCAATAGATTGAATACCTATTCACTTTTTTCAAAGTCTCTGTTGTTTTTACTCTTACACCCTTGCCCTAAATTTCAAACTAGTCGGTGTTAATTTTTTTTATTTATTAAGGAAATAGTAGAACGAAATTTTTATTTTTTATCGTTTGACTACTGCTTTTGAAAAAAAAAATATAGTCCTCTTTCGAAACTCGTTATGGAGCCATTCCCTCCGGCTCGACACTCCTCTTTATTCGCGACTACGCTTTCTCGCTCTAAGTGGTCAGATTTCAGTTCGGGCTGGAAGCCTATAATTCTTACAGGGTGGGGTGATTACGTAGACGGCATGTGCTCAATATAGAAATTCAGTGAGCCGAACATTCAACATATGTATAAGTTGAGCATATATACTCAATATCTCGTTGAGTCCTTTTATGTCATCTGCCATAAATCCCATCTAGGCTAACGGTCGACGTGATGTTTAAGACGTGACCGTTCTCAACACCACACCACGTACAAATCAGCAGGATAAAGGATAAAGAATGGGCTTCTGGTGACCATAACTGACTCTCTTAAACACAACAGCTCTGGAGGATTGCGTTTTGTTATCTCCTGGCCGCGAATGGCGAAATAAGGTCTCCAGATAGCAAAAGTACAATGTTGACCATCGTGGGACTCATTCGGTTCGAGACAAATTTTTTGGTCGTAATTTAAAATTTGAAACTAGCGTCTTTTATCCCCGGCAACGATGTGGGATAGCGATCATTAGAGGCCCCAGCGAAAGGAATTTTTTGACTGCAACCAGCCCCTACCTCTCACTCATTTTGTTAAGTGGCAATGAAGGTTTTTCTTAACTGTCTCCATATGTTGTAATGAAAATTAACTCGCTCATCGTACATCTTTTGCATTTTTTATGTTACGGTCGACAGACAGGCTGACGGTCCACTTAATAGTAATTGGCTACCGTCGCTAAAACACAAGTCACACCACAGATGCTGCAAGTGTGCCGACAGATGCTGCCGACCATAGTAGGATAAGAATAAGGGATTAGGAAGTTTTAGGGCATTATCTGGCATCCCTTACTCACTGAAGCCCATGCTGTTTTTCACGGCGATATTCAGTAAGAGCCACCCTTACTGCCCGCAGACAGAATGCCTAAATGACTTTCAAATGCAAGGTGACAGGGCGGATTCAGACCAAAGCGGATTTTAAATTTAATTCAATTTAATTTTTTTTAGCCGCTGGAGAAAAACCGCCAGCTGCAAAGGAATCAGCAAAGACTTAACAGCAAAAATATAGCTTGTAATAATTTAATTGTATCAATATAATATATTTTCGAAATAATAATAAATATATTTTTGAGAGATATCACTGTAGTTTAGATAGAGGTCATTTCAAAAAATAAAAAAATGCTTTAATATCCAATAAAATTTGCATGTAACCGTAATTTTTTCGAATTATTCAAGTATTACAGTTTTTATTTACTGATTTTTGAATTTATTAACAACCATAAAAAGGTGTGCCTAAAATTAAAAAAAAAAATTCTTAAGCTTGCGATAAATGGGGGCTCATTTTCTACTCACTGGTGGATCGATCAGTAGTAAATTGTGATAATGATAGTGTAAGGGGACTTTTTTTTAATGTTAAAGGTCGGCAGGCAGACTGACGCTCCATTTGATGATAGGCAGCTAGTGTCTCCTATCAACACAAGCAACGCCATAGGTGTTGCAAGTGAACTGCTGACCGTAGTAGAATTAAGGATAAGTGGTTGGGAATGGGGATGTGAGTGGTTACTGATGCCAGTTTCCATTAACTTCGACAAATAAATTATTCTAATAATATAATCATTATCTACTTTTTAAATTTCATAAAACCATGAATGCGTAATGAATAGTTACCTAAGTACTAAGTTTTGGTGATTTCACAAAGATATATTTCTTTTTTAAGTGTGTCAAAATCATAACCACATGCCATATTAAATTGAGGTGTGTCACTCGTATCTATAATAATATACATATAAAGCTGAAGAGATTGTTTGTTTGTTTGAACGTGCTAATCATCGGAACTACTGGTTCGAACTGAAAAATTCTTTTTGTGTTGAATAGTCCATTTATCGAGGAAGGCTATAGGCCATGTAACATCACGCTACGATCAATAGTATTATATATAAGCAGTGTCCAGTACCGTGTGCCCACGTGCAAGTCGCCCGCCGCCGTATGGGCCCCAGCGAAGCGTGGCCGAGTTCAGCTAGTTCAATATATTTTGGTATAGCGATATCTTAAAAACCGAAGATTACACATGTTTACACTTTTATTGCATCTGAAGCGAAAGGTTTAAGTTAGCTTTTATTAAAATAAATAAATATATTAAAAAAAAATATGGTCAAAATTTATTATAATCTGATTAAAGTGTAAATTTTAAATATGTTCATAGTAACAAACTTTTGGTCTGATACTAGAATTTTTCAGTCCAGAACACCATTTTACAGTATTCAAAAGCACCTTTTAACCACCTTATTTTAAAGGTTTTTCTAGTTGTAGACTCGGTTTTTTTTGGGTGGAGCTTTTCACCACCTGCGCCACGTTGAAAGCCCCTATCATAACAAGAAATGACATCACGATCACAGTCCAGGGTACGAAATCCGTCGTCAGTTTTCAAATTAATTCCTTTATTAAGTCTTAGACTCTTAGTACCTTTTGAAACTAAAGCACTAAGTAACTGACAGACGTTTGAAATGAAATTTTGACATGACTGATATTGTCCCGGTGCAAGCAAATGTCGACTTTCAGGTGACGAACCTTTTTAATACATTTATTTACAATGATTTTGTGTGTTAATGAATTAGTACAAATAAATCCGGGTGATTTGCTTGTATTTTTGTAGTAGTACCACATTGTACTAGCAGAGTAGTACTTCTTAGTCTTGGTAGAGTGTAATGTGCTCTCTTTTATGTTCTGTCTCAGGGGTCCCGGGTTCGATTCTCAGCAGGACCAACTTTGAAAATGATTTTTTTAAAGTTCATAATACCGTCTTTTATTTTTGTTATACATAAAGACTTCAAGAAAGATTCTATGAGTTATCAAAAAAAAAATTTTTTTTGTTATTTCATGCTGAAATTTTTGATTTTGGCGTTTGAAGGATAAACCATTGAACAAGCCACTATTACGTTGGTATTGAGTCTACAGACACCACAAACCATTTTTATTTGTTTTTTTTATACGCTATATTTTTACTAAGAACGAATACTTACTTTTTGAGTTATTCGCGAAAAACCGTCTGAAATCGTGTTTTTTTTTTGTTTGTTTGAAAAATTGCCACTTTCGCTAACGAATTAGTCGAAAAGTATTGACTTCCAGTAAAAACTTCATAGAAAAAAATTACTTAGAATTAATTAATGGTTTGTTTACAATTCTCGGACTTATTTTCAATGAGACTTTTTCACTCCCGAGAAGGGGTGGCATCCATTACCAGGATAAAAGCAACCCCCGGTACTGGGTCAACTTTGAAGTAGAGGGTAAGTTGAATCTGAATCCAAATTTATGTACAAATCAGTGCTGTTTGGAAAAAATATACAGTATCGCCCGTATTTTACAATCTTAATACTTTACAATATTTTAATATGTGATGAGATGTATGACGGCTTTCGTTCGGCATTGGTGCGGAAATTGTTCTCCGTTGATGGATGAGGAGTGCGTCCATTGCAAGAATGCTGTAATGAGTTTAAAATATTATTAATAATATTAAATTAATTTGCTGTTGTTTGCAGTGTAGTAAATATCTTTGATCTCAGCCTAAGAACATAATTATGTGCTACCAGATATGTACAATTTGCCTCATATTTACAAGATACATTTAAGGCGACTCCAGCCGCAAAACTCGTCCCGCTCTGAATTGACGGGACTGCTGAGGGGGAGTCGCTACTTGCAAATCTCGGAAATATCTATTTAAAAATGAAATAAAGTGTAATTCAAATTTTTCTCTTGATGAGCCTTCAGATAGTGGATCTTAAAATTTATCTTAAGAATTAGCTATTTAAAATATTGATTATTAAGCAAATCGCACGGTTACAACATCGGTATTAGACCGCAAATTAGTAATTTTTTTTATATATATAATTTAATAAATAGTTATGATGATCTCCTTTCATATATCCTGCAGATGATTTGAGTATTTTTTAAATTATAATTATTATGATAATTTAAAAGGAAAACGGTTACAAATAAGTGGATTTTTTTATCATTAGGGGCTGGCGTCGCCTTAAGTAAATTATTTGAAATGTCAAAAGCAAGATACTTTTGAAAAACGGTATACTTCTTTACAATTAAATACCTTTTGAAGGAAAATTTTTACCTATTAATTATTATTATTAATTACTGATTACATAATTTTACGAACAATGATAAGGTACTTAAATGCTAGAAAACCAACTCTTTTGTATGTTGTGTATTGTTTATGTATTGAAGTGGTTTTTAAGGCAACCGTGCTGCCATAGACTCTTTGCTTTAGTTAATTGCTTCAGACGATAAATCTTTTCAATTACTCGTATTACAGACAGGGTAAATTCTATTATTATTATTTTCTTGGTGTATTTGAAGGGCAAAATTATTAGATACAATTTCATCAACAACACAATTATGGAGACAAGAGTTTATAAAATATGTATGTATACAATAGTGACATAATATGTAATAGATTCAGTAATCAAAGCATAATTTTGGGAGATTCTAACATCTTTTCTTTTTAATTTAAATCAACTTATATAAGATGGTTCATTTTTTAACGTAACAACAACATGTAGGCGGTTATTGGCGTATTCCCTTTTATGACAATAATTATAAATGTCAGTGAACACAGGTTACAGGTACAATATAAAGATTATATAGTTTTTATTGTATTTCTTCTTGTATCTAAGTACCTATCTACACTCCATACAAATATATGTTTGTAATGAATAAACTCAAAGACTACTGGACCGATTTGAAAAATTCTTTCACCGAAAAATTCTTGAAAACCGAACTTGAAAAATTCTTCTTTCTTCTTTATCAGCGAGTAACATAGGCTACTCACCCTCCCCCTCCATCTCCCCCCCCCCTCCACAGAGAATTGCCGTTTTCGAAGAATAAACTCAAAAACTACTGCACCTATTTTAAAAATTCTTTCACCTAAAGAAAGCTACATTATCAGCGGGTAACATATTAGGCTACTTACTTAGTCCCCCCACTTCCCCCCTTCCATACAAAATCGCCGTTTTCCGTGAATAAATATACATTTACTTAACGTTTATCCCAAAATGTTTAAAAATAAATGTCCGCCTGTGCAAAGACGGGCCGGGCCGCTAGAAGATTATATGAATGAGGTATTATTAATACATGACAAATATCTTCATATAGTTTGAATCTTTATAATGCAAACAAATAGTATCTTTTATCCTGTACAGATTAACGAGTGGGTACAATAAACTGTATGTACATGGTTTTTAATTACAGGTAAGCATTTTGCAGTTTACAATTGCAGCTTTTGAAAGGATATATATTTATTTATATACTAGGCTACGTGTACCTACACATATTTTTGGCCTCGACTGCACCCGTTACATTTTAAAGAACGGATGTGACATGAAAGTTTAATATTGAAATATTGTATTTACAGTCTTTTGACAGATTGTTAAATTAAATTTTTAAAACTACTTTAGTTTTTTTTTAATGAAAACAACAAAAAAAAAATAGAGTTAAGTACAAAAATACTAGGATACCACATATCCATATATGTATACAAATTGCAAAATGAAATTTAAAAAGCATTTCAGAAATACGTATTTTGTAGCTGTATTGAGTGCTCGGATGAGTAGTTCCAATTAATGCCTACTTCAAACTTTTACCACCGCACTGCGCGCCATAAATGCGACGTTCATCCTCATTACTTAGATAAGGTGCCGCTGCGCACAATTCGGATGAGTAGAAACTTTATCCCACGGACACGCGAACTTTGGAACAATCTCCCTTCTAAGGAGTTTCAATCTAGCTACAATATGGGCAAGCAAGCAACCCCCATGGTGTTGCTTGTGTTTTTAGGCGACGCTAATCACATACTATCAAGTGGACCGTCAGCCTGTCTGCCACCCTTAGTATATAAAAAAAAATGCGTCACTTGTCTGCTCTACGTTTAACAATTAAAATTTTATCTGCCTTCATACATGTAGGTACATCGCAACATATCAAAGAATTTTTAAAATTATTACGAATTATCGCAACTTAAGAAAAATAAAAGAGTTACGTCGTCGCTTAGAACCTGCCTAGTCGTGGCTTGGACCTTGGTATTGCTGGTTACAAATGTGTGAGAATTCTATAGAAATCACTTGGTAAGCCATCGCCATTACTCAGAAATACGTCGCCAGATTGTATTACATTTATTTACACTTTTAACTGCTTGGTAATAGTAATTGTATCGCACATAGTTGTATGCGACAAATGTAACATTAAGCAAGTATTAAAAATATACTTGAATTCTGATTTTAGAATTAAGAGGTATTTTTTGTTTATTAATTTTTTTAACTAAATCTATACTAATATTATAAAGAGAAAAGATTTGTATGTATGCAAGTAGTTTTACATGTCCGTAATGAATAAACTCGAAAACTACAGGATCGATATTAAACATCCTTCTACTTATAGAAAGATACATTATCAGCGATTAACATAGGCAACTCACCCTCTCCCCCTCCCTACAAATGTATGTTTGCAATTAATAAACTCAAATACTACTGGACCGAATTAAAAAATTCTTTCACCTTTAGAAATCTACATTATCAGCCAGTAACATAGGCTACTCACCCCCCCCCCCCCCAATACAAAATTGCTGTTTTCCACGAGTAAATTCAAAAAAAGATTAAAAAATAAATGTCCACCCGTGCGAAGCCGGGATGTCCGTTAGTTAAGCTATGATTACTTACTAGATAATTGCAGCTTCTACTGTCACTAGGACATTTGTACCTGTTTATTTAAATATGTAAGAACAAAAATAATAATAAATTGTAATAGAAGCGTCCTGACAGTCCAGTCGGGATAGCTGAAGGGAGGACGTAATGTTGCCGAGATTATAAGGATTTTCGAGGAAACATAAACAGTTACATTTTTATTTTGTTAAAAACATTAATTAGCAATTGTTGAAAGTACTGATTCGGGCTAATTTCTCTCTAAGAATTCTGCCCACATGAAATCCCTACTTAATTTTCTTCGTTGCTAGAAAATTATATTCAAAATAATCAGTTGTTTTTGTTAATCTATACTAATATTATAAAGAGAAAATATTTGTATATATTTTGTAATCGGGTATTTTTGTATGTTTGTAATGAATAAACTCAAAAACTACTGGACCATTTTCATTTAGCTTTGATCAAAGACACAAGTATTTGGACTTAATGAGAGACAAACAGAACAGAAAAGGACGCTGGAGATTAAGTATAATAAACACTAGTTAATACGAAATTAATTGGGTTTTCTATAGAACCCATCCATTTTCTACTAAATAAATGAGTGTTATAAAATTAGTAAGGCAGTGCTTAAATAACTCATAAACAGTTCATTCGATAACTTCTCAAAAAGACAAACTTCCTAAAACTCAAATAGCAAAAAGTGTAGCGTTTATTTTTCATAGACCGATTTATTGACGTGAAATTCTTTATTTAAACAAACAAAACTATAATAAGTTGAGTGTCACTTGTAATACCAGTAGTACTAGTGATACAACATTGTATCATTTGTACTACCAGTAGTACTTCTTGGTTGAATATTACATATCCATCTCTCTTTTCTGGGAAAAACTTGTCATCTCTTGTTGACTAATTCGGATACGTTGCATATTGTTGACAGAATGGGTAACAAATAAAATAAATTCTCTTAAAAATATAGTTTATTTAAAATCAACATTCTACAATGTATATATGTACATAGGGAATATGCACATTATTTTTTTATATTTTCATACGATAGGTTATATCGTTATATAACCGTAAAAAAATATTCAGCGCCAAAAAACAGAAATTTGGTAACAAAAAAAAGTTAAAATTAACTAACAGCTACGGGCACTTCAAACACCCGCCCTTTTGGCGCGCTTGTCGTGACGTCACAGTCTACAATAACAATCAAATGTTAAAAATCACAAACATGTACACGCTTGTTGACATTTCATAATAATAAAAAATATTTACATAAACATATTTCTAAAGCAAAAATTTTGATAAAAAAATATTTAAGCGTTTTTTTTTTAATTAGATGCATATTCCCTATTGTCAAACCGAAATAATACAATGAGTTGATATAAAATCAGTCCAAATCTTCAATGAATTACAAAATTTTAACCCTTTTAAATAGATTTTAATCATAAATGTATATTTAATAACTAAACTATTTACTTAACAATATATACTTATTGATAATGTTTTACAGAGAATGGCGTTAACAAGTATAATAAAACTGTAATCGAGCTGTGTCTAAACATCAAAGATTTTTTCATAAAACAATTTGTACACGTTGTACTTATGTTACTTATGAGGTCAAAAAAATAGTTTAACAAATTTTTGTCGGTTTTTCTGTGCGTTGGTGCATTGTTAATCTCACAAATGGACTAAACTGATTTGAATGCAGTTTTCACTAATGTTTTGTAACAAGCTTCCGTAACTTTTAGTGCTTATTTAATTCCAATTGGTTTAGAAACAAAAAAGTTACGCACTGTACGTGGTGAGTGTAAACAAATTCCAATAGCGAGAAAGAAACAATTCTTATTAGCTTAGGAACATGTATAAAACACATTAAATGTAATACAGTAGGGTACGAAAACCTTAATTCCTTTATCGAGTCGTAGACTCTTAGTACCTTTTGAAACTAAAGCACTAAGCAGACAATTGACAGACGTTTGAAATGAAATTTTGGCATGACTGACAATTGTCCTGGTGCAAGCAAATGTCGACTTTCAGGTGACGAACCTTTTCTTACCCTGTCTTTACTCTAGTAGATCAACTGAGTCGTCGAGCAATAAACGTCAATAGCGATAGGAAAGTGCAACATAATTCATATTGCTATCGATAAATTGGTACAAAAACCTGCCGTAGTGGACAGATTCCATATCTGTTAGGACTAGGAAATTTTGAAAACCAACAATGTATTCCATAAAGCCAAACGGCCCTTTTCAGGGCCACAAGATTACGTTTACCATGATAATGATTTGTTTTTGTAATTATAAAAAAAAAAAAAAAAATTAGTCTAATATGTTACAAACTTATTTTCACATTAAATATCATGTCGCATCAATTTATCGACAATGCGCCTCCGCACATCACTATACCTCTCCATAATACCTATAAGTGCGAGTGAGATAGACTGAAAATCGTTTATAACCCGAGGACTCAGTTGGTAATGCGTCAGTTGATAAAACACAATTTGGAGATTTTCAATAATAATAAAAAGAATAGTATAAACTTAATACTAATTATATCAAAAGGGATTATTGAGTTGACTGACATGTTAAATTATATACAGGCCTTTAGGCCGGAATCCTATCGCTTCTTCGGTCATGGTCCTCATCGGGAGTAGGGTCCGCCTCATTCGCAACATTGTCTTCGCTATCATCGGCAGTCAATATTTCATCATTTGCGAAATCACTGTTGTCCATGTTTGTTCTTCTATAATTCGGAATTATGCCGTTGTAAGCGCAGGTACCCAATATCAGCAAGGCGAAACCGATCAGATGGGGCCAATGAAATGCTTGCCATCTTAGACCGATTGATACCATCCAAATGACGATTGTTCTGAAAATTTGTCACAATTACTTTTCTACATTACTAAAGAAGAGGGGTTGTATTGGAAACCGTTATCAAATTTTATTAGGCATTAGTAACCCTACAGAACCGATATATTTTTAAATATTATACAAAAAATAGTGTACGATCGGATATGTTTAAGAAAGGTGTTAAATTTAAAATGGTCAAGGTACAAAAGGCAATTTAATTGGTATAAAAAGCCAAAACATTTGGTTTATAAAATGACCATAACCTCAAAAGAGAAGCACATTTAATTATAACAGAAAACGTCAGATATCATGTGAAAATAAGATACCAAAGTAGACTATTCACTTTGTATGTCGCAAAGCGACGTAGTAATTTAATTATATTTTTAATGTAAGGTCACAGACAGGCTGACGGTCCACTTGATGGTAGGTACAAGTAACGTCACAGGTGGTACAAATGCAATCCATAGTAAATTTATGGATAAGACATTGAGAAGGGATAGGAATATGGGCCCTGACATCCCTTACTCACTCACTGAAACAGCACACACATTATTGTTATTACGTGTGTCTTCTGTAATGGGGTGGTTACTGCCGCCAGACGGGCTGCCCAAATCATTGCGAAATGCAGTGTGCTCTGCCACTAATGTTGTAGCAAAATATTAGCATTTATCAAAGAGTTTTATGTGATCTTATTAAATTGAGAGGTTACACTCAAAATAAAGTTTATGCTACTTATAATGAAGTTGTGTTTTTAATAGGAAAATATAACAAAAAATGTAATAAACGGATATTTACCTAATAGAATCGAGGACCATTCTGGTGGTAGCTGACATCTCTTTAGTTACACTGATGCCGGCAAAATTGAAGAACGCAATAGATATCATATTGCCCAATATGGATATAAACAACCAGGGACTATTCACTGGAAAAAAAATTGAGTTAAAAATTGAACTCATACTTTTATGATGTTTTCGTATAACACCGTTTTATAGACATGGGATATTTTTCAACCATCCATTGAACCATTAAATATTATCTTGGATTTAAATTTACCAGAATTTAATGGCATAAGAAGCGCCACCTAGTTTATAGAAAATAAGTATTCACTGGAAACTATTTCAAATGTTGTACTTGTCATAAGTTAGCACAATTTAATAAGAACAAAGTATCTGAAAAGAAGAAGCAAATGTAATTTATACTGATCGGATGTACATTTTAGTACTTATTATCTGTAAGCAATAATTTTTGACTTATTCATCTTTATTTGTAAGTCTACGTATATAATACGTTCCATTGGGCGGGCATAGGTCACTTCTATATATCCTATATGTGTGTGTATCCATCAGGCATGCTGCACATCATCTACGCACGGTAATTTCTTACCAATTTGTACTAGACCATCAATCGCATCTTCCACTGGACCTCCTGGGTATGGTGCAAAGTGTGGAGGAGCTGGTATCCAATAGAATACTACCAGAAGCGCTGACAGCACAGAGAAACCGAAAACACCCTCCCAACCCACAGCTTGTAATGGTGGAATGTTTAAACCTGTTAGAAAACATATTCCAAATGTATGATGCATATAATCACATAATCGACAATAATACATTTTAATATCACCTAACAACAATATTTCAGACAGAAAAACTTAGTACCTATATATTGTTACACAGGGACGCCTCAATGATGGATTGTATTTTAATTTATTGACTAAAGACATAAGACTAACTATCTATAGGCATGAGGTGGGCTTCTGTGGTTTGTGAACACGAGCAACATCAAAGTTAGCAGAACAAGGAGTTTTAATTAAGAATATTTACATATTTTTAATTAATTAAAACTCAAAAAATTCATATTTCTCTAAAATAATCTCGATTTAATAAAAGTTTAATTTAAATTAATATTGATTATTTTGCATTGGAATAGATGTGACTGGGGCAATCCTATTTTACGTGGAGATATTATCAACTGATAACGTTATGGAAATATGTACAACATGTAATGTATTAAGGGGGAGACAAAACCTAAATACTAAAAATATCCATTGTTTAATGAAGATGTTACAAGAAATGGAATGGCTTTGAAAAAAATATATATTATACTTAAACATGTGAAGAACCAATTGTATTAATTAGAATTTTCGTTAAAGTAATAGAAACTCCACAAAAAAAGTTAGAACACAAGAAGAATTTGACCTTTATTGAAAATTCTCTCGAAAACGGCTTATTGCACGCATATGAATCCTGTACCTATTAATAAGTTAATATCAGATTAAAAAATTGTATTAATAAAAATTTTTATTTTGTGTATTGTTCTAATGGTAAAAACAGAAAAACATCATTTCAAGGCCTGTTGAATTGGATCCGCCGCCAGCGAATTCTATAGTAAATGTCATTTGCCTCAGTGAAGCCCTTAAGCAACTACAAAAATACAATCATATACATTTTAGATGTTACTGAAATACTGGGAGCGTCCAAAAGTTTCTGGCCAGAATATCATAATTTTTTGCTTAAACGAATATAATTTTCGAGATATAACTGACATTAATTTAACGATCTCTGAATAATACTAAGTTGCAATGTTGTTATTTAAATACGGATATCGGTTTGTGATTAAATTGCTTACAAAATGTGTTAACCAAAACAATATTAAACGACGATTGAATAACGTGTACGGGGATTCATCTCCATCATTTTCCACCGTGAAAGATTGGTGTAAGCAATTTCGTTTAGTTACTGACGATGACAATCGCTCGGGTTGGCCCATTGAAGCAACATCAAGTTAGTGGCAGAAGAAGCACTGGAGGACCGACGTCTAGACATAAGTTAATAGATAAGAAATAGGCAAGGACAGGTATTTCGAAACTTCTTTAGAGTGTTTATCGTGTTCTAAAGAACAATTGTAGGCATTTCGCACAAACGGGAACGATTTCTTGGAGTCAATTTAACCCTTTCAAAATAGTCGATGGAGCGGCGTCGTTCTAGTGAAAAACCGCCTAAAAAGGCAAATTGCTCATAGACATTGTCCGGACATTCTGGGAATATTGTCAAGGCTCGTAGACATAAAAGAACACGACATTACGATAACAGGAATCTATAATGTTAACCTTATCGAGCAATTCTATGAAGCAATCAAGCGTGATACCTAAGCAAAAGCGAGCTACTTCATAACAATGCGCCTATTCACACAGACGCAGTAGCGAAGCTACTGTTTTAAGAAGTGGCTTCACAGAAATTCGTGACCCATCTTATAGTCCTAACCTAGTCCCTCAGTGACTATTATTTATTTAGAAAGCTAGTCTGACTTAATGGGTTTTTGTTCCTTTTGAAGAGACAACTTCTAAATATTTTTATAAAGCGATAGAGATCTTAATTAAACGATCCGAAAAGTGTATAGGGGTCGACAGAGACTATATTTAAAAATAAATGTAACTTCATGTACTACAATGCTTATTTTCTTTTTCTGGCCGAAAACTTTTGGACTTTTCCACGTAGAAATAACCTAAACCAAAGAAAACAAGTAATTATATAGAAATTACTTATTTAGTTTTAAAGACAGTCAAACAGTCATACTGAAACGGTTGCACCAGTCTTGTGTATTTTCATCAATTTAATAGTACATATAAATTAGAAATTATTTAATATTAATTTCACTTGGAGGGAAAATTCTCTATTAAACTATTGTTTGTACTTTTCTTTTAATAATCATATTATGTGTTACATATCTATAAATATTTTTTCAAAAAAAACAATTTTTTTAGAGGTCAAAAAAATAATTTTTAGAATTTTTGTCTGTTTGTCTGTGCATTTTTGCACGCTAATCTCAGAAACGGCTTAACCGATTTGAATGCAGTTTTCACAGGTTCGTTGTTTCAAGCTTCCCGTAACATTTAGTGTTTGTTTCATTCCAATCTGTTTACAAACAAAAGAGTTACGCGCTATACCGAATACCACGCGTACGAATTTGCGGGCACAGCTAGTTACAAAATAAATTTCCTGTCTGTATATGTTTGTTTCCTCACTGGCTACTTCTAAATCTGATACGGTTTTAACTAATGGAAAGATCGATAAAGGAGGATGTGTGTGTATATTATAACTTACAGAAAAATATTGCATATGTTAATGAATTTTGAACTTAAATACTGGCTGACTTAAAAAGGTTTGATATTCAAACAGGGAAAAAGAAAAAGTATAATTTTATGTTTTGACGTGAAAAAAATATATAGAGTGCGTTTTTTATACATCTGGATAGATGGTTATGAAATATTTTATATATAAGTTATTTTAGATGTTTTGAAGTAATTAATAAATAAACAAGATGTGTGCACCATCCAAATAAGTAATTTTAATTACATCCAATAAAATTTAAGAGAATGAAGTAATCGGAAGAAGTGAAATCTACAATAGCATATGTGCGCTAATAATGAATAAAGCAAGATGAACATTTACCTGAGACAAACTTCTCTTCATACACCATTTGACAGGCGGAAATTACTTGTGCCACAATAATCAGAAGATCGCCAGTTATTAAGCTGTTGCGTCCTTTAGATTCTTCGGGCGACAGATACAAGGCGTCAGTAATCCCCACCACAGTCAGGCCAAGAATGACGTTCACTGAAATTAGTTAATACTCAGATGAACGTTTTTACTTTATCAATACTGTTTGCGCGAACTGGCCAGTTAGGCCAGGCCTATTATGGATCCTGATATAATATTTACAATAATCTTCATGTCATGCGTTTAGAAGTACCCGTAGACATTCTTAGTCCTGCTAACTTACCAACGACCTTAACTTTTAACATGTGTTTAATAACATTTAAAAATCATGTGACAGGTGATTGTGACGGTCCACTAAATGATAGGTGGTTACAATCACCTATTAACACAAGCAACGCCGTATTAGTAGGATTAAGGATAAGGGGCTAGGAAGGGATAGGGAAATGAGCTCTGGCATCCCTTATTCACTCACCGAAACACAACAGCACTGTGCTATTATTTCACGGTGGTCTTCTGTAAGGGGGTGGTGAGGTTACTGCCACCAGGCGGTCTGTTCGAATGACTGGAACACGCTACTTGCCAGACAAGGACCAGAGCAAACCATTCGACCAATGAGCTCGTCCAGCATGCAATCATTTTGTAATATTATTGTAAGCTGGAAAGATTTGATTCTTAGTTTTTTTTTTACATTTGTAGTGAATAAAATTAAAAACATTTTAAAAATCCCCCTACGAATATTACAATATACGTAGGTATAAAAAAATCCTTAGTATTTACGACAGGTATAAATATGCTATTATTATTCAACTATACATTGGTAGTCTATTAGTTATATACACTTTTTTTTTGTTTATAACATTATCTTTATTGTATTTAAAGGTTTGTATGTATGCATTTTTGCATGTTTGTAATGAATCAACTCAAAGACTACCTGGACCGATTTTAAAAATTCTTTCACCTATAGAAAGCTACATTATCAGGGAGTAATAATTTCTAAAGATACGCGGACGAAGTCGCGAGCAACAACTAGTATAATGAAAATAAATAAATAAAAGAACTATTATAATAAAATAATATATAATAAAAGAAACATTTAATAAAAGAAACATTAATTCCTTTATTAATATATTAGTTTACAAACAATTAAACACAAATATTTGCATGCCCTTGGCGGGTAGAACATACTTTGTACTGTAACTGCTGTATACAAATTAAAATCCTGTAAACATGTGTTCGCGCAAATAAAGATTTATTTTATTTTATTTTATTTATTTATTTATTTAAAGTACTGAGTTAGCGAAGTATCACAATGAATTCCACTGCAAAGTACACATACAATGATTGGAGGGATGTTTTGATAACTGAGTGTCTGATTGCACCAGATATCAAACAATGTCACTGAAACGTGTTTGAGAAGTTTTACAGTAAATATTGTACGTATTCATGATAAACAAAATGCTTTTATAGCAAGTAATGAAATGTAAGGAAAGAGGTAAAAAAAATACTCCCAGCCAAAATGTTTCATTTATGGAGACAATAATACGTATATTTAATATAATAATGTACTCAAAATCCCTAAATATTGTTGAGTTTAACAATAATACATTCAGACTCATCAAATTAGGTTCAGCCTAGAATAATCTAGACAAATCTGGCTGTTGCACGCGACTTCGTCGGCGTCTCTTTTTAAATATTACTCGCTGATGATGTAGCTTTGCAACGCTCATAAGATGATTCAATGGAGAAAAACAGCCCAAGTGATATTTTTATAAACGTGCTTATCAATCTTAGTCGTTAGTCGCGAATTCATCCACTATAGTTATAATAAATAATCAATGTCTTTCTTAAAGGTATCAGCTATAGCATACTTTATTTTATTTTAATTTTTTTCCGAGGTGAAATCCATTTACGGATACCCTGCCGCTGGCTAGGCGATAGGGGTATGTGGGACTCACCCAGTCGTAAGAGGGCTGGCAATACCCACTAAAACTCCCCAGTGACCCCTGGAGGCCCTTGCATGAGTTGGACCGGGCTCTGGCGAACAAACTACTCCGGTCCGACTCTGGGCAGCTCAGCCAGTTGACCAAGCTAACGCCAAAGGGGGGGATTGCCCGGGGCACCGAGACAATCCCCAGACGAGGGGACCTTTCGAACGCGCACACAGCGGTCAGACCATGCGCGCTGATCCTGGGCATTTGAAGGGGGGGGGGCGTCACACATCCGTCTTCGCCTGCCCACTCATCTACGTTAGGAGCGGCTGGAGCATCCTCCGCCCGCTCCCTTCTTGCTGGACCTATTTGCCATGGGCCAGGTCCATGGGCTCCTCCCGCAGCTATATCATACTAAGTTTCATGGGTCCAGTGAATTAGCTATCAAAACAGACAGACATTCAGTTATTTGTATTAGCTTCAAAATAGAAATGATAACCTAATTAGACAAAACATGTTTATGACTGATATAGTAACATAATTATATAAACTGAACATATTTTACAAAGTAAAGAAGCTTCTTATCTAAGAATTGTATTTACCTACAAATGTTTAACTAATTAATTATTATTATTGATATGTTAATATTAATTCATTTAATAATAATCAATTAAACAGCTCTTTTCCAAGTCGTAAGCTTGGTCATACTGTTTAGCGACAGTTGCGTGTTTCGTTCAGAATCAGAGAAGACAAAGAATTCAGTCTGTGTCTGTGCTAACAAAAAATTCCTTAGTTCCATCATCGTCGTCATTTCAGCTGTAGGACGTCCAGTGCTGGACATAGACCTCCTGCATAATAATCCAATAGGAGACTGGTCAGAAAACAGGCATTTATAGTATCCCATAACACAAAAAGTTTTTAGCAGTGGGTATTTACTGCTAAAAACTTTTTGTGTTATGGAATTTTACCACAGTGAAGTAATTTTTATTAGTAGCAGGGCACATTGCATTTCAGTTATAAATTGGAAAACCCATCTGTCGACAGCATAAACCACCTCTTACTTACCACAGTGAGATAACGGCAAGTGTGCAGAGTAAGGGTTGCCAGATCCTATTCTCCCTTGTCCTTAATCCTACTACGGTCAGTAGTTCTCTTGCAACACCTATGGCGTTGCTTGAGTTGATAGGCGACACTAGCTGCTTACCATCAAATGTAGCGTCAGCCTGCCTGCCGACCTTTACATTAAAAAAAGTCTTTGTATCTCATAAAACTTATCAAATATATAAAATTCTCGTGTCATAGTGTTTGTAACAAAACTCCTCCGAAACGGCTGGATTTTTTTTGTATATTTGGTAGGTATGAGAATAGGTCGTAAAGTATTTTTCACCCTCCTACCCCCACCCCCCATTTTCAAATCGCGATTTTAGTATTTTTGTATGAAGAATATTCAAATAATTTAATTCTGTGACGTGAAGTGACGCGTCACTTTAACGTATTGGTTGAAAATAAAATTGGGTCCCGATAGGTGGTGCCTATTTTAGGGTTCTGGTAGGGCAACGTCTGCTGGGTCAGCTAGTATTCATAAAAAATATCGTTTGCACTATCTAAGTACTTACCAATGCCAACCCATTCGCGTCTTATAATTCTTTTGTCAAGGAATGTCATAGACAGCACAGCAACAAAGATAATTATAGAACCCCTTAGCATTTGAAAGCTACTTGGATACGTAAGTATGAGTCCAATGTACATTATCGACGTGCCAACCTGAAATTAAATTAACAACTATAGAAACAAAGAAACCGTAAACCATGAATGTACTTTAATGAAATACAAAGTAAATTGTTTAATTTCGTTCTAATTGTGAAGATATGTATTTGTTTATTTGAAAATTATGTTGGTAAATGGTGCTTAAACTGTAAAAAATATATTGGTCCTAACATAGTATGTATTTTCAAATAAACTTTCTAACTTCCCTTAAAGACATAATAAATTGGCTGTACCTCAAACAAGGCTAAAGAAATCAATAAATATTTGGCTAATATTATAAGGTCCCCAACACATATCTTCCTACCATTATAAATTATCTTCAAACGGCTCATATAACGATTATATGACTGATAGAGCTGTTTGGGACTGCTGATTATTTTATTCACTGTATGCTTGTATTGTATAATTAACTAGCGATCCGCCCCCGGCTTCGCCCGGCGTGCAATTTTTATATATATGAACATTCCCCGTTTATCCCTATTTCCATTAGTGAAAACCGAATTAAAATCGGTCAACCCGTTCACGCGTGATGCCGTGACCAAGGGAAATGGGAATTCATTTTTATATATATAAGATTATAGCTAAAAAGAGCTATAATCTTAACATAGAAACATTCTAAAGTGAAGGTAAATGCAAATGATTTGACCATTTCAAGGGAGGGGACCAATTAATCCTATCCAATAAATATTTTTTTGGATAGGATTAAATTTAAAGAAAGGATACACAATTAAATAACCAATATAACATTACTAAAAGCAACACTTTATCTATCTTTTAAAAGTTTTAAATATTTAACTTGCCAAATCGAGCATTGCAGCCGGCATCAGTATGAATGGGTTAATGTGTTGGTTGCCCTGTGTTAAGGAGTTTGTGTTCCTCGAACTGTACTGTAAAACCTTGAAGGTCAACAAGCACAACGTTTCACCCATAAACATGGCAGCAGACTGTAAAAAAAAGTTCAGTTACCAATAGTTACACCTTAAAATCTCATATTTTTTACGTTAACTTTTGTTAGTTTGGAACAGGATAGATTTTAAATATAATCAAGCTTTTCAAACAAATTAATAAGTCAATAAAGAAAATTATAATTATTATAGTAACTTACCTGAACAAAGGGATGATGGAAAGTTCTTATGTTGCCATCGGAGCCCTTAGATTCAATAGTGTCAGCCCATTTTACACTGAGAGTATTCAAAGAGCCCGTAATGATCAGTAGTAGAGCTAAAAACTTGTGATAAGCTGTCCAATTAGCCATATTCTGTAACAATGATCCCTTAAACCTCCTTTTATACCAATCACTTTTCTTATGACTCGATTGTGTTGTAAAATAAACAAACTGCATGACTGATGATGTTATTTTTGTTTATAGGCCCCTCCTACCATCAAATAGTACACCATCAGGCAGCATAGAGATTTTTAAAATAAAAGAAATTTGAAAATGTTCTTTGAATCTTGAATTTGCCATGTGTCAAACAAAAAATAAATAAAAATAATTAAAAAACGGAATTATATGCAAACGGGCTCATGCATTTCGACTGCTTTTTCAAATAATTAATCTGATTTATTTTTGTAAGTCACCACAAACTCACCACACCAATATCCCCCCCTCCGCCCACACCAATAATAGCCATATATATACAATCAAGCAAATTGAATGGTGCATGATACAAGATGAAATACATATATAGTGTCCAATCATATCATGCCAATTGGACATTATGCCCGGTTTATATATCCATAAGTACAGTAGAAGTTAGCTTGCCTCGTTGGCAAATAAAGTTAATTGTCGTTTGAACGGCAAAAGCGAGTTAAGTATAAGTTGTTGATTAAGTAGAGTTGAATTATTTTACAGCGAGTCCAGTGCAAAGTCACGTCTCTCTTTCGCGTCACCCGCACCCTGCCAACTTAACACGTCATGTTTTTTTTGTTAGTGTAAAAATTAAGAGGTCAAATAAAATCACCTTTGTATTTGTACAAAAATACCTCAAACATGAGTGTTTGTTTAACTCAAAACGCAATAATCACAGCAATAATCTGGTCAGTATTAAAATTTATGATCATAACTGATTTTGGGCCGAAGAGTCTCCCTCGAAAATAAAAGATCGACACAGTCAGAAATTAAAAAATTAATGAATCTACTAAAATTGCAACAGGAATGGTTACATAAACGAATCTGAAATGGTACACATTTTATCATAATGTTATTATAACATGTAAATTAGTATTAAGTAATTCAAGGTAAATTTTTCTGGATTGTATCGAGTAAAACAACCGCTGACACGACTAGTCACCTTCTTGGTTAGGCAACTTATGACTACTGACATGCCTTTTTTTTAATGTTAAGGTCGGCAGACAGGCTGACGATCCAATTGATGGTAAATGCCTACCTATACCGTCGCCTATAACACAAGCAACGCCACCGGTGCTGCAAGTGCGCTGCCGAATACAGTACGATTAGTATGAGGGATTGGGAATGGTTAGGGAAATGGGCTCGAGCATCCCTTATTCACACAGCGAAACACAACAGCACAAGTGCCGTTATTTAACGGTGGTCTTAGGGGGTGGTCACTGTCGCCAGACGGGCTGTACAAATGACTGCGAAACGCCATTGCCACTACTTTGCAGATTCAGACTGAGCCTAGTTGGAATCGAGCCCGGAAGACCTAGAACAGAGCGTTAAGGCAAGTACCCTAACCACATATCCAATAAGCTCCTACATTTGTCTACATACAATTGTCCTACGTTTCAACGCTACTTATTACTGATTTCTTAATTCTTCAAAAACTACTGTACTTATTGAAATTTAAACCGGATTGGTTGGTTAGGTTATGATTAGGCTGGCATTAGAAAAAGTAACAAATGTGAAGGTACATACAAATTATTATAAAAATGGAAAAAAAGTCTTATTATTTTGACCAAAAATCGTAAATGAGCGTATATTAAATATTTTTTCAAAAAAACAATTTATACATGTTGTAGGTACTTATGTTACCGAAGTCAAAAAAAATAGTTTTCAGAATTGTTGTCTGTTTGTCTTTGCGTTTGTTCGCGTTAATCTCTGAAACGGCTTAACCGATTTGAATGCGGTTTTCACTTATGTACATATAGCAAGCTTCCCGTATCTTGTCTTTGTTTCGATCCAATCGGTTTACAAACAAAAAAGTTACGCGCTATACCGAATACCACGCGTACGGAGTTGCTGGCTTTGCTAGTGTTAAAAAAAATCTATCTTTAAAAATTGTAGGAATTAGATGATATTTTAATTAATTATTCAAATTTTATTTACAGAATACCAACTAACTATTAATGGATCTGTCTTTAGTCAAGAATTACAATGAAAAATATAGTGATAATTTTATTAAATGCATATAATTTATTTTATTAAATACATTGAAAAGAATATGAATTCAAAAGAATTCATTACGTATTATTTGTACCCAATGAATACATAACATGAGAAACGGTAGTGTTGAAGAGTTGAATTTTATTTCTGAAATTGTCTTTGGTAAAATATAGAATTAAGAATGTTTTTAAAATTTGAAAAGGTGATGAGTGATGACAAAAAGAATTATTATGTGAAAAGATTTTATGCGGTAACTCTGTAGAAATGGACAGTGCATTGAAAGCTCAAAAAAATGCATTAAAGCTCCAGATCTTACTTACCCTTGCCATGCATGTATATAAAGGAAATGTTTATATTTGTAAGAAATCATCTAGAATACTATAAAAAAATAGTGACATGAGTAAAGCAATCACACAACAATCCAACAAATTATACATGTCAAATGCTAAACTTCACATATATAAGGAAATTGTTCTCTGTATGTCAATATGTATATATAATAAATTGTCAGATGTCTTCAAAAGTGTCCCCATAAATTTAATGAATAGAAAGATGTCCCAATGGTTAATGGAAAAATGTTTTTACAGCCTTAAGGAATATTTTAATGACAAGACAAAATAACTAATTTAATGTTATAATGTAGTCGGGGTCGGAAAACCTTAGTTATCAAGTCGTAGACTCTTAGTATCTTTTGAAACTAAAGCACTAAGCAGACATCTAACCGACCTGGTGTAATCAAATATCTACTTTAAGGTGACAACCCTTTTCTTATTCTGACTTTACCTAATTAATTCATAGTGTATTGCAATTTATTTTTGCAAATTTCTGTATTAATTTTATAATTGTGTTTTTTTTTTAATTATACATTTGCACGCCTTAAGGGCAGGATATAGCGACCAATTTAATAATGTAAAATACATATAGATATGTTCTTTAAACATGCATGAAGTAAATTAACTATTATTATTATTATTATTATACTACATATTTTATTTATTTTTCTTAGTTTTAAATTTTTTACAATATAAATATAAAAACAATAAATATTATAAAAAAACTAATTATTATTATTACTATTAGTTAGTGTATTATTATTATTAGTTATTGTGATTAGTGATAGTGATTAGTGATGTGTTAAATTATGGTTTTTAAGAAAGCAATATGTCCACATTAATGTAAATGAAATAAGAAATTTTAATGTATTTTATTTGATGAAAAACTAAAACGGATCCCAGAAATATGAAGGTTAGATATTACAAAAGTTTCCTATAAGCGATCATAGTCCCAGGACGCATCACTGCAAATAATGCAAATAATTTTATAAAATAGTAATATTGATTGATAGTAATATTGAAAAGGTTGGATTTATTATTCAAAAGTGCTTATGATTGCACAAAATTTGAAAAGATTTTGAAGAAGAAAGTGATTAATTACGTAGAGAGTGTAAAAAATGTTTTTTTTATATATGGTTTTTTAAGAAATTATTATGTGCACATTATTATAAATGAAATAAGGAAAATTATAGTAATTGATCTGATGAAAATCTAAAACGGATCCCAAAAAAATGAAAGTTTAGAGAGATGATACGTGTTAACAAACATGATTCCAGACAAAGAGATTTTGTGAGTGCATTCACTATTATAGTTTGTACAAATCAACAGTCATTATTTGAAATAGGTTATTTTATTACTTGCTACTTCTCGTAGGTCTGATAAGCTGGTCACTAAGTCAACTCCACTAAGTCAGCAAATACAAATAATTCGAAATATGAATAGAACTTGAAAAATATGAATACATAACGATGGATATAAACACAAAATGAAATGATACTTACCAAAGGGTTTTATTTAATATACCACGTAGGAAGGAGGAAACTCACAAATAAAGAATTTAATAGATACAATACAATGTAGTTTACAAACACTACTACCATAGACTATTATGTGACTACTACTGACTGACCGACCGACTGACCACAGACTATCATAGATGCTATAGCCGACTGACTGACTGTGCGTGCACCACAAATATAAGGTCTTTGCCACAAACTACATAGAAGATACCACAGAACACTATTATTCCAAGAGACTCGCACTATGCACTGTGCACCAGTTATTTTTCTATGCTGTGCACTACTACAAGACTACATGCCTAGTGTTGCCAGGAGGATTTAAAAGAGGTTTCTTTGATTTTTTTTTCTCTGTTATAAAAGTTTACCAATCGTGTAGGTAATCCAACTGACAAAATGAAGTCCAGTAACATGAAGAAACATATTACCAAACACCACTTTCATATGTTTTGTCATTACTGAGAAAAATCTAAATCCCTGCCACCAAAATTTCCAATTCATCGCCTTAAAATTATACACGTTTTGAATGTAATTTTACCCGCGGAAACGGGGTGTTTTCGATTAACGAGAATTCCGAATTCTTAGTAACAAGGTTTAGTACTAGATGTTGCTATTAAATTCTAGAAATACAAAAATTTCAATGCCACTATAAATACCTTTCCCTAAACATACATATAAAGCCCCTAAAAAAAAACTCTAAATTTGGGGGGGAAACCCCTAAATTGAAATCCTTGTTTAAGTTAGATACATAGTACGGTACACCCACGGACAAAACATGCTTGAATTCGCATATCTCGCATTTCATTTCACTCAACAAATCTTGAATCGGCTATGATGACTTGAAATCTGAAATAAAATCCCACCAAAAACATTCCGTAAAAAACTAGCTAAGTCTTGATGGAGCTGCTTATTTATCTCTAAAAAGTAATGAAATCTAGACAAAGTCTTGCCAACTCTAAGGTTCCTTACTGCGATTTCTTTATTATTATAGTTAATGTTGTGTGACTTGGCCGTTGAAGGGTACACAAGGGTACAAAACCAGGTGCTCCATGACACCATTGCACCAATCTGTCGCCTTACCATATCTCTAATACAGCTGAGACCAGCTGAGGGTTCTTAATCAGATACTTCAGACCTTCGATTTTTGACATCAAATGAAGCGGCTCACCAAGTTGAATATTTTTTGTAAGTCGGTATGTCGATCTCTAATAGTTTGGTTGGGCTCTTGTGTTTTCTAATCAGGGTCACCAGGTACTCCAGATCTTCGATTATCCTAGTTTTTATAGTTTTCCCTTTATGTGGCTATTAAACCCTAACTCTGTACCAAATTTCAGCTCTCTGAGTTTATGGGAAGTACTAGTTCTATTCTGATGATCATGAGGGAGTGAGTGAGTGAGTTAGTGAGTGTCATAAATGCGAAACTTTGCTTTCGCTTAACTTCGGAACTAAATGACCTACAGACTTGAAATTTTGGATTTTAAGTATGTATGTGATTATAGCTTACTGGATGACGAAAATTTCTGCGTTGTGGTCTTATCCAGAGGTTCTCAATTAGGGGCCTGAAAATGCGGCGAAATGGTTCCAGTAAAGGATGGTACGGCAGTGTTTGCTTTTGCTTCGCGCTCGACTCGGCGGGGGCACTGCCGTGATAAACTATTTACTAACTAAACGAATTAAAAATTAAAAATAAAGCATTATTATTATTTTTATTTTTATTGCTCATTTTAACTCGTCTCCCCCTCCAAAAGCCAAAAATAAAAGGGAGACGGTGTACCCCCGACAGAAACAAAGTCGGTCGGGGTTCAGGGCGACAAGGACAGAAACCGACACGCTCTCCTGGCCGTATCGAGCAGCGCCGCTCTCTGCATCTGGCCCGGGATTATTGTTATTATTATTATTATTATTATTTATTTCATATTTAAGAGCTATCCTTAATATCTTAATTACTTAAGGCAAGGACTAACATCAGATCGAACACAATTTTTACCGAAATGTGCGCAACCTAATAACATACGGATTAAGGTGCAATATTCCACAACTAATTTTTGTAACTTCTCGGAGATGACCAAACAGATTTAAAATTGGCAGTTTTTTCTTAAATATTGTGTAAAATTATTATTATAATTATTTAGTACAGAACTTAAATTAATGCTCTGTATTTTTATCTAAATTTTTATTTTACTCTAACAAGTAAATTAGGTGACTAAAATAAAGCTTTTCCGCTAAGTTTACAAGAGCTCTTCAAAACTTCTAAACATTTGAATTTAGAATTCCAATTGAATAGAAAAGCGAGTCCAATTAATATTTGTACGAGAGTATTTAATCTTCTTATATATAAAAATGAATCCCTATTTCTCCTGGTCACGGCATCATGCGTGAACGGGTAGACCGATTTTGATTCGGTTTTCGCTAATGAAAAGAGGGATGAGCGGGGAATGTTTTAGGGTATATAAAAATTGCACGCCGGGCGAAGCCGGGGGCGGGCCGCTAGTGATTTATACAAGTAGGTATTTAGAATATCTTTGCCTTTATGGATTATTCTATATTCAAACGAGCAATTTTCATTAAAATCAACTTCACAGTGGCGTAACAATAGAGTGGCCACCCAGCTAGAGACCCCCTATACAGTAGGACCCTAACATTTATTACAAAATTTAAAAAAATCAATTTAACTCAAGATCATTCAAGAATTATACAAATAAATTATCAAGATTAGAAGTTATTTTCTAAAAAAAAATATCGTTCTGCTTTAGATATTTGGGGGCGCGAGTTAGCGACGCTCCGGAAATCGGCGTTTTCTGTTTTTTTTTTTGTAAGTAAAAAAGGTCTTCTTCTTGCCTATTCCATTATTGTTCGGTGCTACAGATAACTTAAGATTTAATTCTTACCTTAAATTGAACGTTATTTGAGATAATTACTTCCTTAGTGGCCACTAAGGAAATATTTTTTCTGCTGGTATCTATTTACATCCTGCTAAAAAATATTATTAATGTAAATGTTTGTGAGGATAGATGTGTGGATGCATGATTGCTTCCACACAGATAGTTTATTAACTGGATTAACAGATAAGATACTTTCTATCCTGGGAAAATGTTAGGTTTCCTAGGGATCTTTTAAAGATTTAAATACTGGGTGCCACCGTAGTTACAGCGATAAACAAAAAGATTGAATATATAGAATATGTTTATAGAGAGGGCATTGGAAATTTTTTCCTACAGAAATTGATCCTGATCGCCATGGCGCAGCTAAATAGCCTTGTAAATTTGGCGATTTTGTACCACGTGGTTCTAAATGTCTTAGCCGATCTTTGGCGATAAAGATGTCGGGCGTTTTAATGCTCATATTTTTATTTATTTATTTATTTATTTATTACACGTGAAATACACGTCTCGCAATTTTGTATAGAACTAGAAAAGAAAACCTTTTCTAGAAAACGACTAAAAATAAATAAAAAATAATTTTACTTTGTTATATTTTCAGTATAATTTACAATTAATTACAAGCTTAATTACACACTTTATTAGTGGATGCAAATTTTAACAGGGAATAATAGTTCTCTAACTCCCGAACTTGGTTGAACACCTGAGGCTCTAGTATGAGTTTACGATACTACACCAATACTACACTCGCTAGCGAGAACGTAAAACTTTTGTATGGGAAATCGTGAACTGTCAATGTCAAATTATCAATTTTCCATATAAATGTTTTACGCTCTCGCTAGCGAATGTAGTATCGTAAACTCATGCTAGAGCCACTGTATCTCTGAAGAAAGTGCACACAACCGTGGTGCTTACAATCACAACTAAAAACTGTTCGTCTATGGGATCAAGTTATGATGTCAAACTTTATCAAAAATAAAATAAAACTGAACTGAACTGAATTGAAAAATAAATGTACCCTAAATTAAAAACGTAAACCTAAACCTAAATGTCATTAATTAAATTAATGAAAGTAGATAATAATTCATTAATTTCTTTTTAAATATAGTTTTATTTTGCTCTTGGACAATGTCTTCCGGCAAACTATTTATCAACACACACACACACACATAACACACACACACACACCACACTTATTTATATTTAAATATATTTATTTATAATATTTATACTCTTGCATCACATAAAATTTAAAATTTAGAATTAGAAATTTAGAATTTTAAATTAAATTTTAAAGAATTTAGAATTATATAGGTACTAAATTCTTTGAAATAGATTTATAATATGGGAAAGGTTGCTGGCCCCTGAGATACAGGGACTTGCCTAGTTCGGGTTTCAGTCATTCATTGGCATACATATTGTGCAAGTATATAATGTAATTGGCGATTATAGTTGTGAGTATGTATAAATATTGTAATTTGTGTACTAAATGTCGTAGTTTTGCATTTTTTGTGAAATAAAAATTTATTTATTATTATTATTATTATTATTATTTTCTCAGGTGTTATATTTTTTATTTTTCAACGCGGATGAAAGCGTGGGTACCAGGTAGTTACACATAATAATCTATACTTTTTTTAAATCGTTTGTCCTGACTGACTATCGATGCACAGCCAAAAGCTGAAATGTGGAACATCGTAGCTTGAAGCATCCGCTAAGCAAGGATTTTTGAAAATCTCAACTCCTTCCGAAGTAAATTTAAAATTACTTTAAGTAATTTATGATTTTTAAGTAATTTAATAAGTTGATGCCGTAAAGCTATATATTTATAAAAGAAAGTAGCTGTCTGCCTCGCTCAGTTTTCCGCTAACTACTTCTAACTCGTATTTAACTGATTTTGATAGGGTTTTCACTAACAGAAAAAGAGACAATCGAGGAAGGCTTGTTTGTTGCATCCGTGCGAAACCGAAGCGGGTCATTGGAAGGTATAATAATATTATGATAATAATGGAAGTTGTGAAAGCAATACTCAAATAAAAACAATTATTGATTAAATTTCAATTTATTGTTATTTAAATGGTACATTAACATTTATGCTTCATTAATATTACCTACGCCTATTGTACCCATTTAAGAGTCTAGCAACATATCAATATTGATAAAAAAATTAATACAATATGTATATTAAAATTGAGATTTTCATTAAATTGAGAAGCACACCAAACTTTTAAAGATAGTACAATAGTCGAGTAATGATTAATATGTCATTACTATATCTTGGTGATTCATGGTGAAAATTATTCTAACTTTTGGAAATAATTATAAATGTGGACAAGTTTACATAAAATAAAAATAAATAAAAAGACGTCTACTTTAAGAGTAGATAGGTTTTTAAAAAATCCTTTTAAAAAGACTTAATGCGCGATTTCAAAGTTTTTACTTAGAATATATCATAACTTATAACACTTAGAGATGAATTAAGTAATTGCTCGTTAATTCTACATAATATTTACTTATGTTAATAATAATTTTTATATTAACTACTTATTATTACAAATAAATATTTCAAATTACGATACACTCGTGTGGAAATATTAAACCTCTCATCGGGCCTGTGGGACAAGCTGAAAAATAAGAAACATTTTATACATTAATATACCAACTCTTGAATTAGACTATTATTATACCTACCTAGTCCAGCCATAAGTTCTGTTACAAATGATACTTATAAATCATATTTTTTAAGTCTCAGCAAAAAAAAAATTCTATTCAAAATGGCCACCTTTAGCTTTGATACAGGCCTTTAATCTGTTTGGCCACGAATCTATGGATTTACGGACTGTTCCATAGGAAATTTAGCCTCTGCTTGCTCCAGAGCTTTCTTAAGAGACTCAATGTCGGCGTGTCGTTTCAACACAAGTATTTAATTTTGAACAAAATTGCCGTTGACATAACTTGATTTCAATCAATATCATTGATATAATAGTTTTAAAATAACTCCACAACCAAATAATAATCAAGTAACACGCGCGGTCGAGAGGGGGGAGTCGGATGCTTACGGAATGGTTGTGTTCAGCGAACTGCTTTTTAAAATATTTTTTTACGATATCTCATTGTATAATAATACTTACATTAATAAAATGCCTAGAAAAATAACTCAGCTTTCTCGGCAGTCTGCTATAGCAAAACGGGTGCGACTTTTGTCTATAATACGTATACAATCGTTGTTTGCTTATTATGCTTTTGTGCACGCTAATCTCAGAAACGGCTTAACCGATTGGAATGCGGTTTTCACTGATGTATTGTAGCAAGATTTCGGTAATTCATAGCAAGTTTCCGGTTATATGTAGTGTATATTTCAATCCAATCTGTTTACAAACAAAAAACAGTACGAAGTTGCGAGCTCAGCTAGTTTGATAATAAACACGAAAAAAAGTAAGTGAAATGGCGAGAAATCAAAAGAAATTTTAAACCTAATAAGCGCTTTCCAAATTCAAAATGAATAAAGAGTTGAAAAAAGAAAATAGTCTTTATGTAACAGTATTTATGGCCAGACTAGTTATAACAGAACAGGCTATTGTGTTTCGTTATACAATAATTTCGTTATCCGCCTCTATCTCAAGAAACGGATGTATCTTATATCTTATTAATTTATAACGAACGTTGAGTGTACATAAAGTTAATTAATATTAAATTGTTATAAAACCTGTTTAATGTTTTTTAAGAGAAAAGAGCGACAGACAGGCTGACGGTTAATTTGAAGGAAGTGGGTTACAGTCGCGTATAAACACAAATAAATCTAGTAGAATGCGCTATCGGGACCTAAGACTACCGCCCATCATACTTCTACTTTGTACTTCTACTTTCGGGTATGCCTAGGCTAGCCTAGATAGCCTAGGCCTAGGCCAGTCGTGTTACAACGTCACCGCGATCCCTGCCCATCTACCGCGCTAGAAAATCGTTGCGTTTTATTCGGTAAAAGTCCGACATAACTCGCCAACACCCTCTACGCTTATGCGTGTCAATGAGGATTTGAAAAAAGAAGTACAAGTGTGCTGGCAACCCTGAAGAGATGAACAGAAACATAAGGGGAGGAAAGAATTAGGTACAGACAATTGACTCTGTCATCCATTACTTAATTTTTTTAACGGTGGTCTTCTTTCTGTAAGGGGATGGTTACTGTCAAAAGACGAACTGTGAGTTTATGATTACGTGCGGAATACAGTGTGCCCTGGGGTGTGTTCCAGCACTCCTTCGGCCAAGGCTAGTCTATAAAATTTGATCATACCCATTTCGGTAGGCAGAGCGTAATTAGCTCTAACAGATCGGCTGGAACGGCCAGATGATGCGAATAGCCAGATGAAGCGGCCAGAATGATCATTTCTTGTCCAGATCAAATTATGCTCGAATGGAGTGTTGAAAAGGCGGGTATCCGTGGTTAGAGGAAAATTAGCCTTGGCCGAAGGAGTGCTGCCGGTAAAGAAATAGGGGATCGGACAGTAATCAGATTAAAATCTAAAATGTACTTAGAAAGAAAATATATTATTTTTTACGATTATTTATCGAATAATAATTTAATATAATTCATTTAAATATTTTTAAATGAAGAAATAAAATTTTATTATTTACAATATTTTTAATCTACACTGAAACACCAATCACAGTGCGTGACGTCATTTGTGGGCAATCATTGTCTTATGCCAATGCAGCTGTTTTGTTATGATATGACCACAAATGACGTTACGCGCTCTCAGATGAACTATCGTGGCGTTTTGGCGGCATTTTCAAACAAACAATATTAAAACAAGATTTTGAGTACCTAAAAGGCCATAAATAAATAAAATAGTATTTTTTATGGGAATAAATATCCATGAAGATTAATTTAAAACACTTTCTGAAAATTTGTCCCATCCCCTATTAGCGATTACATTTATCGTATATTTATTTATGTTTATATAACACAATGCTATAGGTCTTGTTTTATTTAAAACAATCACTATTACCATAAATTGGTCTTTATTACATTGAATATCAATTTGGTATTCAATCGAGAGAAGTTAGTACTTACTTAATTTTACCACTTAGTACTTACTACTACTTACTATTTACTTATCATAAATGCTAAATGTGTTGCTAAACACAAAACTCGAGAAAAGTCGCCATGATTTTTTTTGTTGTTTAAATATGACATCAGCTGTCACAGTCCAATAGCATTTGATAGATCGATGTCTCTCGCATCAGTTAGTTACAAATAAAAGAAAATTCAGTAAATAATTACCTTTTTCACAACGTTGCCCATAAAATCCAGTACCCTCGCATTTACAAGTGAACCCGGGGTCTTGAATAGTTTGTATACAAATACCTCTCAAGCATGGCATCAGCGAACAAACGTTGGAACTTCTTTCTGCAAAATGACAAAAAAAGTAGTTTGGTTATATTTAGTCCAGGAAAATTTAATAACAAATAAAAATTTGAGTTCCACGGGGGGCATTTTTGAAATAAGTTTCTAGAAAATAAGAAATATCGATGGCAGAAAGAAATTTTCGAACCATTCTGTAGATGTATAAAAAAAAATAGATATTTTTTCCAAATTTAATTTATTTATTTTTTTATAAAATAAAAATTAACAGTGTTTTTTTTTCATATATTAATATATTTTTTTTACAGGGTGAAATCGAAAATTTCTTTCGCCCATCGATATTTCGTATCTTCTAGAAACCTTTTAAAACGGCCCCCTGAGGAAATGAAATTTTGATTTTTTAGTAAATTTTCCTGGACTATGTTATCAGTTTTAAATATAAATGAAAAATTGGAACTTTTCCGGGATAGGAATCTGCCATACATTTAGTATATCTTTATAATTATGGGTATATTGACGAACAGGCAGACAACCAAAATTATCCTCACCAAGGGATTAACAGTGGTGCCAGCCATCATTCTAAATGGGGCTTAGAATAATCTTTCTAAACAACAGAAAAATAGGATAAAAGATGAGCGATAAGGTGAGGATAGAAAATAATCCCGATTACCTCTAAGAGCATTGAGACAGGCCCTCCTCGTTCGGTAAATGTATTCAGTTTTGCAACCGTATCCGCAAGTACAAGATGTTCCTGATATTTTACAACCATTCTGTGCTTGGTCCGGTTCACATGTTCTAACGGTTACTAGAAAAAAAGAAAAAAAAAATTATATATGAAACAAGCGGAACCAGTATACCTTGTCCTGCGCGACTCTTGAAAACAGCCTAAAAACAACCTCGCAGACCCGATCGCAGCGCCACCTACCATTTTGTGAATCTAAACCATACAAAATATATTGAAAAACACAAAAAAATCATCAAAATTGGTTCAGCTGTTTAGGAGCAGTAACATACACACGTCCAGTAGAATTATTATTTATAAGAAATATAAAGGAAGATAATAACTAAAGTCTGGCTGAAAACATGGAACTAAAGTTTTTTCTTTAATTAGCTGGTAACCCCATTTCATTTCTTGTTAAAAACTGTAATTTTATATATGAAGACAAGACTGAATAGCGGCCCAAGAAAGCTTCATTTACTTTGATGATTAAATTCAAAAAGAACATTCTTATTCGATTCGATCATTGGTTATTACGGAATTGTCATTGTGATCGTAATTTGATCACAATGACAGTAAATGACCTGTGTATATACATTAAATATTAAAAAAAAAAACATATTGTAAATGTTGTCCTACTTGTTACTGAAGTCAAAAAAATTGTTTTTACAATTTATCTCTGTTTGTATGTGCATTTGTGCACGCTAATCTCAGAAACGGCTTAACCGATTTAAATGAGGTTTTTACTGGTTTATTGTAGCAAGCTTCGCGTAACATTTATTGTTTGTTTCATTACAATCGGTTTTAATATACAAAAAAAAGTTACGCGCTATACCGAATTGCGGGCTCAGCTAGTTTGATACGACGTATTTCTTTTTGTAAAAATTACCAACAAATACTTAGTGAAATACTTTAATGCCAATGCGTAAATTAACGAAAAGTTAAAGTTACTTAAAGGATGCAACTAATAAATAAAAATTAAGTGTAGGTAAGCTTAAATGAATGTGTTTATTTTTAATTCTAGACCTTTTACTTATAAAAGCAACACAATTTATAGTTACTACTAGCTCAGCCCGGAATAGTGGCGCGCGCGCAATAAAAAATAAAAATATTTAAAATAATTTTATTTTTTATTTTCTAAAATAAAAGCTTCTTAAGTCACTTCTTATAATCTCAGCTATCTGCTGGTGAAAGCCCCGTTTACAATTCAGCCATTTCGGAGATTAGCCGGAACAAACAGACATTTCAATTTTATTTATTAGTATACATATCGCTTCAATGCTCATATAGGCTCGCTCGTAAACCATTTCCTTATGAAAAATCTTTCAAAACTCTTAACTGGCAAGCATCTTGCTGTACAAAATACATGTACCTAATAAAGCTGAAGAATTTGCTTATTTGTTTGAAAGCGGTAAACTCTGGATCTACTAGTTGGATTTATAAAAAAAACTTTTTGCCTTTGATAACCCAATAGGGGATCGGACAAATTTTCAGAAAGTGTTTTAAATTAATCTTCATGGATATTTATTCCCATAAAAAATACTATTTTATTTATTTATTTATAGCCTTTTAGGTACTCAAAATCATGTTTTAATATTGTTTGTTTGAAAATGCCGCCAAAACGCCACGATAGTTCATCTGAGAGCGCGTAACGTCATTTGTGGTCATATCATAACAAAACAGCTGCATTGGCATAATACGATGATTGCCCACAAATGACGTCACGCACTGTGATCGGTGTTTCAGTATAGATTAAAAATATTGTAAATAATAAAATTTTATTTCTTCATTTAAAAATATTTAAATGAATTATATTAAATTATCATTCGATAAATAATCGTAAAAAAAAAATATTTTGTTTCTAAGTACATTTTAGACTTTAATCTGATTACTGTCCGATCCCCTATTCTCGAGAAAAGTATTAGGCTATTTATTTATCAAGATGCTAGACTCTTAGAAGACGAGAAAAGATAGTCAGAAAGAACGCTAAGCGAAAAGCGCGTGAGAGCAGATAAGGGTCAGGAGTCAGGGGTCACCTGACGAGAAACGTGCATGACGTTGTCGATTTAAATTAAACGACGGGTGAAACCTTGGATAATTGCATAGATAACATATAATGGGATTAAAATATGAAACATATAGTGTACAAATAGTTATGTATGTTTCCCTTTAACTGTGATGATTAATTAATTAATTAATTACTAGACTAAGTCAGTAGATATAAATTCAAGAAGATATATCTAGGCAATCACAAAGTATCGTGTCATGATGCAACAGAGATATGTTTCGTTGTAGATATTGATGATATATTTACCGTATTTATAAACAAAAAGTATGAAATTTAATCAATAAAAAAAACAGGTATAGTAAATATTTTAAAAAGGAAACAAAAATAAGCGCGCGTCAGCTCATACGCACGACTCCTTCAAACGTAAAATCTTTACGATACCTAATTACCTAATTACTTTTTTCATATTATTTAGTTACATTCTGCATAATCAGATGTCATGTGTTCCAACGAAAGTTATGTTAGTTACGTTCGGTATACATAGATGTCACTACGTTTTATAAGTTCAAATAGATCATTTTTTTTTCGCTGCACCGACAGGTTATAACGCGCTATCGTTACCTTCCTCAACGCGGACTACACTTTTCATACAATATTTTGACGTTTATTATTTGAAGTCCAGGGTCAGCTCTCGCACAAATGTCAAAGTGACAGATAACGTAACGCTTTTTAGTTAAAGCTTGCATTAATTTTACTTCTCATAAAATTTCCTTGCCTGTGGCCTTTTATGAAAATCGATTCTTAAAGAGTAAATTCCAAAAAAAATTAACCTCCGTCTTCGCTTCGCTGTTGTGTTTATTTAAACAATATTTGTCCTTGTTTTTCAATTTATCATGAGATGCCTGAAATGTCGTAAAGTTCACTTGATTTCTAATGGTTTGCTTTGACAAGAAAGTTCTTCTAACAGTTGCAGTAACTAAAATATGTATTTCTCATTATCGATTTTACGTTGTATACCTCACTAAATATTCTTTCATAGTCACCATTACTGTGTGGTAAATTTCGCTAGTGTTTTGCAGTGATTCTCATCCAAAATTCGGCTGCTTCCCATGTTACGATTTCTATAATCATAGCCCTTGTCTCCAATTCGTAGCCTCCACTCTTCTACTCCATCGGTAATCCACACTGCGACAGATGGGTTCGGCCCACTGCCACTTCAACTTGCTTGGCTATGTCGACAATTTTGTTTCTTCTATGAATTTCAGAATTTCTGAACTTATCCACCAAAGAAACTCCCAGCATAGTCCGCTCCATAGCACGCTGAGCGACTTTGCACTTGTAGACTAGAAGACTGGAAGACGCACCGATTGTAGACCTTAGTCTTTAGACATTGCGGCAGTAGTAGTGAAAAGAGATGACGTAGATGAAGCAGACCAGCCCAGCTGTATTACGATGTCCAGGGTAGAAAATTTATTTACATTAGTGACCTCCACTCGTCATCAATTTTTTGAAGTTGGTTGAAGTGGTATCGTTTGGTTGGTTGTAATTGTAACAGTATCCTTGTGAATCGATTCAAAACAAAATTTAATTTTCGCGTATGAAAAATGAAGTGCTCGAATTACCGTATATTACGACAATTGCCGTTTTCAATGGCAACGTAACCCAACTGTGCGATGGAAAGCGAGGCTAAGCTTGCAATTGCATTATAAAGACGAATTTCAATATATTCCCAATAATTAGGTATATCATCAAATTGCATTACAGAATCCGTTCTCTGCGGATGTTTGTGTGGTGTGGGTACTCTTATCATTTATCATAAAAACAATGAAATTATGTTATTATGTTTAGGATGTTTTTTATCAAAGCTTCCGTTATAAGCGAGGTTTGCAATACTAATTATTTCATTTTAATTGTTTTTAATCTTACAAAATGCCTTGTTTAATACAAAATTCCAAGTTTCAATTTCCTTCCTCTCAAATATAAACTTGAAATTAACGATATTTGTTCCTTGATGAAAATTACAGTTGATTCAACTTTACTGACTTGTTGTCTTAAATGACATAAATTGTAGCATCGTCTTTTGCTGCATGCTCAAGTCCATACTTCCATACTATTATTGTAAATGTGAAAGTAACTCTCTCTGTCTGTCTGTTACCTTTTCACGCCTAAACCGCTGAACCGATCATCATGATATTTTGCATACACGTTGTCAGGGATGCAGGAGAGGACATAGGATCATCTAACGCCTGGCAAAGCTATAACTGCAATAAAGATGTTAGGCTTTACTTTGCCCATATATTTAGTCTGGTGTTATTATTTTATTTTTCAACGCGAGCGTAGCCGCGGGCACCAACTATTAATTCATATCTCATAAATGTTATCGGACGATCAGATATTGATCTATTGAAAAAATGCTTTCAATAGCTCTTTCAAACCTTTTCTATAAACTGAAACATTTTCATATTTGCTTCACTGCGCATGTTGTTTTCGTCCTTAAAAGATAAATTTTAACTTTTAAGTCCTTAAAAGTTGAAATTTATTATTCGGTATACGGAATTGTAATGTATCTGGGAATTTCTCTGATAAGTAAATAAATACACAGTTGAAGCGTATGTTCCTAAAATTTTCGAAAACTTTACAAGTTTTTTTTGTCATCCTAAACCTCGCTAACCTCGCAGTATTACTAGAAACCATAAATAAAGAATAAGAGCAAACTACAGCTTTCTCTAACCTACGAGCAAAACTTTCAGCCACAGCCCTTCATTTTATATTTTTTTTTTATTATTTTTTTTTTTTCAAAGTTTATTTACATTTAATTACAGTATTCATGTGCCATTTTGTTCGAAGACTTTTTGCCATCTTGTAGGTAGTGTCAAGATCCCGTTGCTGTAGAAGTGCTCTCTTTATGTTAACCTGACACTGCCTAAAGAATTCTGAAGAGACCGAAACAGGTGGAAATCTGAAGGTGCAAAACCGGGGTATATGACGGATGCATTAACACCTCCCAGCCAAACTTTAATTTTTGCTGAGTGGCTAAAAATGTGTGTTGTCGCGTGATGAAAGACCACACCATTTCTATTGATCAATTCCGGCCGCTTTCTCTTAACTTCTTGCTTTATTCTCATCAGTTGTTGGCAGTAGAGATCCCAATCGATGGTTCTGCCCGGCGGTAAAAGCTCATAATGAACATGTCTTTCCAATCCAACAATACACACCGCATCACCTTATTAGGAGTTAACCCGGGTTTTGGCACAGTCTGTGAAGGACCAACCTTTGACCAACGACCTTCTTCGCACTTTCTTGTCTTACATGATCCACCTTTCATAACCAGTTACCAATATCTTTAAAAACGGTTCGGTTTCATCACGTCTTAATAAAGAATGGCAAATGAGTACACGATTCATAAGGTTTCTTTCAGTGAGCTCATGTGGCACCCAAAATATAGAGCTTTTTTGGTTACCCAGCTTTTGCAAATGGGTCAAAGCGTTTTGTGGTCAATTCCCAGTTCTTCGGCTATGTCGTAAATACTGATATGCCGATCTTGCTCCACTGAATGGCGTCCATTTTATTTGTAACCAGAGCGAGGTGCATATTTGGCATCAAAATTCCGGGATTAAAAACGCTAAAACCAACTTTGTGCTACTCTTACTGACACTGCATTAGGTTCATAAACCTCACAAATTTTTTTCGCGGTTTTCTTTGCATTTTTTCCTTTTTTGTAATAAAATTTTAAAACGTATCAAATTTCTTCATTAGATTCACTCATTTTGACAGAAAAAAAAGCAAATGAAAATAGCTATAAAGAAAATTTTATTAATTTATTTCTTTTTTTGAAATGTAACCTTTTTAATGTCATCAAAACCAGCCTACAAATAGTACGGCCAAAGAGATTTTTTTACAAGTTTGTACACTTGTCCCCGACCTAATATTTTTAAAATTAAAAATATTAAAAATATTATATTAAAAATATAGACATAAAAGCGAATGTATTGTCTAAAATTGTCTAAATAATTGAATTGGATAGGTAGTTTTAGATATGAATTAATTACTTGCATTTTTCGTGATGCTTTTTTTACATTCGTGAAGAACATGTGTACACTGTGCATTTTTTGATTAATTAAATAATCATTAGAATTTCAGTATAAGTAACCATAAAACATTAGCACCCATTATTATTTTCACGTTAAAAAATTCAAACATTGGCCATAAGATCGCAAGTGATATTTGAGCCCTACCATTACACACATTTAAAATATTGGTGTTGAATATGTTGAACTCATATAGCAAATTGGTGTTGAATAGACTAATTAGGAGGTTCCGAACTAGCAACTGACACGGGTATTGTTAGATACTGAAATTTACTCTAATGCAATAGAGATTTTTTTTTACCTTACTTTTTTGTCTGTCTGTTTGTAGTGCCTAATCAGAAAAGGCAAAACTCGTTTTGACGCGATTTTATTGCTAAATAAAAAAAAATCTTAGGGAATTTTGTCCCGCATAAATTTGATCGCGCGCGTTCGCTAGTAGGTAATAAAATAAAATATGTACATTTTGTTTAAAAAAAAAATTCGCTCACGATAGCCTGTAAAGCTTGGCAGCGTTAACGCAAAATTTTCAAATAAACTTACGCAGTAGCGAGGCAAAAATGATGAGAACCAACATGGCGAGTTTGTAAGGGCGCATCGTCGCACGAGTTACTGCCGCTGACTACTGGCTAACTGCTCATATCACTTCCTTCAGCTTCCAATGTGAACGGCCTCTCCTATCGCCTCGTATCATTCGCCTCATGTACACAACGACCTCTCGATATAAGTGCGCGTTTTAATTTTGCATAACAAATTGTTAAGGGCTAGCACAGTTTTCAATACTCATACAAAATCTTAGTTGTTTTGTTAGAAACTTATTAAATTTACTGTTACAACCCAACGAAGACATTTATTCAAAATTTGCAAAAGATGGCGCTGAACAAGTTAACGTTATTTTTGTGTTTACCTTAACGGTATTACAATAGCCAATTGTAACAGAGAAAATATAAAACAGTCTACGAGGGCGCGCTTCTTAAAGTACTCAATAGTCTTCTAACAGATGATGCGGGCTTTCAAGGTTATCCTAAAGTGTATCCAAATTGAACTCGAAAGGAAGATTCGTCAATTTCGAAGCATTCTCCAAGACCGCACTCGAAGGAGTGCGGTCTTGGAGAATGCTGAAATAAATCGCGAAGTAGCAATCAAGAAAAACCTCACGCCACTATCTCTGACAAACGAGAACTGGCGTAAGATAGCACCAAAGACCATATATAGGAATACATGGGAGGGTGAGGAGCTGTATCAGGCGATTCTAAAAAGCCTTGAAAGGACCTGATGTCCCTTTCAGGGGAATGCTGTTTTTTTAAAAAAATAATTTGTACACGTTGTTCTTATGTTACCGAGGTCAAAAAAATAGTTTTTAGAATTTTTATCTGTTTGTCTGTGCGTTTGTGCACGCTAATCTCATAAATAGCTTAACCGAGTTGAATGGGGTTTTTACTGATGTATTGTGTAACAAGCGTCCCGTAACATTTAGTGTTTGTTTAATTCTAATCGGTTTACAAACAAATAGTTAACCGTTATACCGAATACCACGCGTACGAAGTTGCGGGCTCAGCTAGTACATAATAAAATGCACATAACTTATTTATAATAGAAAAGGGAGAGCCTGAGTAAAAACAAAGTTAGTTATGTAATTTTGGGTATTTTTTTATGTTAAGGACGATAGACAAGTTGACGGTCCAACTGGTGGTAGATGGTTACCGTCGTCTATAAACAAATAACACCTATGAAAGGTACGATGCCCACCCTAACAAGACCGTGGACAAAGTCAGAATAGAGGAATGGGATCTTGGTCTACTATCAAATCGGCTTTGGCCGATAGTTTCATGTGAAAACATTTTTTACACCACTTAAAGTAATAGTTGTATACCGTGGTCCCACTAGTCGGAAAGATGTTTTGAAGGACATACCATCGCTCAGGAGATACACTCATGCCCATAATCTCCGGTTGTGCTCATGTTTCTAACGGCGAGTATTGGCACAGTCATAACCAAGGAGCCAGGATAATTCATCAGCAACTTTATCGAGTCCAATTTGGGGTACTACAAATGTGTACCTATAAGTCCGTTCTTAAAAATAGTCACGCCACGCTCTACTGGGAGCGTTCCATATTCACGGACAGGGCTATTGTCGCCAATAATTTTGTCATAGTGGTTCGATCCCTATGCAGAATGATGCTTATTGACGTCATTGTATCACACGAGGAAGACCTCGTGAAAACATTGGTCAGTTTTTAAATTAATTCCTTTATCAAGTCGTAGATTTTTAGTACCTTTTGAAACTAAAGCACTAAGCAGACAACTAACAGACGTTTGAAACGAAATTTTGGCATGACTGATAATTGTCCTGGTGCAAGCAAATGTTGACTTTCAGGTGACGAACCTTTTCTTACCCTGACTTTACAAGTACCTATAGACTTGGCCCATGAATGGCCGTCACTTGGGATGTCGATTCGACAGACATTGTCCTGATAGTCGTTTCGACAAAACCTCAAGAGGCTCTCGCTAGACGACCAGATCAAGGTACAGATACAAAACGCGTTGGTTCTTGATACGTCTGGAGTTTTCTCACCCTGCAGCCCTAACCACTGGGAGGTTGGGTCCTTGACCCGCTAATAGCAACATAACAGCTATTAGCATAATGTTGATAATAAAACAGGTCACAAAACAGTTATATCGCATGTTTTATATGTGTGAACGATATGTTATATAACATTTGCGCGTGGATCACGTCATCATGATTTCTCACGGTGCGAACGAGACAATTTTGCAAATAACGTTCTTTATGTACAGTTTTATTTTAATATATTTTATGTTTACACTCTTGTTTTATGTTGCATGTTTTATATTATACAACAAAATTAAATAATAATAGTCATCCCGTTGTAGGGTAGTTATTTTTAACTATGTTTTACCTTTATATTTAAAATGTAGCAAATCGTAACAAATTCTATCTCCATCTTAAACAGTGATTCCAGACGGTCAGTTATCAACTAAAATTGTGATGATACAGTACATTATGAACTTTTCATTATCGTAACACTTTGTGTGACTATTGAATATGAAAAAGTAACCTATATTCTCTATACAATTCAAGTGATAAGTGGATTGTCACTATAAATTCAACCTATAAATATCTTAACTAACATTTAGTACATAAATGAGAAGGTGAGTTTGTTTGTTTATTTGTTACGGTTTCACACTTTGACTACTCGACCGATCATTGTGACCGATCTCGCCTTCTACTCACAATAAAAATGCCTCCAATGTCTTTTATCTTTTCTTTTATGAAATTATTCCTCAGACAGGCAAAAACGATTAAAACGGAGTGTTAGAGAGCGCTTTTGTGATATGGGAATGACAGAAAAAAACCTTTTTTTAAATCGCAAACAGACGCTTCTATCTGTTCACTTGTGTGGTGCTTATAAAAGTGCACTAATACAAAAGTAGACACAAAATAAACAGTCTATGAAATGGACTTATATATTATATAACATTTAATTACTAAAAGGAAACCTTAGACCAAAGATTAAAAAAATTGTAATGGACACTATTATTCTAGCAAACCTTACATAGGCTACCCAAACATGGAGATTCTCTAATTAAGTAAAAAATAAAGTTAAAACCTGCCAACGTGCTATGAAGAGAAGTTTACTGAAATTAAGAAAGATTCAGAAAATAAACAGTAAGGATATTAGGAATAAAACCAACATTACAGGCTTTAAGTCTTAAATGGAAGTGGACAGGCCATCTTGATACCAGGACCAAAGGTGGACATTGCAGTCAAGGAAATGGCCAGGCCTTACAGGAAAAAGACTTAAAGGTGGACCGCAAAAATTATCTTTAGAGGAAATTATTGGATTCGCAGGGATTGATTGAATTGATGTAGCTAAAAACAAGGAGAAATGGAAGGGGCTGAAGGAGGCTTTTACGCAAAAGGGGTCCAAAATAAATAAAACTCGTAAAAATATTTATTGTTAGTAAATTGTGGAAATGAAAAACTTTATTATTATTATTATTATAACATTTAATACAAAAAAAATATAAAGTATAAAAGTTGCGCTATGATTTCGTGAATAACCTTTTTATCTCGATTTAGACGGCAATGAAAATATTTTTGTCGAATTCTTTGGGTCATTGTACTTTAGGCGGACGCCTCATTAGACTTATTTAGTATTTATTGCACTTTATCGACGCTTAAAATTATACTATTTCTTTATTTGTTAGTAATTTATAGTAAAAAAAATCTTCAGGTCGGCAGACTTGCTGGTGGTCCACCGTCAACAATTAAGACGAGCCCAGTGATGCTTAGTAGGACAAGCGCTCTGGGATCCATTACTCACTCACCGAAAGACAACAGCACACAGAGTTATTTGATGGTTGTCTTCTGCTAAGAGGATGGTTACTGCCGCCAGACGGACTGCCTCAATTTACGACTACGAAATCCAGTGAGCTCTACCACTACTTTTAAAACGTTAATATTACAATTTATGTGAGATGCGTAGGTGCAATGTCTAATTTAAACTTTACTTTTTATAAAAATAAGTGTTGAATTATCTATTAAGCGTAAGCAGTTATGACAAAAACACAATAAATGTCGGAATAATATGTTCATTTATTACATTTTTTATATAAAGGGTAGCAGGCAGGCTGACGGTCAACTTGATGGTAGGTAGCTGCCGTCGCTCAAGGTCAACACCAGTGGAGTGGGTAAATGTGCGCGCTAACCTTGCAGGAATTTATTAACGGCTTATTTTAGCTAAGGGAAACACTTCATTTACATTAAAAACATTTTAATTCTGAATATGTATGTTAAAGCTATATAAATAAGTGTAGGTATGTAGATAGGTACTGGCATGAGTATAAATTATACTTTATCTCTATATATAAAAATGAATCCCTATTTCCCTTGGTCACGGCATCACGCGTGAACGGGCAGACCGATTTTAATTCGGTTTTCACTAATGGAAAGAGGGATAAACAGGGAAATGTTCATATAAAAATTGCACGCCGGGCGAAGCCGGAGGCGGAATTTCCAGTTACTATTAAAATAATTTGTTTTCTTATTGAAAACAATAAGAAAACTTGGAGTTAAAATGCTACAGTCATAACAGATATTAAAAAAAAATTAAAAAAATCATTTATTATTTTATATTAAAAAATACAATTTTTTTTAATCTTCTGACTTTGAACTTCAGTCACGTAAAATATACTAATATGCATAATAATGGTTCCTAAGCTAATACTAGGAGCTAATATCGACCTACATCTACATGAATATTTAAATACATCATGAATCTATGTTATAAATTTGTTTATAAATAGCGTTATTGGCTTCGAATAAAATAGGCTGTGTTTTTTTTTTAATAATGAAACGTTTTCAGTTTAAAATCTCAATATCTGTTTATCGAGTCGGAAAGTAGCGCCAGGAACAACACATTATTGAAAATCAAGCCCAGTTTTCATCAACACTGAGCGCTGAGCAAATATATTTAGTTGTTCATGAATATTTATCATCAGTGGATCAAAAGAGTCAGCGTATATTAAAAATATACATAAATAAAAATGCAATAAAGGTATTCAGTTAATTTTTTTTTAATCACTTAAAATTGATAGTTTCTTTTAATATTAAATACATATTCTAATAATTTCTTTCTTCAATAAAAAAAAGGTTCGTTTTTTTATATTATTAGTGGTCCACTTGATGGTAGATATTTATCGTCTCCTAACAAATGAAAAAGCTCTTGTTAGGCGACGATTTTTTTTTTCAAAGAGAGCTTTGAAAAAGCTCATATCGTAACTAGACGGAAAACACCTCACAACTAGGGTTCGCCGGATAAAGTTTGCTCCCATACGAATACGCGCAATACGGTTGTTAAGATTAAAAGAAGACTTAATTTCAATAACTAAATTAATAAAAAACTAGAGATTTAAACACTATATCATGAAACGATTTAATGTGTACATGTTACAATGAACAAATACGTAATCCCACTAAGAACATAAATTCGAATGTTTGTACGTTTTCACGTTTGTAGTGTGTTCTCAATCACGCCAAAACGGCTAAACGGATTTAGATGAAACTTGGCACACAGACAATTTATTACCAGGATTAACATACAGGACACTTTTTATCCTGGAAAAATGTTAGGTTCCCGATAAAAAAAAATCGTCGTCGTCACAGCGATAAAGATGTCAGGCATTAATATTACCTGTGGAGGTTTTAATGTAAATAATTATTCTCTTTGGTTTTATAAAAAAGTAAAAAATATATGTATGTGTTAATTTTTATTTCTTCTCTTAATCTATTTATAAAGCAAGAATATTACCTAATCACTAATTTAGCCCGCAACTTCACAAGCGTGGCATTTGGAATAGCGCGTAACTTTTCTGTTTATTTACAAACACTAAATGTTACGGGAAACTTGCTATAATCAGCGAAAACCACATTTAAACCGGTTATGTCATTTCTGAGTTTAGTGTGCACAAACGCACAGACAAACAGACAAAAATTCTAAAAACTATTTTTGATCTCGTATAGTAAAATAAGTACAACATGTATAAATTGTATTTTTTTTTATTATTTAATGTACCAGACACGGCTCGTTTAAGATTTTATTATATGTATGGAATAGATTTGTTTTCTCAGGTGTTATATTTTTCATTTATCAACGCAGACCAAGTTCTAACCGTTGTTGTGTGAGCAATGGATAGCCGACAATAGACACGATGACAGATTTTGAAATTCCCTTCCATAATGTAGATACACGTCTACCATACCCGATAAAAACAATATTTCAGCAAAAAAACTAAATGTCAACGCGAATTATTGAATGTTTTTTAAATCTATTTTGAATTAGGCACGAAAACGCTCTTAGGTGTCATGGCGTCGCGTCTGATAAACCGTGACGTCACCGACATCTCATCAGATTTTTCATTCTGTCAAAGCAAAGTCAAGCAACACGATGGCACTTAACTGGGCGTGACGTCATACGCTCTGATTGGTGTTTCAGTTAACATGGCCGATTGCAGTTATTTATATTTATATTTTATTGAAAATCTTATTAATCTAAATTTTAATACAAAAAAACTCCTTTCAACATATATTTTTCTCCAAAACCATTTATTCTTTGATTCTTTAATATCGTCATCATGCCTATTCCTTTCAACAATTCGACTCTTCAAGGTGTCAATCTTGGAATGCTAGTTCAAAGGTAGCTGTACTGGCTCGGGCGTGAAGTACTGCTTTGAAATTTAAAAGAAAATGAACATTTGTATGTCTAACATTAGGTGTGTGTTTCAGTATTTGGGAAAAGTGTTTGCGCTCGCCGTAAGCGCGATGTGGGTTTATTTAATGTCTAAAACGAAATAACCCTTTCATATACAGGAGCGAGTTATAATTACACCCTTTAAGGTCAGAATTTAATTCGTACTTGTATAATACGGTAAAAGATGAATTTAATAGAACGACGGATATTGAAAAATTTCAAAATCACAATATGTAACATGAAATTTTACTGGTTAAGTTATCAAAAGTTATGTTATTTACAATGTTTAGGTGGTCTTATTTTCGACAATATAATAAGACTAGCGACCTGCTCACGGCTTCGCACTTTGTAGTGTAACAATTCTGAATAACTGTTGAGGGGGCTGGTTAGAAGAAAAGATTTTGAGGAAACACTACACTTTAATTACACTAGAGTCACTATGTACACTAAAATCACTATAGTCTTTAAATAAATATATATCTCTTCTGTTGATCACGGTCCAAAAGACGAGGGTCGATTTGCACAGGTTAAGATATGATAGAAGCTGATCTCGTCGACTTAATAAAAGTAACAGAAGGATTCGTTCCAGCCCAATCTGAATGTAATAATCGTAAAAATCGCCGGCCGATCGCCTTTCTTATTCCTTTTAAAAAAGTCTCAATCTCTTCTATTATGGTATATATGTATAATTCGTAAGCCTTCTCTTTTCGGAATCTTTTTTTTTTATGTTATGTCGACAGACAGGCTGACGGTCCACTTGATGGTAGGTGGCTACCGTCGCCTATAACACAAGCAACGCTACAGGTGCTGCAAGTGCGCTGCCGACTACAGTAGGATTAAGAATAAGGGATTAGGAGGGGATAAGGAAATGGGCTCGGGCATCCTTTACTCACTCACCGAAACACAACAGCACGTATATGCTGTTATTTCACGGTGGTCTTCTGTAAGGGGGTGGTCACTGCCGCCAGGCGGGCTGCCCAAATGACTGCGAAACGCAGTGTGCCCCTACCACTACTAATCTCGGAATCTTCTCTAATTTCGGAATCTCTCTCTAGAATGATCCGTCGTCGTGAAAAAAACCCTGTCATCCTTTTTCAATTCTCATATTCCTTTTCATTTCAAATCTCGCCGGCCAGTGTATATGTAAGGTTACATTATAACAAGGAAAGCGAATGATGACGAACCCTACCACTTATCAATTTTTTCCTGGAAATTTTGTACACATTAGTTTAGTGTATAAAATTCCATTATCGTTCTTTCCAATAGTTAGTGCAAACCGTATCAAAATTAGTTTAGTTTTAGAAGTTAGTGGAAAAACAGACAGAAGTGGACAGTGACTTTTTCATAATAAATATAAAAAATCGATAGAGATTTTAGATAAATAAAATAGATACGAGTATATATATGTATATAAAATAAATAAAGCGCAGGCCGTATTTCAAGGCACGCCAGCATTAATGACATCATAAATCGGTCTCTTGCCACCATCAACCTACCCTCGAATGCTTGCTAGTTCCATGGAGTATGGGTCGTCCACTAATGTGGTATGCCACCTGCATCGACAAGTTCCATGAGGATGGGGCACCGTCCCATCTTCATTGGACAGTTGTCATAGCTGGTGCTGCTGCAGATGCGACCGAGAAGCGCAAAATACACAAATATAGAGATATCTGTACCGTCTACATTGTCATTCCCTTCGGTGTCGTCTTTTGGTCCGCGGGGTCCCAACGCGCTTAAATTTTTTAACATTTTATCAAAAGTTTGGTCGACATAACTGGCGATTCCAGAGGTGGCTCAGAAAATTTGCCTTGCAATACAACGAGGTAATGCAGCCAGCATAATTTTATACACTATTCGTAAATAATTAAGATTATTAATTATATTTTCTTTTTATAAAAAATTTATACATATTCATAGTTATTTATAATATTTAAATTTTAATAATCGTTGCTCTCATAAACATATTTCTGTCCCCCACAATAGGCTCTGCCTGTCCTATAGGGGAAGAAAACGATTACTAAATTTACTAAACAATAATACTTAATATATACATATAATAAATCTTTTTTCGAAAAAACAATTTGTACTCCTTGTACTTTTTGGGATAGTTAAAAAATAATTTTAAGGATTTTTGTCAGTTTGTCTCTGCGTTTGTTCACGCGAATCTCAGAAACGGCTTAACCGATTTGAATGCGGTTTTCACTAGTGTATTGTAGTAAGGTCCCGTAACATTTAGTGTTTGTTTCATTCCAATCGGTTAACAAACAAAAAAGTTACACGCTATCCCGAATACCACGCGTACGAAGTTGCGGGCTTAGCTAGTAATAAATAAAGTTAATTATATGTATATGTAGATATAGTTACGTCGAGAGAACTTTATATTATTTCGATGATGTCAGTAATGACGCACGAGTTTTATGAGGCCTTTCATTGGAATAATTTAATGTTTTTATTCCTATTTAAACATACATTTAGAAGTAATAAAGGACTTCTACATATTGAATACTGAATGTAAAACAGGGCACAAGGAATGTTTGTATAGGGATAGTGGCACTAGCCTTTGTTTGAACAAACTTAAATGTACTATTTGGATATTTTAGTTTACACGAGTACAACCCAATACTTTCCTGCACGGGTAAAACTTAACCACCGAACAGGGGCTAATTAAAATTAACACATTAATTTTAATTAGCCCCTGTTCGGTGGTTCGGTGAGTAAATAAGGGATGAAAGAGCCAATTCTAAGCTCTTATCCTTATTTCTACTATGACCTGCAGGCAATTGGAGCATTTAGTAATGGCTGAAGCACTTTTCTAAATAAAATAGAAGGTAAATGAGAAAGGTAAAAAAACATAGAGACAAAAGGTAAAAAAATTAATGTGTTAATTTTAATTAGCCCCTGTTCGGTGGTTCGGTGAGTAAATAAGGGATGAAAGAGCCAATTCTAAGCTCTTATCCTTATTTCTACTATGACCTGCAGGCAATTGCAGAATTTAGTAATGGCTGAAGCACTTTTCTAAATAAAATAGAAGGTAAATGAGAAAGGTAAAAAAACATAGAGACAAAAGGTAAAAAAATTAATGTGTTAATTTTAATTAGCCCCTGTTCGGTGGTTCGGTGAGTAAATAAGGGATGAAAGAGCCAATTCTAAGCTCTTATCCTTATTTCTACTAGGACCTGCAGGCAATTGGAGCATATAGTAATGGCTGAAGCACTTTTCTAAATAAAATAGAAGGTAAATGAGAAAGGTAAAAAAACATAGAGACAAAAGGTAAAAAAATTAATGTGTTAATTTTAATTAGCCCCTGTTCGGTGGTTCGGTGAGTAAATAGGGGATGAAAGAGCCAATTCTAAGCTCTTATCCTTATTTCTACTATGACCTGCAGGCAATTGCAGCATTTAGTAATGGCTGAAGCACTTTTCTAAATAAAATAGAAGGTAAATGAGAAAGGTAAAAAAAACATAGAGACAAAAGGTAAAAAAATTAATGTGTTAATTTTAATTAGCCCCTGTTCGGTGGTTCGGTGAGTAAATAAGGGATGAAAGAGCCAATTCTAAGCTCTTATCCTTATTTCTACTATGACCTGCAGGCAATTGCAGCATTTAATAATGGCTGAAGCACTTTTCTAAATAAAATAGAAGGTAAATGAGAAAGGTAAAAAAACATAGAGACAAAAGGTAAAAAAATGATTTACAAGCTGTGTCCGGCCATACGTTGCAATGCCGTGTAAAAAAGAATTCATTTTTCGTTTAATTTTTTGGGAGCCCTTTCCGGGCTTACGAAGAACAACAGACTGTGTTTCATCAAGTTTTAATTAATGAATGATATAGAAACCTATAGAGGACAAATATACTTTTTTTTTATTAAGATTTATACAGTGTGGACTTTTTTATGTTAAGGGCATCAGACAGACTGACCATCCACGTGATGGTAGGCGGCTACCGTACCAACGCCACATGTGCTGCAAGTGGATAAGGGATTGGGAAGGGTTAGGGAAATGGGCTCTGACATTCCTTACTCACTCACCGAAACCAACCTTGAAAAGTTCATTTCAAAAGTTGACTGCCGGGAATCGAATCGGAGACTCCCGAGAAAGAGCTTTAAGACAAGCACTTTAACTACTTATCCAGTGGGTTCGTCAAAATAAACACAATGAACCCTTCGATGTAAGACAAATGCTTGTGCATTGTCTCAAATAATTAATTGATGAATATTAACTGATTCAATAGCCAGATGAGCACTTATGTATTATGGAAACCATACATAGGATTATGAGATATGTTGGAAATATTTTCCATACTTTGCCTTAATAGGGGATCGGACAAATTTTCAGAAAGTGTTTTAAATTAATCTTCATGGATATTTATTCCCATAAAAAATACTATTTTAGGTACTCAAAATCATGTTTTAATATTGTTTGTTTGAAAATGCCGCCAAAACGCCACGATAGTTCATCTGAGAGCGCGTAACGTCATTTGTGGTCATATCATGAAAAAACAGCTGCATTGGCATAAGACAATGACTGCCACAAATGACGTCACGCACTGTGATTGGTGTTTCAGTATAGATTAAAAATATTGTAAATAATAAAATTTTATTTCCTCATTTAAAACTATTTAAATAAATTATATTAAATTATTATTCGATAAATAATCGTAAAAAAATATATATTTTGTTTCTAAGTACATTTTAGATTTTAATCTGATTACTGTCCGATCCCCTATTTTCGAACTTTCGAACCTGCCAGTTGATATACATAGATGCTCAGTAAACACTTATTTATTATTTACTAGCAACCTAGATGTAGTACTAGGTGTAATTTTTTTTGCAAGTGATATACACAAAACATTCTCGTTTCTCGCTCTATCCATTATAGAAAACCGTATCAAATTCCGTTGGATGGTTTAGAAACAAATAGCGGAGAAATAAATATAGGACGACAGCCATTTTATTTTATAAATGCATAGGTAGAAACACATTAACATTTAATTAATCTATCACAAGTTCGGAGGGCTGTTACTATGGGGAAGAAGTGTTCGTAGTTGCTCTTTGGTTCAAATAAATATTTTTTCAAAAAAAAAAAAAAAAAAAACAATTTGTACATGTTGTACTTATGTTACTGAGGTCAAAAAAATAGTTTCTAGAATTTGTGTTTGTCTGTGCATTTGTGCACGCTAATCTCAGGACAAGATAGATAGACGATATTAAAAGAGTCGCGGGGAGTCGCTGGCTTCAGGCGGCACAAAATCGTGGTGTTTGGCGGTCATTGCAGGAGGCCTATGTCCAGCAGTGGACGTCCATCGGCTGAAACGAACGAACGAACGAACGAATCTCAGAAACGGCTTAACCGATTTGAATGCGGTTTTCACTGATGTATTGTAGCAAACTTCCCGAAACATTTACTGTTTGTTAAAAAGTTACGCGCTGTACCGAATACCACGCGTACGAAGTTGCGGGTTCAGCTAGTATTTAATACATTGAATGTCAAGACGATGACACTGTGAACTAAAACAATTCGCCATGTCCACTCATACCTACTAAGTGATCCCCACTGGTAGGGATAAGTGGCATTATTTTCCACTTATCCCTATCAGTAGGGATACTTTTCCACATATTCCCGACTGTCCGAAAATTCAAGAAATATTTTGTAGTCTCATGGATCAATGTTTTAAGAACACTTGTATTATCCAAATATTCAAATTTGTTTTGAAATGTGCTTTCCTTTCATAATTTAATTTTTTTTGGTCGGTTAGAGAGTTGTAGACATGATGAAAGGCACTTTATGCCCTTTCCTGCATCTCTGATATGCAAAATTTAATGATGATCGATTCAGCGGTTTAGGCGTGTAAAGGTAACAGACAGACAGACAGTTACTTTCACGCTTATAATATTAAGTATGGATTTATATAAATAAATATATAAAACATGTATGTTAATAATGTAGGACCATATGAAGCAAATTAAATTACTAAAACTGTGAATAAACCGATTAGAATATATCGCAGTCTCGCGATGTCGTTCCGAACAGATCTATCTCCCCATTGATTTTTACGACGTTAATTTAATTCGTCAATTTCTCTATACGCAAATGGGTTTTGCCAGTAATCAGTATGGGTAGGTGAAATGTGTTAGGAATATTCAATCTAATAAACCTTCCTGGAAAATTAATACGAGTCTTCGAGTAAGTTCAGTTTTAATGTACCCCATTGGTTATAGGAATGTCACCGGATCGTCTCTAAGTCCTGACAGTCGACTTGGTTGGATTCCATTTTCAAAGGGCAAGTTGCGTCTGCTATTTCTCATCTAAATGTTGAAAGGCTGCAGGAATTACAAAACTTACAAAGCTCGCTGCAGTTTTCAAGCTTATATGATAGAAATAGAATCCTTGTTAGGAAACACAGGAACTTTACTAATCTTCTGAATTCGCTCGATTTGTTCGCGATCCGGTAGCGTGTATGTACTAGATAGTTTATTTGTAGATTTCTGCACCCTTTTTCTTAGGCACTGAAACATTTATTCTATCCTCATTGCTCATAGATTTTTGTCACGGATGGAATTTTTTATTTTTAGTTTTCAATGGAAAGGATGTCCTTTCTTGACAACGTTTTATGCAAAATTTCGCTGTGATTTTTAAAAACTTTTAGAGATTTGCGGTTTTGAATAAACAAAAATTAAATACTTATATATTATAGGTTAAGTTAAATAATAACAATCGAAAATAAATCGGAAAATAAAGGCAAAAGGTACGGAGAAACAACACGAACATGTGCCATCCATAGGTAACTCTGAGGTAACACCGTGGATTTTTAAGAGTAAAACCTCACATACCCCACCGATCTCCCCATGGTCATTGGGGATCAGGCTCCCTGATTTTCCCATGTATTAATGCATCTTTGTTTTTGTTGAGATTTATATTTATGTAAGGTTAGAAATGAAAGTGCATTTTTAGAGTATTTTTCTTTTAATTATCACAATGATTTTGTAAAAAGAGGTCAAATGCCTATTTACACCTATGAACTAAATAATGTAAATAGGCATACACGGATTTTCGACTGGTTATTAAAATCTTAATCCATCTGTTTTACAAGTATTAACATTTCTAATCATATTACTCTCTTTATACCACAAAAATCTTTTTTAAATACAAGTAGAGAATATAGATAATTATAAGTTATTTGAAGTAGAATGAATGCAGCATTGATTTGTGATGAAACTTATTATCCATTGTATTCTTGTTCCTTTAGTTCATTTAATCACAAAGGCAAAACAGTAATTCATTGTTAACAAAATAATTTAAACTGTTTTCATTGCTGTTGGGCCTTGTTGAGATTGCATTAATTTCATAACATACGTAACGAAGTTATTAATTTAAACCGATGTTCGTGTTCGAAATTTAATATCGGTTTGTGGGGATTATTTAAATATAAACAAATAAATTCTCTCAAAAAGAATAGTCCATTTGTATTCAAATTAAATATCAATCAGCTATTTATTTATATATTGGATATTTTATTTATAAGGGAACTTTCACACGAGGAATTGCTTTGAATGTCAAGTAATAAGGTACTAGAATCGTGTGAAATGATAGATTCGTTTTAAATTTGTAACTTAGAATACAAAACTATGCAGAAATCGCTTCCTATCACCTCAATGGCTCGAGAGAGAAAATTATCAGCAATTCATCTGTACCTATTAATGAAGATGTTTTATAATTAGCAGCCTACAAAGTCACAAGGACTCGTTCATTGTTATGTAATGATCACAAAAATATAAAATTTTAAATGAAAAAAGCTATGGATAGTAAGGTTCTCGATAATTTTTTATCTTATTATGTATTGTACGCAACCAATTAAAAGTTGTTTAAAATTATTGGGCTGTTTATTCAAACTCGTGTCATATTTTATGAATACTTAATTATATTGCTTGAAACTGTACAAAAGTACAAGACGCTCTGATTAAAGTTACACTATTTGAGGCGTTGTATAAAGATTCAAAAAGGGTGCGTCCTCTCCCTCCTGAAGCCAGTTTTCTGGTGAGTAATTGTTATCTTGTTTCTCGATCACGTGGAATGTGTATGCGTGGCGGCTTTTGTCCGAACGATTGTATGCGCTCTTGTGCACTACGTTGCCGTGGATCAATATGCAGGTGCCTGGAATACAAACGCGATACCCATTTAATACTGCTTTGCATAAAAATAATGTTAATAAATTGGTTATTGGCCGATCCCGACGCCGGACGATGCTTCTTGGCATCGCTGAAAACCTCGTGAAAGCCGAAAAAGAAAAGCTTACCAAGTACATTGACTTGGCTCACGAGGTGACCGCCATGTGGGATGTCGATTCGACAATTATCGTCTCGATAGTCACTTCTGCGAGCGGTCTTATAGCGAAGAGCCTCGATCAACACCTCCAGAGGCTCTCACTAGATGGCTGGATCAAGGGACAGATACAGAAGGCGGTACTTGTTGACACGGCATGAATTGTCAGGAGGTTCCTTACTCTGCAGCCCTAACCACCGGTAGCTTGGGCCTTGCCCCGCTATTAGCGGATATCTAATTTTAAGTTTTTTAAAATATTTATTATTTTATATAATATATATATATTGTAAAAAGTTTAGAATTAAGAATAAAAATAAATAAATAAATAATATTTATGTTATTGTTTTTGTATAAAAATTTTGCCCGCGACTTCGTTCGCGCTCCTTTTTCTTCACTGTTAAAACAGAATCATTACAATTTTACGAAGCTTTGATTTTGTTTATTTTTATTTTTAGAGGACACCTAGGGAACAAAGAACAATACTGGTCGTCAGACAGGCTGACGTCCAGTTGATGGTAGGTGGCTATCGTCGCCTATTAAAACATGCAACGCCATATACGCTGCAAGTGAGTCGCCGACCTTAGCAGGATTAAGAGTAACGATTTAGGAAAGGATAGCGAAATGGACTCTGGCATCCCTTACTCACTCACTGAAACAAAACAGCAAAGACGTTAGCCAAACGACAGCCAAACGGGCTGCCCAGATGACTGCATAAATAAGTGTGATACTATAAATGATGACATAGGTTTAAATGACATAACAACTACTGAATGTCCCAGATGTGACAGTAGCATAGGGGAGACAAAAAGAAAAGGTTTTTTACATACAATACATTATTACAATCGTTGAATTTAATAACGAATACAAAATTTGTTTGCTAAGCGAAAACTCATATCTGTTTATTTCTCTATAAAACTTTTGACATTACGATGTCTAATGTAGAATTTAATACTGCAACAGACTGCCCAGGAGACGTAATTTCACGCGATGCATTTTTTCAGGACATAAATAGTCAAAGGACAAATTTCTGTATACATAGTTAAGGTGTACTAGTCCGTGATTAATTTTATGAACAATTGTTCTAAAAGTAACTGAATACATGACAAGTACAGCGAACAGGTACTACTGCAAATTAATTGTGAAACGAGATCTGGTGCCGGGGGGTGAGGCTACGTGGGGGTGGATGTAGGCGAAAGTAAAAAGGGGAGTTCACAAAGGGGGGACGCCGGGCGAACTGTGGGTGGTTGGTGTAATAATAAATACATAAAAAGTTGTAGGCAAATCTGGATACAACTCTATACTTTCTGTTTGCTAATCAGTGAAGTTGAAAATTCACGTTTTCTTTTGAGCGGCAGTAACAAGTGTTCATCGGTTACCTTTGGTAACTGGTACAGGTTTGAAACTCGATTGAGGGTAAACTGGACTTTGTTTATCGTATATCAACGGCTTGCCGCACTCTTTGTCTGGATTCCGAATCAATCTCCTGTGGACTCCCGATTTGTGCGACCCACGGGCCATCCAGAGGCATCCATTTTGGACTGTGGCGTCTTCCAATGCGATCCAAAAGCCAACAGGTGGTATCGGCTCGGTGTACAAATATGTCGCGTCTTGATGTTCTATGACTGCGAACAAAAAACATATCCATGAAAATTCTGTTGATCCGTTTCGTTTTGTGAATAAACTACTATATAGAGATAATAGAATTTATTCATTAAATAAGTTTTCAAAGGAAGATTTAATCATCGGGCTATTTTATCACGAAAAAAGCTAGTTAATGTATTGGGTGATTATTTTAAGAAAAAACGAAATCAACTTAATAAATTAAAATACAATTTCCTTTTTGTTATATTTTTAAATTTCTTTAGAGCTATTCTAAATATAAATGGAGCCTGACTTGTTTACTTTTTTGTTTCTTTTAATCCGGTAAACAAAAAAAATAATAATAATAAATCTTTTACGTAAAAGGAAACATCGCAAGAAAATGTAGGTACGTACCTACTCTGAAAAGGGATAGCATTTTTTTAAAGATGTGTATTCTTGCTAATCCGATGGTATATGGAGAAAAAAATTTATCACAATGGAATTACAGCCTATAGAACTGGACGATATTGTAGCTCTCTATTAGTGAAAGAAAACCTATCTATTTTCCGAGAATACCTCCAACATCTAAACATAACTCTATATTTTTATAATGTTAGTAATAATATTATAAAAATGCGGGGCACACTGCGTTTCGTAGTCATTTGGGCAGCCCGTCTGGCGGCAGAAACCACCCCCTTACAGAAGACCACAGTGAAATAACAGCATTTGTACTGTTGTGTTTCGGTGATTGAGTAAGGGATGCCAGAGTCCATTTTCCTATCCAATACATTAGGATCTTCAATCCTACTGTAGTCGGCAGCGCACATGCAGCAGCTGTGATGATGCTTGTGTTATAGGCGACGGTAGCCGTCTACATAGCTGTCCCGCATGACGAAAACCTCGTGAAAGCCGAAAAAGAAAAACTTACCAAGTACATCGACTTGGCTCACGAGGTGACCGCCATGTGGGACGTCGATTCGACAATTATCGTCCCGATAGTCGTCTCGGCGAACGGTCTTATAGCGAAGAGCCTCGACCAACATCTTAAGAGGCTCTCGCTAGATGGCTGGATCAAGGGACAGATACAGAAGGCGGTACTTCTTGACACGGCACGCACTGTCAGGAGGTTCCTCACTCTGCAGCCCTAACCACAGGTAGCTTAGGCCTTGCCCCGCTACTAGTGGACACCTAATTTTAAGTTTTTTATAATATTTATTGTTTTTATATTACATATATATTGTAAAAAATTTAAAATTAAGAAAAGAAATAAATAAATGTATAATAATAATAATAATGGTATAGTTACTTCAAAGAAGTTATTAAAACATTATTCAATCAATATCCATTTTCCAATTTATATTCCGTTTAAGTTTTTCTAAACGTTGTTTTCATTTTATCTGCCTTTTATACCGCAACAATAGGTGTATTTATTTGCTAATACTATTGATTTTTGCACATTCAGGACTTGACAGTGAAAACCATGTATTTTCTTTTTATTGTCTACAAGAATTATAATCGACAAAGATGAGGTTTTGCGTGCTTAGATCTTACATCGATAGATACCTATTTCTTATTGAAGTTTTTTTGATAAATAACAACTTGAATCAGAGAATGCTAACGAGAAATTAAATTTTTGCAATGTCCTGCATACGTAATACGTAAACACTTCCATTTTAGTAGAAGCATTAGGAAATTGTCTTTAGGCTCCTATCAGCTGGAGCACGATATCGAAGTGATATCAATCAATTTTATATATACTTATATAATTTATATATAAAGTATAAAGAAGCGTCAAGGTTTTTACCAGGTCAGGTTACCTAAGGGATTTCTAGTGACATTCAAAGGCCAACTAAAGAGATATTAGCCAAGATAGGGAGTAAGAGAAACTTTTTATTGCGTCTTGCTAAGTTGTTTACTATTTACGAGAAAAGTTAGGGACAGGTTATTGCAGAGGACACACTTAAGAGTATGTAAGGTATAGGAATGTAGATAATACTGTGGGTTATCTTAAATAAACTTTACCTGATATATTTCTTATATTTTCTCAATATAATAAAATCGTAAACGAGCCGTGTCTGTAAAATTAAAGATTCTAAGAAACAATTTGTATACGTTGTACCATAGATAAAATACTACTTAACCAGTATAGATGGTCAACTTCCATATAACGATCTGAAGCCAATTTCATATTGGGATTTCCACTCCCTAGATGTCACTAACAGTCTCGAATTTAACATTAATGTGTATTTTGTTAAAAATTATAACCAACAAATTCAATCACGCAGTTATAGTTCCTTATTATCGTGGTAATAACTAGAGGGCGACGTTGCTGAGAGGTACTTTTATCATTAATCTGTGACTTTTATGTATGATATTATTGCCCTATTTTTTAGAACAGAACCTATACCGTTCATACGGCCCTTTTAACGTTGTTCGTGCCCACTTTTTTTATATTTTAAATAAATTTTAGTAGTGCCATCTCTTGTACATGAGAATTGACTGAATGGTCGACTGCAGCGACTCTAGCGGATTTTTAATGACAACAAATAAGCGACAAACTACACAGGCGGCATCTAGATATAAGCGAAATTTGATAGGGTACGGATTCAATGTACGTGAGTGACCATCTATACTGGTTAAGTAGTATTTTATCTATGGTTGTACTTACAACAACGAGGTCAACAAAATATTTTTCGATTTTTGGTCTTTTTGTTGGTTTGTCTGTGCGTTTGTGCACGCTAACCTCTGAAACGGCTTAACCGATTTGAATGCGGTTTTCACTGATGTATTTTAGCAAGTTTCCCGTAACATTCAGTGTTTGTTTCATTCCAATCGGTTTACAAATAAAAAAGTTACGCGCTATACCGAAAACCACGCGTACGAAGTTGCGGACTCGGCTAGTTTAATTTAAAAAAGAAAATAACACTGAGAATTTTCAAAATCCACATTGTTTTTTTTTTGTGAAGGTCGTCAGACAGATCTTTTGATGGTAAGTGGCTACTGTCACCGTCAACACAAGCAACGCCACGGGTGTTGTGAATGCGCGCCACTACTAAATATATTTTATTTATTATTTTACGATTCATTTCGGCAAAGTTTTTATTAAAACGCTGTTACTGGACGTCAAAAGATGGCGTATATGTATTGAAAAAAAAAAATGGTGAACTTAAATATTAGGTGGTTTTCATGTTTTTATCTTAATATTTTGTATTAATCTTGAATAAAATTAATCAGAAATAAACTATAATTTAAAGAAAAAGAAATTAAAAAATCCACAAAGCACGCGCCCTGGGCGGTCTCTGCAGTAGCAACTGCAGTCCAGTCCTATTTGTTTATCTAGCAATCCGTAAATTAAAACTCGTAATAAACGAAAAGCGAAAAAATATAGATCAACCCTTCATATCATCCCTCCGCTTCAGGGTTGAATGTCATTGCAGGCTTTTCAATTTGATGCAAATAAAAAACAAAATGCCCCTTTTAATACTCGTGACCGTTTGCGAGCTTACGATAAATGGTGCGATGGTGGAACCTCTATGCAAACTGAATCTAATGTTGACAAAAACGCGTTCTAAATATTTTTTAAACTTTTCCATTCTTTTAAAAACATTAATTTTTTGTTATTATGAAGAACGAAGTACATTATAGAACCATTTGAAGAGCCCGTTGGATGAGTGGTTAGGGTGCTTGCCTTAACGCTCTGTTCTAGATTTCCCGGGTTCGATTCCCGGCAGGAAAATTGAAAAATGAACTTTTCAAATTTGGCTCTGGTCTAGATCTGGATAGTAGTGGCAGGGCACACTGTGTTTCGCAGTCATTTGGGCAGCCCGTCTGGCGGCAGTAACGTGAAATAACAGCACATGTGCTGTTGTGTTTCGGTGAGTGAATAAGGGATGCCAGAGCCAATTTCCCTTATCCTTAATCCTACTGTAGTCGGCAGCGCACTTGCAGCAGCTTTGGCGTTGCTTGTGTTATAGGCGACGGTAGCCACCTACCATCAAGTGGACCGTCAACCTGTCTGCCGATCTTAACATAAAAAAAATACTTTTAATACCTAAGCCACTTTGATCACACCTTACTGTAAATTGCGATAAAAGCATACATAAAACGTAAGTGGATTTCGTCGTAACGACTGCATTTGAAACATGGAAACTAATTGCTATAGTAATAATTTTTTTTTAGAAAAAAAGGTTTTTTTTTTGTATGTTATGCCGACAGACAGGCTGACGGTCCACTTGATGGTAGGTGGCTACCGTCGCCTATAACACAAGCAACGCTACAGGTGCTGCAAGTGCGCTGCCGACTACAGTAGGATTAAGGATAAGGGATTAGGAGGGGATAAGGAAATGGACTCTGGCATCCCTTACTCACTCACTCACCGAAACACAACAGCACCTATATGCTGTTATTTCACGGTGGTCTTCTGTAAGGGGGTGGTCACTGCCGCCAGGCGGGCTGCCCAAATGACTGCGAAACGCAGTGTGCCCTACCACTACTTTTCAAATCCAGACTAGAGTCAATTTTGAAAATTATATTAAAATTTCCAAAATTGACCCCGCCGGGAATCGAACCCGGGGCCCCTGAGACGTTAGGCAAGCATTCTTGCCACTCATCCAACGGGCCGTCAAAATATCATGAGAAGGGATGTTACTTTTTTTATATTCAAAATTACTATAGGTATTCATAACTGCACTAATGTAGATTTAAATCATACTTATTCCACACTAAGTAATTCCATGATTATTCATTAATTATAGGTACATATACCCTAGCAATATATTTAAAAAAAAACATGATATTTCTCGGACATAATATGAAGGTTTGCATCGCAACCAAAAACTGAAACTTTTTTTTTATGAAATCGAGGTAGCGCTTGACCACTATCTCACCTGATGTGAGGTGCAGATGTGGCCGAAGGTGGACCACGCTTACCTAGTAAATGCCCATTTACCCTAGTTTTGAAGACCCCGAGGTTGTAGTTCTGTGGGAACACAGATGCAGGCAATGAGTTCCACTCCTTAGCAGTTCGAACAAGGAAGGTGGAACTGAAACGCTTTGTTCGTGATCGAGGCACATCGACCACGAAGGGATGAATTTTATATCTAATATAATTAATTTCGAAAATGTGCAAAATGTGTGACATTTTCGCGGGTTAAATTTTTGTAATTACCGACTAAAATCCCAAAATGTTTTTCCATAGAAACATCCTACCTATAATGTACATTGAGATGTCAATAGCTACCATCTATAAAGCTTATTCTAAAATATTGGAATTGCTGGCGTATGTTTTATTATTTTCGCGAGTTGAATAAGTGGCGCGAATGTGTTGCGTCGCATTCTGTCTTCGGTTATTCGCATTATAGTAAGGTGAGACAACAAATTCTCCCAAATACCTATTACTGAGTTCCCACGTTCGTACAGAGTGTTGACTCAAAGACCGAGTAAGATTTTTAAAATTGTTTATCTCTCCTTAGAACATATAATTTTAGACATTACTACAGTGAACTAAAACATTATATTATTTTGATGCATTGCTATGTATTATGCATATATACGCGTTTACGCTATTGGTTGAGTATTTTTTCTCTATAAAAATCGATGTAAGGAATAACAATTGTCAAGTCACTGGCCCATCTAATTTGACAATTGGTCGCTACAGTGTATGCAGATAAGAGTGTCTGATGTTAAATATGTGCTTGATGCTATACTAATTGTCTGATGCTATATTAAGTGTCTAAAGTTGTAATTTGCTGTGCAAATTAATTATTATTATTTACCTTCTCCGCCTATTCCCGGGTTCTTGTAAATGTACATACTTTGCACAACCGCCGGCTCTTTAAAACCGATTTCTTTGCACACAGCCTTCACCCGGTCGCAATATGTGTAGCATCTGAAGATGGGGTGCAGTAGATGCAGTGCGTGACCAACCTAAACACATTAAAATAATTATTGGAGTCACAGGTAAGCCTTTGAGAATACAACTCAATTTTCCTCGGTAGAAATGCAATTATTGCTCTCCTAAAAGGAAAAGCCTTTGAAGCCAGCAAAGTTAATAATCTATAAAATATTATTCAACGTCAAACAAGTAAATCGTAAATAACGTTTGAAATACTGGCCAAAGATCTTAGTTCAAATCTCGTCTTGAACATTGAACAAAGAAGTTTCAAATCTACATCCTACAATTGTTTGACGGCAATTATGTATATATTTGTTTTTAAAATTACACAAAATATTATAATTGTTAATGAATTAAAATAAAATTTCAATGAATTAAACAGTCGCAATCATCTTAATTTCAATACATTCTGATCAATATTAGTAATGTTGCATTAGGGATTATCATAAGATGCAACTCTCAATAAATTAATTAAAATTATTTATCCAATAACAAAACTGTACTTAGGTCAACTATTTTAATTATTTTAAACGTGTACGGTAGAGAACAGGTGTTAATAATTAAATTCAAATCATATTTCAAAAGAAAAATATTTCTTGGTGACACGAACTCTATGACTTATTATATTTCTTATTAATGAAAGTTTTACTTCCAAAATAGGCTGGTTAGATTATTTTATTTATATCGTTTTTTGACAATTATAAATTCGTGAGACAATTATAAGTATTAAATTATCACATTTGGCTGGAGCCGGAAGTTTTACGAGTGGGGTCCACAGACCGGCTAGCGCAGGGTCAGACGTAGACCCACAATTATGACCTGACGATTGAATTTTGCGTACTCGTTTCAGGGATCCAAAAAGAACATAGGGGTTACTTTCATTCAGAAAAAGGTACTGTTCCCGAGAGATCATTTGATATCCAAGAAAAACATTGAGCAATAAAGATTGAGTAAATGTTAATTTAACATCTAAAAAAAAGCGGCACGGACAAAGTCGCGATCAAAAGTTAGTTAATTAAAACAATATATTCATATTTATTTAAATTTAAAAGTTTTCAAATTTGGCTTTCGAGTTTCAAAAGGTTACTTTAATATAATATACAAAATATTACTTTCAAATAAATAAATTAAAATCACAAACTCAGATAGGCATTTTGACTGTACCTACTCTTTATTTATTTATTTATTTATTATTACATGGCCTCCAACGAGGCAGGCACCGAAAAAAACACACAACAACAGGAAAAAATAACATGGCAGATGCCGCTGCAATTAAAGGATGCACAGCCTACGCCAATAAAAGTCAAAGTAGCATCGCGGCAATAAAGTTAGAAAAAAAAAACCATCAAAAAAATTATGAAAAATTTATCAAAAAAAAATGGCCTTTTGTATGTAGACATGCAAAACCACGGTTACTATTTACGTGAAAAGCTTCAGAGAAATATGTATTTATTTATAATGGATAAATTGTAATTATTATTCCCACTGGTGGGAAGCTAATGTTAAATGACTTTCTTAAATGTATGTATAATATACATCAGATACACAAACCTTCCTTGTTTATTACTGTACCTTTAGTGAAAACCGTAAAGAGATGTTAGGGGAAAACCAGATACAGGCGGACTTTATTATAATATAAACATATTATAAAATAAATGAGTACATTTATTTATTATATAATATGCAACAGAAATATAGAATAAAAACATCAATTGTAGCTTTCTATAGGTGAAAGAATTTTATAAAATCGGTCCAGTATTCTTTGAGTTCATTCATTATAAACACAAAAATACACACATTGTTTATTACGCCTGCATAAATTAAAAAGGCAATCACAACAGTTGACGTGATATTGCTGTTAACAAGTAGGAGATGTCGCGTAACGACACTCGGCAACTAACGCTTACTGAATACAGTCTTTTTTTTTATAATTTTTAGTTTCATTGAAAACCACATAAGATTTCCAAATTTTAAGTGACTAGCGAAACTAGCGAACAGTTAAAAGGAGCTATAACTCCCCAACACACATACTTACATACAAATCTTTTCTCTTTATAATATTATTAGTATAGTATTGGTATTAATGAGGATTATACCTTGTTTAATGATACGCTGGAGTCGACTTTAAGGTTTCCATCCGGACCGACCGCGTCCGATTCGAAGAAGTAGCGCATTTTGTCATTACTCTCCAGGAAGTAATTGTCCTTCATTGGCTGAAATCGAGAGAAATGTTGTCAGATCTACTAAAATACAATTAAGTCTCAATTAAAACTTTTTGTTTGGTACCGTAATGAAAAAATATTTTAGAATTTTTTTTGTGTCATTTATTAATGTTTCTCTTTTTAATAAAGCAATAGCCAAAAATAATGGAGGCTTTGTTGTTGAACCTTCCATGCCACCCTTCAACGCGTTTGTTGTCCTGTGACCTTCCCCATAAGATTAAATGTTAGCAATGATGATGATCCATAGGTGGTGGAAATAACCTTGAAATTTAGAATGATTATTAGGTACCAAAACAAGAATAACATTTTTTTAATAATTCATACGTCCATTTGCACGATTATCAACATTTTTAAACATTCTTAATGTTAATGTATTTTGAACTTGAATACTGGCTGATTTAAAAAGTTGAAATTAGAATGTTTTTTTTTTTAAATATAGAAGATGTCACAGTTAGAAAAAATGAGTTGAAGTAAAAAGACGAAAAGAAAATGATGTGTTTTTGATAGTGTTTAATTTATTTCATAAAATGTTGTATACGAAGAAAACAATATAATTGTGTGCACATAATATGGAGCAGAGTGTTTTAATAAATTTAGATGATTGGATCCCAAAATAGAGTGTAGGAACACAAAATTCCATAAGACTTAACACTTATATTAATTCGTCATTAATTGATCTTTTATTCTTTGAAAAACAATTCTTTATTCTCTGAAGTAATTCAAAATATTTTTAATAGGAATATTAAAGAACTTACATAAAAGTCCATTCGCGCTTCGATAGTAACGGGACTAACAAACAAACAAACAAATAACAAACTGATGCGTTTGCAGCAATGTAAGTATTTGCCACTTAGCAGTTTCTTTGCATACAGCATCCTTCAATTCAGAAGCCGAGCACGCCCGACGGGTTATCAGTAACGCTCACTTCCAAGAAGTGTTGTTATGAGTTGGGACCTTGTTATAGAATTGTATTCATTATAAAACAGAAAATGTTTATTTATTTTTCAAAAGCCTTTTCCAATATTATTATGATGCCAATTTATGATTCATGATAATAGCCCATACTAATTATAATAATTTCTTTAACTTATTTGTCAAATAATGATAAGTGTAATTGGGGAACAAACTCTTATGGCAGCAATAACCACACCCTGATAGAAGAATGTGAAGCACCATCATGTTTTCTGTTCTGTTTCGTTGACTAAGTGATGCCAGAGTCCAAAATCACTATCCCTTCCTAAGCTAGGGGCGGACCGCTAGTAGTAATATTACTGTGAATAGGAGTTAACCGTTCTACTCAAGGGCGAAGTTAATACGGCACCTTAGTAGGGGATTTATTGATAAATTTATGAGTCTTAATGAAAACGATCAAAGTTTTAACAAGACATTTGATTTAATGAAGTTTAAGGGTCTATACAGATTATGTATGAGTTGTATTTGATATTTGCGAAACTAATTATTGACATGTTATTACGGTTGGTGGTGTTGAAAGTTGAAATAAAGTTTACAGTGCTTTGTTCAATTTAAACTTAATGAATAAAAATGTTCTCGTTGTTCCTAGTTTCAAGTTCCATAAAATAAAATTATTTTAAAGATCAATGAATACCGTACAAACAATATGTTATCAAATTGTTTATAATTAAATTAAAATCATTTAAAAAAATTCACCTCTGACTAAACCTCATGTAGTCAAGTTATCTTGCTGAGAAAATGTCAAAAGTGTTTTATCAAAAATTCATTTTGAAGTTATTTTTAAACAGCTTTCCGATTATTCCGTTAATATTAATTACCGTTAATACGTAAATTTATTTTTATGTGTTTGACGATCTGTAATTTCTTAATAATGTATCGGTGAACGGTCTTATAGCGAAGTGTCACGACCAACACCTTAAGAAGCTCTCACTAGATGGCTGGATCAAGGGGCAGATACAGAAGGCGGTACTTCTTGACACGGCACGAATTGTCAGGAGGTTCCTCACTCTGCAGTCCTAACCACCGGTAACTTGGGCCTTGCCCCGCTATTAGCGTTAAGTTTTTTAAAATATTTATTATTTTATATAATATATATTGTAAAAAATTTAGAATTAAGAAAATAAATCTATGCTAATATTATAAAGCTGAAGAGTTTGTTTGTTTGTTTGGTTGAACGCGCTAATATCATGAACGAAAAATTCTTTTTGTTTTGGATAGTCCATTTATCGAGGATGGCTATAGGCTATATAACATCACGCTACGACCAATAGGAGCAGAACTTCAATGAAAAATGTTGCACAATCGGGAAAATTTATCCCTTTTGTGACCTTCCGTTGCGTGCGCTGCGTAAACGGTAAATGATGTATGACGAAATTGTTCCTCTTTGCGATATATGTCTATCTTTTATGGTGGACTCACTATAACTTTTTTTATGGTAATAAAATTTGTTCTAAAATAATGCATTATTAGCGAAGGTGTTTTAACATGATAAACATGATATTAATCGTTATTCGTTAAAAGTATTTAATTTTGAACAATATTACCCTTGACATGATTTGATTGCAATGAATACCTTAGGAGATAATAAATTAAAAAGTACGCGGGAGAAAATAAATTGAAGCGGTCTCGCACCAACGCGACGCGAACGACTTGATGCAGGCGCAAGCGTTATGTTATACATTTATATTTTTAATTTTTCAACGCGGAATAAGTCGCGGCCATCAGCTAGTGTATAATAATTGTTTATTTGCTGAATGTAGTTTTACAGAACCTACATATATTTTGCATTATTAAATTGTTCGTTATATCCATCGAACTATAATAAGCATGGTTATATCCTGCAAATTATATCCTGGTTATATCCGCGATAGGTGTGACGGTCAACGGCTAAACTACAATTTTTCTTTCTTTCTTCTCCTTTTGGGTGATTCTTTTACAAAACTTGGAAGCATAAAATTTATGCTTTTCCCTTCGCTTATGTGCGTCGGCCCTTAATTGTTTCTTAAGTGTCTGGAACATATTTATCTGGAAGCTATTACAAAGACGTATTTCGCTTTATGAGATCATCACTTTGTTTCCCTGCAAACTTGAATAAATTAAAATCATAAGTTAACCGCAAAGTTAATTTTACCGGCCAAGTACAATAGAAAGAAACCTTTGAACCATTATACTCTTGTAAAAAGTGCGCTACAATTTTAAAGCAATTAGTTGTTTCTTATAATTAAAGCAGTTTAAGAGCATAATACTTGAATTTCCTAGCTTGCGAAGAATTTAAATTAACGTGTAACTTCAAAACAAAGTGGCTAGGAATTCCCTAACATAATGGCTTAATTAGTGTAGAACGGTATTATAGCCAATAACAGTAAAGTTCAATAGATGGCGCCAGTGGTTTGTTTTGACTCCATAGTGAACGGCTTGTGACTAGATGTCGCCTTACATGCTTTGAACCCGGTATAGTTAGTTGTTGGTTATTTGATATATGTGCCAACAATTAGAAAATAAATTGAGGTCCGTCACCAGATCTAAAATTACTGGAGTTTTTTTGTGACAGTCCCACCAGTGGTTTTAGCGTCATTTAGTGCGAGTACACGCGCAATTGTACATTTGGTCCTTTCGAGCCGGATAAGTATCGGCAAAGGGTGACAGATCGACCCAGACAGCAGGACGGGACTACCTGCTACCTTCGGACCCTTGGCAGTGGATCGCTGTACGGGACGAGTCTACACGGCGCTGAAGGCTGACAACGTGACGACAGCAGCTTCGGCAACTGCAGCGACGTGCACAAGACAGGGCGATACCAAGGAATCAAGTTCAGCGAGGGACGAAGAGAAGAAAGAACAAAAATTGTGAGTTCGTTCCATATTTTTCGTGCAAATTTGAACTTTAAATATAGTGGAAAAATAACTTTAAAATTTCATTAGTGATTTATACTTAGAACTTTTGCATTAGTTTGGACTTGTAAAATTTTTCGTGCATAAGTGGTTGAGACGGGAAATCCATGCCGGATTTCATATCGGTGTTCAAACACTTGTAAAATTTTCAATAAAATTCGTGGACTTAGAAAAATTCAGAAGTTTAACTTACAATTTATTTCAAATTACTTTGGCGAATTGATTAGTAATACAGTCCAACAAGATGGAACGATTGATTAAGTTACAAGAAGATATTTATGAAAGAATATCTAAGGCAAAAACCAATTTTAAGAAATCGCCAAAGGAAAGAGTTACGAGGCCGTACATAGAAATAAGGTTGTCCAGTTTAGAGGAACTTTGGCAACAGTTTAAGAAAAACCATGATAGTTTAATTTTAGAAACAGAGTTGGAGGAACTAAAGGCTAGTACATACAGTAACAAAAATGTGTTCGATTCGTGCGAAGATTGTTATTTGGAGTACAAACTTTTATTAATAACTAGTCTTGAAAGTTTCAAGAGTGGCGATAAGACATTTAATCCTGAGCCGAGTATAGCTTCTACTTCGCAAGTAAAGTTACCAAAGATAATCATACCCATGTTCTCTGGAAGCTATACCGAATGGGTTACCTTTAGAGATTTGTTTACGTCGTTGGTGCACAACTCCGCGAATTTAGACAATGTGCAAAAGATGCACTATTTGAAAGGATATCTAGCTGGAGAAGCGGAACAGTTGGTTAGGCAGATTTCTATATCAGAACAAAACTACGAAAAGGCATGGACTATGTTAACGGATCGTTACAATAATAAAAGGTATTTAACAAAAAATATATTGCAACGTTTGTTTGGTCAGAGGTCTGCGACTCATGAATCGGCACAGCACTTAAAGAGCTTAGTGGATACTACATGCGACTGTCTTAATGGATTGTCGAATTTAGGTGTTAACGTTTGTGATTGGGATATTATTGTTATTTATATTTTGTCAACGAAACTTGACCCGGAAACAAAAAGACAGTGGGAATTTACTAGTAATAACAATAGTTCTGAGATATTGTCAACCTTTAAGGAATTTAAAGAATTTCTAATCAATAAATCTCGAGCTTTAGAAGCCCTAGAATGTAAACCAAACGTGTCAAACTTTAAACCTTTGTCAAATCCTAAGGTCTTACATGTAGTTGATCTAAAATGTTTATTTTGTTCTGATGCACATATATTAAGTGTGTGTAAAATGTTTTTGAATGAAACTGTAGACGCACGTCGTGATTTCGTCCGTGACCAACAATTGTGTTTTAATTGTTTAGGAAGTTCTCATATTGCGAGATTCTGTAAGAAAATTGTCTGGTGTCGCCGTTGTAAAAAACGACACCACACGTTGTTGCATCAGGAGTCTAGTACTCTTCAGACCGCTACACCAAGTAATCAAGAGGAGAATTGTAATGGATGCGAGGACACGTCGAATACAGCATCGGAAAATCAACTCTTCTCGTGCATTTCAGCAGGTAGAACCTATAACCAAGTCTTACTGGCTACCGCTTTAATACAAGCCCATTCTAAAAACGGATCATGTTATCCTCTGAGAGCACTGCTGGATCAAGGTTCACAAGTGTCATTTATAACGGAATCAGTGGTTAAATCTTTGGGACTCAAGAAAATACCAATTAAAGGAAAGGTTTTAGGTGTAGGAGGAAACTGTAACATCGCTTCGAAGGCTATGGTTAACCTCGAGATACGTTCCAGAATTGAACCAGAGATAAGAATTTCAGTAAAAGCCTATGTTTTAAAAATGATCACTTCGCCTTTGCCGGCTAGAGGATTTCCGCCTATAGAATGTGTAGATTTGCAGGGTATAAAATTAGCGGATCCAGGATACAATATGCCTAGCCAAATTGACCTATTATTAGGAGGAGATATTTATAGTCACGTCTTGAAAGAGGGTGTAAAAAGGGATGTCAATGGCATGATCGTAGCGCAGTCAACATCACTGGGCTGGATTCTATCAGGCGGTGTGAATAGTTCAATTTCACCTTTATCAGGCTTGGTTAGTTGTCATTCTCGCATAGAAGATGATGCGTCGATGACAAGATTTTGGGGATTTGAATCGGCGCCGGCGCTTACCAAACCATTAATAAAGGATAATGTTAAAAAATTAGAAGAAATTTCGCATCAAGTTGCGGTCAAGAAACGAGAAGATACGGCTACAACTGTCAACAATATCAAAGGTAAACTTAGAATCAAGAAAGAAACGACTCCAGGTGAAGTAGCAAGGAGTCCTGCTATAGAAAAGGATAGAGATATTGAGAGAAGGAGAGAAAAGATAAAACAATTAAAAAGGAAGATGAAGGGTTCGAAAGAAGAAAACATGAAAGTGACAGAAGTGCAAGAAGGAACAAGTAAGAATGACGCATTGGAGGAGAATGAAATGCACTCAAGAAACCCTCATCAATTGTTAAGAAATACAGCAAGGTTATACGGTCGGCGGATGTGGTCTGGAGGGTATTGAGACGTTACTTTCAAACTTACAAGTAGATATTAGGAATTACCGAACGCGATAGTGGTAATGTAGTTAAAGAAAACGATTTGTATGGCTTTGTCGTTGGTTATATGGCAGGATAGTGTCACAGCATCCGGGTCCGGACGGGATTGCACGTGTTGTCTTTTTGCAAACACGGAAAACTGTTATTAAGCGTCCTTTGAGCAAAGTTTGTGTGTTGCCGTTGGTTACTGAATAGATTGTTGTTCTAGAGTGATTATAAACATATTTGTGTAAAATACCACTGCAATATTTTGAAAAGTCATGTCTTAATCTTAGATTTCTTAAGTATCTTAAGTTTTTTTTATAGTCATTATGTTGTATTACTTTATCGGGTCACATCATGGTGGGCGGCAGGAGTTAAATAAATTTTATAAGGAATTTGCGGTTTAGAACTACTAGAAGACTTAGTTCTAGGTGGGCGGAATGTAGAACGGTATTATAGCCAATAACAGTAAAGTTCAATAGATGGCGCCAGTGGTTTGTTTTGACTCCATAGTGAACGGCTTGTGACTAGATGTCGCCTTACATGCTTTGAACCCGGTATAGTTAGTTGTTGGTTATTTGATATATGTGCCAACAATTAGAAAATAAATTGAGGTCCGTCACCAGATCTAAAATTACTGGAGTTTTTTTGTGACAGTCCCACCAGTGGTTTTAGCGTCATTTAGTGCGAGTACACGCGCAATTGTACAATTAGAGTTTTAAAACAATTTATAAATTAAGCTATCTAAGACACAACGAATTATGCCACGATTTTGACATTTTAAATGCACAAGTATCCTATTTTAAAGAGACTCTCCTTTCGGAGAATCTAATGCCATCAAAAACGTAACTTGTAAAAAAAAACCAAGTCTCGCAACTCAGTTCTACTTCTTCTACCGTCAAAAGTTGTGAGATCCATGTTATGCCAAGTCGGTTAATTTATTCAGTCCCTACTTAAGTAACCTTCTGTCTTGAGTTATTACGAAATTAGCTCACCTAACAACATCCTATACTGACCATATCAAATATTATCTTGTATTTTTTAAATAAATAAATTGACTTGGCAATCGCATGAAAACACAATGTATCTAATATATTATATGAAATTAGATTGACAAAATTAAGAAACTTTGACTAGTTATAATTCTTAAACTACTGGCTCAAAATCAATGAAATATACGGAGTTTATACAATGCCTACTTGGTTACTGAAAATTCAGGCTTCTAGTTTTATCGCCAATGATAAAACTAGGGGCCCATAGGGGGTTGAAAACAGGGGCGGATCCAGGATTTCATTTGGGGGGGGGGGGGGGGGGCATTCTGACAAAGTTCGGAGTTAGGGTTAATATCACAAGTAATTTTTTTGTGTATTTTTTTACTAGTTGAGATGCATTATGGTTGAATTGCAAATACTTTTAACCCGCGTAATCGCGTATTTGAACTGTCTCAAATGTCTGACATGTATTATGAAACTTTCGATAACTTTGATTGATATGGATTATATTATTCTATATTCAGTTCATATATGAATTGAATTGTACTTGAATTGAATTGAAAAGTTAAGTCAAAAATATGGAATTCCTGGGTCTTTTGGGGGGGGGGGGGGGCATGGCCCCCATGCCCCCCCCCCCCCCTGTATCCGCCAATGGTTGAAAATGGCCTGAACTGTTTCGAGAAAAGGATGGTACGGCCGTGCCGCTGTTTTTGTTTTGCTCCACTTGGCGGGGGCACCTGCCGTGCCCGCAGATATGCTTTATATTTGTAGACTTTTTTATTCCCGAGAGCACATAAGTAGGACAGAAGTTAACTAGGCACCTCGAGGAATGACGTCACAGCGATTATGCTCTCTCTAATACTAATCTAAGTCGATAGAGTTCACTGTGAGTCATCGACGTAATATCCAACTAGACTTTTAGTACAGGGCGAACGCATTCAGACAACACATTGGAGAAATAGATATTATACAATTCCACGCCCGGTAATAGAAGTTACTATGGGCAGTAACGACCAATAGAATTTCGTCGTGACCTTGATCGGACCAATTGGCGTTCAGTACCCCGCGCCCGCGCACCTCAGTTAGTTGCCAGAAAAGTTTGCATTGTGAATAAATAGGTATTTGCCGTCCACTTGGATATTACGTCGATGCTGTGAGTAGATTTCCTAATATTTAATATTGTTATTTAATATAACAAAAACAGTTTAGTGATAAGTGAGTTTTTTAAAAAGTGTAAAAAGTTAATTGGTTTTGAAAAAGTATTTTAAAAACCATACTACCACACATTTGTGAGGGATGCGACTTGAACAACAACATTTAAAAAAAAACATATAACTATTAATCAGACAGCAATCAGAAAAAAATATATGGAAAATATATATATAATAAAATTGGTGATTACCATAAATCACATCTTTATTTACTCTGTAGAATTGAATTGAACTCAATTTTTATTGTCAACATTTGCAATTTTAGGACACATAAAAAAAGCTATGCTTGTATTATGAGACAACAAAATTACCTGATTATTAGTGGAGAATACGATCCTTTCCTCGGCATTCGGCAGATTTTTGGTTAACTCCTGACCAGCTGCCAGCAACTCGTCACACTCCGTTGGTCTCAAGAAGTCCTCCAGCACAACATAGCCATCTTGTAGCAGCTGAAACAATTGTGCCTATTTACTATAATATTCAAAATATGTTTGCGAACATGATACGAAAAGTGAGCAAATCTTTTATGGGACGCTGCGTGAGATTCTACAATAAAATGGCTGTAGATGCATGGAAATTGCCTCACAACTCTTCAAAGATATATTAAGCGAATTATAAAGTTGAGGAATACTGGCAGTGCAAGGTAATTAGGATATCAAATGTGACCTTGCAGTGTCCAGGTGAAACCCAGGTCTCGTTTATCCGGCTCTGTTGCCGTTGTTCGCCGCTTGCGTTTTTACTAATTTTGAAATTAATTTTAAAATTTTTTATTTTGACATCCACCATGGAGGCTTTTTACACCTCTGTTGACCATGGATTTAGTTTATATTGACCTTTAGAGACTATATATCTCTAAGTAATTTTAATTTAATTGTTATTTAATTTACATCCCTCATACATCCCTTCGCAATACCTACCAAAGTGGTCAATTAAATGGCGACAATTAAGTGTGTTCTAGTTTTGCTGTGATAATAACTACGTTCTGCCAAGTTTCTTGCGGCGCATTCTTCTTGGCTATGATGGTCCTTCCGAAGCGCTGGTAGACTCAAGACATGTAAAAGGCCCCCTGAGGCCCCCTGCGGCCTATTTGCAGAATAAACTTTTGAATTTTGAATTTTTTGAATTTTGATAACATCTATTAAACGAATATGTTTTATTCCAATCGGTTTACAAACAAAACAGTTATGCGCTATACCGTATACCACGCGAACGAAGTTGCGGACTCAGCTAGTTATTAATAAAGAAATTGATTCATACAGCCTTAACAGCACTTTATCGTGGCAGCCCATCCTTTATTGTGGTGAAAATTTGTCGGCTCGCTAAGTGGATTATTTACTTACATACAGTTTGCACTTTGTTCGAGTGCAAACACCACTTTTGTACACACTCCAACGCCTACACGGCTACTCTTATAAGCTTTTGAACGTGTTTAAATTATACGGATATACTAGAAGTGCTCCCCGGCTTCGTCCGCTTTAAAATACATAGTATGTACGTACGATAATCCCCTAACCCATTCCCCTATTCCTTCCTAATCCTAATCCTCAATCCTACTATGATCGGCAATCCACGTGCGATCTGGCGTTGCTTGTGTTATAGGCGACGATAGCCTCTTTGCATCAAGTGAACTGTCCGCCTGTCTGACCAATTTTACTTAAAAAATAACACATCAAGTGCGAGTTGAACTCGCGTGAAGAGGGTTCCGTACGATGTTACCTATCCGCACAATATTGAGTGATTTACCATGTGATTTAATATCATGGAGTGATTTTAATATCATGGACTTCTTACAGGTTTTCGAATAATCTATAAGTAGAAAACTAATTTTTTTTTTTTTTTTTTCAAAATTTTAGGTTCAGTAGTTTCGGAGATAAGGGGGGGGGGGTCAATTTTCGCCTATTTTCTTGAATAACTTGGAAACTATTTATTTTAAAATTACAAAAAAATACATTTAAGATCTTCACAACAAGACCTTCCATTTGATATGTCACACAATGCAGTTTTTTTTTTTTTTTTTTTTTTTTTTTTTTTTTTTTTTAAGATTTACAGCGATCTGTCTCCTAAGTGGGACATTGAGCGGTATATGTGACAAGTAGTGCATTAGGACTTGTTCAGGAGTGCGACCTTTGCCGCATCCTGATCACATAATTATTTAAGGTGACCAATTGATCACCTTAACACATCTTGGGGAATTGTACGTTTTAATCTGCGTACAGATGTTCTGTCGTCCATCAATCCCTGCGCCAGTATGTTTGGGTGATTCACAATCCTGACCTTATATGATTTCGTGTATTTGATTATTTCCTCCCTGACCGTAGGCATTTTTAAGTCTTTATGCAGTTGTTCATTGGTAATGAACCATGGGGCGTTTGTGAGAATGCGTAGCATCTTGTTTTGAAATCTCTGCATTATTTCTATGTTGGAGTGTGAAGCAGTCCCCCACAGTTGTATACCGTAGGTCCACACTGGTTTAAGGATAGCCTTATAGAGTAGGAGTTTACTCCCAAGAGACACCTGGGATTTTCTTCCCACAAGCCAGTAGAGTTTTCTAAGTTGGAGGCTCAGCTGTTTCCTTTTAGTGAAGATATGTCTCTGCCATGTAAGGCGCTTGTCTAAATGCATGCCTAGGTATCGCACGCAATCAGCGCGGGGGATCTCTACATTGTTTAACTCGGGGGATCGGGGAACGGGGGATCTCGTTTGCTTTAATGCGCCACTTCTTAAGCCATTCAGCTATTTTGTCCAGGCTGTTTTGCAGTTTATTAGCTGCCGCTTCTGGCTGAGTATGAGTGGCCAATATAGCGGTGTCGTCTGCAAAAGTTCCCATTGTAGCCGCTTCAAATTATTTTTTTTTTAATTTTCCACCTTCCCCCCAAAAATGACCTCCCATATACAGATTTCATCTATTCACGTCACACCTCTACGTTTGGGTCGCAGAAATTGATATGTGTACCAAATTTCAACTTAATCGGTCTAGTAGATTCCGAGATAATTGACTGTAACGGACGGACAGACATACACACGAGTGATCCTATAAGGGATTTTTTTTATTCTGACGTATGGAACCCTAAAAAGGTATTTACCGGGAAGAATATGGCTTTGAAGAAGTGCTAGATCGTAAAGAGTGCATTAATAGTAGATACAAGTAAACAGTACTTGTATCTACATGTAATAATGTGTAAATAATGTGTAATATTAACGTGATGTGTCTGAAATGTTAGCTTATCTATTCAGATCACTTGGTAAAATAATTATTCAATTGAATTCAAAAACTTTTTTTTTTCATCTTTTTGCTGCCTAACTTTTTTTTTCCAATTCTTTTCTGTGCCTCGTACAATGCAATGTAGTATATATTTATATGTATATTGTGTATATGTATATTATGTATATATGTATATTATGTATATGTAAGTATTTATTAGTATAGTATTTTTAGTTTAATTTCGCAAGTGGTGTTCACTTATAAATGTTGTACAAATTTATTATAAACTATTTTAGATTATTAAGTACTTACTGTAATTATAATAATGTAGTCACCTAAGTGAGCCAAATAAATAAATTAATTATTTATTTATTTATTTATTTATATATGAGGTACACAAAACAGGATGCTGTCGTTGAAGATTAATTGTAGAAAGAATTATTCATAGAGATGTACTAGACAGCAACCCAAAACAACCAACCCAAGCAACCCAAACTCGTTTTTTTTAATTAATTTAAAAAAAACGAAAGTTTTGAAATCAATTAGTTGAGTATAATATTTTGTACCTAATATTACAAAGTCTGGTGGTGGACGTTTTAAGGCTCAGATCATGTGTATTGTACTGATTTTTTTTCCTATGTTTAAATTAAGATAGGATGGATGTTGAAGATTTTTATTAACCCACTGCGTAGTAGGTAACTCTTTATTACGTCAACTAATTTATGTTAAATTCCCAATTCTGCGTAATTAATTTATCTTGATTAAAAGAGGAATTATCTACCCACCAAGAAACCTCATGGATGTTCTTTTCAATTGGGTTTAAAATTTTAATTGAAATTTACGACGGTGCGCATTTAATTATTTCTGTCACTCTAAGCGGTTCTATTAGTCTTTACAAGAATTATAGCGTCACTCTTAAAACATCTTTGTTCGGTTCTGGTTCAGTTGTGGGATTATTGTAATATGCAAAAATTTAAATCTTTGGTAATATGTTTATAAACAGTGCTAGGCGTCGTGCGCTAAGTTTGGTCGGCCCCACGTGGCGTAGCTATTTTTAAAGTGTGTTATTTTTACTTCTTTATTTCAATGTTGTGTCGACGCGGAGAGCTCTCTGTACAACTTAAAATATCGAACAATCCAGAAGAATTTTATTACTTCATGGTTACTGTGGACGTGGGCAGGCATTATATGAGGCATTTATTTTTAATAAAATTATGCACTACTATCCTAGACTAAATATATTGCTTTTTTTAAATTATTTATACAGAGGAGCTGGGATGACTTGCAATTAAGGTTGCCAGGTGTTCGGCTTTAGCCGGACATGTCCAGCTTTTTACAGTCGTGCCCGGCCAAATATAGTATACAAGTCCGGCTTTTGTTAGGATTTTGGTCAATAATTTAAGGATAAATTCAAGGAGACCACATACTAACAGCGCCAAGTCAATACTATTTTGATAATGTATTTTTTTTTTCATGAAAATATTGTTCGTTTAAAAAAAACAGTGATATTTATAAATGTAATACTAGAAATAAACGTGATCTTGCTTTGATCAACACACGGATAACAAAAATAGATAAATAATTTAAAGGACAATGTATACGTTTCTACAATAAAATTCCTTAAGTCATATGTGAATTATGATTAAAACATTTGTAAAACGGAAACTTGTGAAATAAGCGTATTATACAATAAAAAATATATAATAATTATATAATAAATATTAGATAAAAAAAATACATATATAATAAAGATTAGAGCAAGTCACAAGGTAATAAAAACACAAATAAAAGAAAATATTTCTTTTTCCTTTTAAAAACCAGGCTTTTATAGCAAAATATCCTGCTTTTAAGCCTGGCAACCCTACTTGCAATGTCAAATTATTTATAACAATTTACAGCAGAGCTTTTCGGGATAGATTGAGTGCGCAAAAAAATTGAGAGTCGGGGTTCAGGCTCCACCCTGTGCCATCACTAAATTTGGGCACCTTCCTTGACCACAATACCCCCCGTCTCGCAATCGGGCTCCGACTTGGTACTGAGGTATGTATCCCCACACCTGTCCCTGTGGCAGGGTCATGGACTTTCCTATGTTAATAGCGCTGGCACGAACGCCAGCATAAATGACATCATTGTCGGTCTCTTGCCACCATCAACGTACCCTCGTTACTAGAACCAAATGGCATCTTTCGTGATGATGGCAAGAGACCTGATGGGATGTCATTAGATCCATGGAACATGGGTCGTCCACTAGTGTGGGATGCCACTTGCATCGACACTTTTATACCATCCCATCTTCATGGAAGTTGCCTCAGCTGGTGCTGCCGCAGATGCGGCCGAGAAGCGCAAAATACACATATGCAGAGATATTAGTATCGGCTACATTTTCATTCCCTTCGGTGTCGAATATCTGGGTCCTTGGTGTCGCGCTTAAATTTTTTAACACTGTATCCAAACGTTTGGTCGATATAACTGGATATTACCTACTTCGGTCAGCAAATTAGCCTTACAAATCTTGCAACACAACGAGATAATGCAGCCAGCATGCTTGGGACCTTGCCTAAGGGACCGAAACTAAATTTTATACACTATTTGTAAATAATCAAGATTATTAATCATATTTTCTTTTTATAAATATTTTATACATATTCATAGTTATTCACAATGTACATATTTAAATTTAAATTTGGTCATGCGATGCCAACATGCGATCGATACATAAGAGAAGAACAAACATGGGGAAAAATACTGATAAAAAGAAAAGCATTGCCGAAAACTCTTTTCAAATAGGGTTTGAAAAGACTACAATTGACGAATTAAAATTAAAAAGTAAATTAAAATTTAAGTAGTGGCAGGGCACACTGCTTTTCGCAGTCATTTGGGCATACCGTCTGGCGGCAGTAACCGCCCCCTTACAGAAATAACAGCACGTGTGCTGTTGTGTTGTGTTCGGTGAGTGAAGTAAGGGAGCCCATTTCCCTATCCCCTCTTAATCGGCTGCGCACTTGCAGCAGCCTTGGCGTTGCTTGTGTTATAGGCACCTACCACCAAGTGAATCGTCAGCCTGTCTGCCGATCTTAACATAAAAAAAGACATTGCAATACACAATACATTAAAATACAATACATAAATTAATAGGTACTCCTACAATTTGGTAAACTTGTTAAATTGTTAGAATCTAATTTTAGAATTCTTCATACAGATTTACTGTAATTAGCAATCTCGAACTAGCGTGACACTAGCCCGTTTATCAGGCATTTAACACAAACATGATTCGGCTTCAAATGAATGTAAATAAATTTTGCTTCAATCTCATTTAGCTGTCCGTTGTTTCGAGCTTGGATTTAAAACACATGCAAACGTGACAATATTATTTATAGAACTTGTCAGCCACTCTTTTTTCCTATGTCTATGTCGAATGTCTATTTTGAACGAACAAATCCATTTGAGACTTTGATATACTTGTGCGATTTGATGGAAAAAAGAATGTAAACCTATCATTTTATTACCTGAAATGATATTTAAACTAGCTGAACTCGGGCACGCTTCGCTGCGGCCCATACGGCGGCGCGTGGGGCACGCATTACTATAATACGCGATAAATATAATATAATGCGCGGTATATATAATACTATTGATCGTAGCGTGATGTTAAGCCGAAGCCTATAAGCCTTCCTCGATAAATGGACTATTCAACACAAAAAGAATTTTTCAATTCGAACCAATAGTTCCTGAGATTAGCGCGTTAAGCCATACAAACAAACAAACTCTGGTATATAGTATACTAAACCCCATTTTGGTATGTACGTACAATAAAATTAATGTCTGTTAAAAAGTACATCTCACAATTTTAAAGGGTCCACTTTCAGTTCGTCCAGAAAATATTGTCATCTCACTCACTTTTACGTAACACCTGACTAAAATTACATTTTGTCGTTCGTCAGCTCGTCAATTTTATTGTGAAATTATGTCTGCAATCATGACTTTTCTTTTCAGATAAAAGTTATTTAAGACCCCTACCTCCGGGCACTCGGTATTTCACGTAATAATCCCGATTTATGCTCGACTGAGTAAATAAATATGGAAACATCTTCACAACTCTTTACAGTAAGGTGAGCAGTGAAAATTTCTTTGAATAGTTCGAGAAGATACAGAAGTAATTTCTCGATATGTAGATAGTAATAAAAGCGGCAATATAAGGTTTATATTTATTTACTAGCTGTGCCCGCTACTTCGTACGAGTCACGCGTGGTATACGGAATAACGCGTAACTTTTTTGTTTGTAAACTAATTGGAATGAATCAAACACTAAATGTTACAGGAAGCTTTCTAAAATGTATCAGTGAAAACCTTATTCTAATCGGTTAAGTCGTTTCTGAGATTAGTGTGCACAAACGTACAGAAACACATACAGAGAAACATACAAAAATTCTAAAACCTATTTTTTGACCTCGGTAACATAAGTACAACGTTTGTATGGATAGATTTCATTTTTTTTTATGTTAAGACAGGCTGACGGTCCACTTGATGGTGGCTACCGTCGCCTATAACACAAGCAACGACACTTGCAGCAGGTGCGCTGCCGACTACAGTAGGATTAAGGATTAGGAGGGGGGAAAATGGGCTCTGGCATCCCTTGCTCACTCACCGAAACATAACATCACACGTGCTGTTATTTCTCGGTGATGTTCTGTAAGGGGGTGGTTACTGCCGCCAGACGGGCTGCCCTACACTACTAAGACACATATTCATAAATTCCTTTTATATTCACTAGATGTTCGCTTAATTTTTTAACTTATCGTCACTTTTGTGAATTTTAATGAATCGCGTGATGTTTAAGTATCGATTTAATTTACTTAAGTAAGCTTAACGTTAGCATACATTAATTATAGTTATTCATACAAAGTGCAAATCATAACTATCTAGGAGTTAAAAACACGATACTTTGCCATAAACGCCATTGAAATTTAAATTGATTCAATTATTATCAGCTCCAACACTGATTTTTATTTTCGTTTTCCCTTTATTTATCTATACTTAATGTTGTTAAAGTAGAAGAGTTTGTTTGTTTGTTTGTACGGTTTAATGCGCTAATCTCAGGAACTACTGGTTGGAATTGAAAAATTATTTTTGTGTTGGATAGAGCCTTTATCGAGGAAGGCTATAAGATATATAACATCACGCTACGACCACGCGACGCGACGCGGAGCTTCAATGAAAAATGTTGCAAAAACGGGGAAAATCATCCTTTTTGAGAGCTTCCGTTGCGTGCGCTGCGTAAACGGTTAAAGTTACGCAAAAATCGTGTATTACGAAATTGTTCTCCTTTAAAAGTCTTTTAAGGTTGACTCACTATAACCTTTTTTTATGGTAAAGTGTTCTAAAATAATGCAATATTTGGGAAGGTGTTTTTATAAACATGATGTTATTCCTTAACCAAATTTTAATTTTGAACAATAACAGTTTTGAAATTGGACATCATTTGATTTCAGTGAATATCTTGGGATATATCATAGTTTTAAAATAACTCCACAACAAAATAATGATCAAGTACCACGCGCGCATATGATGTGCAAGGCGGGCGATCGTGAGGGGGGCTCCTGCCTGCCGCGCGGCTCAGACGCGTGGTAGTGTTCAGCGAACTGCTTTTTAAAAATATTTTTTTGCGATATCTCATCGTATAATAATATTCACATTAATAAAATGCCCAGAAAAAGAACTCAACTTTCTCGGCAGTTTGCTACAGCAAAACGGCTGCGACTTTTGTCTATAATACAATTGTTGTTTGCCTATAATGCCTTTGTTCACGCTAATCTCAGAAACTGCTTAACCGATTTTCATGTGGTTTCCACTGATGTATTGTAGCAAGCTTTAGTGTATATTTTATTCCAATCTGTTTACAAACAGAAAAGCTACGAAGTTGCGGGCACGTGCCGAAAGAGTCAATAAAGTGTTTAAAAAAGCTGTGTTTATTCGTAAGTACATTACAGGTAGGGCCTAATTAAAAAGAATTTGTTTCAAGGAAAATATCCCCCAGTCTGATTAGCAGTTATTACTCGTTTCCTAGAATGATTTATTTTAAATAATCTTAAGAAATACGACCTAATTGACGACGGCGACGTCATTGAATTTAAAGAGCTTTTTAAGGTTAACTATGATTTCCATGTTTCAGTATAGGCAACCCGTCTGGCGGCAGTAACGCCAGTTGGCTCTGGTATGGATCTGACAAGTAGTGGGTAGTCATTTGGACAGCCCGTTATGCTGAACCCTACCTATGGTCGGCAGCACTTGCAGCACCTGTAACGTTGCTATAGGCATGGTAGACACCTACCATCAAGTAGACTTGATGACTTTAACATATAAAAAAAAAGTTTTTAAATATAAAGAAAGAAATCTCTCTTCTCGGAAAACATTTAAGGACGCTCGTCATCCCCCGCGGCGAGTTATAGAGAAAAGATGTTTTGTGTTTTTTTTTTGTTTTTCTGTGTAATAGCTTTTTATTGAGCACTGATTTCTAGTGAAGAAATGAATATTTTTGTATTCATTAAAAATTTCAATATAAAAGTTAGTATAAACAAGGAGTACTTACAAATTATCCCGATTAAATCCAAAAAAATTTGGTAGGTATATCTTTTACTATTACGTATGAAATAAGCCGCACTGTATTGTCGAAAAGAATTCCGACCTTATTATACAAGTCTAGAATGAAAGGGTAAAGTATTTATTTCTCCTAAATATTTATTTATTTATTTATTTATTTATTTATTTATTTATTGAATAGCAAACCTAACAGCATACAAAAAAATTACAAATACATTTTTAAAAAAAATTAAATTTTTACAAAGCCTATTACTAGGTCTGACAAATTACACTTCAAAGTACAAATTGTTATATTCGAATATATATACACGCATACATACGAATATAAACATATATGGGTGATTGCATGTGTGTGAGTGTGAGCGATTTACTAATGTTAATGTGTGTGTGTGTGTGTGTGTGTGTGTTTGTGTGTGTTTTGTGTTGTGTGTTTGGTATCGCTCAATGGAGGAAACAAAGTACGAGGTGTGTTCAAAAAGTAAGGTGACTTTTCAAATTTCGCTCGCAACGTACATTCGATTATTGATTTTTTGTTGTTGTTGTCTTGGTACACATGTCCCGAATATATGTTCACAGTTTCAAGTACATAGCATACTTAGTTTGTTTTTGACAGATAAAAAAGTTAGACGTATTTTGTTGTGCTCGGCGATTTTCTATTATTATAAAAAATGGAGCAAAGAATTTCAATCAAATTTTGTGTGAAAACTGGAATCAAGTGCTCTAAAACTTTTGAAATGTTGACAGTGGCGTACGGTGAGTCTGTTCTAAGTAAAAAAAATGTTTACAAGTGGTACAAATTTTTCCAAGATGGCCGAGAAGATGTCAACGACGATCCTCGCTCTGGACGCCCCAGCACATCAACAACAGAAGATATTGTCGAAGCTGTGAAGAAAATTGTTTTTGAAAATCGTCGAATTACCATAAGAGAAGTTGCTGAGGATGTCGGCATATCAGTCGGTTCGTGTCATGCAATTTTTTCGGATGTTTTGGGCATGAGACGTGTGTCTACGAAATTTGTTCCGAAACTTCTAAATTTTGATCAAAAGAACCGTCGCATAAGCATCGCTCAGGAGCTCTTGAATGACGTCAGTGATGATCCCGATTTGCTCAAAAGGGCCATAACTGGGGACGAATCATGGGTATATGGTTATGACGTCGAAACCAAAGCCCAATCGTCCCAATGGAAGCACCCAGGAGAGCCAAGACCGAAAAAAGCACGCCAAGTCCGATCAAATGTCAAAGTTTTGCTTACTGTTTTTTTCGACTACCATGGCGTAGTGCATCAAGAGTTTTTACCTAAAGGTCGTACGGTCAATAAGGAGTATTTCCTTGAAGTTATGCGCCTTTTGCGAGAAGCAATACGAAAAAAACGTCCGGAATTGTGGAAAAATAATTCATGGATTTTGCATCACGACAATGCATCTGCTCATTCATCGTTGCTTGTGAGAGGTTTTTTGGCCAAAAACAACACGACAATCATGCCTCAGCCACCATATTCACCGGATTTGGCCCCCTGCGACTTTTTCCTTTTCCCAAAACTTAAAAAACCTATGAAAGGACGGAGATTTTCAACGATTGATGAAATAAAAACTGCATCGCTAGAGGAGCTCAAGGCTATACCAAAAAGTGCTTATGAGAAGTGCTTTAAAGATTGGAAAAAGCGTTGGCACAAGTGCATTGCATCTGAGGGGGATTACTTTGAAGGGGACAATATAAATGTTCATGAATAAATAACTATTTTTTCATAAAAATATAAAGTCACCTTACTTTTTGAACACCGTAGTATATAAAGAGAATTATTTGCTCAATGAATTTATTAATTAAGAATATTTCCATTGTTAATTATTAACTAATATCTAACGTCAAGTATTCTGGACGAATTCTCATTTGGAGGATTAAATCACTGTAGGTAAATCAATATTTCTAATTTTACAGAAAGCTGCTTTGTTAATGAAATTCTCTAAATATTAAAACACTAGCCGAAGTCCGCAACTCCGTTCGCGTGAATTTTTGATACCTTGTGTTACATTATTGTAATTTTCGTAGGGATTAATTAAATGAATGAAAAATTTTATTATTATTATTATTAAAGGTGGCAGACAGGCTGACGGTCCACTTGATGGTAGGTGGCTACCGTCGCCTAAGGACACAAGCAACACCGGGGGGGTTACATGTGCGCTGCCGACCTTGCAGGAATTTGTTTACTGCTCGCTTGAAGAAGCCCATATTGTAGCTAGATGGAAACACCTTAGAAGGGAGACTGTTGCAAAGATCGCGCGTCCGTGGAATAAAGTTTCTACTCATCCGAACTGTGCGCAGCGGCACTTTATCCAAGTAATGCGGATGAACTTCGCATCTATGGCGCGCAGTGCGGTGGTAAAAGTTTGAGGTAGGCATTAATTGGTACAATTCATCCGAGCACTCGCCATTGTACAATCGGTAGAACACACAAAGAGAGGCTACAACTCTTCTTAAACTAAGCAAATGTAGTAGCTTTTTAAAGCTTTTTGAGTTAATCCTTTACAAACAATTTATATACAACTTATAAAAAAGAGTAGAATTAATAATTTTGGGAATTAACTCACATTAGTTTTGAATGTTATTTAATAGGCTACTTAGAAACGCCAACTATGCGTCAAACATTTTTTTTTGTAATTTTCTAATATTAAAAAATATAAGTAGACACTACAGCTAATTAAAAAAAAACTCCCATTCTCTCGCAAAGTAAAACAGTGAATTTTGTAAAAATAATAGGTACATAATATATCAGCTTTGGTGGTATCGCAGGGCGACAGTTATAGGCACGAGGATTAGGTTTTTACGAGGAGGCATTTGGGCTGGTTTGGTCGGGCGGGGCACGCACGAAAGAGATTCTGTTTTATACTCGTAATATTTTAATACTACATGTTATGTAAGTTTTTGTCGTGTATTCATTCCCACATCCTGAAAAAAGAAAGCGAAATGTTCTGAATTGACTATTTCCACTGTCATAAATCGGTCCAGTAGTCTTTGAGTTTATTCATTACAAACATATTAATGGTATTTTAGGTAAATACCACACAAATGGTATTTAGGGGAGAGGGTGAGTAGCCTAGGTTACACGCTGATAATGTAGCTTTCTGTACGTGAAAGAATTTTTAAAATCGGTCCAGTATAGTCTCTGAGTTTATTCATTATAAACATACAAAATAAGTATATGCATTACAAATCTTTTGTCTTTATTAATATTATAATAAAGAATAAAATAAAATTTTATTCACTGAAAACTTTATATTATTTTTATAATATTATATGATATAGAAAAAAGAAATTGTACGAATCACGTAAAACATTATGAAATTAGAATACTTACAAGAGTAATGTTATTATTGGACATAATAACTCAAGCTCAAAGGAAGCACGTCATTTGGTCAGGTCGGCCAATATTTCGCTAATATTAGTCAGAAACATTAGGCATAATGTTCATAAATAGAGTGTGAACTCAACAACGGAACTGTTGTGATGACATACATAAACATATACTTAAGTAAAATTTTAAAACGGCATTAATTGCATCGTATATACGGCATCGTGTATACTTCAAAATTTAATAATGACTGAATATTATAAAATAATCTATACAAATATTTAGAATAATTGTCTTGTCTAATTTAATAAATCATTGTCTTCTATAATTTAATAAATATTTAGAAAAAAATAATTGAAAAGTTCAGATTTTAAGGAAGCAAAGAATCTATACAAATATTATAAGATTTGTATGTATGTATGTTTGTAATGAATAAACTCAAAAACTACTTGACCGATTTTAAAAATTCTTTCACCTATAGAAAGCTACATTATCAGCGAGTAACATAGGCTACTCACCCTCCCCCATCTCACCCCTTTACCCCCCTCCACACAAAAGTGCCGTTTTCCACGAATAATATTTTATAAAGAGACGCCGACGAAGTCGCTTGTAACAGCTAGTACTTAATAAGTTACAAGAACATACATCATAGCACACTGTCTATTTACCTATTTATTGATAACTAATTGATATACTTATATATTTGGTATCTAGGAATTGTTAGTAACTTTTAGTATTGATATTTGTTTATTTGTCAAATGATATTATAGAAATGGTCTTGCTTGAAACCTAATTTAATTATATTTTTATTAATTTACAATAGACTGACTTTTTCCCGCGAATTCACCGCGTCCCTTTTTCTCATGTGTCAAAGCATTTGTTCAATCTTTACTGCTCACATAATTTTTTCAGGCGTTGAAATTTTTATTTTTGTCTTTAAACGATCCCCCGGGAACAGTACTTTTTCTGGATAAAAGGACATAGAGTTTTTGCTCCTGGGGGCTGCGGCCTGGGGGGCGCAATTTTTTTTTCTTAAATTTTTTTCAATACCTAGCCAATCGAAAATGCCCACCTAATCATAAATATTCATAATTCACTTTTTCGGAACATTTTAGTTTCGAACAGATATCTATAAATGAAACAAATAGCCGGTAATTACATGTACTCCAGAAAAGGTAGCGGAAAATGGAACTAAAATCAATTTCAAAGAGAAAAGCGTATTATGAGCTTTACTTTTAGCGCCCTGGAGCAAAATTTTTCAAACGCGTCTCTCTCATGTGGGCATGTGAGGAATTATACACAAACCTCGAAATGAATCATCTGGAGGTTTATGTATGATTTTTTTTCAGTTTTAATAAATAATGATAATGAATCTGTAATCTTTCAGGGCATTTTTCTTGATAATAATAATACTTTTATTAGCTATATGCATGCAATTTTTAGTTACAAGTTCTCAAAGTTACAATGTTACAGTCGATCGAATGATGAGAGAGGGCGCTTAAAAAATTTTGCTCCAGGGCGCTGAAAGTGTAGCTACGCCACTGTTGCTTGAGTAGTCAAGGTCAAGGTTTATTACGTAAACAAACAAACTCACTTCCGTATTTATTTACAGTTGGAATTTTTCTTGTAATATTAGTTGGGATCCTCTTTAATGTTGTCATGCCAAACTAATTTCCAGTGCATGTAATAGAAGGAATGAGTGTTAATCCATACATATTACTAATAAAATCGTAAACGAGCAGTCTCTGTGAATTAAATATTTTTTTCAAAAAAAAAATCTATGCGTTGTACTTATGTTACCGAGGTCATAAAAATAGTTTTTAGAATTTCTGTCTGTTTGTCCTGTGCATTTGTGCACGCTAATCTCAGAAACAATGTACTATTGTAGCAAGCTTCCCGTGACATTTAGTGTTTATTTCATTCCAATCCGTTCACAAACAAAAAAGTTACGCGTCTAAATAAAAAGTTCAAAAAATGATTACTATATAGGTAATAATGTAGCGGGTTGCCGGGGGTAAGTGCGTAATTTTTTTTCGCGGCTGGAGTCGCCTTAACAAGTATTTTATATATGTGTAAAGAAACTTTGTATGTTTCTCTAATTTTAACTATTATTCTCATTATATACGTTCTATGAAGTATAAATACTTCATAGAGGTACCTATGTGATGGTGGCAGTCAACAAGTTAAAGAAGATGATTGTCATTGTCTTGTCATTAATTGTAAAAAATAATGTATAAAGTTATAACAATAAATAAATTTATAAATAAGATACTTACATAAATGAATAATAGACTTTAAATGTCATTATACATAAATGAATAATGACTATTAATGAGAATAATAGTTAAAATTAGAGAAACATACAAAGTTTCTTTACATATGCTATGGGTAACTGTTTACCAGAGATGAGATTTTAGTTTTCTTGTTCCTTCATGACTAACTGGTAAATAGTAGAATGTAGGTTTTCTCGGCCGGTATCCATACGAGTTGTGGGTTTCCGGGATGTCAACCGCAGTTGTTGACGAAACGTTTGGAAGAATTTCCAACTAACTGGTAAATATTCGGTGTACAAAATCTTGACATCTTGAAACTCGAAATCTTGAATATTGAATTTTTGACTGATTAGTTTGCTTATAATACAATTCCTTTATTGACATATCGAATTTATATTATTACTAGCGACCCGACCCCGGCTTCGCCCGGCGTGCAATTTTTATATATAAGAACATTCCCCGTTTATTCCTCGTTCCATTAGTGAACACCGAATATAAATCGGTCTATGTTCACGCGTGATGCCGTGACCAAGGGAAATGGGGATTCATTTATATATATATAGATTATTTATTCGTGGAAGACAGTAATTTTGTATGGAGGGGTGGTAAAGGGCGGAGATGGGGGAGGGTGAGTAGCCTATGTTTTTCGCTGATAATGTAGCTTTCTGTAGATGAAATAAGTTTTAAAATCGGTCCAGTAGTTTTTGAGTTTATTCACTACAAAGATACAAAAATATATATATATACATACAAATCTTTTCTCTTAATAATATTAGTATATAATATATTAGTACGTATAAATAGCTCTGATGCACTTCTTTTGTGTTTTAAATGCATTCAAAACACCGGTTGAGTTACCCCAAAGTATGAGACCATATCTTAAAATAGAAAACACATAACCGTGATGATACGCAACTAAAGCTGCTTTCAAATACGCTTCGATACGTAAACAAATTTGTTAGTTTTGTAGCATAAACTGCTTATGTGGGCATTCCAGTTACTAAACTTATCAATAGTTATATCCAGAAAAACAGAAGAATCAACAATGTCAAGACTAACATTTTTATACATATAAGAGCTTTTGTCTTTGATTATTATAGTCCAACCATTCAATAACCTTTGCCAGTTCCTTGTTGATTTCTGATTGTAAAAGTTTTCATCATTACACTTACATCAACAAATAAGGATGTAGCCTTGATTAAAATAGAGTCAAGTAAATCATTTACATATACCAAAAATAATAAGAGGCCCAAAGACACAACCTTGTAGTACTTCAAATTTATTGCGGGAATATGTCGATGTGAATGTAGCTTTGTATCGCTTCAATATCGGGGAAGTTTATGCCGTTTGATTTCTGTCGTTTAAGTAGCTTTCTAGGCAATTTAAAGCTGATCTTCTTACAACAAATTACATAGGTACTGTTCAAAATATCCTTATGATATTATAACTGTTATTGAGGATAGCGCATCTTATCTCTTTAATATTAGAGGCTAAAAAGTGTGCACACAGTTAAGAAGGAACAAAAAGCGGGACCATGGTGTAATAATTTTCGCAAAACATAACATAAAAATAACGCTAAAACCAAACAAATCATTCGCTTTACAATGAAACAATGACTGTGTGTGCACTTTATCGACCTAAAACTGCCATTTCCGGAAAGAGAATATACTTAAGGCGACGCCAGCCCCTAATGATAAAAAAATCCACTTATTTGTAACCGTTTTCCTTTTAAATGATCATAATAATTATAATTTAAAAAATACTCAAATCATCTGCAGGATATATGAAAGGAGATCATCATAACTATTTATTAAATTATATATATAAAAAAAATTACTAATTTGCGGTCTAATATCGATGTTGTAACCGTGCGATTTGCTTCATAATCAATATTTTAAATAGCTAATTCTTAAGATAAATTTTAAGATCTGAAGTCTCATCAAGAGAAAAATTTGAATTACACTTTATTTAATTTTTAAATAGATATTTCCGAGATTTGCAAGTAGCGACTCCCCCTCAGCAGTCCCGTCAGTTCAGTACAAGACGAGTTTTGCGGCTGGAGTCGCCTTAAATATGTTAGTCGAGTTGCGGTGTTACGAGTATGTACATACTCGAGTCGAAAATAAACAAAATAACTGTCTTGCATAAATCGCTTTCCACCACTAAGATGTAGTATTGGCTGGCCAACGCGCGATAGTTTTGTTTTGTGTAACTTTTGCTCGCATTTTCAGTCTGTGTTCATATTTAATACTAATTGTCACTGCCTAGTGATAGCACAATAATGTATATTGCTGTGCTCGAGACCCTAAACCCTGTGTGGTTTTTAGGAGCACTGGTTAATCGTAAACTTTATGTTGCTATTATTATCAATAAAAGAAAAATAAAAAGTTTATGTGTCAGCTTCGACGCACAACTAGAGTTTACTCATTTAAACGTATAAAATGTTCCTCGTGTCAACAGATAACTGGATGCCTAAAAATCGATTCCTAAGGAGTATACTCTAAAAATGTAACTATAATTACCACATAATATGTATTTGCACTCCCTATTGGGTAGGACTTTTTATTGTACTCGAAATAATATTATATAAATTATTCACATGTGTTCTTGCTAATAAATATTGTTATTCATTTTAAGTTTATTAAACTTAATTTTTTTTTACAATCTGCATATCTACATTAATAATTTCGTCAAGGAGTACGGTAGACTCGACTGAAACCTTACCTGAATAATAAAACATAAAAAAATAAAGATTTCGAGTCGACAACATATATCCGCAAAATTCGGATTGTCAAGTATTTTGTTAAATTCTAATGGTGCTGACAGACAAATCGCAGTCGCCATATTGGCCACTCTAGCGAAACGTCACTCAATGACACCTGTGACACCTTGAGTGATTAATAAACGTTCCATTTCATTCATACTAGCGCACATACGCCTCGCCACTCAATACGTCGTCGCACCATTCATTTTAAAAACAAAGTGTCCATTACAAAGAACTGTGTGTAAAACGAAACGTCTTGCCGCAAACATTGAGCGAAATCTATGCCGCTTTGCCTTAGAATCGTGGCGAATTTACTTTGTGGCTAATTTACAATACATTTTGTACATGTGTACATATTATGAGTCACATTACACCCGAGCGAAGCCGGGTTTTCATCTAGTAAAAACAATAAAAAAAAATGTTAATTGTTGTACCTACCTAAGTACCACATATAATTACTCCTTTGTTTGTCCTTGGTTATTGATTTTAGCTTTGTAACAATACATAAAAACATGACATTTCTGCGATACCATATAAAGGTTCGATAGAACAGAAATTTAGTTCATAATCTAGTACAACTTGTGACATTTTCGCAACTAAAATTCTTTTAATCACTTCAAACATCTCGACTGTATTGTAAATTTAAAATTGGATTTTTGATACCTACCATCTACATACAAAGATTTATCTAAAATGTTAGTTCTGGCGTATTTTTTATTGTTATCTCGTCTTCAATAAGTTCTGCGAATGTTTTGCATCGCATTCTGTTTTTAGTCATTGAACATAAGTAAGTTGAGACAACAAATTGTGGTTTGTGTTTACTTGTGGTTAATAGTTTTGCCTACAGTAGTTTCATAGCACTTCATAACTAGTTGCTACTTTTCCTAAAGCAGTGTTAAGAGGATTATTTTACATGAACCAATTGTGCCTTTGCAATAAAAATAGACTTTTATTAATACAAGCACAGAAAATCTTAACAAAGAGGAAGGCGGATTAGGTGAATCCTTAAATGTTGTAATAATTAAGTTACTGCGCAACTTATTTTCAAAAGGTCATAACATGAAAGGTTCGTTAAGTAACCGTTTCAAAAGATTTAACTGCAATACAGACTGAAAACTATAAAATGTTCGTAGTTTTAGGGTAGGTAATATTCGGCATTTACTATGTAATATTGAAAGATGATCTTGCCAAAAGCTCCTACACCAGTTGTGTAATTGCCAATTTGAATGCGCACGTAATAAAGGTTGTTGTTTACATTTAGTTATTCGTGAATATTATGTCACAAATTCTTGACGCAGGTGAAAATTTCCCATGAAACATATATCGCCGTGTGGGTTAGGCCGTCTGGCGGCAGTAACCAACCCCTAACAGAAGAGCACAACAAGTGTGCTGTTACCAATTCCCTATACCCTCTTAAACCGTTGTCCTTTATGTTGGGTTAAAAGGCGACGGTAGCCACCTACCATCAAAACAAATAAACCATCAGCCTCCTTGCATAAGACCACAGTTTTTGGTATAGTGTACACCAAGACGGATAGGATTGTTTTTACAAGAATTAATTCAGCCTAAGTTATTGTTCACTATTTTACCTAAATTAACTTAAGAAAACAGTGACAACTTGACGTTTCGTGTGAACTAGTTGTCCAAATAAGTATTTTCTAGGAAGTTTCAAAAAGATTATAAATTGACACGGAACCTAAAGTAAAATAAGTTACAAAATTACTTAATTCAAGATATCATATATACGAATATGCATATATAATTTAAGCAGGCGTATAATCACAGTACGGCCTAAAACTTAGAATTCTAGACGTTTAAATATTAAACGTTAGTCAAGCTGACAGTCAATTTGATGGTATGTGGCCACAGTCGCCTATAAACACAAGCAATACCAGGGGGGTAAAAGTGCGCTGTCGATCCCATAACACATAACACGTGGTCTTGTTTAACGGTGGTCTTTTCATGGTGATTGAGGAGAAAAAAACAGTCTAGTTTATGTACTGTGATTTTAGAATACTAACTCTAAGGAAAATTGGATAATTTGTGGGTGTAAACAGATTCTAATTAATTGATTCGCCAACAAAGGATTCTGTAGTGAATTACGGGATATTGAAATCGATTGTTATAGTCGAAAAAGCGTTTAAAAAGAAAATCTATTAGGTATAAAATTTCATATTGTTTCGGAAATATTTATAAAAGGATTTGGAAACTAAAAAACTCTTACCTATAAATAATTGGCAATCTCAATAATCGTACAGCACAGCTCATAAGGACACCGTTTAACCAATTTTTTTAACTATTTATACTTTTTTAGTAGACCATTTAGGTAATTAAAATTCCTTCTTCGATGTTTAATATAGTCGATATATTTGCAATACTTAACAACGGCCCGTTAGCTTAGCTGGTTAGAGGGTCGCGTCGTGTGCTAATAACGCGAAGGTCGAGGGTTCGAGTCCCTCATGGGTCATTTCATAACCATCCACCCTTTTGTTTGCTTTTTTTCTTGTCTTTAATCGCGAATACAGGAACTTATTCCTGTATTTTTTAACTGCGCTATTGACACATCTTAAATATGATCTGTATTTTTTACTACCATACAATGTCAAGAGACGTATTTTGCTGTCCTTAATGCGACGGTAGCCATTTACGCTCAAGTGGTTCCGTCTACCACTATTAATCTTAAAAAATGTCTTTTAATCTAAATGCACTTTTGTAAACTGTCTAATCGAACACAATGAATGGATAATTTGGACTGCATGATATACTACCATCTTCACAATTTAATGATAACTAAAATATGTATGACACAAATATAAAACTCAGAAGTCACATAACTGTATTAATTCGTTGTTATGACAAAAACTATCACAATACTGATTTAAAACTGGTCTAAATTAGTTTGTTCACAACTAGTGAATCAATGCACGTAATAAGGTCAGCAGTAGATCGATCTTTATTGCCAAGTCCCCCGGGCCGTACCGCATATGAGATATGCAATCATGATTTGGACTTCAATGCATACCTAATCAATTCGTATACTGTGTTACAACAATTCGCATTATGTAAATTGCATATGTAATAATATGTATGTCGGCGGCCAATCATATAATCCGGCAGTTCGTGATGTGTCTAGGCAGATCGTTATATGGCGCCGTTTCATGAAGTGTATATATACGAAGTACATATACATATATGAAGTTATATATGGCGCCGGTTCGATTCCCGGCAGGGTCAACTTTGAAAAATTGAACTTTTCAAATTTGTCTCTGGTCTGGATCTGGAAAGTAGTGGCAGAGCACACTGCGTTTCGCAGTCATTTGGGCAGCCCGTCTGGCGGCAGTAACCACCCCCTTATAGAAGATCACCGTGAAATAACAGCACGTGTGCTGTTGTGTTTCAGTGAGTGAAGTAAGGGATGTCAGAGCCCATTTCCATCTTCCCAATCCCTTATCCTTAATCCTATTGTAGTCGGCAGCGGATTTGCAACAGCTTTGGCGTTGCTTGTGTTAATGGGTGACGGTAGCCGCCTACCATCAAGTGGACCGTCAGCCTGTCTGCCTATCTTAACTTTAAAAAAATCTGCTTAATACCCAGCCAATTCATGAAATGGCTAATTAAAATTCAGGCAGATTGATCAACGAATGACGTTTGACGATTTAGTCTAAAGATATACTTCGAACGATCTGACTGATATTAAGCAGAAACTTCATGAAACAGCGCTACATATATCGATCTGCCTAGGCACATCACCAACTGCCGGATTATACGATCGGCCGCCGACATGTATATCACTTGAATATAATGTAATATAATCTATACTAATAATATTATAAAGAGAAAAGATTTGTAAGTATGTATATATTTTTGTATGTTGTGTAATGAATAAACTCAAAAACTACTGCACCGACTTTAAAAATTCCTTCACCTATAGAAAGCTACATTACCAGCAAGTAACATAGGCCACTCACACTCCCTCCCATCTCCACTCTTCACTCCGTATGTAACTATAATAGTAGTTATGTAACTATAACTATATCGATATGAATATATAGATGAGGATATAGCTATTAGAAGTACTGAGAAACGCGGTTGCTTTTATAAAAAAATATATAGTTGAATTTTCTTCAATTGCCTTCGCTGTAGATCTCGCAGTAGCCTTGAGACAACTTATTCATCACAAAAATGTTGAAATATTCCCAATAAAATATACTTTTACGTTATTTTGATTTGTTTACTTTCTTAATACGTATCAAATTCTATAATAGTTACGACTAACTATGGAACGTTCCGGAAAAAGCGTTGGCCCCGGCCGAAGGTCTCGAATGTCCCACCCTATCGATGGTAGCCACGCCTCTTAGCGACTATAGTGTCAAAGGAATTTCCTTTTGTTTACAACATAGAGTTTACATTTCAACAGAAATAACATTCCCGAACTTTCAATGGTTTGTTTACAATCTTGTTTATTTTTTAACAATAAATTCGAAATACATCGAGGCGTTTGGCGCCAAGTATAAAATAAGAGGCGGCCGGTCAACTGGGGCTTGAGTGGTGCGACCACCAGCGATACGAAAGCGACTCTTCGGAGCTTTTGCGAAGTTATCTGCGACAGTGAACCGGCGACACATTAAGGGAATCATTGACGACTTTTGGCAAGCGGTTTCATCGGACAAGTTTAGTGATTTTGGAAGTCATCTTGGTTTATGAATATAAATCGTTCGTTTCGCCCTTACACGGCATTTTAACTCACCCCGCACATAACAATATTTATTTATATCTAAATAATTCTAAGTGACCAATTCTAAGATTTGTTTCAACAGAAAACCTTTTGATAAGAAATATAATTATAATTATATTTATCAAAATGCAAACATTTATAATATCGTTCAAGTATATTGTGTCTGTGACCTTTCGAACTGTGGCTAGCTTATCGATTGATAGTAAATAAATGTTGTTTCAATATTTCCATCATTAAAATTGTAGTTCCATTTACTTGGTGCTTAGTAAAGCAGTCATTGTAAAGCAATTTTGAAAAACAATTATTTACGGTCAAATTAACTAGACCAAATAAATGGTTTTTATATCTAAGTTTAGAATTATTAACAATATAATTGTTAATAATTTTATATCAAAATAGAATTATAGAATATTTTTTTAAATGTAACTTAACAGACAAGCGGTCGCTCAATTTATTGTAGATATTCGTATTTACTTATTATTTAATACTGTCGCAGATAACTTCGCAAAATCTCCTAGGAGTCGCTTTCGTATCGCTGGTTGTCGCACCACTTATCTCGCCCCCTGCTCTCTTATTTATACTTGGCGCCAAAAACCTCGATGTATTTCGATTTTTCCAGGAAATCTAACCAAGATCGTAAACAAGCCATTGAGAGTTCGGGAATGCTATTCCTGTCGAAATGTAAACTCTATGTTGTAAGTGACTAATTTCCTTTGACACTATTCGGGAAGAGGCGTGGCTACCATCGATAGGATGGGACATTCGAGACTTTCGATCGGCGTGAACGCTTTTTTTCAGAACGTTTCATAGTTAGTCGTAACAGTATCATTTTTTTGGGAGTGTAATGGCTAATAGGAATTGTGTAAAAATAAATATCTTTTTTACTTCAAGAAATAAATTCAGATTAATTTTGTTCTTATTCTTTTTTCTCTTTCAGTTGATATTGTGTTTACTACCATACTTGTATTCTGTTACAGGCTTTGTAAGAGCATTACGACTCCTTTATAGGCCATCCTAACTAATATTATAAACTATTATATACTTAACCGATCATCATGAAATTTTGCAAACAGGCTGCCAGGGCTACACAGAAAAGGACATAGGATTCCTTTCAACCAGAAAAAAATACAGAATAATAATGAAAAAAATTCAACGCCTGACAAAAATAAAACAGCAATAAACATAACATTTTAACACCCAAGAAAAGGGGACGCGGACGAAGTCACGAGCAAAGCTATTAATGTAATACTAATTTAATACATTAGAAAAAAACAATTATCTTGTAAAATTATACATAATTTTATTATTATTTTATATATAACTGAATAGATTACTTCGCTCATGGTCTTCACGTTAAATCTAGTATTTTAATTATTTAGTACCTATAGCAAACTTACTAATACTATTAATTTTAAAATAAATTAACGAGTAATTATAATCTAAACTATTACAATTGATAAATTAAAATTAAAATGAATAAAAACTAAAAGTAAAAAAGGAAAGGAAATACAATAACTTTTTACGTATTTTGTAGTTTTTACGCTTTTTGTAGTTTCTAAAGTTCAATTTGTTATTCTTTCGCCCCCAGATTTTCATCACTGTCTATTGTCTATTGAAAACACAGATTTGAATATTCATTGTTTTTTCGAATTTATTGTGTGTTTACAGCCACAGATTTACTGTGGAAAAATCAGCACTTCGAGTATTGTTAAATTTTTTGTAAATATCTAAATAGTCATACTAATTTTATAAATGTGTAAGTTTGCTGGGGTGTATGGATGATTATTCACTCTTTCACCCTAAAACTACTAAACGAATATTGATGAAACTTTACAGTAATATAGTTTACCTGATAATAATTAATAACAAAAATTTATTCAAATTAAATTTATTGTGTTTCAACCAATTTAATTTAAAAAATTTGGGTATTGGTGCAAAGCAAGTATTATCCGTGAAGTCCTTTCAGATTAGAAAAAAATAACATCCTGTATAATAAAATAACTGCCTACATTGTTCCTGTTATTAAATAATAGATTTGCATGAATTCAAGTCATATCTACAAGTACTTGGGCTATTTTTGATCGAAAAAACGTAACAATAGGAGACCAACTATGAAAACAATGACAATGATCTGAACAATTTGCCCAAATTAAAACCATTTTTCACACTATCAATATGACTATGAATAAAAATAAAAATACCACATCACAGTTTGACGCTTAAATACTAAAAACGGTAGGTACGCAAGCGAAAGCTGAATCATATATCTAAAACAAATTTTGTATGACCTAAGAAGACAGTTTATAGAATTAATTTTTTTATATAACATTTCACGCAAGCGCCTTACATACAATAACTAAATAAATCTTTCTCACCTGGTCTCGTATGGTTTGGTGCATTATAGATGCGCGTGCGATGTTTTCTTAATGGATTAAATTCAAACAAGTCGGTAGCAAATGACAGCGAGCGAACAACTAAATGAAATCGAGTCGCGAGCGATCGTCTTGGAATGAAGTCGGGATTCAGAATGATGGATACAAAAATAACGTGTCCAACGCCCGTTGAATACCAGAGGGATGATTGGTGAGTCGTTTTGAGCGATTCATGTACTGTGTGGTCGTGGAAACGTCATAGCAGCTGTGCGGTGACGCAGCAGCGGGGGCGCTTGTCACATCTGCACACGGGTTCGCGTTTTATATCTCAGCAGTTGCTAACAATGATATGAATGCTCTGAATCTAATAACATTTCATGTTTTACGGGAAAATTAATAGTATTAAGTGAAAAATATTCATAACAAGCCACCCGCCCCCGGCTTCGCCCGGCGTGCAATTTTTATATATAAGAACATTCCTCGTTTATCCCTCTTTCCATTAGTGAAAACCGAATTAAAGTCGGTCTACCCGTTCACGCGTGATGCCGTGACCAAGGGAAATGGGGATTCATTTTTATATATAGAGATAGAAGATAGAGATTACGCTTTTTCCTTTTATTCAATTTAGTTCCGAACGTGAGGGATTCATTATTTAACAGAAAAGTTTACAATAAGAAAAGAAAAATTTGAAGTGTGTATGTGTGAATTCTTTCCTGCTGTAAAATTCCAGGAAGTGTTGCGAATCGTTTACGGTGGACAGTTTCCGAATGTTCATAATATTCGCTTTCACGCTAGCTAAAATTAATCGATTTTTTCCGTTTAATGAAAAAGATCAAAATTAAAATCGGTCTACCCGTTCACGCGTGATGCCGTGACAAAGGGAAATAGGGATTCATTTTTATATATAGTGATAATATGTTTGCACATAATATTATGAAGCATAAAGTACAGAAACCTTTTAGAAGTATGCCGATTTGGGTTCTTTAAAAAAAAGTTTGTGTATTTCGACTAAATCTATACTCATATTATAAAGCTGAAGAGTTTGTTTGTTTGTTTGTTTGTTTGTTTGAACGCGCTAATCTCAGGAACTACTGGTTCCAATTGAATTTTTGTTTTGTTTTGAATAGTCCATTTATCGAGGAAGGCTATAGGCTATATAACATCACGCTACGACAAATAGCATATATAAACAGTGTCCAGTACCGCGCGCCCAATGCGCACGTCGCCGCCATATGGACCGCAGCGAAACGTGGCCGAGTTCAGCTAGTATTAAATAAATGCGAGTATTAAAGTATACTCGCATTAAGTATTATAGTATTAGTATTAAAGTGAGTTTGTTTGTTACGAATTCAGGCCTTAACCGATACAATAATTTTAACATACCTTACAATCGATAATCATTAAAATTTGCTTTCACGTTGTCAAGAATAAAGAAAAGAACAAAGGGTTCCTACCTTCTGTTCTTCTGTTCAAGAACAATGTTCTGTTTCCGAGGGATCTCATAAAAGAAAATCCAGGAATGTCAAAAATATATGAGCAATTAGCTGAGCCCCCAACTTCGTACGCGTGGTATTCGGTATAGCGCGTAACTTTTTTGTTTGTAAACCGATTGAAATTAAACAAACACTACCTAAATGTTGCTAAAATACACCAGTGAAAACCGCATTCAAATCGGTTAAGTTGTTTCTGAGTTTAGCGTGCACAAACGCACAGAAAAACAGACAAAAGTTCTAAAAAGTATTTTTTTTTTATCTCGGTAACATAAGTACAATATACAAAATGTTTTTTTTTTTTAATCTTTAATGTACGGACACGGTTCGGTTAGTAGTGGTAGGGCACACTGCGTTTCGCAGTCATTTGGGCAGCCCGCCTGGCGGAAGTGACCACCCCCTTACAGAAGACCACCGTGAAATAACAGCATATACGTGCTGTTGTGTTTCGGTGAGTGAGTAAGGGATGCCAGAGCCCATTTCCTTATCCCCCCCTTATCCTTAATCCTACTGTAGTCGGCAGCGCACTTGCAGCACCTGTAGCGTTGCTTGTGTTATAGGCGACGGTAGCCACCTACCATCAAGTGGACCGTCAGCCTGTCTGTCGACATAACATAAAAAAAAAAGAAAAAAAATTATATGTAGATGAAGACTGAATAAATGTTTTAACACTTAAGGGAAAACCAAAAAATATTTAATACAGATTTCAGTGAAAATTTGCCAAAGCATGTTTGGATCTACTTTGAAAGTTAGGATATAATTTACTTAATGACAAGTCGCCATCAAAAGCTAGCTGTTGCTAGGCAATTTCAGCTTATTTAATTTCAAAGGAGATTGAAGATTAGATTCGTGACTAATGCATATAGTCTAACATTACATTTGTATAACAAACGTTACAGGAGCACATTTCTCATACATAAAAAAATAAAAATAAAATTAAAAATAAAAATAAAGTAATTAACATTACTTATTTGGATGGTGCACACATCTTGTTTATTTCTTAACTAGCGTTCCGCCCCCGGCTTCGCCCGGGATGCAATTTTTATATATATAAGGACATTCCCCGTTTATCCCTCTTTCCATTAGCGACAACCGAATTAAAATCGGTCTACCCGTTCACGCGTGATGCCGTGACCAGGAGAAATAGGGATTCATTTTTATATATAAGACTAGCGGCCCGTCCCCGGCTTCGCCCGGCGTGCAATTTTTATATACCCTAAAACATTCCCCGTTTATTATTCCCCTCTTTCCATTGGCGAAAACCGAATTAAAATCGGTCTACCCGTTCACGCGTGATGCCGTGACCAAGGGAAATAGGGATTCTTTTTTATATATTAAGAAGATTACTTCAAAACATCTAAAATAACTTATATATAAAATATTTTACAACCATCTATCCAGATGTATAAAAAAACACTTATTCTTTTTCTTTTTCCCTGTTTGAATATCAAACCTTTTTAAGTCAGCCAGTATTTAAGTTCAAAATTCATTAACAATTTTTACTTTTGTCACCCATATTAGATGGTGAATTTTCCCTATTAAAATCAAAGGTCTTAAAAAGGCAACACATAGACAAAATTTCCTTAGCATTCACAATAAAACGTTTTATAATATTTATATGGCACTAGCTGATGTCCACGGCTAAATATGTAACGCCTGATGAAATAGGGGATCGGACAAATTTTCAGAAAGTGTTTTAAATTAATCTTCATGGATATTTATTCCCATAAAAAATACTATTTTATTTATTTATAGCCTTTTAGGTACTCAAAATCATGTTTTAATATTGTTTGTTTGAAAATGCCGCCAAAACGCCACGATAGTTCATCTGAGAGCGCGTAACGTCATTTGTGTTCATATCATAACAAAACAGCTGCATTGGCATAAGACAATGATTGCCCACAAATGACGTCACGCACTGTGATTGGTGTTTCAGTATAGATTAAAAATATTGTAAATAATAAAATTTTATTTCTTCATTTAAAAATATTTAAATGAATTATATTAAATTATTATTCGATAAATAATCGCAAAAAATTATATATTTTCTTTCTAAGTACATTTTAGATTTTAATCTGATTACTGTCCGATCCCCTATTTATAACGCCTGGGATAGTTATTGATGTTACACATTTGCCTGGCGTTGAATCGTTATTTTGAGATAGCGGCTATATGTAAATATACCTATTTACATATAACCTATGTCCATTCTGATTTACATATAGCTATGTCCATTGGTACATAGCATGTATGATTCAGTAAACAGCGCGCCATGTTTCCTGCAGCGGCGTGTATCAATCAATGCTATAGGGCTATAATTATACGATGTAAAACTCAATTTTGTATTGTAGCGGTCAACCTAATATTAAAACAAGTTCATACGCATTATTTCTTTACATATATAATTCTTTTGTAAGTATTTTTGTCACCTAACCCTTTCTAAACGGCTGGACCGACTTGGATGAAATTTTGTGTTTATATATGAGCGGGTCCGTGGATGATTTGAAAATACAATCGAACAAGGTAGACGGAGAGATGTTTTCATGAAAAAAAAACGAGTTTATTGAACAATTGAAAACATTATGTAATTTTGACCGGTACTTTTCATTGCTTGGCTAGAAAAGAAAATTATAAGTTCCTGGTATCTTTTATTTTCATGAAAGTCGTCATTTTCATAAAACGCAAAAGAACTCATCGAAACGGCTAACTTAAAATCAAAAGAATTTTCTCGCTAATTCTATCAAGATAGAAGACTTGAATTTAAATAATTTAGACATAGAGGCCATTAGTAAACAGATGAGATATCCAAGAATCTTGATTCAACCTGTAGATTCGTCGAAGTAATTATGGTTTACTTCGGCTAATTTCGGCGGGTGGATTAAAAGATTTAATCTAATATAACCAAACAAAATTGTAATTGTAATTTATATAGCAATTTTATTTAATCCCATTTAATACTTAATGCCTATTTTATTTTCCCAAAACAGAAAGTATACATTAACTGAAAAGTTCTCATGAAAAACAAAATTATTAAAAAAAAAACAGGATATTAAAGAATTATAGTGGTGGTTGTAGTGATTACATATTATTTAAATTTGTCGCCTTTTTCAAATGACAGTGACACCTTATTACTGTCGAGCTTGTACAACGTCTGTTGAGTCCGCTATACAATGATATAAAAGATAGTCTTATTAAGTATATAGTTACACTATTTACACGAGAGCTGCTGAAACTATTTTTATGATCTTTGATTTGTTGAATTATTATCCGCCTCTGTACATTAAAGGTTAATATATATATGCCGAGGTCAAAAAAAATTGAGTGTGCGTTCGTGCACGCTAATCTCTTAAGCGGCTTAGCCGATTTGAATGCAGTTTTCACTGATGTTTTGTAGCAAGCTTCCCGTAACATTTAGTGTTTGTTTCATTCCAATCGGTTTACAAACAAAAAAGTTACGTGCTATATTAAATACCACGCGTACGAAGTTGCGGACTCGGCTAGTTTAATTTGAAAAAAGAAAATAACACTGAGAATTTTCAAAATCCACATTGTTTTTTTTTTGTGAAGGTCGTCAGACAGATCTTTTGATGGTAAGTGGCTACTGTCACCGTCAACACAAGCAACGCCACGGGTGTTGTGCTATATTAAATACCACGCGTACGAAGTTGCGGGCTCAGCTAGCTGTGAATAAAATTCACTTTCTCATACATTTTGTGTGGAATGAGATTGAGGCGGTACGAAGTTCGCTGCGTCAGCTAGTATACTTGAAAAAATCCTTTGTCTTGACAAACTATGACGCATAGCCTAGAAGTCTAGAAAATTGGAATTTTGAACACGCGTTTATTTTATACCGTAAGTATCAGCTAAGATATGTATTTTTTAATTTTAACTCCTTGCGAAGCCGGGACGGTCGTTAGTTACTCATATAATTGGTAGCTTATATGTTATGAAGTTCGACTTTCTTCACTGTGGACGCGAGTTCGAATCTCTGCGAAGTAATTTGATTTATTTAATTAATGAGATCATAGCAGGAAAGGCGTCGTTATACGTACTGACGTATCAGTCGTATAAATTATATGGGGGCCACCGAGTTACAGAGGCTCCGAAGATGTGTAAGTAAAAATTAATTCCTGTAAAATGTTATACCTAATCTCACTAAAACTTTTAGGCCTTACGCTCAACTAGGAAGGCCTAAAAGTTTATGAATGCGTAAGGCCTGCACGTTTAAGAGCTTAAGAGTCTAAATGCATTGGCTCTAAAAACATGCCAGCTAATATATTTATTTGGGCTTCGACACAGTCAGGGCTCGACAAATTTGATACAGGGTCCTTAAGTAGCTTCATCCCAAAATATCCTTCAATAGTATTATAAAGCGAGGGACTTAGACCGACAGAAATTACGTAATACGATTAAAATACGGTCTGCGTACCAATTAAATTATTATCAAGATTAGATCCTTACAATCTATTAGTGAATCTTAGATTAATATTATATAGAAACTAGCTGACCCAGCAGACGTTGTCCTGCCCGAACCCGAAAATAATTCTGTAACCCGATTGTGACGCCACCTATCGGGTCCAATTTTATTTTCAAACCATATGTCAAGGTGACGCGACACTTCACCTCAATACTCCATCCGTTTGGGAGCTACGATGCCATAGACAGACACACATATACACAGACACACGCGTCAAACTTATAACAGCACGTTTTTGTGACAAGTAGACCCCGATTAGGAAAATAGACGGAATGCTCCGGAGGGAAAAATAAGACCAAATTTTAATTGCTTAAGTATAACATTATAAATTTAATTTAATATTAATTTAATTATAACACAGCAAGCTATTTTGCATCTTGTACATTTTGCTATTAATGTCAATCAGACGCTGTCGTAGATTTACTCAAAGTTTTAAGACTGTTTACTCTGTTTCTTCAGTTAGACTAATACATGAAATCTGTGATAATAGTTTTACAGACTGTGAAACGAGCCCGTTGGATGAGTGGTTAGGGTGCTTGCCTTAACGCTCTGTTTTACGATTTCCGGGTTCGATTGCCGCGGCAGGGTCAACTTTGAAAAAATTAACTTTTCAAATTTGGCCCTCGTCTGGATCTGGAAAGTAGTGGCAGGGCACACTGCGTTTCGCAGTCATTTGGGCATCCCGTCTGGCGGCAGTAGCAGTAACCACCCCCTTACAGAAGACTACCGTGAAATAACAGCACGTGTGCTGTTGTGTTTCGGTGAGTGAGTAAGGGATTCCAGAGCCCATTTCCCTATCATCTCTCCCAATCCCTTATCCTTAATCCTACTGTAGTCGGCAGCGCACTTGCAGCAGCTTTGGCGTTGCTTGTGATGTAGGCGATGGTAGCCACTACCATCAAATGGACGGTCAGCCTGTCTGCCGATCTTAACATTAAAAAAAAATTACATTTCATGTGTTTAAAATGACTCGATGTCATTCATCGAGCCATGTAAATAAAGGTTCGCGCCTCTACGTTTCCATAAATAAATAAATAAAAATTTATTTGCGATGACCATGGGTAACTGATACCAGAATCCTTCATGACCAACCGATAACATTCGGTGTGCAAATCTTGGCATCTTTTTTAATTTTTTAATTTAAAGGTTGAATTTTTTAATTTTTTTAATTTTCTTATATGATTCGCTAATTGTTGACACATCGATCCCACACTATTATTTTATTATTATTATTTTAACTTAATTTCTTAAATTTCAAGTCATGCTTTGCTTCTTGATTCTATTATTCAATTCTATTAATGCCATCTTTAGTCCCAATTCAACGATCGTCGCCGATTTAACACTCGGCAACACATTTAGCGTTTTACTTAGAAACTACATGGATGTTTTTAAATTTGTAGCAAAACGAATTGTAATGTGCTTAAAGTTCAATGCAAAGTTAATTAAAAAAGAAATGCTATCAAAATAAATAATTATATTTAAACAAATATTCATTATTAAAGTGTATAAAATTAATCCTCTGTTCCAATAACAATTATTGTAAAATGAGATTTCAATCAGTGATTTGGACGCGCAAAATGTTACTACGCAAATCAATATTTCCACGTAATTAAATATTTAACATATTCCACATGTTGTACTCGACTCATATGAGTACTTTACATTAGCCGTGTGCTCTAAATGAAGCACCTCCCAATAAACATGAGCTGAAACAAATTTATTCGTAATTAAAGAAGTTGCGGAACTAATTCATCTCACTACATACTACATATTTTATGGCAATCACATCCTGGTTGGTTATTAGGTATGCTTTTTTTTAAATAACACTCCTAGCGATAGTAAAGTAGGTATATAATTTCTTTTAGTAACTAATAGTAAACCACCATGAAGTAACATCATGTGCAGGCCCCTCTTTTCAATTGGACACACTGGGCAAGTGCCCAGAGCCCCGCAGTCGATGTGGCCCCCCTAGTTCCTGTCATTTCATCATTAGATAATCAATATTACAGATAAATATTGTTTTGAAAATGATAAGTGGAGCAAAAACAAACCTAGTTTAATAAAAATACAAAAATCCGAACGGCGTTTCGTCTGCCTTTTTTATGAAAATGTAAGACAGATAGACAGACGGCCTTTTGTATGAGAGTTTTTGGAGTTTTAAATTCTATGTTTCAATATTCCAAATCTAACTTATTATTATTATTATTTTATTAAAGATGGGTTCGCTCTTGACCAGCATCTATCCAGGAAGGATGAGGCCGACGATGGAGCGAGTTCACCCAGATGATGCCTATTCACTCGAACCTTGAAAAGATTTGGTTTGTATGAGCTCGCAAAATAGACACCTTAGCATTGCGCATTATAAAAGATGTTTTAATGTTTTAAAGCTCTTCGTCTGAATTAGAGGGATTTCGGTAACCAGCCGTACGTCTGCATGTCCGATAGAAGAAAGGGGAAGGCGGTATGATCTCATGTATATGTCTATGTGCCAGGCTCTGCAGCTTAGTTCTTATTAGTGTATCGTCGCCAATTAGCCTCCTAGCTCTGCGATCCACCGAGTCGAGTGCAGCAGGTTAGTATTTTGCTGAGCCATCCCAAAGGTGACAGCAATACTCCACGCAAGACCCATCCATGCATCCATCCAGTATATGCCAAGCAACTAAATTTAAATTTTGCAATATCGGAATTGTTCAGCCAGTATAATTCCATTGCTGTAAGAATAACTAAATACACTACTCACCCTGTGTGAATCAATACCTGTACGGCTCTTATTGTCATTTCATGTTACAAATTTAAAAAAAATACTTTATCATATCATAAATTAGAAAAACTAATAGTTTAATGGTACTAATAAAAATAATGTCAGGTATACTTATCACTCAGCCTAAGAGAAGCCTAAAGGCTGTTTGACTTTCCAGTAAATAAGAATTGTTTTGTCTAACTTGTCCGATTGTTGAATTTTAGAATAATTTTTAGAAGTATAAATTAAGTAAACTGCCCAATTTATGACTGTAATTTTATTACAATTCACCAATATTTTATTGTACACAGAGCACACGATTCGAATTTATTAGATATTCATTTGGAGGAGATATCTAAAGAAGAGAAGAGATAATAGAAATAATAGAGATAATAGAAGAGATAATAGACATAGAGGAGATATCTAAAACTGTGACAAATAAATTATCCTAAATTAAATAGATATAATGAGTGTAACATGTTATAATAGGAATTTTTACTTAGCTTACGGCTGCCGAGCAAAACCTAATGGGGGGGTGCATGTAACTGCATTATATTGGCGTCTGCATTTCCCCCTGCATTTTTATTAGGCAACTAACGAGAAATTGACAGTAATATGTTTATAACATTTATCTTAAAGAAATATTATATTTTTGAAAAATTCTTAGTCAAATATATATATATATATTCATATATTTAAAATTAAGACTAACGATTTACATAGTTGTCATACAAAATTTTCGCTTAATTGTTAACTGTTACGTAAGTTAATTGTCCCCTGACCTCCAAGCTAGGATTGCCTGTGTTTTGGAGATCAGTAGCCCCGCGCTGTTGTTCGCGTTGTTAACTAAATGATTATTATAATGTATTAATATAAGACATATCATATAGACATATAAATAAATAAATATAAGATGTGCATGTATGATGTGTGTGTGTGTGTGCGTGTTAATGTGTGTATGTGTGTGATTATTTATTAAACTAAGTTAAAACACTCTCGGCTTATCATAGTCAATTTCTAGGAGCCAATTCTTTAAATTAGATTTTAACTCATACTTATTTAATTTTAGAACATTATGTTAATTTTGTTAATGTTAATTTTATTGTATACTAATTTTATTGTATATGTCGGGTGCAGCAGCACGACGAAAGAAGAACAGAACACTTGGTGGGCGTTTCATTAGTCTCTTCGTTACTTTTACTCATTTTATTTTATAATAATTTAACTAAAACTCAGAATAGAGTCTATTAACAATATTTATATTTTCTAATTATTACAATATTTAATAATGAATGTCTTTCCTATAATAATTATTCTCAATGACACTGTAAACTGGATTATCGAATGGACACTACATAATTATGACAGTTCCTCGATAACGCGCCTAACAATATCGCTACAGATTTCCATCTTGAACCGCAGCCTAATGCACGGTCACGTCTGCTCCACTAGGCGGTACCAGAGACTCTGTCGAAGCAACACGAAGCGTATGCAGGCGTTGCTTGATTATGTAGGCTCCATATGATGATTCATAAGGATCGCCCGACATATATATATCAAAAAATAGTTTTTAGAATTTTGGTCTGTTTGTCTGTACGTTTGTTCGCGCTAATCTCATAAACGGGTTAACCAATTTGAATGCAGGTTGACTGATGAGGATTGAAAGTTTATATAAAGTTGAAAATACTCAGTTTAGGTGATTTTGAAGATCCAATTTAAGTTGACCTCAGATCTTCTTCGTATATAATAAAATCGTTCTTTGTGCACGCTAATCTCAGAAACGGCTTAACCGATTTTCATGTGGTTTCACTGATGTATTGTAGCAAGCTTACGGTAATATAGTGTATTTTTCATACCAATCTGTTTGCAAACAAAAAAGTTATGCGTTATTCCGAACACCACGCGTAATCACGTGTACGAAGTTGCGGGCACAGCTAATACATAACAAAAAAGACAAAAAGAAACCAAAAGGGTGGATGGTTATTATTGATTATGAATTGACCCATGAGGGACTCGAACCCTCGACCTTCGCGTTATTAGCACACGACGCGACGCTCTAACCAGCTAAGCTAACGGGCCGTTGTTAAGTATTGCAAATATATCGACTATATTAAACATCGAAGAAGGAATTTTATTTACCTAAATGGTTTAATGTATTGCAGCAAGTTTCACGTAACATTTAAGTGTTTTATTAATTCCAATCGGTTTACAAACAAAAGAGTTAGGCGTTATTCCGAATACCACGCGTAATCACGTGTACGAAGCTGCGGGCACAGCTAGTACATAACAAAAAAGACAAAAAAGAAACCAAAAGGGTGGATGGTTATTATTGATTATGAATTGACCCATGAGGGACTCGAACCCTCGACCTTCGCGTTATTAGCACACGACGCGACGCTCTAACCAGCTAAGCTAACGGACCGTTGTTAAGTATTGCAAATATATCGACTATATTAAACATCGAAGAAGGAATTTTATTTACCTAAATGGTTTAATGTATTGCAGCAAGTTTCACGTAACATTTAAGTGTTTTATTAATTCCAATCGGTTTACAAACAAAAGAGTTAGGCGTTATTCCGAATACCACGCGTAATCACGTATACGAAGTTGCGGGCACAGCTAATACATAACAAAAAAGACAAAAAAGAAACCAAAAGGGTTTATGGTTATTATTGATTATGAATTGACCCATGAGGGACTCGAACCCTCGACCTTCGCGTTATTAGCACACGACGCGACGCTCTAACCAGCTAAGCTAACGGACCGTTGTTAAGTATTGCAAATATATCGACTATATTAAACATCGAAGAAGGAATTTTATTTACCTAAATGGTTTAATGTATTGCAGCAAGTTTCACGTAACATTTAAGTGTTTTATTAATTCCAATCGGTTTACAAACAAAAGAGTTAGGCGTTATTCCGAATACCACGCGTAATCACGTGTACGAAGTTGCGGGCACAGCTAATACATAACAAAAAAGACAAAAAAGAAACCAAAAGGGTTTATGGTTATTATTGATTATGAATTGACCCATGAGGGACTCGAACCCTCGACCTTCGCGTTATTAGCACACGACGCGACGCTCTAACCAGCTAAGCTAACGGACCGTTGTTAAGTATTGCAAATATATCGACTATATTAAACATCGAAGAAGGAATTTTATTTACCTAAATGGTTTAATGTATTGCAGCAAGTTTCACGTAACATTTAAGTGTTTTATTAATTCCAATCGGTTTACAAACAAAAGAGTTAGGCGTTATTCCGAATACCACGCGTAATCACGTGTACGAAGTTGCGGGCACAGCTAATACATAACAAAAAAGACAAAAAAGAAACCAAAAGGGTTTATGGTTATTATTGATTATGAATTGACCCATGAGGGACTCGAACCCTCGACCTTCGCGTTATTAGCACACGACGCGACGCTCTAACCAGCTAAGCTAACGGACCGTTGTTAAGTATTGCAAATATATCGACTATATTAAACATCGAAGAAGGAATTTTATTTACCTAAATGGTTTAATGTATTGCAGCAAGTTTCACGTAACATTTAAGTGTTTTATTAATTCCAATCGGTTTACAAACAAAAGAGTTAGGCGTTATTCCGAATACCACGCGTAATCACGTGTACGAAGTTGCGGGCACAGCTAATACATAACAAAAAAGACAAAAAAGAAACCAAAAGGGTTTATGGTTATTATTGATTATGAATTGACCCATGAGGGACTCGAACCCTCGACCTTCGCGTTATTAGCACACGACGCGACGCTCTAACCAGCTAAGCTAACGGACCGTTGTTAAGTATTGCAAATATATCGACTATATTAAACATCGAAGAAGGAATTTTATTTACCTAAATGGTTTAATGTATTGCAGCAAGTTTCACGTAACATTTAAGTGTTTTATTAATTCCAATCGGTTTACAAACAAAAGAGTTAGGCGTTATTCCGAATACCACGCGTAATCACGTGTACGAAGTTGCGGGCACAGCTAATACATAACAAAAAAGACAAAAAAGAAACCAAAAGGGTTTATGGTTATTATTGATTATGAATTGACCCATGAGGGACTCGAACCCTCGACCTTCGCGTTATTAGCACACGACGCGACGCTCTAACCAGCTAAGCTAACGGACCGTTGTTAAGTATTGCAAATATATCGACTATATTAAACATCGAAGAAGGAATTTTATTTACCTAAATGGTTTAATGTATTGCAGCAAGTTTCACGTAACATTTAAGTGTTTTATTAATTCCAATCGGTTTACAAACAAAAGAGTTAGGCGTTATTCCGAATACCACGCGTAATCACGTGTACGAAGTTGCGGGCACAGCTAATACATAACAAAAAAGACAAAAAAGAAACCAAAAGGGTTTATGGTTATTATTGATTATGAATTGACCCATGAGGGACTCGAACCCTCGACCTTCGCGTTATTAGCACACGACGCGACGCTCTAACCAGCTAAGCTAACGGACCGTTGTTAAGTATTGCAAATATATCGACTATATTAAACATCGAAGAAGGAATTTTATTTACCTAAATGGTTTAATGTATTGCAGCAAGTTTCACGTAACATTTAAGTGTTTTATTAATTCCAATCGGTTTACAAACAAAAGAGTTAGGCGTTATTCCGAATACCACGCGTAATCACGTGTACGAAGTTGCGGGCACAGCTAATACATAACAAAAAAGACAAAAAAGAAACCAAAAGGGTTTATGGTTATTATTGATTATGAATTGACCCATGAGGGACTCGAACCCTCGACCTTCGCGTTATTAGCACACGACGCGACGCTCTAACCAGCTAAGCTAACGGACCGTTGTTAAGTATTGCAAATATATCGACTATATTAAACATCGAAGAAGGAATTTTATTTACCTAAATGGTTTAATGTATTGCAGCAAGTTTCACGTAACATTTAAGTGTTTTATTAATTCCAATCGGTTTACAAACAAAAGAGTTAGGCGTTATTCCGAATACCACGCGTAATCACGTGTACGAAGTTGCGGGCACAGCTAATACATAACAAAAAAGACAAAAAAGAAACCAAAAGGGTTTATGGTTATTATTGATTATGAATTGACCCATGAGGGACTCGAACCCTCGACCTTCGCGTTATTAGCACACGACGCGACGCTCTAACCAGCTAAGCTAACGGACCGTTGTTAAGTATTGCAAATATATCGACTATATTAAACATCGAAGAAGGAATTTTATTTACCTAAATGGTTTAATGTATTGCAGCAAGTTTCACGTAACATTTAAGTGTTTTATTAATTCCAATCGGTTTACAAACAAAAGAGTTAGGCGTTATTCCGAATACCACGCGTAATCACGTGTACGAAGTTGCGGGCACAGCTAATACATAACAAAAAAGACAAAAAAGAAACCAAAAGGGTTTATGGTTATTATTGATTATGAATTGACCCATGAGGGACTCGAACCCTCGACCTTCGCGTTATTAGCACACGACGCGACGCTCTAACCAGCTAAGCTAACGGACCGTTGTTAAGTATTGCAAATATATCGACTATATTAAACATCGAAGAAGGAATTTTATTTACCTAAATGGTTTAATGTATTGCAGCAAGTTTCACGTAACATTTAAGTGTTTTATTAATTCCAATCGGTTTACAAACAAAAGAGTTAGGCGTTATTCCGAATACCACGCGTAATCACGTGTACGAAGTTGCGGGCACAGCTAATACATAACAAAAAAGACAAAAAAGAAACCAAAAGGGTTTATGGTTATTATTGATTATGAATTGACCCATGAGGGACTCGAACCCTCGACCTTCGCGTTATTAGCACACGACGCGACACTCTAACCAGCTAAGCTAACGGACCGTTGTTAAGTATTGCAAATATATCGACTATATTAAACATCGAAGAAGGAATTTTATTTACCTAAATGGTTTAATGTATTGCAGCAAGTTTCACGTAACATTTAAGTGTTTTATTAATTCCAATCGGTTTACAAACAAAAGAGTTAGGCGTTATTCCGAATACCACGCGTAATCACGTGTACGAAGTTGCGGGCACAGCTAATACATAACAAAAAAGACAAAAAAGAAACCAAAAGGGTTTATGGTTATTATTGATTATGAATTGACCCATGAGGGACTCGAACCCTCGACCTTCGCGTTATTAGCACACGACGCGACGCTCTAACCAGCTAAGCTAACGGACCGTTGTTAAGTATTGCAAATATATCGACTATATTAAACATCGAAGAAGGAATTTTATTTACCTAAATGGTTTAATGTATTGCAGCAAGTTTCACGTAACATTTAAGTGTTTTATTAATTCCAATCGGTTTACAAACAAAAGAGTTAGGCGTTATTCCGAATACCACGCGTAATCACGTGTACGAAGTTGCGGGCACAGCTAATACATAACAAAAAAGACAAAAAAGAAACCAAAAGGGTTTATGGTTATTATTGATTATGAATTGACCCATGAGGGACTCGAACCCTCGACCTTCGCGTTATTAGCACACGACGCGACGCTCTAACCAGCTAAGCTAACGGACCGTTGTTAAGTATTGCAAATATATCGACTATATTAAACATCGAAGAAGGAATTTTATTTACCTAAATGGTTTAATGTATTGCAGCAAGTTTCACGTAACATTTAAGTGTTTTATTAATTCCAATCGGTTTACAAACAAAAGAGTTAGGCGTTATTCCGAATACCACGCGTAATCACGTGTACGAAGTTGCGGGCACAGCTAATACATAACAAAAAAGACAAAAAAGAAACCAAAAGGGTTTATGGTTATTATTGATTATGAATTGACCCATGAGGGACTCGAACCCTCGACCTTCGCGTTATTAGCACACGACGCGACGCTCTAACCAGCTAAGCTAACGGACCGTTGTTAAGTATTGCAAATATATCGACTATATTAAACATCGAAGAAGGAATTTTATTTACCTAAATGGTTTAATGTATTGCAGCAAGTTTCACGTAACATTTAAGTGTTTTATTAATTCCAATCGGTTTACAAACAAAAGAGTTAGGCGTTATTCCGAATACCACGCGTAATCACGTGTACGAAGTTGCGGGCACAGCTAATACATAACAAAAAAGACAAAAAAGAAACCAAAAGGGTTTATGGTTATTATTGATTATGAATTGACCCATGAGGGACTCGAACCCTCGACCTTCGCGTTATTAGCACACGACGCGACGCTCTAACCAGCTAAGCTAACGGACCGTTGTTAAGTATTGCAAATATATCGACTATATTAAACATCGAAGAAGGAATTTTATTTACCTAAATGGTTTAATGTATTGCAGCAAGTTTCACGTAACATTTAAGTGTTTTATTAATTCCAATCGGTTTACAAACAAAAGAGTTAGGCGTTATTCCGAATACCACGCGTAATCACGTGTACGAAGTTGCGGGCACAGCTAATACATAACAAAAAAGACAAAAAAGAAACCAAAAGGGTTTATGGTTATTATTGATTATGAATTGACCCATGAGGGACTCGAACCCTCGACCTTCGCGTTATTAGCACACGACGCGACGCTCTAACCAGCTAAGCTAACGGACCGTTGTTAAGTATTGCAAATATATCGACTATATTAAACATCGAAGAAGGAATTTTATTTACCTAAATGGTTTAATGTATTGCAGCAAGTTTCACGTAACATTTAAGTGTTTTATTAATTCCAATCGGTTTACAAACAAAAGAGTTAGGCGTTATTCCGAATACCACGCGTAATCACGTGTACGAAGTTGCGGGCACAGCTAATACATAACAAAAAAGACAAAAAAGAAACCAAAAGGGTTTATGGTTATTATTGATTATGAATTGACCCATGAGGGACTCGAACCCTCGACCTTCGCGTTATTAGCACACGACGCGACGCTCTAACCAGCTAAGCTAACGGACCGTTGTTAAGTATTGCAAATATATCGACTATATTAAACATCGAAGAAGGAATTTTATTTACCTAAATGGTTTAATGTATTGCAGCAAGTTTCACGTAACATTTAAGTGTTTTATTAATTCCAATCGGTTTACAAACAAAAGAGTTAGGCGTTATTCCGAATACCACGCGTAATCACGTGTACGAAGTTGCGGGCACAGCTAATACATAACAAAAAAGACAAAAAAGAAACCAAAAGGGTTTATGGTTATTATTGATTATGAATTGACCCATGAGGGACTCGAACCCTCGACCTTCGCGTTATTAGCACACGACGCGACGCTCTAACCAGCTAAGCTAACGGACCGTTGTTAAGTATTGCAAATATATCGACTATATTAAACATCGAAGAAGGAATTTTATTTACCTAAATGGTTTAATGTATTGCAGCAAGTTTCACGTAACATTTAAGTGTTTTATTAATTCCAATCGGTTTACAAACAAAAGAGTTAGGCGTTATTCCGAATACCACGCGTAATCACGTGTACGAAGTTGCGGGCACAGCTAATACATAACAAAAAAGACAAAAAAGAAACCAAAAGGGTTTATGGTTATTATTGATTATGAATTGACCCATGAGGGACTCGAACCCTCGACCTTCGCGTTATTAGCACACGACGCGACGCTCTAACCAGCTAAGCTAACGGACCGTTGTTAAGTATTGCAAATATATCGACTATATTAAACATCGAAGAAGGAATTTTATTTACCTAAATGGTTTAATGTATTGCAGCAAGTTTCACGTAACATTTAAGTGTTTTATTAATTCCAATCGGTTTACAAACAAAAGAGTTAGGCGTTATTCCGAATACCACGCGTAATCACGTGTACGAAGTTGCGGGCACAGCTAATACATAACAAAAAAGACAAAAAAGAAACCAAAAGGGTTTATGGTTATTATTGATTATGAATTGACCCATGAGGGACTCGAACCCTCGACCTTCGCGTTATTAGCACACGACGCGACGCTCTAACCAGCTAAGCTAACGGACCGTTGTTAAGTATTGCAAATATATCGACTATATTAAACATCGAAGAAGGAATTTTATTTACCTAAATGGTTTAATGTATTGCAGCAAGTTTCACGTAACATTTAAGTGTTTTATTAATTCCAATCGGTTTACAAACAAAAGAGTTAGGCGTTATTCCGAATACCACGCGTAATCACGTGTACGAAGTTGCGGGCACAGCTAATACATAACAAAAAAGACAAAAAAGAAACCAAAAGGGTTTATGGTTATTATTGATTATGAATTGACCCATGAGGGACTCGAACCCTCGACCTTCGCGTTATTAGCACACGACGCGACGCTCTAACCAGCTAAGCTAACGGACCGTTGTTAAGTATTGCAAATATATCGACTATATTAAACATCGAAGAAGGAATTTTATTTACCTAAATGGTTTAATGTATTGCAGCAAGTTTCACGTAACATTTAAGTGTTTTATTAATTCCAATCGGTTTACAAACAAAAGAGTTAGGCGTTATTCCGAATACCACGCGTAATCACGTGTACGAAGTTGCGGGCACAGCTAATACATAACAAAAAAGACAAAAAAGAAACCAAAAGGGTTTATGGTTATTATTGATTATGAATTGACCCATGAGGGACTCGAACCCTCGACCTTCGCGTTATTAGCACACGACGCGACACTCTAACCAGCTAAGCTAACGGACCGTTGTTAAGTATTGCAAATATATCGACTATATTAAACATCGAAGAAGGAATTTTATTTACCTAAATGGTTTAATGTATTGCAGCAAGTTTCACGTAACATTTAAGTGTTTTATTATTTCCAATCGGTTTACAAACAAAAGAGTTAGGCGTTATTCCGAATACCACGCGTAATCACGTGTACGAAGTTGCGGGCACAGCTAATACATAACAAAAAAGACAAAAAAGAAACCAAAAGGGTTTATGGTTATTATTGATTATGAATTGACCCATGAGGGACTCGAACCCTCGACCTTCGCGTTATTAGCACACGACGCGACGCTCTAACCAGCTAAGCTAACGGACCGTTGTTAAGTATTGCAAATATATCGACTATATTAAACATCGAAGAAGGAATTTTATTTACCTAAATGGTTTAATGTATTGCAGCAAGTTTCACGTAACATTTAAGTGTTTTATTAATTCCAATCGGTTTACAAACAAAAGAGTTAGGCGTTATTCCGAATACCACGCGTAATCACGTGTACGAAGTTGCGGGCACAGCTAATACATAACAAAAAAGACAAAAAAGAAACCAAAAGGGTTTATGGTTATTATTGATTATGAATTGACCCATGAGGGACTCGAACCCTCGACCTTCGCGTTATTAGCACACGACGCGACACTCTAACCAGCTAAGCTAACGGACCGTTGTTAAGTATTGCAAATATATCGACTATATTAAACATCGAAGAAGGAATTTTATTTACCTAAATGGTTTAATGTATTGCAGCAAGTTTCACGTAACATTTAAGTGTTTTATTAATTCCAATCGGTTTACAAACAAAAGAGTTAGGCGTTATTCCGAATACCACGCGTAATCACGTGTACGAAGTTGCGGGCACAGCTAATACATAACAAAAAAGACAAAAAAGAAACCAAAAGGGTTTATGGTTATTATTGATTATGAATTGACCCATGAGGGACTCGAACCCTCGACCTTCGCGTTATTAGCACACGACGCGACGCTCTAACCAGCTAAGCTAACGGGCCGTTGTTAAGTATTACAAATATATCGACTATATTAAACATCGAAGAAGGAATTTTATTTACCTAAATGGTTTAATGTATTGCAGCAAGTTTCACGTAACATTTAAGTGTTTTATTAATTCCAATCGGTTTACAAACATAAAAGTTACGCGTTATTCCGAATACCATACAATGATATTCCCATGGATATCATTGTATAATGTATTAGTAGGTATATTGATTGTCATGAATTTGTTTCCATGTTTATAGCGTTTATAGGAAAATCTAGATCGACTTCGTCCGAGCCCCCTTTTCTTAGGTGTTAAAACATTTATTCTTACCTATAAAACATTAAAACATTATCTATACTAATAACATTATAAAGAGAAATATTTTTATGTATGTATGTTTTTTGTATGTTTGTAATGAATAAACTCAAAAACCTCTGGTCCGATTTTAGAATTTATTTTACCTATAGAAAGCCACATTATCAGCGAGTAACATAGGCTACTCACCCTCCCCCATCTATCCCAATATTTCTCCCAATATCCTCCATACAAAATAATATTTTATAAAGAAACGCGGACGAAGCCGCGTGCAACAGTTAGTATAAAATAGATAGTATAAAATTGTGTAAAGTTTTTTTTTAACGGTCCACTTTATGGTGGTCCACTTTTTGCATAGCCGCCTGTGGTGGCATATAAATATGCAATCGGCAGTAAAAAGAAATATATATAATGAAATGAAAATGGGCGCCAGCTAATTACCTATTAAATAAAACGGTAATTAAGCATTTAAGAATATATTTAACATAAAAATAAAAAAAAACAATTCAATCAGGGTGGTTAAGTTCTAGTAATGCCCCGTGCGTGAAATTAATTTATATATATAATAAAAGCTATTTGAAACACAATTAAGTCCTAAATTATATTTGTTGTAAATCACTTAACTGAAGCGGAAAATTTGGACGAGCTCGTAAATAAAGTTAATTCCGATGGAGTTGGCACGGCTCGACTTCATCAGGTGCTGATTTCAGAAGAACTAGGTAGCGTCTTCGTCTTCCAGAAGCACAAAAAAAACCAAGGCGGAACTAGGCTTGAAGAAATTGTTAGTAAGGAAGAATCCTTTACTAATCAAACTTTTAAATCCAAAAGTTGATCCCCAAGAAATAAACGGGGAAATTGTAATTTATTATTTGATATACCAAAAATATATAATTATACTTGAAAAAATAAACCAATACCGTCAATGGCAGAATCTATGTGCGCGACGGAAACAAAATTTTGTCAATGAAAATTTTGAATAGAAATCGAACCAAGTTATGTCAAAATAAAAAAGAAACTGAATAAAAAATAAATAAATACATGAAGGAGTATTAGGAAAAAAAGAGGTTTTAAGAAATAAATAAATTTATTTACAATAAATATAAAAACGGTACCACTACGGTACATATCCCCCCTTCCTACGGAAGAATTTTTACCCGATATTAAAGTAAAAATTCTTTTTTTGTGCCCCTGCACAAATGCTAATCCTTACATCCTACGTTCTTAAAACCTTCCATACAATTAACAGTGAAGAAATTGCAGCACAAGTTAATAAAAACCGAGTTGCGTGACTAAACTGTTTCCCTTTTAAAACAAACTAATTCAAGAACATAGCTTGAAAAAGTCAACTAACAAAATAGGGCAGTAGTACTAAAACTGCTGTCCTTATAGCAGAAATGCTTAGGGAACAAATGTAGAAGAGTAATAGGAGAAGAAGAGAAAAAAAATTATAAGTTCCTAACTAATAACAAAAAAATAATTCTCTGATAAAATAAAAGAAGAAAGAAAAATAACATATTCTTCCCAAAAGACGAACAAGAGGAATCCCAACAAGAGGAAACAACTAAATTGTCCAATAATAATAACGCTTCGGAATCCTAACAAAAGGAAACAACTAAACGCCCAAGCGGAAAAAAAAAACGCCCAGTAAAATAAGCATTCAACCACGGAATACTAAAACAACGGGTTCCTAACAAGAGGACCAACTATAATGACCAAACGAATTAACGCCTGGATAATACATAACTTTAGGCTTATTTAGAGAGTTGTAATCCGCTCTGTATATGTAACTTTAAGGCTTGTTTAGAGAGTTGTAATCCGCTCTGTATAACTAAAACTAAGTATAATATAAAGAAAATAAGTATTTACATAATTACGAATTATTTAAGCCTGGCAACTTAATATCTTTAATATGCCACGAACCTAAGTTCCTACCATTCATGTCTTTAAGTATGAAAACTAAAGGTGAGAGCTTTTTAAAAACTATACACTTTGTGAATTTAGGGGCCAGCTTTTTGCTGAAACTCTTCCCTTTATCGCTGAGAAAGTAATTTCTCTTCCAAACAATATCACCAACATTAAGGTTTACGGTCTTCCGTCTTAGGTTGTAATGTTGTGAATTCTTTTGGTGGGCTTGCCAGAGGGCAGCTTGTACCTTGTCAAAAATAGAGGCCAAAGTACCTAAATTCTCCGCGTATTTGTCCCTAGGATGAAATACAATTTCGTCACTATCCTCATTATTAACATAATGAGATCCGCAATCTACCAATTCCCTGCCATGAATTAAGAAAGTTGGTGTAAAACCAGTAGATTCGTTTACTGAATTATTTAAGGCAAAATTAATCTTTGGAATTAGTACATCCCATGACCTATGATCGTTATTAACAAAAGTTGAAATGCAAGTAATTATAATACGATTATATCTCTCAACTGTATTAACTTGAGGAGTATATTTAGGAGTATAATAAACTTTAGGAATATTATATTTATCAAATAAATCTTTAGTACTTTTACTAATGAACTGACTACCATTGTCCATTAGAATAGTTTGTGGTATACCATGAACTAAGAACACAGATTCCTCTAGAATCCTATTAATAATTGCAGATGTTGCTTTCTTCATAGGAAAGATTAAACAATATTTACTAAAACAACAAGTTACTACAAAGATATAAGAATTTAACTTGCGTGTAACAGGTAAAGGACCCATAATATCTATTGAGATCATCTGAAAAGGTCTGGAGCAATCCTTAGGACGTCCCATCTCTCCCAGGGTTAAGTGATTCTGTTGTTTATATGCCAAACAGGTATTACAAGAAGTAACAAAGTTAACAACGTCTTTATATAAACCAGGCCAATAGAAATATAAAGAAATACGCTTATAAGTTTTAAATACACCTAAATGAGCAGCAGTAGGTTCACTATGATACTTTTCTAAAATTGCTTGTCTTTGTTCACTATTAATCACTTCCTTCCATGAAAATTCATTAGTTAATTCACATTTATTTTTTGATAATCTATAAAGTCTATTATTCTTAAGGGTAAAATTTGGAAACTTATGAGGCTCATTAATACAACCGTTCTTGATTTTATTATACCAAAGGTCCTTAGTAGTAGTGATTACAGATGAAGCTGAAATATCACCTACAGGAAGAGTACGTGAGAGAGCGTCAGGAATAACATTATCTACGCCTCTTCTATGTTTCATTACAAAGTTAAAAGTAGATAAACGAACACCCCATCTAGCGAGTCTGCCTGTTGGATTAGAAATAGACAAAAACCATTTAAGAGCACTATGATCAGTGTAAACAGAGAATTGTTGACCATTATCCAGATAACATCTCCAGTGTTCTAAAGCTGTGATAACTGCGAGAGTTTCACGCTCTGTAACGCTATAATTTCTCTCTGTAGGGGAAAGAGTCCTACTCATATAAGCTACCGGATGCTCCTTGCCATCGATAGTTTGTGTAAGCATAGCACCAATACCGAAATTACTCGCATCTGTATGTACCTCAAATGGTTTACTGTAATTAGGACAGCGTAAAACCGGAGCAGAAACCAAACATTCTTTTAACTTAAGAAAAGCTGCATCAGCTTCAGGTGTCCATACAAATGGAGGCGCGGATTTCTTTGTTGAAGTAAGTCTATTTAACGGACCAGCTATGGTAGAAAATTTTGGTACAAACCTACGGTACCAAGTAGCTGTACCAAGGAACCGTTTAAGTTCTTTCCTAGTCTTAGGAGTAGGATAATTAGTTATGGCCTCGACCTTTTCAGGATCTGTTCGTAGACCAAAATTATCCACAACGTAGCCTAAATATTTGAGACTGTTTCTGAAAAATTGACACTTGTCGAAATTAATAGTCAAATTTGCCTGTCTCAATTTTTCCAGGACTTTGAGTAGTAAAGAGACGTGTGAATCAAAGTCACTACTAATCAAAATTACGTCATCTAAGTATCCGAATACTTTGAGATCAAAGTCTCTAAAGAGTAAATCTATCAGACGCTGTTGAGAAGCCGGAGCATTTGTTAAACCAAACGCAGTCCGCTTGAATTGAAATGTTCCTTTTCCAGGAATATAAAAAGCAGTCTTCTTTCTGTCCTCTTTGGCAATAGGTATCTGCCAAAATGCTTTTGACAGATCAATGGAACTAAGATATCTAGCGTCCCTAAGATTGTCTAGAATCTCTGAAATGTAAGGGAGGTTATAAGCATCCTTAACAGTAACAGAATTCAGCTTACGGCTGTCCAAACAAAATCTAGGTTCACCGTTCTTCTTACTAACTATCAAAACAGGAGAGGACCAAGCGCTTTCGCAAGGTTCAATGACATCTAAGTTAAGCATCTCATCTACTTGTTGAGTGATAATGCGTTGTTTCTCTGGAGAAAGACGATAATAACGTTGTCTAATCGGTTTCGAATCACCAGTATTGATATGATGTGTCATGAGGCTAGTTTTACCTAAACCTTTATGCTTGAATGAAATATCTTCAAATTTTTTAATAACCATAGTCGCTATATCGCGTTCATGTTCTGAAAGATTTTCAAAGCCTTTAACGATAGGTTCCGTGATAAATTGTTCTTTATTGTCAGTAGATAATAAAGAAAGACCTCCTAAATATTTAGGGAAAATATTAAATTTATTCCAAAAATCTACTCCGAGTATAAGGTTGTTATTTACTTCCGGAACAATATAAGTTTTAATAAATTTCACTGAATTTTCAAAAGTAAAAGGTAAATTGAGATAACCTAAACAATGCAACTTTTGTCCACCTGCCGCTGTTAGAAAGTCTAAGTCATCCTTTATGAGATCTAAATTATTAAAATTTTTAGAAAATAATTGTAAGTGCGAGTCCCTACCGAGAATCGTAACTGCAGAACCCGAGTCCAAAAGACCGGCAATACTAACTCCGTTTATGATTACATTAACATAAGGCCTGTTATCATTAACTGGTTTAATATCTAAGGTGGCCACGTGTTTATAAATTTGGAAAAAATTCTTGACAATTGATAACCAGCTAGACCAATCGTTATCCAAAGTGTGGTGTTCTATTCCTTCCTTGTGGTCACCTTCAGATAATTGCTATTTAGAAAATTTTTTAGAACACTTAGGACATTGCGGAGTCTTAACACCCATTGTCCCACATCTAAAACAAAAGATCTTATCCTTTAAGGGGCAATTATTAATATTGTGTTCCCTTGAACGACACTTGCGACAAAAACTGTCAACAACTTGCAAAGAATTAACTTTATTATTGTTAACAAATCCAGCTTTATTAGAATTATTATAACAACTAGACTTGTAATTATTATCTGTTTTGACTTGTTGATAATTAACACGAGGCAAATTTCCTTTATTAAAAGAGAAAGAACTATTAAAATTTGAAGTAATATTACTACCTTTATCACGAGGAAAACTTTCCTTAAAAGGCTGTTTAAAGTTATAAGATGAACTACTGCAAGATGGTTTAATGCTCAAACGAGTGTGAATATCGTCAAAATTCTTACAAATGGAACGGAGCGTTTCTAAAGATTCTATTTTTGTAAATGTAGCTAAAGTTGGCGTATAGCAAGGTTTAATATTGTTAAGCAAAATATCCAACTTGCTCTCTTCCGTCATAGGCTTGGAAAGCTTGGAGAAAAAACCAGCCATAGTAGACATGAAATCAATAAAAGATTCCTCATCTTTCTGTTTATGAGAATAAATCTGTTGAATTAACCTAACGTCACAACCAGGCTCGTCAAAAGTCTCTTTGAGAGAAGACAACAAAACCTTCCACTCCGTAAAACCATCCCTAACGGACCTAAACCAGTTTAAAACACTACCTAAAAATATTTCAGGAGCTAAACAAAACATTTGAGAATCGGATACGTTCCTACTCATTTGAAGTTCAGTAATTCGTTGAATAAAATTACGGACGCAAGACTTGCCGTCATACTTTAATTTAATAAGGTCACTAATTCCTTTGTCACATGTTACATTAATTTGTAACGGTTGAGATGTATTACTAGAACAAGTATAGGGTAAATTTGATGAACTTTGACAAAAATTCGATTGCTTCGAAGTTAAATTATTAATTAAAAATTCAACTTCTTTTTTAGTAGTTTCTAAGGAATCTTTCATCTCAGAACTTGTAGGTGTAATTCTAGATAATCTATGGAAAAGATGGTAAGCTAGATTGAGCGCTCTGTTAATACTATTATTGTCAATGTCTTCGTCTTGTAAGTATAACTTAATTTTGTTTAAGGTAATCGATGAATCCGTGACATCCTTGTTCGCTTCCATATTAGAAGTTGTAACCGATTCAGTAGGCAATGACTTGAATAGTTCTGACAATTGTCTCCTCATTTCCTGAACGGTGGAAGCTGGTACTTCATTACGAATAGAAATTTCATAATCTAATTCTAACTTGTGTAGTGATGAAACTTTAATCGGATAAATAGACATAATGATGCCTTAATAATGACAAAAAAGGAAGAATCAATTATTATTAACTATTATAGTTAATAAGAACAATAAGTTGTTATTGTTATAAGTAAAATAAGTTTACTTGCACCAAGTAACTTAATCAAGCAAGATAAAAAACCTTGCCATGGAACAATTAATATTAATAAAAGTGCTCACATATATAAGTTGACAAATATAACAGCGAATATACAACAAAAAAAAAAATTGTTGCAAGAAATTACTAAGTAATAAAAAAAAAAATCGTCGTCATCTTATTTGTAACAAAGATGAAGGAATTACGTATTAATATAATCTAAGTATTCGCCTGTTACAATTTAAAAAAAAAATTGAATGACACCTTAAGCTAAAAAAAAATATTAATAGAATTACCCGTTAAGAAAAATAAAATAAAATAAAATAATTATCACGTAAATGAAGATTAGTTAAAATGTCATTCTGAAAAAAAAAACAGGGTATTGAAGAAATTAATAACTTACAAAAGAAATAATATAATAAAGGAAAAAATTTGTGATTCAAATGCTGAGAAAAAAAAAACAAATTGTTATATATAAAAAAAAAACACACGCACAATACAGTAACAATGAACGTAATATGTTAACTGTAAAAAACACGTTTGGGCGCCAATGTTGCATAGCCGCCTGTGGTGGCATATAAATATGCAATCGGCAGTAAAAAGAAATATATATAATGAAATGAAAATGGGCGCCAGCTAATTACCTATTAAATAAAACGGTAATTAAGCATTTAAGAATATATTTAACATAAAAATAAAAAAAAACAATTCAATCAGGGTGGTTAAGTTCTAGTAATGCCCCGTGCGTGAAATTAATTTATATATATAATAAAAGCTATTTGAAACACAATTAAGTCCTAAATTATATTTGTTGTAAATCACTTAACTGAAGCGGAAAATTTGGACGAGCTCGTAAATAAAGTTAATTCCGATGGAGTTGGCACGGCTCGACTTCATCAGGTGCTGATTTCAGAAGAACTAGGTAGCGTCTTCGTCTTCCAGAAGCACAAAAAAAACCAAGGCGGAACTAGGCTTGAAGAAATTGTTAGTAAGGAAGAATCCTTTACTAATCAAACTTTTAAATCCAAAAGTTGATCCCCAAGAAATAAACGGGGAAATTGTAATTTATTATTTGATATACCAAAAATATATAATTATACTTGAAAAAATAAACCAATACCGTCAATGGCAGAATCTATGTGCGCGACGGAAACAAAATTTTGTCAATGAAAATTTTGAATAGAAATCGAACCAAGTTATGTCAAAATAAAAAAGAAACTGAATAAAAAATAAATAAATACATGAAGGAGTATTAGGAAAAAAAGAGGTTTTAAGAAATAAATAAATTTATTTACAATAAATATAAAAACGGTACCACTACGGTACAGTGGCTACCGTCGCCTATAATAAAAGAAACGCGATAGCTGCTGCAAGTGCGCTGTCGATTACAGTAGGATTAAGGATAAGGGATTGGATAGGAAAATGGGCTCTGGAATCCCCTACTCACTCATCGAAACACAATAGCACACGTGTTGATATTTCATTCTGGTCTTCTGTAAGACCACCCGTTACTGCCGCCAGACGGGCTGCTCAAATTGACTGCGAAAAGGGGTGTGCCCTACTGCCCCTACTTTCCGGATCCATACCAGAGTCAAATTTGCAAAGTTCATTTTTCAAAGTTGAGCCTGCGGGGGAATCGAACCCGGCAAGCACCCTAAACACTCATCCAACGGACTCGTCGAAAATATATTTTTTACATTTTACTTATGAAGGTATATACCCTTTCCTTCACTGTTTCCCTAACACAATATGCAAAATTGCATAATGACTGGTTGGTTGTTAAGGCGTGTTATTTCTTATAACGAGAATATACAAAAATACACTATCTCAAAGCACCAAGCATTTTCTGTATCGTCGATTCCTCTAAATAGACTGTGGACTAGACAGGATAAGTTCTCGCTGCCTATTCGACGTGAAATGTCTTCGTTACTCCAACTCTAAGGGAAGCTTCTTAAAGCCACGAACGCCATAATTAACTTTAAACTATTTGGAGCGCGCTCTTAAGTTTTGAAAGTATCTTCTAAGTACAGGGATTTCGCCCTTGCCTGTGAATTATAAATGTACGTATTAATTTGAACCAACCTTAACAACCCTTTTCTCGTTCTCTGGAGAATCATAAAATTCCACATTTTGAAATAAGCATCAAAAAGAATATAAATGCCAACTTTGCCTAGTATCGCCTGTAACTGCCTAATATCAAAAGTGTTAGTTAGATTATGGGAGTTAATTTTCTCTTTTGTATACGTATACGTCGTAACTTGGCAATCATGAGCAAAACCAACACGTTTGTACGTTTTTAGGGTTCTGTACGTCCGAATAAACAAAACGGAACCCTTATAGGATCACTCGTGTGTCCGTCTGTCCGACCACTCCCCCCTCCCCCTTATCTCCGAAACTACTGAACCTAAAATTTTGAAAAAAAAATACAGAAATTACTTTTCTACTTATAGATTATAGGAAAACCTATAAGAAGTCTATGATATTAAAATAACATGGTAAATCACTCAATATCGTACGGAACCCTCTTCACGCGTGTTCAACTCGCACTTGTCCCGTTTCCGAAGTATCGCTTTCGAATCGCAGAATCGAACTGTCTCGCTAGCTCGCCACTCTCCTTTATATATTCACTGCCAATCGTCTAGATCTTTCTCGAATTTAGTACAAACAAACAACAAACAAATACCAGTAAACAAGTATTGTAAACACGTATTGTAAACAAGGTCATTGAAAGTTCGGGAACGCTATTTCTGTTGAATGTGAACTCTATGTTGTGTATATAAGGACCAATTTCCTTTGACAATAACCGGAGAGTGGCGTGACTTCTATTCTAGAGTGGAACTTTCGAGAACTTTTGGCAGATGGCAACGCTTTTCTAGAACGTTCCATGGATTTATTTATTTATTTGTACATTCATTCAAAATTTACAGCTCTCAATATACAATTAACAAACAAAAATAAAGCATGTCTGACAGCCAATTAAGGATTTTACATATGCATAAAAGGAAAATAAGAAAGAAAAAAAAATTAAGCAAAATACATAAATAAGTCATACACTATCACCATCTTCTATTAACAAACTATAAAGCCGAAATACCACTCACTGACTCACTGATTGGGTGACATTTCTTTCCGGGAAGGAGCCGCGGGGGCGTTCGCCTCTCTGGCCGGTCGCGGAGTACGAATAAAGTTGTCGAGAAATTAATTCAAAGACCTCGCCACCTCGACCTGGTAAAAAGTCGGCGAAGGGATCTCGGAAAGTACGAGAGCTAGAAGAGATCGGAATGCGGAACGTCACAGAGCGTCATCGGGGGTTACCGAATCGCGACCCATCCCCGTCCCGCCCATACATTTTTTTTACACTCCATACAACTTTTTTGAAATTTCCAATCCCCGTAGCTCCAGAACCGTAAGGAATAGTGATATCGTGTCTTCGGCGGATAACCGTTTCTCCCCGAGGTCCATCGGCTGGGACCGTCGCCCTTGCCCTACCTCCCCCCATTCACCCCCCCTCCATACAAAATTGCCGCCTTTGACGAAAGGGATGGCACTATCCGCTAAACGGTGCGAGATATCCCGACGGTCACTACGGCGGGTTTCCATCTCACCGCGAGCCGCTTCCTGGGGGTCAACCAGATTTTCGATTTCTCCCCCCCTTCTGCACCCCTCCATACAAATTTTTCGTTTTCTGGAACGGCCAATTTTTCACTGAGAAGGGGTCGACTTGCGACGCTCGTTCGCACCCGATCGGATAGACGGTGAAGTCGCGGGGATCAGAAGTTTCTCGAAGCCCCGATACGACGACCTGGTAAAAAGTTGACGGGAGGTACTCGGGAACGATGAGTCGCCGAGGGGTAGCGTTTACGGAATGTCATAGAGGGTCATCGGGGGTTACCAAATCGCGACCCATTCCCGTCCCGCCCATACATTTTTTTTACACTCCATACAACTTTTTTGAAATTTCCAATCCCCGTAGCTCCAAAACCATAGGGAATAGTGATATCGTGTCTTTGGCGGATAACCGTTTCTCCCCGAGGTCCATCGGAGGGGACCACTATTCTTGCCCCATCTCCCCCCATTCACCCCCCCTCCATACAAAATTTCCCCTTTTGACGAAAGGGATGGCACTGTCCGCTAAACGGTGCGAGATATCCCGACGGTCACTACGGCGGGTTTCCATCTCACCGCGAGCCGCTTCCTGGGGGTCAACCAGATTTTCGATTTCTCCCCCCCTTCTGCACCCCTCCATACAAATTTTTCGTTTTCTGGAACGGCCAATTTTTCACCGAGAAGGGGTCGACTCGCGACGCTCGTTCGCACCCGATCGGATAGACGGTGAAGTCGCGGGGATCAGAAGTTTCTCGAAGCCCCGATACGACGACCTGGTAAAAAGTTGACGGGAGGTACTCGGGAACGATGAGTCGCCGAGGGGTAGCGTTTACGGAATGTCATAGAGGGTCATCGGGGGTTACCAAATCGCGACCCATCCCCGTCCCGCCCATACATTTTTTTTACACTCCATACAACTTTTTTGAAATTTCCAATCCCCGTAGCTCCAAAACCATAGGGAATAGTGATATCGTGTCTTTGGCGGATAACCGTTTCTCCCCGAGGTCCATCGGAGGGGACCACTATTCTTGCCCCATCTCCCCCCATTCACCCCCCCTCCATACAAAATTTCCCCTTTTGACGAAAGGGATGGCACTGTCCGCTAAACGGTGCGAGATATCCCGACGGTCACTACGGCGGGTTTCCATCTCACCGCGAAGTGCTTCCTAGGGGTCAACCAGATTTTCGATTTCTCCCCCCCTTCTGCACCCCTCCATACAAATTTTTCGTTTTCTGGAACGGCCAATTTTTCACCGAGAAGGGGTCGACTTGCGACGCTCTTTCGCAACCGATCGGATAGACGGTGAAGTCACGCGGATCAGAAGTTTCTCGAAGCTCCGATATGACTACCTGGTAAAAAGTTGACGGGAGGTACTCGGAAACGATGAGTCGCCGAGGGACAGCGTTTGCGGAATGTCATAGAGGGTCATCGGGGGTTACCAAATCGCGACCCATCCCCGTCCCGCCCATACCTTTTTTTTACACTCCATACAACTTTTTTGAAACCATAGGGAATAGTGATATCGTGTCTTTGGCGGATAACCATTTCTTCTCGAAGTCCATATTGACAGGGACGATCATCCTTGCTCCGTGAATGTCCAACCAACACCTACTCATACTACTAAAAAGAGAGCTCTCTAGGTCACACAAGGGGTTACGTCATCAACATGAGGCCGACCGAACCGAACATTCGCATAGACGCTAGCGCCACAGTTTGGCCGCGGTACAATTATATACTATTTGGATTTGATTTGAAGCGTCATTAAGCGTCATTCTTTGTCAAAAGTAAGTTTAAAATCGTGAATTTTAAACTATAACTAACTATGTATTTAAAAAAAAACAACGAAACGCGCCATTAATTAAATGGACAACTTTCAACCAAACAAGCACTAATGCGAACGTAAGATATATTTTTTATTAACTTTTAAAATAACATAACCTCTTTTTATCGCATAACATCTCTGTTTGTTATCAATTATTGCAGGTTTGCGAACATCATTTTACAGAAAAGTACATTTTCCAGCTGAGACGTATTAAGAGAAATATTGCAAGAAAGTAGTTGTGAACTTATAATAAGGATGCAAGTGAATATTTAAAAAAATACATGTTCAGTGACTATAGTGATTTTTTATTTGTTTATTTAATCATAAGGTATGTGGGATCAGTGAGCTATTATGTACTAACGTAGGTACTGTGGAATATAAATAACTGTAAAGAAAGGTAATGTAGTCAAGTCATAGCAATGTCAAGTATTCTGAAATATCAGTCTCTGTAACTTTTCATCATAATTTGTTGTTTAAAAACCACAATGAATTGAAAAAGATCCATAAGGAAACTTATCCAAAAAGATAAATAATATCAGACATAGTTATTTGCATTTTCAATCGAATTTGAAGTTGGGGTATAGTAAAGGGCGGCACTTTTTTTTTACAATAATTTTTTTTTGCCAATGGAATGAGCAACAATTGCAAAGATATTGTATTCATTTACAAAATGTGTTTTTACAAGACTTATTTGTGATGAAAAGAAAAGGGTTAGGTTCTGGAATGTATATGAAATAAGTGTGAGTGGAGCGAGCCAGAATACTGATGATGGCAAAAAGACTGTATACTTATTACAAAATGTGCATTACGATACTCGCCCCATACAAAAACATATATTATTATGTTGTTGTAATAGGAATACTCTTATAATTGGTTTATTACATTTAATTGGCTTTAATATTGTGATGTGTGTGATATTATGCCATATTTCAATTCACTGCCTAAATTTAATATAGTATATAAATATCCTGCAGATCAATATAAACCATAAATTTTTGTTTTTGGTATAGTTCATATAGGTGCATTGGAAATAATTGGCTTATCTGAATTTATTCGAATATTGGCCAACTTCAGCCTATCTATACCTAGCTATACAAAATGCCATACTTTCTGTTAATTCACAGAATAAATTTTAACACTGTTTTTTATGGAAACCATTTTAAAGTAGTGGAATACAGTTAAGAATAAAGATAAGTGACTAAGGGATAATTACATATCGCCTCTCTCACCTAACCAGAAAAATTAAAACTATTTAAATAAATGTCATGCTTAGATCATTGGAAAATACTTACTTTTACTACTATTATACTCATGCTACATGTACCCTAATACAATTAACAAATTAGGTAGGTAGTGTATTAATGAATTAAATTTTAATTGCCTGGTTAAATTCACACTAATAGTTAAGAAGACTGCTTTGGGAAATATAGAGGTATGGCTGGATCTCAGTCCTATGTAATTTCAATGAAACAATATTTGAAATTGAATCAAAGCTCCAGAGTACCTACAATCTTTGTTTCCCTTAACTATAAAATCTCATACTTTTGGACAATGTAAGATATACGCATTACAGACAATCTTTCCAATGATCAAAGTAATACCTACATAGTTGTAGCTCATAAACAGAAAACTTGAGTTTTAACATCGGTGTCTCTGAACAATGTAGGTATTAAGTATTATCATAAATAACCATATCCAGTTACCCATTCTCACTTAACATTGTACAAAAGTTAATAAAAATAGGCACAAATATCATTAAGTAGGTACTTAGTGGTACTTATCCAATGAAGAAATTAATGTAGATATAAATTGTAATCATGAACTAATTAAAAGTTTAGATATGAGGAGGATTATTACTGCCACACAATGATGATGTTAATTTATTTCTGTTTATTTAGTTATTATTGTAGTGAATAAAATAAATTGTGAGGAATTTTTAAATTGTCAAAATATTACATATATTTTATTTTATTGCATCATCAGCTGTGGACACTGAACGCGAAACGACGAATACAATGGATAAGACTTAGAACACTTAGTATGAAAGACAAGGAGTAAGAAGGGAATTGAGCACACTCGTAATAATATAATACTTGTAAGAATTTTATGAAAATTTATTAAGACTATTGTTTACGACTTATAATCAAGACTACAGACTAATTATGCTCAAGACTCGGCGTAATAAGACGAAAGACTTATTAACTAACTGACGAAAATATTGTCGAAATGCCTACTGAAGATTTCCAAGGCCAAAAACACTTACACAGACCAAAAATGACCCCCGAAGCGCCGCAGAAGTGCGTCCCTTGAATTTTAACCCGTCACCCCGGCTTGCAGCCCTCGGCATCGAGCAACCTACCACTTCACACACCCTCGACTTAGTTGCGATAACCCTCCGCGAGCTGCTTGCAGCCCTCGGCATCGAGCAACCTACCACGTCACACACTCTCGACTTAGTTGCGATAACCCTCCGCGGGCTGCTTGCAGCCCTCGGCATCGAGCAACCTACCACTTCACACACCCTCGACTTAGTTGCGATAACCCTGCGCGGGCTGCTTGCAGCCCTCGGCATCGAGCAACCTACCACTTCACACACCCTCCACTTAGTTGCGATAACCCTCCGCGGGCTGCTTGCAGCCCTCGGCATCGAGCAACCTACCACTTCACACACCCTCGACTTAGTTGCGATAACCCTCCGCGGGCTGCTTGCAGCCCTCGGCATCGAGCAACCTACCACTTCACACACCCTCGACTTAGTTGCGATAACCCTCCGCGGGCTGCTTGCAGCCCTCGGCATCGAGCAACCTACCACTTCACACACCCTCGACTTAGTTGCGATAACCCTCCGCGGGCTGCTTGCAGCCCTCGGCATCGAGCAACCTACCACTTCACACACCCTCGACTTAGTTGCGATAACCTTCCGCGGGCTGCTTGCAGCCCTCGGCATCGAGCAACCTACCACTTCACACACCCTCGACTTAGTTGCGATAACCCTCCGCGGGCTGCTTGCAGCCCTCGGCATCGAGCAACCTACCACTTCACACACCCTCGACTTAGTTGCGATAACCTTCCGCGGGCTGCTTGCAGCCCTCGGCATCGAGCAACCTACCACTTCACACACACTCGACTTAGTTGCGATAACCCTCCGCGGGCTGCTTGCAGCCCTCGGCATCGAGCAACCTACCACTTCACACACCCTCGACTTAGTTGCGATAACCCTCCGCGGGCTGCTTGCAGCCCTCGGCATCGAGCAACCTACCACTTCACACACCTTCGACTTAGTTGCGATAACCCTCCGCGGGCTGCTTGCAGCCCTCGGCATCGAGCAACCTACCACTTCACACACCCTCGACTTAGTTGCGATAACCCTCCGCGGGCTGCTTGCAGCCCTCGGCATCGAGCAACCTACCACTTCACACACCCTCGACTTAGTTGCGATAACCCTCCGCGGGCTGCTTGCAGCCCTCGGCATCGAGCAACCTACCACTTCACACACCCTCGACTTAGTTGCGATAACCTACAACTTCGAGCAACCTACAACTTCCGCGGGCTGCTTGCAGCCCGCGGCATCGAGCAACCTACCCTGGTTGCGAAAACCCTCTGCGGGCTGCTTGCAGCCCGCAGCATCGAGCAACCTACTAGTTAACAACTATAAAGCCGAAATACCACTCATCAAGTTCTCCGGGAAGCGGTCACCTGGGGATTCCCCTTTGTGGCGGATCGTAGAGAACAATCAAAATCAATGACAGATTAAATCAGGACCCTCGGTACACCTCCCTGATAAAAAGTCGGCGACGGGATCTCGGAAGGTACGAGAGCTAGGGATAGGGGGTTTACGGAATGTCATAGAGGGCCATCGGGGGTTACCAAATCGAGTCTCATCCCCATCCCGTTCATACATTTTTTTTACACTCCATACAATTTTTTTGGATTTTTCAAAGCGGGATATCTCCGAAAGTGTCGAGGATAGGGAGGCGGTCTCTTCGGCGGACCGTCATCGTTCCTCGAGGTCCAACGGCCTGGACCTTCGTCCTCCCCCCACCTGCCCCCCTTCACCCCCCCTCCATACGAAATTGCCACTTTTGGCCAAAGGGATGGGGATATCCGCTAAACGGTCGGAGCCATCCCGGCGGTCTCTATGGCGGATTTCCATCCTATCGTGAGGAGCTTCCTGGGGGTCAACCAGGTTTTCGGATTTTCCCCCCCTTCATCCCCCCTCCATACAACGTGGTCTTTTTTTGGAACAGCTACCTTTTAGCCCGGAAGGAGTCCACCCGGGCCAGACTCTTGCACCTCGTTGGAGAGAGGATGAGTTTCCGCATTTCAGGAAGGCATCGAACCCTCGGTGTACCGACCTGGTATGATGTCGGCGAGAGGTCCTCGGAAACCGTGAGGGATAGAAGGATGACGTTTACGGAATGTCATAGAGGGTCATCGGGGGTTACCAAATCGAGTCTCATCCCCATCCCGTTCATACATTTTTTTTACACTCCATACAAATTTTTTGGATTTTTCAAAGCGGGATACCTCCACAACGGTCGAGGATAGGGAGGTGGTCTCTTCGGCGGACGACCATCGCTCCTCGAGGTCCAACCGCCAGGACCTTCACCCTCCCCCCACCTGTCCCCCGTCACCCCCCCTCCGTACTAAATTACCACTTTCGGCCAAAAGGATGGTGATACCCGCTAAACGGTCGGAGCTATCCCGGCGGTCTCTATGGCGGGCTTCCATCCCTCCGTGAGATGCTTCCTCGGGGCTATCCCGCTTTTCCGGTTTCTCCCCCCTTCATCCCACCTCCATACAAATTTTTAGTTTTCTGGAACGGCTGCCATTTTCCCAGGAAGCAGTCGACTCGGGGTGGTCGTTTCTATCCCATGTTATAGGAGGTGACCTCGTGAGTTCCTCAGACTACCTCAACCCTCGGTACACCGACCTGGTATAAAGTCGGTGAGAGGTCCTCGGAAACTACGAGTCGCAGAGGGGCGGGGTTTACGGAATGTCATAGAGGGCCATCGGGGGTCACCAAATTGTCGCCCATCCTCATCCCGCCCGTACATTTTTTTTACACTCCATACAACCTTTTCTAAATTTCCAATCCACTTAAATCCCAAACGGTGCGACCTATCCCTGCGATCGCTTCGGAGGATAGGGATCGCTCCCCGAGCTCCACCGGCCGGGACCGTCACCCTCCCCCCACCTGCCCCCCGTCACCCCCCCTCCATACAAAATTACCACTTTTTCAGAAAGGGATGAGGATATCCGCCAAACGGTAGGATCTATCCCGACGGTCTCTATGGCGGGATTCCATCCCTCCGTGAATTGGTTCCTCGGGGCTATCCCGCTTTTCCGGATTATCCCCCCTTCATCCCACCTCCATACAAATTTTTAGTTTTTTTTGGAACGGCTACCTTTTCACCCGGAAGGAGTCACCGGAAGAATCCCCATTGTAGCGGATCGGAGAGAGGGTGGCTCACTGAGTACCAGGACAGTATCAAAGGTTGAGGATCGCGACATGGTAAAAATTCGGCGACGGGATCTCGGAAACTGTAAATCGCAGAGGAGCGGGGTTTGCGGGATGTCATAGAGGACCATCGGGGGTCACCACGTCGCGACCCCCCACTCCCCCCCCCTTCGGACCCCCTCCATACGAAATCCCACCATGTTAGGGATCTTTCGCCCTTCAGAGACGGCGGTCGACGCGTCGCGGAGGGCCACGAGGTCGGGGTGCGCGAAAGACGAGGAGGGGGGAGCCGCGGGGGGAAAGGGGAGCGCGCAGCGCGACCCTCCCCCCCGGCCCTCCCTCCGAGGATTTCGCGCACCCCGACCTCGTGGCCCGGAGCGGCGCTGAGGGTCTGCCGGGGCGCCGAAAAAGTAAAAATTTTGATCCCCCCTCGAACCCCCCGGCCGTATCTCGGAAACGGCGCGCCGCAGCCGGGTCGCGTTTGGGGTCGTCGGAGACGTCTCGGCGAGACGAATTTTTTGGTCGCGACAAAATTTGGAAATTCGCATTTTTGAACTTTTTCGAAAATATCTCGGGAGCGGTGCGTCGCGGACCACCCGTGTTGGTACTCGTTTGAGAGGTCTCGGGGAGACGGATTTTTTGCAAAAGACCAAATATCACAATTTGACATTTGCGGTCTACTCGGTAGACCGTCGGTAACCGTGGCAGGCAGACCCCCCGTGTTGGGTATCATTTGAACGGTCTCGACGAGGACAATCCATTTACACCATCCCCCTTCCCCTCCCCCCTCTCTCCCACCCCCGAAACGTCACGAAATACAAAACATATATCCAAATCCTTACCAAACCAATTAAAAGACCCAATACCACACCAAAACAATTTTAAAGAGCGACTCCAAAACCACAGCAAAACCACTCGAGGGGCTCCCCCCCCGCGGGCTGCTTGCAGTCCGCGGCCGCACGCAAAAACTAGTTTTAACAACTATAAAGCTCAAATACCACTCATCGTCTACTGATCTTAACTTCGGGGAAGCAGTCACCTGGGGATTCCCCTTTTTGGCGGATCGTGGTCTACGGATAAAGTTGTCGAGAAATTAATTCAAAGACCTCGGTACACCTCCCTGGTAAAAAGTCGGCGACGGGATCTCGGAAGGTGCGAGAGCTAGAAAGTGGAAATTTGCGGAACGTCATAGAGGGTCATCGGGGGTTACCAAATCGAGTCTCATCCCCATCCCGTTCATACATTTTTTTTACACTCCATACGAATTTTTTGGATTTTTCAAAGCGGGATATCTCCGAAAGTGTCGAGGATAGGGAGGCGGTCTCTTCGGCGGACGACCATCGTTCCTCGAGGTCCAACGGCCTGGACCTTCGCCCTCCCCCCACCTTCCCCCCTTCACCCCCCCTCCATACGAAATTGCCACTTTTGGCCAAAGGGATGGGGATACCCGCTAAACGGTCGGTGCCATCCCGGCGGTCTCTATGGCGGGTTTCCATCCCACTGGGAGGTGCTTCCTGGGGGTCAACCAGGTTTTCGGATTTCCCCCCCCTTCGTCCCCCCTCCATACAACGTGGTCTTTTTTTGGAACAGCTACCTTTTAGCCCGGAAGGAGTCCACCCGGGCCAGACTCTTGCACTTCGTTGGAGAGAGGATGAGTTTCCGCGTTTCAGGAAGGCATCGAACCCTCGGTGTACCGACCTGGTATGAAGTCGGCGAGAGGTCCTCGGAAACCGTGAGGGATAGAAGGATGACGTTTACGGAATGTCATAGAGGGTCATCGGGGGTTACCAAATCGAGTCTCATCCTCATCCCGTCCATACATTTTTTTTACACTCCATACAAATTTTTTGGATTTTTCAAAGCGGGATATCTCCAAAACGGTCGAGGATAGGGAGGCGGTCTCTTCGGCGGACGACCATCGCTCCTCGAGGTCCAACGGCCTGGACCTTCGTCCTCCCGCCATTCCCACCCCTTCACCCCCCCTCCGTACTAAATTACCGCTTTCGGCCAAAGGGATGGGGATATCCGCCAAACGGTAGGAGCTATCCCGGCGGTCTCTATGGCGGGCTTCCATCCCTCCGTAATATGCTTCCTCTGGGCCATCCCGCTTTTCCGGTTTATCCCCCCTTCATCCCGCCTCCATACAATTTTTTTATTTTCTGGAACGGCTGCCATTTTACCAGGAAGCAGTCGACTCGGGGTGGTCGCTTCTATCCCACGTTATAGGGGGTGACGTCTCGAGTTCCTCAGACGACCTCAACCCTCGGTACACCGACCTGGTATAAAGTCGGTGAGAGGTCCTCGGAAACTACGAGTCGCAGAGGGGCGTGGTTTACGGAATGTCATAGAGGGCCATCGGAGGTCACCAAATTGTCACCCATCCTCATCCCGCCCGTACATTTTTTTTACACTCCATACAACTTTTTTGAAATTTCCAATCCACTTAACTCCCAAACGGTGCGACCTATCCCGGCGATCGCTTTGGAGGATAGCGATCGCTCCCAGAGCCCTACCGGCCAGGACCGTCACCCTCCCCCCACCTGCCCTCCTTCACCCCCCCTCCATATAAAATTACCACTTTTTCACAAAGGGATGGGGATATCCGCCAAACGGTAGGAGGTATACCGACGGTCTCTATTGTGGGTTTCCATCCCTCCGTGGGATGCTTCCTCGGGGCTATCCCGCTTTTCCGGTTTATCCCCCCTTCATCCCGCCTCCATACAAATTTTTAGTTTTTTTTGGAACGGCTACCTTTTCACCCGGAAGGAGTCGCCGGAGGAATCCCCATTGTAGCGGATCGGAGAGGGGGTGGCTAACTGAGTATCAGAAATGTACCAAAGGTTGAGGATCGCGACCTGGTAAAAAGTCGGCGACGGGATCTCGGAAACTATTAATCGCAGAGGGGCGGGGTTTGCGAAATGTCATAGATGGTCATCGGGGGTCACCACGTCGCGACCCCCCACTCTCCCCTCCATGTTTTTTTGTCACTCCATACAACCGACCCGGATCTTCGAATCCGCGTAGCTCCGAAAGGGTGAGACCTAGAACGGCGGTCACTTTGGCGGATGACCATCGCCCCCGGAGGTCCGTCGTCTTGGACCGTCGCCGTCCCCCCACCTCCCCCCCCTTCGGACCCCCTCCGTATGAATTCACACACTGTTAGGGATCTTTCACCCTTAAGAGACGGCGGTCGACGCGTCGCGGAGGGCCACGAGGTCGGGGTGCGCGAAAGACGAGGAGGGAAGGCCGGGGGGGGAGGGTCGCGCTGCGCGCTCCCCTTCCCCCCGGGATCCCCCAAAACCCCCCAGGAAAATCCGAGATGTCGAGGATGTTGACCTGGTAAAAAGTTGGCGACGGGATCTCGGAAACTATGAACCTGAGAGGGACCCGGTTTGCGGAATGTCATAGAGGGTCACCGGGGGTCTCCACACCGCGACCCCCCCCTCTCCCCCCCATACGATTTTTTTACGCTCCATACAACCGTCCGGATCTTCGAATCCCCGCAGCTCCGAAACGGTGAGAGTCATGGCGGCGGTCACTTTGGGGGATAACATTGGCTCCCGGATATCCGTCGTCCAGGACCCTCGCCCTCCCCCCATCTGGCCCCCTTCGGACCCCCCCCATACAAAATCACACTCTGTTATGGATCTTTTGTTTTTGGAGGAGGGCGGTCGACCCGCCGCGGAGGGTCTCGACGCCGGGGGGGGCGAACGACGAGGAGGGGGGAGGCGGGGGGGCAGGGGAGCGCGCAGCGCGACCCTCCCCCCCGGCTCCCCCTCCGAGGAAGTTCGCGACCCCGGCGTCGAGGGCCGGAGCGGCGGCAAACGTCATCGGAGGGTTGCGGAATTACGTCCCTTTTGAATTTTTCGCCCTTCGTCACCGCCCTCCGGACCCCCCGTCCCCTCCGCCCCCCCCCCCGCAATCGGAACTCGCAAGCGGTTCGACCGAAACACCCCGTGTTTGGGCTCGTTCGAACGGGCTCGCCGGATGGATTCCGATGGCTCCGACGGAATTTGGATTTAGCTCACTCGACCTCCCCTCCACCTCCCCCTTCGTACGAAACCAAACCTCAGAGGGTCCCTTCACCTATGAAGAGACGGCGGTCGATCCGTCGCGGAGGGCAACGAGGCCGGCGAGCGCGAAAGACGAGGAGGGGGGAGGCGGGGGGGCAGGGGAGCGCGCAGCGCGACCCTCCCTCCCCGGCCCCCCCTCCGAGGATTGAGCGCGCTGCCGGCCGAGCGGCCCGCAGCGGCGGCAAGGGGTATGTCGGAGCGACGAAAAGAGAAAATTTTGACACCCCCTCGAACCCCCCCCGTAGTAACTCGGAAACGGCGCGACGCAGCCGGGTCGTGTTTGGGGTCGTAGGAGACGTCTCGGGAAGAGGAATTTTTTGGTCGCGACAAAATTTCAAAATTCGCATTTTTGGACTTTTTTGAAAATATCTCGGGATCGGTGCGTCGCAGACCCCCCGTGTTGGTACTCATTTGATAGGTCTCGGGGAGACGGATTTTTTGCAATAGACCAAATTTCACAATTTGACAGTTGTGGTCTACTCAATAGACCGTCGATAACCGTGGCAGGCAGACCCCCCGTGTTGGGTATCATTTAAAAGGTCTCGACGAGGACAATCCATTGACACCATCCCCCCCCCCCCTCCCCCCCTCTCCCCCCGCCCACCCCCGAAACGGCACGAAATACAAAACATATATCCAATTCCTTACCAAAACAATTCAAAAGACCCAATACTTTACCAAAACAATTCTAAAGACCCAATACCACTCCAGAACCGGTCGAGGGGCTATCCCCCCGCGGGCTGCTTGCAGCCCGCGGCAACGAGCACAATCTAGTTAACAAATATAAAGCTGAAATACCACTGACATACTCATGCATAAAGTTCTCCGGGAAGCAGTCACCTGAGGATTCCCCTTTGTGGCGGATCGTGGTCTACGGATAAAGTTGTCGAGAAATTAATTCGAAGACCTCGGTACACCTCCCTGGTAAAAAGTCGGCGACGGGATCTCGGAAGGTGCGAGAGCTAGAAAGTGGAAATTTGCGGAACGTCATAGAGGGTCATCGGGGGTTACCAAATCGAGTCTCATCCCCATCCCGTTCATACATTTTTTTTATACTCCATACAAATTTTTTGGATTTTTCAAAGCGGGATACCTCCCCAACGGTCGAGGATAGGGAGGCGGTCTCTTCGGCGGACGGTCATCATTCCTCAAGGTCCAACGGCCTGGACCTTCGTCCTCCCCCCACCTGCCCCCCTTCACCCCCCCCTCCATACGAAATTGCCACTTTTGGCCAAAGGGATGGGGATACCCGCTAAACGGTCGGAGCTATCCCGGCGGTCTCTATGGCGGGTTTCCATCCTACCGTATGATGCTTCCTGGGGGTCAACGAGATTTTCGGATTTCCCCCCCCTTCATCCCCCCTCCATACAACGTGGTCTTTTTTTGGAACAGCCACCTTTTCGCCCGGTAGGAGTCCACCCGGGCCAGACTCTTGCACCTCGTTGGAGAGAGGATGAGTTTCTGCATTTCAGGAAGGCATCGAACCCTCGGTGTACCGACCTGGTATGAAGTCGGCGAGAGGTCCTCGGAAACCGCGAGGGATAGAAGGATGGGGTTTACGCAATGTCATAGAGGGTCGTCGGGGGTTACCAAATTTAGTCTCATCCCCATCCCGTTCATACATTTTTTTTATACTCCATACAAATTTTTTGGATTTTTCAAAGCGGGATACCTCCACAACGGTCGAGGATAGGAAGGCGGTCTCTTCGGCGGACGACCATCGCTCCTCGAGGTCCAACGGCCAGGACCTTCGTCCTCCCCCCACCTGTCCCCCTTCACCCCCCCTCCATACGAACTTACCGCTTTCGGCCGAAGGGATGGGGATACCGGCTAAACGGTCGGAGCTATCCCGGCGGTCTCTATGGCGGGTTTCCATCCCTCCGTGGGATGCTTCCTCGGGGCTATCCCGCTTTTCCGGTTTCTCCCCCCTTCATCCCACCTCCATACAAATTTTTATTTTTTTGGAACGGCTGCCATTTTACCAGGAAGCAGTCGACTCTTGGTGGTCGCTTCTATCCCACGTTATAGGGGGTGACGTCACGAGTTCCTCAGACGACCTGAACCCTCGGTACACCGACCTGGTATAAAGTCGGTGAGAGGTCCTCGGAAACCACGAGTCGCAGAGGGGCGTGGTTTACGGAATGTCATAGAGGGCCATCGGGGGTCACCAAATTGTCACCCATCCTCATCCCGCCCGTACATTTTTTTTACACTCCATACAACTTTTTTGAAATTTCCAATCCACTTAAATCCCAAACGGTACGACCTATCCCGGCGATCGCTTCGGAGGATAGCGATCGCTCCCCGAGCCCCACCGGCCGGGACCAACACCCTCCCCCCACCTGTCCCCCTTCACCCCCCCTCCATACTAAATTACCACTTTTGGCCAAAGGGATGGGGATATCCGCCAAACGGTCGGAGGTATCCCGACGGTCTCTATGGCGGGTTTCCATCCCTCCGTGGGATGCTTCCTCGGGGCTATCCCGCTTTTCCGGTTTCTCCCCCCTTCATCCCACCTCCATACAAATTTTTATTTTTTTGGAACGGCTGCCATTTTCCCAGGAAGCAGTCGACTCGGGGTGGTCGTTTCCATCCCAAGTTATAGGGGGTGAGGTCACGTGTTCCTCAGACGACCTGAACCCTCGGTACACCGACCTGGTATAAAGTCGGTGGGAGGTCCTCGGAAACTACGAGTCGCAGAGGGGCGTGGTTTACGGAATGTCATAGAGGGCCATCGGGGGTCACCAAATTGTCACCCATCCTCATCCCGCCCGTACATTTTTTTTACACTCCATACAACTTTTTCGAAATTTCCAATCCACTTAAATCCCAAACGGTGCGACCTATCCCGGCGATCGCTTCGGAGGATAGCGATCGCTTCCCGAGCCCCATCGGCAGGGACCCTTATCTTCCCACTATCCCCATCCCTTCATCCCCCCTCCATACAAAATTAGCACTTTTTCACAAAGGGATGGGGATATCCGCCAAACGGTAGGAGGTATCCCGACGGTCTCTATGGCGGGCTTCCGTCCCTCCGTGGGATGATTCATCGGGGCTATCCCGCTTTTCCGGTTTATCCCCCCTTCATCCCACCTCCATACAAATTTTCTGGAACGGCTACCTTTTCATCAGGAAGGAGTCGCCGGAGGAATCCCCATTGTAGCGGATCGGAGAGGGGGTGGCTCACGGAGTACCAGAACAGTACCAAAGGTTGAGGATCGCGACCTGGTAAAAATTCGGCGACGGGATCTGGGAAACTATAAATCGCAGAGAGGCGGGGTTTACGGGATGTCATAGAGGACCATTGGGGGTCACCACGTCGCGACCCCCCCCCACTCCCCCCCCCCTTCGGACCCCCTCCATACGAAATCCCACTATGTTAGGGATCTTTCGCCCTTAAGAGACGGCGGTCGACGCGTCGCGGAGGGCCACGAGGTCGGGGTGCGCGAAATACGAGGAGGGGGGAGCCGCGGGGGGAAAGGGGAGCGCGCAGCGCGACCCTCCCCCCCGGCCTTCCCTCCGAGGATTTCGCGCACCCCGACCTCGTGGCCCGGAGCGGCGCTGAGGGTCTGCCGGGGCGCCGAAAAAGTAAAAATTTTGATCCCCCCCTCGAACACCCCGGCCGTGCCTCGGAAACGGCGCGCCGCAGCCGGGTCGCGTTTGGGGTCGTCGGAGACGTCTCGGCGAGACGAATTTTTTGGTCGCGACAAAATTTCGAAATTCGCATTTTTGAACTTTTTCGAAAATATCTCGGGAGTGGTGCGCCGCGGACCACCCGTGTCGGTACTCATTTGAGAGGTCTCGGGGAGACGGATTTTTTGCAATAGACCAAATATCACAATTTGACATTTGCGGTCTACTCGGTAGACCGTCGGTGACCGTGGCAGGCAGACCCCCCGTGTTGGGTATCATTTGAAAGGTCTCGACGAGCACAATCCATTTACACCATCCCCCTTCACCCTCTCCTCACCGCACACCCCCGAAACGTCACGAAATACAAAACATATATCCAAATCCTCACCAAACCAATTAAAAGACCAACACCCAAACCAAAACAATTTACAAGAGCAAACACAAAACCACAGCAAAACCACTCGAGGGGCTCCCCCCCCGCGGGCTGCTTGCAGTCCGCGGCCGCACGCAAAAACTAGTTAACAACTATAAAGCCGAAATACCACTCATCAAGTTCTCCGGGAAGCGGTCACCTGGGGATTCCCCTTTGTGGCGGATCGTAGAGAACAATCAAAATCAATGACAGATTAAATCAGGACCCTCGGTACACCTCCCTGATAAAAAGTCGGCGACGGGATCTCGGAAGGTACGAGAGCTAGGGATAGGGGGTTTACGGAATGTCATAGAGGGCCATCGGGGGTTACCAAATCGAGTCTCATCCCCATCCCGTTCATACATTTTTTTTACACTCCATACAATTTTTTTGGATTTTTCAAAGCGGGATATCTCCGAAAGTGTCGAGGATAGGGAGGCGGTCTCTTCGGCGGACCGTCATCGTTCCTCGAGGTCCAACGGCCTGGACCTTCGTCCTCCCCCCACCTGCCCCCCTTCACCCCCCCTCCATACGAAATTGCCACTTTTGGCCAAAGGGATGGGGATATCCGCTAAACGGTCGGAGCCATCCCGGCGGTCTCTATGGCGGATTTCCATCCTATCGTGAGGAGCTTCCTGGGGGTCAACCAGGTTTTCGGATTTTCCCCCCCTTCATCCCCCCTCCATACAACGTGGTCTTTTTTTGGAACAGCTACCTTTTAGCCCGGAAGGAGTCCACCCGGGCCAGACTCTTGCACCTCGTTGGAGAGAGGATGAGTTTCCGCATTTCAGGAAGGCATCGAACCCTCGGTGTACCGACCTGGTATGATGTCGGCGAGAGGTCCTCGGAAACCGTGAGGGATAGAAGGATGACGTTTACGGAATGTCATAGAGGGTCATCGGGGGTTACCAAATCGAGTCTCATCCCCATCCCGTTCATACATTTTTTTTACACTCCATACAAATTTTTTGGATTTTTCAAAGCGGGATACCTCCACAACGGTCGAGGATAGGGAGGTGGTCTCTTCGGCGGACGACCATCGCTCCTCGAGGTCCAACCGCCAGGACCTTCACCCTCCCCCCACCTGTCCCCCGTCACCCCCCCTCCGTACTAAATTACCACTTTCGGCCAAAAGGATGGTGATACCCGCTAAACGGTCGGAGCTATCCCGGCGGTCTCTATGGCGGGCTTCCATCCCTCCGTGAGATGCTTCCTCGGGGCTATCCCGCTTTTCCGGTTTCTCCCCCCTTCATCCCACCTCCATACAAATTTTTAGTTTTCTGGAACGGCTGCCATTTTCCCAGGAAGCAGTCGACTCGGGGTGGTCGTTTCTATCCCATGTTATAGGAGGTGACCTCGTGAGTTCCTCAGACTACCTCAACCCTCGGTACACCGACCTGGTATAAAGTCGGTGAGAGGTCCTCGGAAACTACGAGTCGCAGAGGGGCGGGGTTTACGGAATGTCATAGAGGGCCATCGGGGGTCACCAAATTGTCGCCCATCCTCATCCCGCCCGTACATTTTTTTTACACTCCATACAACCTTTTCTAAATTTCCAATCCACTTAAATCCCAAACGGTGCGACCTATCCCTGCGATCGCTTCGGAGGATAGGGATCGCTCCCCGAGCTCCACCGGCCGGGACCGTCACCCTCCCCCCACCTGCCCCCCTTCACCCCCCCTCCATACAAAATTACCACTTTTTCAGAAAGGGATGAGGATATCCGCCAAACGGTAGGATCTATCCCGACGGTCTCTATGGCGGGATTCCATCCCTCCGTGAATTGGTTCCTCGGGGCTATCCCGCTTTTCCGGATTATCCCCCCTTCATCCCACCTCCATACAAATTTTTAGTTTTTTTTGGAACGGCTACCTTTTCACCCGGAAGGAGTCACCGGAAGAATCCCCATTGTAGCGGATCGGAGAGAGGGTGGCTCACTGAGTACCAGGACAGTATCAAAGGTTGAGGATCGCGACATGGTAAAAATTCGGCGACGGGATCTCGGAAACTGTAAATCGCAGAGGAGCGGGGTTTGCGGGATGTCATAGAGGACCATCGGGGGTCACCACGTCGCGACCCCCCACTCCCCCCCCCTTCGGACCCCCTCCATACGAAATCCCACCATGTTAGGGATCTTTCGCCCTTAAGAGACGGCGGTCGACGCGTCGCGGAGGGCCACGAGGTCGGGGTGCGCGAAAGACGAGGAGGGGGGAGCCGCGGGGGGAAAGGGGAGCGCGCAGCGCGACCCTCCCCCCCGGCCCTCCCTCCGAGGATTTCGCGCACCCCGACCTCGTGGCCCGGAGCGGCGCTGAGGGTCTGCCGGGGCGCCGAAAAAGTAAAAATTTTGATCCCCCCTCGAACCCCCCGGCCGTATCTCGGAAACGGCGCGCCGCAGCCGGGTCGCGTTTGGGGTCGTCGGAGACGTCTCGGCGAGACGAATTTTTTGGTCGCGACAAAATTTGGAAATTCGCATTTTTGAACTTTTTCGAAAATATCTCGGGAGCGGTGCGTCGCGGACCACCCGTGTTGGTACTCGTTTGAGAGGTCTCGGGGAGACGGATTTTTTGCAAAAGACCAAATATCACAATTTGACATTTGCGGTCTACTCGGTAGACCGTCGGTAACCGTGGCAGGCAGACCCCCCGTGTTGGGTATCATTTGAACGGTCTCGACGAGGACAATCCATTTACACCATCCCCCTTCCCCTCCCCCCTCTCTCCCACCCCCGAAACGTCACGAAATACAAAACATATATCCAAATCCTTACCAAACCAATTAAAAGACCCAATACCACACCAAAACAATTTTAAAGAGCGACTCCAAAACCACAGCAAAACCACTCGAGGGGCTCCCCCCCCGCGGGCTGCTTGCAGTCCGCGGCCGCACGCAAAAACTAGTTTTAACAACTATAAAGCTCAAATACCACTCATCGTCTACTGATCTTAACTTCGGGGAAGCAGTCACCTGGGGATTCCCCTTTTTGGCGGATCGTGGTCTACGGATAAAGTTGTCGAGAAATTAATTCAAAGACCTCGGTACACCTCCCTGGTAAAAAGTCGGCGACGGGATCTCGGAAGGTGCGAGAGCTAGAAAGTGGAAATTTGCGGAACGTCATAGAGGGTCATCGGGGGTTACCAAATCGAGTCTCATCCCCATCCCGTTCATACATTTTTTTTACACTCCATACGAATTTTTTGGATTTTTCAAAGCGGGATATCTCCGAAAGTGTCGAGGATAGGGAGGCGGTCTCTTCGGCGGACGACCATCGTTCCTCGAGGTCCAACGGCCTGGACCTTCGCCCTCCCCCCACCTTCCCCCCTTCACCCCCCCTCCATACGAAATTGCCACTTTTGGCCAAAGGGATGGGGATACCCGCTAAACGGTCGGTGCCATCCCGGCGGTCTCTATGGCGGGTTTCCATCCCACTGGGAGGTGCTTCCTGGGGGTCAACCAGGTTTTCGGATTTCCCCCCCCTTCGTCCCCCCTCCATACAACGTGGTCTTTTTTTGGAACAGCTACCTTTTAGCCCGGAAGGAGTCCACCCGGGCCAGACTCTTGCACTTCGTTGGAGAGAGGATGAGTTTCCGCGTTTCAGGAAGGCATCGAACCCTCGGTGTACCGACCTGGTATGAAGTCGGCGAGAGGTCCTCGGAAACCGTGAGGGATAGAAGGATGACGTTTACGGAATGTCATAGAGGGTCATCGGGGGTTACCAAATCGAGTCTCATCCTCATCCCGTCCATACATTTTTTTTACACTCCATACAAATTTTTTGGATTTTTCAAAGCGGGATATCTCCAAAACGGTCGAGGATAGGGAGGCGGTCTCTTCGGCGGACGACCATCGCTCCTCGAGGTCCAACGGCCTGGACCTTCGTCCTCCCGCCATTCCCACCCCTTCACCCCCCCTCCGTACTAAATTACCGCTTTCGGCCAAAGGGATGGGGATATCCGCCAAACGGTAGGAGCTATCCCGGCGGTCTCTATGGCGGGCTTCCATCCCTCCGTAATATGCTTCCTCTGGGCCATCCCGCTTTTCCGGTTTATCCCCCCTTCATCCCGCCTCCATACAATTTTTTTATTTTCTGGAACGGCTGCCATTTTACCAGGAAGCAGTCGACTCGGGGTGGTCGCTTCTATCCCACGTTATAGGGGGTGACGTCTCGAGTTCCTCAGACGACCTCAACCCTCGGTACACCGACCTGGTATAAAGTCGGTGAGAGGTCCTCGGAAACTACGAGTCGCAGAGGGGCGTGGTTTACGGAATGTCATAGAGGGCCATCGGAGGTCACCAAATTGTCACCCATCCTCATCCCGCCCGTACATTTTTTTTACACTCCATACAACTTTTTTGAAATTTCCAATCCACTTAACTCCCAAACGGTGCGACCTATCCCGGCGATCGCTTTGGAGGATAGCGATCGCTCCCAGAGCCCTACCGGCCAGGACCGTCACCCTCCCCCCACCTGCCCTCCTTCACCCCCCCTCCATATAAAATTACCACTTTTTCACAAAGGGATGGGGATATCCGCCAAACGGTAGGAGGTATACCGACGGTCTCTATTGTGGGTTTCCATCCCTCCGTGGGATGCTTCCTCGGGGCTATCCCGCTTTTCCGGTTTATCCCCCCTTCATCCCGCCTCCATACAAATTTTTAGTTTTTTTTGGAACGGCTACCTTTTCACCCGGAAGGAGTCGCCGGAGGAATCCCCATTGTAGCGGATCGGAGAGGGGGTGGCTAACTGAGTATCAGAAATGTACCAAAGGTTGAGGATCGCGACCTGGTAAAAAGTCGGCGACGGGATCTCGGAAACTATTAATCGCAGAGGGGCGGGGTTTGCGAAATGTCATAGATGGTCATCGGGGGTCACCACGTCGCGACCCCCCACTCTCCCCTCCATGTTTTTTTGTCACTCCATACAACCGACCCGGATCTTCGAATCCGCGTAGCTCCGAAAGGGTGAGACCTAGAACGGCGGTCACTTTGGCGGATGACCATCGCCCCCGGAGGTCCGTCGTCTTGGACCGTCGCCGTCCCCCCACCTCCCCCCCCTTCGGACCCCCTCCGTATGAATTCACACACTGTTAGGGATCTTTCACCCTTAAGAGACGGCGGTCGACGCGTCGCGGAGGGCCACGAGGTCGGGGTGCGCGAAAGACGAGGAGGGGGGAGCCGCGGGGGGAAGGGGAGCGCGCAGCGCGACCCTCCCCCCCCGGCCTTCCCTCCGAGGATTTCGCGCACCCCGACCTCGTGGCCCGGAGCGGCGCTAAGGGTCTGCCTGGGCGCCGAAAAAGTAAAAATTTTGATCCCCCCCTCGAACCCTCCGGCCGTATCTCGGAAACGGCGCGCTGCAGCCGGGTCGCGTTTGGGGTCGTCGGAGACGTCTCGGCGAGACGAATTTTTTGGTCGCGACAAAATTTCGAAATTCTCATTTTTGAACTTTTTCGAAAATATCTCGGGAGCGGTGCGTCGCGGACCACCCGTGTTGGTACTCATCTGAGAGGTCTCGGGGAGACGGATTTTTTGCAATAGACCAAATATCAAAATTTGACAGTTGCGGTCTACTCGGTAGACCGTCGGTAACCGTGGCAGGCAGACCCCCCGTGTTGGGTATCATTTGAACGGTCTCGACGAGGACAATCCATTTACACCATCCCCCTTCCCCTCTCTCCCCCCGCCCACCCCCGAAACGTCACGAAATACAAAACATATATCCAAATCCTCACCAAACCAATTAAAAGACCCAATACCACACCAAAACAATTTACAAGAGCGACTCCAAAACCACAGCAAAACCACTCGAGGGGCTCCCCCCCCGCGGGCTGCTTGCAGTCCGCGGCCGCACGCAAAAACTAGTTAACAACTATAAAGCTGAAATACCACTCATCGTCTACTGATCTTAACTTCGGGGAAGCAGTCACCTGGGGATTCCCCTTTTTGGCGGATCGTGGTCTACGGATAAAGTTGTCGAGAAATTAATTCAAAGACCCCGGTACACCTCCCTGGTAAAAAGTCGGCGACGGGATCTCGAAAGGTGCGAGAGCTAGAAAGTGGAAATTTGCGGAACGTCATAGAGGGTCATCGGGGGTTACCAAATCGAGTCTCATCCCCATCCCGTCCATACATTTTTTTTACACTCCATACGAATTTTTTGGATTTTTCAAGGCGGGATATCTCCAAAACGGTCGAGGATAGGGAGGCGATCTCTTCGGCGGATAGTCATCGTTCCTCGAGGTCCAACGGCCTGGACCTTCATCCTCGCTCCATCCCCACCACTTCACCCCCCCTCCATACGAATTTACCACTTTTGGCCAAAGGGATGGGGATACCAGCTAAACGGTCGGAGCTATCCCGGCGGTCTCTATGGCGGGTTTCCATCCTACCGTGAGGTGCTTCCTGGGGGTCAACCAGGTTTTCGGATTTCCCCCCCCTTCATCCCCCCTCCATACAACGTGGTCTTCTTTTGGAACAGCTACCTTTTCGCCAGGAAGGAGTCCACCCGGACCAGACTCTTGCACCTCGTTGGAGAGAGGATGAGTTTCCGCATTTCAGGAAGGCATCGAACCCTCGGTATACCGACCTGGTAAAAAGTTGTCGACGGGATCTCGGAAGGTATGAGAGCTAGGAAAGGGGGGTTTACGGAATGTCATAGAGGGTCATCGGGGGTTACCAAATTGAGTCTCATCCCCATCCCGTTCATACATTTTTTTTACACTCCATACAAATTTTTTGGATTTTTCTAAGCGGGATATCTCCAAAACGGCCGAGGATAGGGAGGCGGTCTCTTCGGCGGACGACCATCGTTCCTCGAGGTCCAACGGCCTGGACCTTCACCCTCCCCCCACCTGTCCCCCTTCACCCCCCCTCCATACTAAATTACCGCTTTCGGCCAAAGGGATGGGGATACCGGCTAAACGGTCGGAGCTATCCCGGCGGTCTCTATGGCGGGTTTCCATCCCTCCTTAGTATGGTCCCTCGGGGCTATCCCGCTTTTCCAGTTTCTCCCCCCTTCATCCCACCTCCATACAAATTTTTATTTTTTTGTAACGGCTGCCATTTTACCAAGAAGCAGTCGACTTGGGGCGGTACTTTCTATCCCTTGATACAGGGGGTGACGTCACGAGTTCCTCAGACGACCTGAACCCTCGGTACACCGACCTGGTATAGAGTCGGTGAGAGGTCCTCTGAAACTACGAGTCGCAGAGGGGCGGGGTTTACGGAATGTCATAGAGGGCCATCGGGGGTCACCAAATTGTCGCCCATCCTCATCCCGCCCGTACATTTTTTTTACACTCCATACAACCTTTTCGAAATTTCCAATCCACTTAAATCCCAAACGGTGCGACCTATCCCTGCGATCGCTTCGGAGGATAGGGATCGCTCCCCGAGCTCCACCGGCCGGGACCGTCACCCTCCCCCCACCTGCCCTCCTTCACCCCCCCTCCATACAAAATTACCACTTTTTCAGAAAGGGATGGGGATATCCGCCAAACGGTAGGAGGTATCCCGACGGTCTCTATGGCGGGATTCCATCCCTCCGTGAAATGGTTCCTCGGGGCTATCCCGCTTTTCCAGATTATCCCCCCTTCATCCCACCTCCATACAAATTTTTAGTTTTTTTTGGAACGGCTACCTTTTCACCCGGAAGGAGTCACCGGAAGAATCCCCATTGTAGCGGATCGGAGAGGTGGTGGCTCACTGAGTACCAGGACAGTACCAAAGGTTGAGGATCGCGACCTGGTGAAAATTCGGCGACGGGATCTCGGAAACTGTAAATCGCAGAGGAGCGGGGTTTGCGGGATGTCATAGAGGACCATCGGGGGTCACCACGCCGCGACCCCCCCCACTCCCCCCCCTTCGGACCCCCTCCGTATAAATTCACACACTGTTAGGGATCTTTCACACTTAAGAGACGGCGGTCGACGCGTCGCGGAGGGCCACGAGGTCGGGGTGCGCGAAAGACGAGGAGGGGGGAGCCGCGGGGGGAAAGGGGAGCGCGCAGCGCGACCCTCCCCCCCGGCCTTCCCTCCGAGGATTTCGCGCACCCCGACCTCGTGGCCCGGAGCGGCGCTGAGGGTCTGCCGGGCCGCCGAAAAAGTAAAACTTTTGATCCCCCCCTCGAACCCCCCGGCCGTATCTCGGAAACGGCGCGCCGCAGCCGGGTCGCGTTTGGGGTCGTCGGAGACGTCTCGGCGAGACGAATTTTTTGGTCGCGACAAAATTTCGAAATTCGCATTTTTGAACTTTTTCGAAAATATCTCGGGAGCGGTGCGTCGCGGACCACCCGTGTTGGTACTCATTTGAGAGGTCTCGGGGAGACGGATTTTTTGCAATAGACCAAATATCACAATTTGACATTTGCGGTCTACTCGGTAGACCGTCGGTAACCGTGGCGGGCAGACCCCCCGTGTTGGGTATCATTTGAACGGTCTCGACGAGGACATTCCATTTACACCATCCCCCTTCCCCTCCCCCCTCTCTCCCACCCCCGAAACGTCACGAAATACAATACTTATATCCAAATCCTTACCAAAACAATTCTAAAGACCAAAAACCATACCTAAACAATTTACAAGAGCGACTCCAAAACCACAGCAAAACCGGTCGAGGGGCTCCCCCCCCGCGGGCTGCTTGCAGTCCGCGGCCGCACGCAAAAACTAGTTAATATACTATAAAGCTCAAATACCACTTATCACTGACAGGGTTGTTCTCCCGGAAGGAGTCGCCGGGGGATTCCCCCATGTAGCGGATCGGAGAGGGGGTGGCTTATCGAGTAGCAGAAAAATCCCGGATCCTCGGTATACCGACCTGGTAAAAAGTCGGGGTATGGATCTCGGAAACTATGAACCCGAGAGGGACCCGGTTTGCGGAATGTCATAGAGGGTCATCGGGGGTCTCCACACCGCGACCCCCCCCTCTCCCCCCCATACGATTTTTTTACGCTCCATACAACCGTCCGGATCTTCAAATCCCCTTAGCTCCTAAACGGTGAGAGTCATGGCGGCGGTCACTTTGGGGGATAACATTGGCTCCCGGATATCCGTCGTCCGGGACCCTCGCCCTCCCCCCATCGGGCCCCCTTCGGACCCCCCCCATACAAAATCACACTCTGTTAGGGATCTTTGGCCGCTAGAGGAGGGCGGTCGACCCGCCGCGCAGGGTCTCGACGCCGGGGGGGCGAACGACGAGGAGGGGGGAGGCGGGGGGGCAGGGGAGCGCGCAGCGCGACCCTCCCCCCCGGCCCCCCCTCCGAGGAAGTTCGCGACCCCGGCGTCGAGGGCCGGAGCGGCGGCAAACGTCATCGGAGCGAAGCGGAATTACGTCCCGTTTGAACTTTTTACCCGTCACCCCCCCCCCCCGGACCCCCCCCCCCCTCCGGCCCGCCCCAAATGGGACTCGCAAGCGGTTCGACCGAAACACCCCGTGTTTGGGCTCGTTCGAACGGGCTCGCCGGATGGATTCCGATGGCTCCGACGGAATTTGGATTTAGCTCACTCGACATCCCCTCCACCTCCCCCTCCGTACGAAATCAAACCTCAAAGAGGGTCCCTTCACCTATGAAGAGACGGCGGTCGATCCGTCGCGGAGGGCAACGAGGCCGGCGAGCGCGAAAGACGAGGAGGGGGGTGGCGGGGGGGCAGGGGAGCGCGCAGCGCGACCCTCCCCCCCGGCCCCCCCTCCGAGGAAGTTCGCGACCCCGGCGTCGAGGGCCGGAGCGGCGGCAAACGTCATCGGAGGGTTGCGGAATTACGTCCCTTTTGAATTTTTTACCCGTAACCCTGCCCTCCGGACCCCCCTCCCCCTCCGCCCCCCCCCCCGCAATCGGGACTCGCAAGCGGTTCGACCGAAACACCCCGTGTTTGGGCTCGTACGAACGGGCTCGCCGGATGGATTCCGATGGCTCCGACGGAATTTGGATTTAGCTCACTTGACCTCCCCTCCACCTCCCCCTTCGTACGAAACCAAACCTCAAAGAGGGTCCCTTCACCTATGAAGAGACGGCGGTCGATCCGTCGCGGAGGGCAACGAGGCCGGCGAGCGCGAAAGACGAGGAGGGGGGTGGCGGGGGGGCAGGGGAGCGCGCAGCGCGACCCTCCCCCCCGGCCCCCCCTCCGAGGATTGAGCGCGCGCCGGCCGAGCGGCCCGCAGCGGCGGCAAGGGGTCCGTCGGAGCGACGAAAAGTGAAAATTTTGACACCCCCCCCGAACCCCCTCTGCCGTAACTCGGAAACGGCGCGACGCAGCCGGGTCGTGTTTGGGGTCGTCGGAGACGTCTCGGGAAGAGGAATTTTTTGGTCGCGACAAAATTTCAAAATTCCCATTTTTGGACTTTTTCGAAAATATCTCGGGATCGGTGCGTCGCAGACCCCCCGTGTCGGTGCTCATTTGGGAGGTCTCCGGGAGACGGATTTTTTGCAATAGACCAAATGTCAAAATTTGACAGTCGCGGTCTACTCGATAGACCGTCGGTGACCGTGGCGGGCAGACCCCCCGTGTTGGGTATCGTTTGAAAGGTCTCAACGAGGACGATCCATTGACACCATTTCCCTCCCCCCCCCCCTCTCCCCCCTTCGGACCCCCTCCATACAAAAAACACACAACAAAGAGATTTTTTTCGCCGACGAAGAGACGGCGGTCGATCCGTCGCGGAGGGACACGAGGACGGCGCGCGCGAAAGACGAGGAGGGGGGAGCCGGGGGTAGGGGAGCGCGCAGCGCGACCCTCCCCCCGGCCCCCTCCGAGTGTTTCGCGCACGCCGGCCGAGTGGTCCGAAGCGGCGGCATGGGGTCTGCCCGAGCGGAGGAAAAGTGAACATTTTGAACCCCCCTCGAACCCCCCCAGTCGTATCTCGGAAACGGCGCGACGCATCAGGGGCGTGTTTGGGGTCGTCGGAGACGTCTCGGGGAGACGAATTTTTTGGCCCCAATAGAATCTTGGAATTTTCATTTTTGGACTTTTTTAAAAATATCTCGGGAGCGGTGCGTCGCAGACCCCCCGTGTTGGTACTCATTTGAGAGGTCTCGGCGAGTAGAATTTTTTGACATAGGCAATTTTTCTTTTGATGATATTTCGGCAACGGCGCATTGCAGACCCCCCGTGTTGGTACTCATTTGAGAGGTCTCGGGGAGTAGAATTTTTTGACATAGGTAATTTTTCTTTTGATGATATTTCGGCAACGGCGCATCGCAGACCCACCGTGTTGGTACTCATTTGAGAGGTCTCGGGGAGTAGAATTTTTGACATAGGTAATTTTTCTTTCCGTGATATTTCAGCAACGGCGCGTCGCAGACCCACCGTGTCGGTACTCATTTGAGAGGTCTCGGGGAGTAGAATTTTTTGACATACGTAATTTTTCTTTCCGTGATATTTCAGCAACGGCGCGTCGCAGACCCACCGTGTCGGTACTCATTTGAGAGGTCTCGGGGAGTAGAATTTTTTGACATAGGTAATTTTTCTTTCCGTGATATTTCAGCAACGGCGCGTCGCAGACCCCCCGTGTTGGTACTCATTTGAGAGGTCTCGGGGAGTAGAATTTTTTGACATAGGTAATTTTTCTTTCCGTGATATTTCAGCAACGACGCGTCGCAGACCCCCCGTGTTGGTACTCATTTGAGAGGTCTCGGGGAGTAGAATTTTTTGACATAGGTAATTTTTGTTTCGACGATATTTCAGCAACGGCGCGTCGCAGACCCACCGTGTTGGTACTCATTTGAGAGGTCTCGGGGAGTAGAATTTTTTGACATAGGTAATTTTTCTTTCTACGATATTTCAGCAACGGCGCATCGCAGACCCCCCGTGTTGGTACTCATTTGAGAGGTCTCGGGGAGTAGAATTTTTTGACATAGGTAATTTTTCTTTCCGTGATAATTCAGCAACGGCGCGTCGCAGACCCCCCGTGTTGGTACTCATTTGAGAGGTCTCGGGGAGTAGAATTTTTTGACATAGGTAATTTTTCTTTCCGTGATAATTCAGCAACGGCGCATCGCAGACCCCCCGTGTTGGTACTCATTTGAGAGGTCTCGGGGAGTAGAATTTTTTGACATAGGTAATTTTTCTTTCCATGATATTTCAGCAACGGCGCGTCGCAGACCCACCGTGTTGGTACTCATTTGAGAGGTCTCGGGGAGTAGAATTTTTTGACATAGGTAATTTTTCTTTCCGTGATATTTCAGCAACGGCGTATCGCAGACCCCCCGTGTTGGTACTCATATGAGAAGTCTCGGGGAGAGGAATTTTTCGGTGAAGACAAAATTTCGAAATTCGAATTTTTGGACTTTTTCGAAAATATCTCGGGAGCGGCGCATCGCAGACCCCCGTGTTGGTACTCATTTGAAAGGTCTCGGGGAGAGGAATTTTTTGACATAGGCAATTTTTCTTTCTTTAATATCTCAGCAATGGTGCGTCACAGGCCCTCCGTGTTGGTACTCATATAAGAGTTCTCGGGGAGAAGAATTTTTGGGCGAAGACGAAATTTCGAAATTCGCATTTTTGGACTTTTTCGAAAATATCTCGGGAGCGGTTCATCGCAGACCCCTCGTGTTGGTACTCATATAAGAGGTCTCGGGGAGAGGAGTTTTTCGGTGAAGACGAAATTTCGAAATTCGCATTTTCGGGCTTTTTCGAAATTGTCTCAGAAGCGGTGCGTCGCAGACCACCTGTGTTGGTACTTATTTAAGAAGTTTGCGTGAGGCGGATTTTTTAGCATAGACATTTTTTTCGTTACTCATGTACGAGTAATAAGTAACTATTGCTACATACCATCAACATCTATACATTAAAAAATAATATCAATTTGAAGTTATTAACGAATAAAATTGTAACGTAAAAGATAAAAATGAAATGAGAATGATTAAATTATGCTGACTACTTTTTAATCACTTAAAGCTGTTTAAAATTTATCTAATCTAATGATTTATAAGAATTATTTTGTTACAGTTTTAGTAAGTATCATGTAAATGCATAAAATAAAAGTATCCATTTGTAGTTATAAAAAAAAAACATACCAGCAACATAAGTATTATTATTCTTGCTGTAACAATTAATCAAATATAAATAGCATCTCTTCAAAATAAAAATACAAAATATAATATGTGAATAATAATATTATAATTGGTATTTTGATTAAAAAAATTCAGTCTCTATTCTTACATACTCATTAAACCCTTAGTGGACCCACCGTGTTGGTACTCATTTAAGAGGTCTCGGGGAGGAGAATTTTTCAGAGGAGTCGAATTTTCGAAATTCGCATTTTTGGACTTTTTCGAAAATATCTCGGGAGCGGTGCGTCGCAGACCCCCCTTATTGGTACTCATTTAAGAAGTTTGCGTGAGGCGGATTTTTTAGCATAAGCATTTTTTTCGTTACTCATGTAATAAGTAACTATTGCTACATGCCATCGAGATCTATACATTAAGAAATTAGTAAGGAATAAAAAAATGTAAAGTAAAAGATAAAAATGAAATGAGAATGTTCAAATTATGCTGACTACTTTTTAGTCACTTCAAGCTGTTTAAAGTTTATTAGATTTAATTAAAAGAATTATTTTGTTACAGTTTTAGTAAGTATCATGTAAATGCATAAAATAAAAGTATCCATTTATAGAGCTATAAAAAAAACATACCAACAACATAAGTATTATTCTTGCTGTACTAATTAATCAAATAGAAATTAATATCAAAAATCCTTTCTTCAAAATAAAAATACAAAATATAATAATGTGAATAATGTAATAATATTATATACATATAAATAAGCATATATATTACATTTAGTATTTTGATTAAAAAATTCAGTCTCTATTCTTACATACTTATTAGACCCACCGTGTTGGTACTCATTGGAGAGGTGTCCGGGAGACGGATTTTTTGCAATAGACCAAATATCAAAATTTGACAGTTGTGGTCTACTCGGTAGACCGTCGGTAACCGTGGCAGGCAGACCCCCCGTGTTGGCTATCATTTGAAAGGTCTTAACGAAGACAATCCATTTACACTACCCCCCCCCCCCCTACCACTTTTCCCCTACCCCCGAAACGTCACGAAATACAAAACATATATCCAAATCCTTACCAAAACAATTCAAAAGACCAACAGCAACACCCAAACCTAAACAATTTAGAAGAGCAAATAAATACCTACAACCACTCCAGAACCGGTCGAGGGGCTATCCCCCCGCGGGCTGCTTGCAGCCCGCGGCAACGAGCGGAAGCTAGTTAATATACTATAAAGCTCAAATACCACTTATCACTGACAGGGTTGTTCTCCCGGAAGGAGTCGCCGGGGGATTCCCCCATGTAGCGGATCGGAGAGGGGGTGGCTTATCGAGTAGCAGAAAAATCCCGGATCCTCGGTATACCGACCTGGTAAAAAGTCGGGGTATGGATCTCGGAAACTATGAACCCGAGAGGGACCCGGTTTGCGGAATGTCATAGAGGGTCATCGGGGGTCTCCACACCGCGACCCCCCCCCTCTCCCCCCCATACGATTTTTTTACGCTCCATACAACCGTCCGGATCTTCAAATCCCCTTAGCTCCTAAACGGTGAGAGTCATGGCGGCGGTCACTTTGGGGGATAACATTGGCTCCCGGATATCCGTCGTCCGGGACCCTCGCCCTCCCCCCATCGGGCCCCCTTCGGACCCCCCCCATACAAAATCACACTCTGTTAGGGATCTTTGGCCGCTAGAGGAGGGCGGTCGACCCGCCGCGCAGGGTCTCGACGCCGGGGGGGCGAACGACGAGGAGGGGGGAGGCGGGGGGGCAGGGGAGCGCGCAGCGCGACCCTCCCCCCCGGCCCCCCCTCCGAGGAAGTTCGCGACCCCGGCGTCGAGGGCCGGAGCGGCGGCAAACGTCATCGGAGCGAAGCGGAATTACGTCCCGTTTGAACTTTTTACCCGTCACCCCGCCCACCGGACCCCCCTCCCCCTCCGGCCCGCCCCAAATGGGACTCGCAAGCGGTTCGACCGAAACACCCCGTGTTTGGGCTCGTTCGAACGGGCTCGCCGGATGGATTCCGATGGCTCCGACGGAATTTGGATTTAGCTCACTCGACATCCCCTCCACCTCCCCCTCCGTACGAAATCAAACCTCAAAGAGGGTCCCTTCACCTATGAAGAGACGGCGGTCGATCCGTCGCGGAGGGCAACGAGGCCGGCGAGCGCGAAAGACGAGGAGGGGGGTGGCGGGGGGGCAGGGGAGCGCGCAGCGCGACCCTCCCCCCCGGCCCCCCCTCCGAGGAAGTTCGCGACCCCGGCGTCGAGGGCCGGAGCGGCGGCAAACGTCATCGGAGGGTTGCGGAATTACGTCCCTTTTGAATTTTTTACCCGTAACCCTGCCCTCCGGACCCCCCTCCCCCTCCGCCCCCCCCCCGCAATCGGGACTCGCAAGCGGTTCGACCGAAACACCCCGTGTTTGGGCTCGTACGAACGGGCTCGCCGGATGGATTCCGATGGCTCCGACGGAATTTGGATTTAGCTCACTTGACCTCCCCTCCACCTCCCCCTTCGTACGAAACCAAACCTCAAAGAGGGTCCCTTCACCTATGAAGAGACGGCGGTCGATCCGTCGCGGAGGGCAACGAGGCCGGCGAGCGCGAAAGACGAGGAGGGGGGTGGCGGGGGGGCAGGGGAGCGCGCAGCGCGACCCTCCCCCCCGGCCCCCCCTCCGAGGATTGAGCGCGCGCCGGCCGAGCGGCCCGCAGCGGCGGCAAGGGGTCCGTCGGAGCGACGAAAAGTGAAAATTTTGACACCCCCCCCCGAACCCCCTCTGCCGTAACTCGGAAACGGCGCGACGCAGCCGGGTCGTGTTTGGGGTCGTCGGAGACGTCTCGGGAAGAGGAATTTTTTGGTCGCGACAAAATTTCAAAATTCCCATTTTTGGACTTTTTCGAAAATATCTCGGGATCGGTGCGTCGCAGACCCCCCGTGTCGGTGCTCATTTGGGAGGTCTCCGGGAGACGGATTTTTTGCAATAGACCAAATGTCAAAATTTGACAGTCGCGGTCTACTCGATAGACCGTCGGTGACCGTGGCGGGCAGACCCCCCGTGTTGGGTATCGTTTGAAAGGTCTCAACGAGGACGATCCATTGACACCATTTCCCTCCCCCCCCCCTCTCCCCCCTTCGGACCCCCTCCATACAAAAAACACACATCAAAGAGATTTTTTTCGCCGACGAAGAGACGGCGGTCGATCCGTCGCGGAGGGACACGAGGACGGCGCGCGCGAAAGACGAGGAGGGGGGAGCCGGGGGTAGGGGAGCGCGCAGCGCGACCCTCCCCCCGGCCCCCTCCGAGTGTTTCGCGCACGCCGGCCGAGTGGTCCGAAGCGGCGGCATGGGGTCTGCCCGAGCGGAGGAAAAGTGAACATTTTGAACCCCCCTCGAACCCCCCCAGTCGTATCTCGGAAACGGCGCGACGCATCAGGGGCGTGTTTGGGGTCGTCGGAGACGTCTCGGGGAGACGAATTTTTTGGCCCCAATAGAATCTTGGAATTTTCATTTTTGGACTTTTTTAAAAATATCTCGGGAGCGGTGCGTCGCAGACCCCCCGTGTTGGTACTCATTTGAGAGGTCTCGGCGAGTAGAATTTTTTGACATAGGCAATTTTTCTTTTGATGATATTTCGGCAACGGCGCATTGCAGACCCCCCGTGTTGGTACTCATTTGAGAGGTCTCGGGGAGTAGAATTTTTTGACATAGGTAATTTTTCTTTTGATGATATTTCGGCAACGGCGCATCGCAGACCCACCGTGTTGGTACTCATTTGAGAGGTCTCGGGGAGTAGAATTTTTGACATAGGTAATTTTTCTTTCCGTGATATTTCAGCAACGGCGCGTCGCAGACCCACCGTGTCGGTACTCATTTGAGAGGTCTCGGGGAGTAGAATTTTTTGACATACGTAATTTTTCTTTCCGTGATATTTCAGCAACGGCGCGTCGCAGACCCACCGTGTCGGTACTCATTTGAGAGGTCTCGGGGAGTAGAATTTTTTGACATAGGTAATTTTTCTTTCCGTGATATTTCAGCAACGGCGCGTCGCAGACCCACCGTGTTGGTACTCATTTGAGAGGTCTCGGGGAGTAGAATTTTTTGACATAGGTAATTTTTCTTTCCGTGATATTTCAGCAACGACGCGTCGCAGACCCCCCGTGTTGGTACTCATTTGAGAGGTCTCGGGGAGTAGAATTTTTTGACATAGGTAATTTTTGTTTCGACGATATTTCAGCAACGGCGCGTCGCAGACCCACCGTGTTGGTACTCATTTGAGAGGTCTCGGGGAGTAGAATTTTTTGACATAGGTAATTTTTCTTTCTACGATATTTCAGCAACGGCGCATCGCAGACCCCCCGTGTTGGTACTCATTTGAGAGGTCTCGGGGAGTAGAATTTTTTGACATAGGTAATTTTTCTTTCCGTGATAATTCAGCAACGGCGCGTCGCAGACCCCCCGTGTTGGTACTCATTTGAGAGGTCTCGGGGAGTAGAATTTTTTGACATAGGTAATTTTTCTTTCCGTGATAATTCAGCAACGGCGCATCGCAGACCCCCCGTGTTGGTACTCATTTGAGAGGTCTCGGGGAGTAGAATTTTTTGACATAGGTAATTTTTCTTTCCATGATATTTCAGCAACGGCGCGTCGCAGACCCACCGTGTTGGTACTCATTTGAGAGGTCTCGGGGAGTAGAATTTTTTGACATAGGTAATTTTTCTTTCCGTGATATTTCAGCAACGGCGTATCGCAGACCCCCCGTGTTGGTACTCATATGAGAAGTCTCGGGGAGAGGAATTTTTCGGTGAAGACAAAATTTCGAAATTCGAATTTTTGGACTTTTTCGAAAATATCTCGGGAGCGGCGCATCGCAGACCCCCGTGTTGGTACTCATTTGAAAGGTCTCGGGGAGAGGAATTTTTTGACATAGGCAATTTTTCTTTCTTTAATATCTCAGCAATGGTGCGTCACAGGCCCTCCGTGTTGGTACTCATATAAGAGTTCTCGGGGAGAAGAATTTTTGGGCGAAGACGAAATTTCGAAATTCGCATTTTTGGACTTTTTCGAAAATATCTCGGGAGCGGTTCATCGCAGACCCCTCGTGTTGGTACTCATATAAGAGGTCTCGGGGAGAGGAGTTTTTCGGTGAAGACGAAATTTCGAAATTCGCATTTTCGGGCTTTTTCGAAATTGTCTCAGAAGCGGTGCGTCGCAGACCACCTGTGTTGGTACTTATTTAAGAAGTTTGCGTGAGGCGGATTTTTTAGCATAGACATTTTTTTCGTTACTCATGTACGAGTAATAAGTAACTATTGCTACATACCATCAACATCTATACATTAAAAAATAATATCAATTTGAAGTTATTAACGAATAAAATTGTAACGTAAAAGATAAAAATGAAATGAGAATGATTAAATTATGCTGACTACTTTTTAATCACTTAAAGCTGTTTAAAATTTATCTAATCTAATGATTTATAAGAATTATTTTGTTACAGTTTTAGTAAGTATCATGTAAATGCATAAAATAAAAGTATCCATTTGTAGTTATAAAAAAAAAAACATACCAGCAACATAAGTATTATTATTCTTGCTGTAACAATTAATCAAATATAAATAGCATCTCTTCAAAATAAAAATACAAAATATAATATGTGAATAATAATATTATAATTGGTATTTTGATTAAAAAAATTCAGTCTCTATTCTTACATACTCATTAAACCCTTAGTGGACCCACCGTGTTGGTACTCATTTAAGAGGTCTCGGGGAGGAGAATTTTTCAGAGGAGTCGAATTTTCGAAATTCGCATTTTTGGACTTTTTCGAAAATATCTCGGGAGCGGTGCGTCGCAGACCCCCCTTATTGGTACTCATTTAAGAAGTTTGCGTGAGGCGGATTTTTTAGCATAAGCATTTTTTTCGTTACTCATGTAATAAGTAACTATTGCTACATGCCATCGAGATCTATACATTAAGAAATTAGTAAGGAATAAAAAAATGTAAAGTAAAAGATAAAAATGAAATGAGAATGTTCAAATTATGCTGACTACTTTTTAGTCACTTCAAGCTGTTTAAAGTTTATTAGATTTAATTAAAAGAATTATTTTGTTACAGTTTTAGTAAGTATCATGTAAATGCATAAAATAAAAGTATCCATTTATAGAGCTATAAAAAAAACATACCAACAACATAAGTATTATTCTTGCTGTACTAATTAATCAAATAGAAATTAATATCAAAAATCCTTTCTTCAAAATAAAAATACAAAATATAATAATGTGAATAATGTAATAATATTATATACATATAAATAAGCATATATATTACATTTAGTATTTTGATTAAAAAATTCAGTCTCTATTCTTACATACTTATTAGACCCACCGTGTTGGTACTCATTGGAGAGGTGTCCGGGAGACGGATTTTTTGCAATAGACCAAATATCAAAATTTGACAGTTGTGGTCTACTCGGTAGACCGTCGGTAACCGTGGCAGGCAGACCCCCCGTGTTGGCTATCATTTGAAAGGTCTTAACGAAGACAATCCATTTACACTACCCCCCCCCCCCCCCCTACCACTTTTCCCCTACCCCCGAAACGTCACGAAATACAAAACATATATCCAAATCCTTACCAAAACAATTCAAAAGACCAACAGCAACACCCAAACCTAAACAATTTAGAAGAGCAAATAAATACCTACAACCACTCCAGAACCGGTCGAGGGGCTATCCCCCCGCGGGCTGCTTGCAGCCCGCGGCAACGAGCGGAAGCTAGTTAATATACTATAAAGCTCAAATACCACTTATCACTGACATGGTTGTTCTCCTAGAAGGAGTCACCGGGGGATTCCCCCGCGTAGCGGATCGGAGAGGGGGTGGCTTATCGAGTAGCAGAAAAATCCCGAATCCTCGGTATACCGATCTGGTAAAAAGTCGGGGTATGGATCTCGGAAACTATCGACCCGAGAGGGACCCGGTTTGCGGAATGTCATAGAGGGTCATCGGGGGTCTCCACACCGCGACCCCCCCCTCTCCCCCCCATACGTTTTTTTTACGCTCCATACAACCGTCCGGATCTTCGAATCCCCTTAGCTTCTAAACGGTGAGAGTCATGGCGGCGGTCACTTTGGGTGATAACATTGGCTCCCGGATATCCGTCGTCCGGGACCCTCGCCCTCCCCCCATCTGGCCCCCTTCGGACCCCCTCCGTACAAAATCACACTTTCGTATGGATCTTTCGCCTTTGGAGGAGGGCGGTCGACCCGCCGCGGAGGGTCTCGTCGCCGGGGTGGCGAACGACGAGGAGGGGGGAGGCGGGGGGGAAGGGGAGCGCGCAGCGCGACCCTCCCCCCCGGCCCCCCCTCCGAGGAAGTTCGCGACCCCGGCGTCGAGGGCCGGAGCGGCGGCAAACGTCATCGGAGGGTTGCGGAATTACGTCCCTTTTGAATTTTTTACCCTTCGTCACCGCCCTCCGGACCCCCGTCCCCTCCGCCCCCCCGCAATCGGGACTCGCAGGCGGTTCGACCGAAACACCCCGTGTTTGGGCTCGTTCGAACGGGCTCGCCGGATGGACTCCGACGGCTCCGACGGAATTCGGATTTGGCGCACCGGCCCTCCCCTCCACCTCCCCCTCCGTACGAAATCAAACCTCAAAGAGGTCCCTTCACCTGTGAAGAGACGGCGGTCGATCCGTCGCGGAGGGCAACGAGGCCGGCGAGCGCGAAAGACGAGGAGGGGGGTGGCGGGGGGGCAGGGGAGCGCGCAGCGCGACCCTCCCCCCCGGCCCCCCCTCCGAGGATTGAGCGCGCGCCGGCCGAGCGGCCCGCAGCGGCGGCATGGGGTCTGGAAAAGTAAAAATTTCGACACCCCCTCGAACCCCCCCGGTCGTAACTCGGAAACGGCGCGACGCAGCCGGGTCGCGTTTGGGGTCGTAGGAGACGTCTCGGGGAGAGGAATTTTTCGGTCGAGACGAAGTTTCAAAATTCGCATTTTTGGACTTTTTCGAAAATATCTCGGGATCGGTGCGTCGCAGACCCCCCGTGTCGGTGCTCATTTGGGAGGTCTCCGGGAGACGGATTTTTTGCAATAGACCAAATTTCAAAATTTGACATTTGCGGTCTACTTGGTAGACCGTCGGTGACCGTGGCGGGCAGACCCACCGTGTTTGGTATCGTTTGAAATGTCTCGACTAGGACAATCCATTTATACCATCGCTCTTCCCCCAACACCCCCCCTTCGGACCCCCTCCATACAAAAAACACACATCAAAGAGATTCTTTCGCCGACGAAGAGACGGCGGTCGATCCGTCGCGGAGGGCCACGAGGACGGCGCGCGCGAAAGACGAGGAGGGGGGAGCCGGGGGTAGGGGAGCGCGCAGCGCGACCCTCCCCCCGGCCCCCTCCGAGTATTTCGCGCACGCCGGCCGAGTGGTCCGGAGCGGCGGCACGGGGTCCGCCCGAACGAAGGAAAAGTGAAAATTTTAAACCCCCCTCGAACCCCCCCGGTCGTAACTCGGAAACGACGCGACGCATTCGGGGCGTGTTTGGGGTCGTCGGAGACGTCTCGGGGAGCCGAATTTATTGGTCGCGACAAAATTTCAAAATTCGCATTTTTGGATTTTTCGAAAATATCTAGGGAGCGATGCGTCGCACACCCCCCGTGTTGGTACTCATTTGAGAGGTCTCGGCGAGTAGAATTTTTTGACATAGGTAATTTTTCTTTCCGTGATATTTCAGCAACGGCGCATCGCAGACCCACCGTGTTGGTACTCATTTGAGAGGTCTCGGGGAGTAGAATTTTTTGACATAGGTAATTTTTCTTTCCGTGATATTTCAGCAACGGCGCGTCGCAGACCCACCGTGTTGGTACTCATTTGAGAGGTCTCGGGGAGTAGAATTTTTTGACATAGGTAATTTTTCTTTCCGTGATATTTCAGCAACGGCGCGTCGCAGACCCACCGTGTTGGTACTCATTTGAGAGGTCTCGGGGAGAGGAATTTTTCCGTAAAGACGAAATTTCGAAATTTGCATTTTCGGACTTTTTCGAAAATATCTCGGGAGCGGTGCGCCGTAGACCCCCCGTGTTGGTACTCATTTGAGAGGTCTCGGAGAGTAGAATTTTTCGGTGAAGACGAAATTTCGAAATTCGCATTTTTGGACTTTTTCGAAAATATCTCAACAACGGTGCATCGCACACCACCCGTGTTGGTACTTATTTAAGAGGTCTCGGAGAGTAGAACTTTTCAGTGGAGACGAAATTTCGAAATTTGCATTTTTGGACTTTTTCGAAAATATCTCGGGAGCGGTGCGTTATAGACCGTTCGTGTTGGTACTCATTTAAGAGGTCTCGGGAAGATGAATTTTTTAGTGGAGATGAAATTTCGAAATTTGAATTTTTGGACTTTTTCGAAAATATCTTAGGAGCGGTGCGTCACGGACCCCCCGTGTTGGCACTCATTTAAGAGGTTGCGGTGAGACGAATTTTTTTAACATAGGCATTTTTTTCGTTACTTGTGTTATAAAGTAACTATTGCTACCTACCATCAAGATCGATACATAAAATAATAATATCAATCTGAAGTTAGCAAGGAACAAAAAAATGTAAAGTAAAAGATAAAAATGAAATGAGAATGTTTAAATTATGCTGACTACTTTTTAATCATTTAAAGCTGTTTAAAGTTTATCTAATGATTTAAAAGAATTATTTTGTTACAGTTTTAGTAAGTATCATGTAAATGCCATTTACATAGGAGAGCCCATTTCCTTATCATCTCCTAATCCCTTACCCTTAATCCTACTGTAGTCGGCAGCGCACTTGCAGCACCTGTAGCGTTGCTTGTGTTATAGGCGACGGTAGCCACCTACCATCAAGTGGACCGTCAGCCTGTCTGTCGACATAACATTAAAAAAAATGCATAAAATAAAAGTATCCATTTATAGTTATAAAAAAACATACCAGCAACATAAGTATTATTCTTGCTATAACAATTAATCAAATAGAAATTAATATCAAAAAACCTTTGTTCAAAATAAAAATACGAAATATAATAATGTATAATAAGCATACATATAATAAGCATATATATTACATTTAGTATTTTGATTAAAAAATTCAGTTTCTATTCTTACATACTTATTAGACCCACCGTGTTGGTACTCATTTGAGAGGTCTCGGAGAGTAGAATTTTTCGGTGAAGACGAAATTTCGAAATTCGCATTTTTGGACTTTTTCGAAAATATCTCAACAACGGTGCATCGCACACCACCCGTGTTGGTACTTATTTAAGAGGTCTCGGAGAGTAGAACTTTTCAGTGGAGACGAAATTTCGAAATTTGCATTTTTGGACTTTTTCGAAAATATCTCGGGAGCGGTGCGTTATAGACCGTTCGTGTTGGTACTCATTTAAGAGGTCTCGGGAAGATGAATTTTTTAGTGAAGATGAAATTTCGAAATTTGAATTTTTGGACTTTTTCGAAAATATCTTAGGAGCGGTTCGTCACGGACCCCCCGTGTTGGCACTCATTTAAGAGGTTGCGGTGAGACGAATTTTTTTAACATAGGCATTTTTTTCGTTACTTGTGTTATAAAGTAACTATTGCTACCTACCATCAAGATCGATACATAAAAAATAATATCAATCTGAAGTTAGTAAGGAATAAAAAAATGTAAAGTAAAAGATAAAAATGAAATAAGAATGTTTAAATTATGCTGACTACTTTTTAATCATTTAAAGCTGTTTAAAGTTTATCTAATGATTTAAAAGAATTATTTTGTTACAGTTTTAGTAAGTATCATGTAAATGCCATTTACATAGGAGAGCCCATTTCCTTATCATCTCCTAATCCCTTATCCTTAATCCTACTGTAGTCGGCAGCGCACTTGCAGCACCTGTAGCGTTGCTTGTGTTATAGGCGACGGTAGCCACCTACCATCAAGTGGACCGTCAGCCTGTCTGTCGACATAACATTTAAAAAAATGCATAAAATAAAAGTATCCATTTATAGTTATAAAAAAAAACATACCAGCAACATAAGTATTATTCTTGCTATAACAATTAATCAAATAGAAATTAATATCAAAAACCTTTGTTCAAAATAAAAATACGAAATATAATAATGTGAGAAATATAATAATAATAATATGTATATACATATAATAAGCATATATATTACATTTAGTATTTTGATTAAAAAATTCAGTCTCTATTCTTACATACTTATTAGACCCACCGTGTTGGTACTCATTTGAGAGGTATCGGGGAGTAGAATTTTTCGGTGAAGACGAAATTTCGAAATTCGCATTTTTGGACTTTTTCGAAAATATCTCGGGAGCGGTGCGTCGTAGACCACCCGTGTTGGTACTCATTTAAGAGGTCTCGGGGAGAGGAATTTTTTGACATAGGCAATTTTTCTTTCTTTAATATCTCAGCAACGGTGCGTCGCAGACCGCCCGTGTTGGTACTCATTTGAGAGGTCTCGGAGAGTAGAATTTTTCGGTGAAGACGAAATTTCGAAATTCGCATTTTTGGACTTTTTCGAAAATATCTCGGGAGCGGTGCGTCGTAGACCACCCGTGTTGGTACTCATTCAAGAGATCTCGGGGAGTGAATTTTTCGGTGAAAACGAAATTTCGAAAGTTAGATTTTTTGACGTTTTCGATAATATCTCGGGAGGCGTGCATGGTAGACTCCCGTTTTGGTACTCATTGAAAAGATCACAGTGAGACGGATTTTCTACCATAGGCATTTTTTTGTTGCTCGTGTTATAAGTAACTATTGCTACCTACCATCAAGATTTATACATTAAAAAAAAATATCAATCTGAAATTAATAAGGAATACAAAATTGTAAAATAAAAGATAATCATGAAATGAAAATGTTTAAATTATGCTGACTAATTTTTAACAATTTAAAGCTCTTTAAAGTAGGTACGTTAGATTTAATTAAAAGAATTATTTTGTTACAGTTTTAGTAAGAATCATGTAAATACATAAAAAATAGAAGTATCAATATATTGTTATTATATTTTTATAAATAATAAAACATACCAACAACATAGTATTATTCTTACTGTAACAATTTATCAAAAGAAAGAAATTAATCAAAAAATACAAAATATAATATGTATGTGAATAATATTATATAAACATATACAATAAAAAAAAATATATTACATTTAGTATTTTGTTTAATTCTTACATACTTATTAGACCCACCGTGTTTGTACTCATTTAAGAGGTTTCGGGGAGACGGATTTTTTGCAATAGACCAAATATCAAAATTTGACATTTGTGGTCTACTCAGTAGACCGTCGGTATCCATAGTAGGTAGACCCCCCGTGTTTGGTATCATTTGAAAGGTTTCAACGAGGACAATCCATTGACACCATCCCCCCCCCCCCCTCCCCCCACCCCCGAACGAAATACAAAACATATCCAAATCCTTACCAAAACAATTCAAAAGACCAACACCCAATACCTTACCTAAACAATTTTAAAGAGCGACTCCAACACCACAACACCACTCCAGAACCGGTCGAGGGGCTATCCCCCCGCGGGCTGCTTGCAGCCCGCGGCAACGAGCACAATCTAGTTAATATACTATAAAGCTCAAATACCACTTATCACTGACATGGTTGTTCTCCTAGAAGGAGTCACCGGGGGATTCCCCCTTGTGGCGGATCGGAGAGGGGGTTTCGATTCGAGTGGCAGTAAAATCCCGGATCCTCGGTATACCGACCTGGTAAAAAGTCGGGGTATGGATCTCGGAAACTATGAACCCGAGAGGGACCCGGTCTGCGGAATGTCATAGAGGGTCATCGGGGGTCTCCACACCGCGACCCCCCCCTCTCCCCCCCATACGATTTTTTTACGCTCCATACAACCGTCCGGATCTTCGAATCCCCGCAGCTCCTAAACGGTGAGAGTCATCGCGGCGGTCACTTTGGGAGATAACCTTGGCTCCCGGATATCCGTCGTCCGGGACCCTCGCCCTCCCCCCGACACCCCCCCATCGGACCCCCTCCATACAAAATTACACTTTCGTATGGATCTTTTGCCTATGGAGGAGGGCGGTCGACCCGCCGCGGAGGGTCTCGACGCCGGGGGGGCGAACGACGAGGAGGGGGGAGGCGGGGGGGAAGGGGAGCGCGCAGCGCGACCCTCCCCCCCGGCCCCCCCTCCGAGGAAGTTCGCGACCCCGGCGTCGAGGGCCGGAGCGGCGGCAAAGGTCATCGGAGCGAAGCGGAATTACGTCCCGTTTGAACTTTTTACCCGTCACCCCGCCCACCGGACCCCCCTCCCCCTCCGGCCCACCCCAAATGGGACTCGCAAGCGGTTCGACCGAAACACCCCGTGTTTGGGCTCGTTCGAACGGGCTCGCCGGATCGATTCCGATGGCTCCGACGGAATTTGGATTTGGCGCACCGGCCCTCCCCTCCACCTCCCCCTTCGTACGAAATCACACCTCAAAGAGGTTCTTTCGACGACGAAGAGACGGCGGTCGATCCGTCGCGGAGGGCAACGAGGCCGGCGCGCGCGAAAGACGAGGAGGGGGGTGCCGGGGGGGATAGGGGAGCGCGCAGCGCGACCCGCCCCCCCCCCCCCCCCCCCCCTCCGAGGATTGAGCGCGCGCCGGCCGAGCGGCCCGCAGCGGCGGCAATGGGTCTGGAAAAGTAAGAATTTTGACAACCCCCTCGAACCCCCTCGCCGTAATTCGGAAACGGCGCTACGCAACCGGGTCGTGTTTGGGGTCTTCGGAGACGTCTCGGGGAGAGGAATTTTTTGGTTGAGACGAAACTTCGAAATTCGCATTTTTGGACTTTTTCGAAAATATCTCGGGATCGGTGCGTCGCAGACCCCCCGTGTTGGTGCTCATTTGGGAGCTCTCCGGGAGACGGATTTTTTGCAATAGACCAAATGTCAAAATTTGACAGTCGCGGTCTACTCGGTAGACCGTCGGTGACCGTGGCGGGCAGACCCCCCGTGTTGGGTATCGTTTGAAAGGTCTCGACGAGGACAATTCATTGGACACCATCCGCCTCCCCCCTTTCCCCCCTTCGGAACTCCTCTATGCAAGAAACACACATCAAAGAGATTCTTTCGCCGACGAAGAGACGGCGGTCGATCCGTCGCGGAGGGCCACGAGGACGGCGCGCGCGAAAGACGAGGAGGGGGGAGCCGGGTGGTAGGGGAGCGCGCAGCGCGACCCTCCCCCCCGGCCCCCTCCGAGTATTTCGCGCACGCCGGCCGAGTGGTCCGGAGCGGCGGCACGGGGTCTGCCCGAGCGAAGGAAAAGTGAAAATTTTGAACCCCCCTCGAACCCCCCCAGTCGTATCTCGGAAACGGCGCGACGCATCAGGGGCGTGTTTGGGGTCGTCGGAGACGTCTCGGGGAGACGAATTTTTTGACCCCAATAGAATCTTGGAATTTTCATTTTTGGACTTTTTTAAAAATATCTCTTGAGCGGTGCGTCGCAGACCACCCGTGCTGGTACTCATTTGAGAGGTCTCGGGGAGTAGAATTTTTTGACATAGGCAATTTTTCTTTCCGTGATATTTCAGCAACGGCGCGTGGCAGACCCACCGTGTTGGTACTCATTTAAGAGGTCTCGGCGAGTAGAATTTTTTGACATAGGTAATTTTTGTTTCGACGATATTTCAGCAACGACGCGTCGCAGACCCCCCGTGTTGGTACTCATTTGAGAGGTCTCGAGGAGTAGAATTTTTTGACATAGGTAATTTTTGTTTCGACGATATTTCAGCAACGACGCGTCGCAGACCCCCCGTGTTGGTACTCATTTGAGAGGTCTCGAGGAGTAGAATTTTTTGACATAGGTAATTTTTCTTTCCGTGATATTTCAGCAACGGCGCGTCGCAGACCCACCGTGTTGGTACTCATTTAAGAGGTCTCGGCGAGTAGAATTTTTTGACATAGGTAATTTTTGTTTCGACGATATTTCAGCAACGACGCGTCGCAGACCCCCCGTGTTGGTACTCATTTAAGAGGTCTCGGCGAGTAGAATTTTTTGACATAGGTAATTTTTCTTTCCGTGATATTTCAGCAACGGCGCGTCGCAGACCCACCGTGTTGGTACTCATTTGAGAGGTCTCGGCGAGTAGAATTTTTTGACATAGGTAATTTTTCTTTCCGTGATATTTCGGCAACGGCGCGTCGCAGACCCACCGTGTTGGTACTCATTTGAGAGGTCTCGGCGAGTAGAATTTTTTGACATAGGTAATTTTTGTTTCGACGATATTTCCGCAGCGGCGCATCGCAGACCCCCCGTGTTGGTACTCATTTGAGAGGTCTCGGGGAGTAGAATTTTTTGACATAGGTAATTTTTCTTTCCGTGATATTTCAGCAACGGCGCATCGCAGACCCCCCGTGTTGGTACTCATTTGAGAGGTCTCGGGGAGTAGAATTTTTTGACATAGGTAATTTTTCTTTCCGTGATATTTCAGCAACGGCGCATCGCAGACCCCCCGTGTTGGTACTCATTTAAGAGGTCTCGGGAAGATGAATTTTTTAGTGCAGATGAAATTTCGAAATTTGAATTTTTGGACTTTTTCGAAAATATCTTAGGAGCGGTTCGTCACGGACCCCCCGTGTTGGCACTCATTTAAGAGGTTGCGGTGAGACGAATTTTTTTAACATAGGCATTTTTTTCGTTACTTGTGTTATAAAGTAACTATTGCTACCTACCATCAAGATCGATACATAAAAAATAATATCAATCTGAAGTTAGTAAGGAATAAAAAAATGTAAAGTAAAAGATAAAAATGAAATAAGAATGTTTAAATTATGCTGACTACTTTTTAATCATTTAAAGCTGTTTAAAGTTTATCTAATGATTTAAAAGAATTATTTTGTTACAGTTTTAGTAAGTATCATGTAAATGCCATTTACATAGGAGAGCCCATTTCCTTATCATCTCCTAATCCCTTATCCTTAATCCTACTGTAGTCGGCAGCGCACTTGCAGCACCTGTGGCGTTGCTTGTGTTATAGGCGACGGTAGCCACCTACCATCAAGTGGACCGTCAGCCTGTCTGTCGACATAACATTAAAAAAAATGCATAAAATAAAAGTATCCATTTATAGTTATAAAAAAAAAACATACCAGCAACATAAGTATTATTCTTGCTATAACAATTAATCAAATAGAAATTAATATCAAAAACCTTTGTTCAAAATAAAAATACGAAATATAATAATGTGAGAAATATAATAATAATAATATGTATATACATATAATAAGCATATATATTACATTTAGTATTTTGATTAAAAAATTCTGTCTCTATTCTTACATACTTATTAGACCCACCGTGTTGGTACTCATTTGAGAGGTATCGGGGAGTAGAATTTTTCGGTGAAGACGAAATTTCGAAATTCGCATTTTTGGACTTTTTCGAAAATATCTCGGGAGCGGTGCGTCGTAGACCACCCGTGTTGGTACTCATTTAAGAGGTCTCGGGGAGAGGAATTTTTTCACATAGGCAATTTTTCTTTCTTTAATATCTCAGCAACGGTGCGTCGCAGACCGCCCGTGTTGGTACTCATTTGAGAGGTCTCGGAGAGTAGAATTTTTCGGTGAAGACGAAATTTCGAAATTCGCATTTTTGGACTTTTTCGAAAATATCTCGGGAGCGGTGCGTCGTAGACCACCCGTGTTGGTACTCATTCAAGAGATCTCGGGGAGTGAATTTTTCGGTGAAAACGAAATTTCGAAAGTTAGATTTTTTGACGTTTTCGATAATATCTCGGGAGGCGTGCATGGTAGACTCCCGTTTTGGTACTCATTGAAAAGATCACAGTGAGACGGATTTTCTACCATAGGCATTTTTTTGTTGCTCGTGTTATAAGTAACTATTGCTACCTACCATCAAGATTTATACATTAAAAAAAAATATCAATCTGAAATTAATAAGGAATACAAAATTGTAAAATAAAAGATAATCATGAAATGAAAATGTTTAAATTATGCTGACTAATTTTTAACAATTTAAAGCTTTTTAAAGTAGGTACGTTAGATTTAATTAAAAGAATTATTTTGTTACAGTTTTAGTAAGAATCATGTAAATACATAAAAAATAGAAGTATCAATATATTGTTATAAATAATAAAACATACCAACAACATAGTATTATTCTTACTGTAACAATTTATCAAAAGAAAGAAATTAATCAAAAAATACAAAATATAATATGTATGTGAATAATATTATATAAACATATACAATAAAAATATATTACATTTAGTATTTTGTTTAATTCTTACATACTTATTAGACCCACCGTGTTTACTCATTTAAGAGGTTTCGGGGAGACGGATTTTTTGCAATAGACCAAATATCAAAATTTGACATTTGTGGTCTACTCAGTAGACCGTCGGTATCCATAGTAGGTAGACCCCCCGTGTTTGGTATCATTTGAAAGGTTTCAACGAGGACAATCCATTGACACCATCCAACTCCCCCCCTCCCCCCACCCCCGAACGAAATACAAAACATATCCAAATCCTTACCAAAACAATTCAAAAGACCAACAGCAACACCCAAACCTAAACAATTTTAAAGAGCGACTCCAACACCACCCCAGAACCGGTCGAGGGGCTATCCCCCCGCGGGCTGCTTGCAGCCCGCGGCAACGAGCGGAAGCTAGTTAACAACTATAAAGCTGAAATACCACTCATCATAAAGTTCTCCGGGAAGCGGTCACCTGGGTATTCCCCTTTATGGCGGATCGTGGTCTACGGATAAAGTTGTCGAGAAATTAATTCAAAGACCTCGGTACACCACCCTGGTAAAAAGTCGGCGACGGGATCTCGGAAGGTAGGAGAGCTAGGAAACGGGGGTTTACGGAATGTCATAGAGGGTCATCGGGGGTTACCAAATTGAGTCTCATCCCCATCCCGTTCATACATTTTTTTTATACTCCATACAAATTTTTTGAATTTTTCGAAGACGGATATCTCCAAAAGTGGTGAGGATAGGGAGGCGGTCTCTTCGGCGGATAGCCATCGTTGCTCGAGGTCCAACGGCCTCGACCTTCATCCTCCCCCCACCTGCCCCCCTTCACCCCCCCTCCATACGAAATTGCAACTTTTGGCCAAATGGATGGGGATACCAGCTAAACGGTCGGAGCTATCCCGGCGGTCTCTATGGCGAGTTTCCATCCCACCGTATGATGCTTCCTGGGGGTCAACGAGGTTTTCGAATTCCCCCCCCCCCCTTCATCCCCCCTCCATACAACGTTTTCTTTTTTTGGAACAGCTACCTTTTCGCCAGGAAGGAGTCCTCCTGGGCCAGACTCTTGCACCGTGTTGGAGAGAGGGTGACCTTACAAGTTCCTCTGACCACCTGGTCCCTCGGTACACCACCCTGGGAAAAAGTTGGCGGAAGGATCTCGGAAACTGCGAGGGATAGAAGGATGCGGTTTACGGAACGTCATAGAGGGTCAACGGGGGTTACCAAATCGGGTTTCATCCCCATCCCGTCCATACATTTTTTTTACACTCCATACAAATTTTTTGGATTTTTCTAAGCGGGATAACTCCACAACGGTCGAGGATAGGGAGGCGTTCTCTTCGGCGGACGACCATCTCTCCTCGAGGTTCAACGGCTTGGACCTTCGTCCTCCCCCCACCTGTCCCCCTTCACCCCCCCTCCATACTAAATTACCACTTTTGGCCAAAGGGATGGGGATATCCGCCAAACGGTCGGAGATATCCCGACGGTCTCTATGGCGGGTTTCCATCCCTCCGTGGGATGCTTCCTCGGGGCTATCCCGCTTTTCCGGTTTCTCCCCCCTTCATCCCACCTCCATACAAATTTTTATTTTTTTGGAACGGCTGCCATTTTCCCAGGAAGCAGTCGACTCGGGGTGGTCGTTTCCATCCCAAGTTATAGGGGGTGAGGTCACGTGTTCCTCAGACGACCTGAACCCTCGGTACACCGACCTGGTATAAAGTCGGTGGGAGGTCCTCGGAAACTACGAGTCGCAGAGGGGCGTGGTTTACGGAATGTCATAGAGGGCCATCGGGGGTCACCAAATTGTCACCCATCCTCATCCCGCCCGTACATTTTTTTTACACTCCATACAACTTTTTCGAAATTTCCAATCCACTTAAATCCCAAACGGTGCGACCTATCCCGGCGATCGCTTCGGAGGATAGCGATCGCTTCCCGAGCCCCATCGGCAGGGACCCTTATCTTCCCACTATCCCCATCCCTTCATCCCCCCTCCATACAAAATTAGCACTTTTTCACAAAGGGATGGGGATATCCGCCAAACGGTAGGAGGTATCCCGACGGTCTCTATGGCGGGCTTCCGTCCCTCCGTGGGATGATTCATCGGGGCTATCCCGCTTTTCCGGTTTATCCCCCCTTCATCCCACCTCCATACAAATTTTCTGGAACGGCTACCTTTTCATCAGGAAGGAGTCGCCGGAGGAATCCCCATTGTAGCGGATCGGAGAGGGGGTGGCTCACGGAGTACCAGAACAGTACCAAAGGTTGAGGATCGCGACCTGGTAAAAATTCGGCGACGGGATCTGGGAAACTATAAATCGCAGAGAGGCGGGGTTTACGGGATGTCATAGAGGACCATCGGGGGTCACCACGTCGCGACCCCCCCCTTCGGACCCCCTCCATACGAAATCCCACTATGTTAGGGATCTTTCGCCCTTAAGAGACGGCGGTCGACGCGTCGCGGAGGGCCACGAGGTCGGGGTGCGCGAAATACGAGGAGGGGGGAGCCGCGGGGGGAAAGGGGAGCGCGCAGCGCGACCCTCCCCCCCGGCCTTCCCTCCGAGGATTTCGCGCACCCCGACCTCGTGGCCCGGAGCGGCGCTGAGGGTCTGCCGGGGCGCCGAAAAAGTAAAAATTTTGATCCCCCCCTCGAACCCCCCGGCCGTGCCTCGGAAACGGCGCGCCGCAGCCGGGTCGCGTTTGGGGTCGTCGGAGACGTCTCGGCGAGACGAATTTTTTGGTCGCGACAAAATTTCGAAATTCGCATTTTTGAACTTTTTCGAAAATATCTCGGGAGTGGTGCGCCGCGGACCACCCGTGTCGGTACTCATTTGAGAGGTCTCGGGGAGACGGATTTTTTGCAATAGACCAAATATCACAATTTGACATTTGCGGTCTACTCGGTAGACCGTCGGTGACCGTGGCAGGCAGACCCCCCGTGTTGGGTATCATTTGAAAGGTCTCGACGAGCACAATCCATTTACACCATCCCCCTTCACCCTCTCCTCACCGCACACCCCCGAAACGTCACGAAATACAAAACATATATCCAAATCCTCACCAAACCAATTAAAAGACCAACACCCAAACCAAAACAATTTACAAGAGCAAACACAAAACCACAGCAAAACCACTCGAGGGGCTCCCCCCCCGCGGGCTGCTTGCAGTCCGCGGCCGCACGCAAAAACTAGTACATATATAAAAATGAATCCCCATTTCCCTTGGTCACGGCATCACGCGTGAACGGGTAGACCGATTTTAATTCGGTTTTCACTAATGAAAAGAGGGATAAACGGGGAATGTTTATGTATATAAAAATCGCAGCCCAGGCGAAGCCGGGGGCGGGTCGCTAGTATTATATATAAATACATACAAATACAAGCCTATTACAATACTACTCACTTACAAATACCACAGAGCTCATTGTCTTAAAAAATAAAAAATATATAAGCAAGTAGCAAGTAAGAATGTTGCCAATGCTATTCCTGAATGCACGCAACGAAGAACAGAACAAATCTGCCGAGGAGAACAGAACAATTGTATGGTGAATCATAGTTATAAAGATCTAAAGCATCGAAATTGGGATAGCCGTTTAGGAGGAGTTTAGTCAGATATACACGGACAGAAAAAAATTATATATCAAGAAGATATCAAAAAATAAAGGATAAAGAATAGAGGATGATTAAATTAATGAGTTGTGTCAAATGAGTTAGTTAATGTTACGGTTAGATGAGTGGGCCATGTTGGTTTGTGAGCGTGGCCCATGGAATCTTTAATGTGGACCTGGGCAGGTTCCGGGCGCGGGCGTAGGGAGCGGGTGGTGAGGGTGAGGCTAGCAGGCTTGCGCGAAGGGGGTTGCTTGCGCTGAGAGGCACGCACGCCCGCCCTGCCTCGCTTTATAAACTCCGCTTTCGCCTCTGGATGGATCACTCCGGCAGTTGAACTCGGCTCGAACGCAACCTGCGAGCTGACTGAACCAGCGAAGGTTCTCTACGCAAACTTAAATACCGCGTTTTTAATTTCATTCCTATCAGTATTTCCGTTTTGTCGCTTTAAATTAATTTTCATGTAGTCCTCAAAAAAGTTCAAGTCAATAGGCCTGCGGGCCGAATTTTTTCGAGTGAAAAGACATACAAAAAAATGTCGCTTCTCGTTAAATTAAATTGTTTTAAAGTAATTAAATCCAAACAAGACAAATTTGCTCGGTTGGAGTTCAGAGGTGAGTGCAATCCTTTCATTTTCCTCTTTCTATTGTACGATTTTAATTTTAATAATTTTATTTGTTCTTACATTTTATTTTATAATGTGTGCTTTTTTTATTATAATTTTATTAATTTTAATGTGTATATTCTAACTCCTTTTCCTGTACATCCTAATTGTACGAAAAGTTTATTACGGCTGTGATATCAACAGGTACTCGTGTTCGAACTGACTGCGTCGAAGTATGTCTTTGTTTTTGTGAACCGACTTTAACTCTTTCTGAATGAAGAGCGAGAGATGAAAAAATAAAGAGATATTTTACATTTTTACACAGAGAGACGAACTTTACTGTATAAAAAACCGCAAAAAATTGATTCTTTTATGCAATTAAAAAACAACAACATTATTGCCTTTAATTACAACTTTTATAAGAAAGAATTTGTGGAAAACCATTATAATTGTCTCTATTAAAACAAGCACCGACGCTCTTAACGTCTGTGAAGTTTATTTAAACTTATAAATTAGATAAAGTCGGGTGTTGTAAGAGCCGGCGGCTAATTTTCGTGTACTCTCCGAAACAAAGCGGCCTAATTTACTCGGAACCACTTTTTATTTCATTGAACCTCTTGACTTTTCGATCTATATAAGAAAAGTTTATAAACGGAAGAAAAATAGATCTAATTAACTTTACAAAAATGGATACATGTTTTAAATTCTTCAGATATGTTTATTTATTAGAACTATGACGACAATTTATCACCTTTTTTGCCCACCTGTCAACTAAAATAACATATTCTCATCGAGTTCAGATTGAAAACACAAATTTCTTGAGACCAGCCCCTGGCTTCGACGGATGCAATTTTATTTGCAAATCTTCCTCGTTCATCGCTCTTTTCATTAGTGAAAACCCTATTAAAATTCGTTGGATCCTTTAGAAGAAGTAAGCAGAGAATCAGGCAGGAGCGTTTTTATTTTATAATATTTATAGATATTATATTAAAGAAGATAGAAGAATTAACAGATTATTCAACAAAAGCAACTTTCTTGGAATCCTTCGAAGAACAGCAGCTTTTGATGCAATGAGCAACAGTTGAATCTCACTCTGAACTTAGCGTCATCACAAAATTTAGAATAGGAGAGATACCGACATTTGGAAAACAATACAAAACCATAAAAGTAATTTAATAAAACACCGCCCCAAACTGGTTGTTCGCCATGGAGTTAGTGGTCACCACTCACCACCAACGGTACCTTCTAATCAATCCACAAAATGGATTATTTCGAATTGTTAGATTAACTGAAATAAGAAGGTTTGGAGAATAAATCTTGGATAGAAAGAGTTTATTTTTCTTTTATAAAGGAGAAACAAAGAGTTTGTTTGGCGTTGCAACCTTAGCGAAAACAAAAAAAATATTAAAAGGTATTATAGAAAGAGCAGCAACGTTAAGCATGTTAAAATATTAAGGGTTAAGCTGAATTTTTAAGTCTGCGTGAAAAAACATATAGTAAAACAATAGACAAATACCACCGGAAGAAAAAATTAAACAAATGTTTAAAGAGATAAGAGTTTAAACTCTTTTATGTTTATGTTTTTTTTTTTTTTTTTTTTTTTTTTTTTTTTTTTTTTTTTTTTTTAAACAGGTCCACAAAACTGGTATACAATTCCATATACAAGTAAGATAATAATATTATACAAAATAACATTTACGTCGGAATGTAACCTACTACAAGTGGACACAACATACAAAATAAACTCATAGGAGAGAAGATTTAAAAAAATTAAAATAACCACAGAATAAATCAAATTTATTTTGAATGCCATTATAAGAAGAGCACATCCGATAGAGTGGACTATGTTGACCGAGAATAGTGCAACACACAGGTAGGTGAAATGTTTTACGATTGTGTAATCGGCTACCCAGTCGAGGTACTGAGAAACAAAGACGCTCAAGAATGTCTGGAGCGTCAGTAATACCATGAACAAGCTTGTAAAGAAACATGAGGTCCAGAACTTTCCTACGCTTACGCAAAGAGGCCAAATTAAAGTGAGAGAGACGTGATTCATACGATAATAATTGTCTGCACTTACAGTCCTGATATGTAAGATGATAGAGGAAGCGCTTTTGGATACGCTCGATGCGATCGGAGTGAACTTGATAGCCTGGGTTCCAAACAACCGAACAATACTCCAGTGTACTACGTACTAAATTGTTATATATGAGTATAGATATGGTTGGGTCCCTAAAAATTTTCATCTGCCGTGATACAAAGCCTGAGATCCTTGAAGTCTTTCCAATAATAGTGCCAATATGATCGCGGAAGCTCAAACCACTATCCAAGATAACACCAAGGTCACGCATATACGAAACTTCGGATAAGGTAGTACCAGCAATGGAGTAAGCGATACCAGCTGTCACTTGACGTCTAGTGAATTTAATGAAATAACATTTGTCAGCATTAAGGAACATACAGTTTTGGATACAACATATTAATCATGTGTGTGATAAGATGAGAGCCATACTGGGGAAATTCTCTGTAATAAAAAACAAAACACCCTACAAATTACTTCTATTACTTTATAAAGCATTGGTGGAGCCAATCGTGAGCTATGGACTATCTAGCTAAGGAAGAACTTTTAAAAGCCATTTGGACAAAATATTCTCACTTCAATTGCGTATTCTAAAAGAAATTATACCTAAAAACTTAAAACAAAACTTTAAAGAAGATTATCGCAAATTATTTGTATTTTGTAAAATTTTACCCATAGAAGAAAAAACACAGTTTGTATTATTAAAGGAACTATATTTTAACGAAAATTTAAAAATTCCAAAAATAACTTACTCAACTAGATTATTTGATGAATCAAAATACAATTTACCCAAATATAACAACCTTTACGGAAAAAGACGTCTGGCTTATGTCATACCGAATTTAACAAATCAACTACCTAAAACATTAAAAAGAGACATAACTCCCAAAAACATCATGTTTAAGCTTAAACAATACTATTTACAATTAACTACAGATAAATATAATTTTAACAACAATACAAAAATAGTTATAAAATAGTAATACTAATTATTATTGTAAGATATTTTAATTCAGAATATGACACTAAATAATATATTAAAGTCTTAAAGTATCTTAAAGTAATTGAGGAGTGTGAAGTGTACGTTGGGCGTCAACTGAAGGTTTATTTAAATTTTCTGTAATCGGCACATGGTGTACGGTAAAACTCTAATGAGTTTTTGTTTACACCAATGTTAAGTCAAATGAAACACTATTGTTTTAATAAATAATAAATAAAATAAAAAATAAAAAAATACACCAATGATGGACATTATTTAAATCTTCCTGCAATGAACGGTAATCCTCATGTGTAACAATATCTCTATATATTTTTAAATCATCGGCATACATTTTAAATTTACATTTTAATATAAATGATAGATCATTAATAAACATGAGGAAAAACAATGGTCCCAAGTGGGATCCCTGGGGCACTCCACATGGGACCTCACATCGCTTAGATTTAAATCCATGGATAGAAACCAGCTGTGACCTGTTCCTCAAATATGATTCGCACCATCGTAGGAGTGACCCATGAATACCCATTTGCTCCAACTTGTGTAAGAGGATGTCATGATCAACCAGGTCAAATGCCTTTTTAAAATCAGTATAGACTGAATGTACCTCTCCACCCTTGTCAACAACTTCTACCAAATCTGATACATAAGCCACCAGATTGGTTGCGGTAGATTTATGAGGCAGAAAACCATGCTGATTGTTATTTATTAAGTGCTTTACATGAGCATAAATCCTTTTTTGTACCATAGATTCAAGTATTTTACCCGCAGCAGATAAAATTGAAATTGGTCGGTAATTCGATACATTGTCCAGGCAATCAGACTTGTGAATAGGCGTTAAATGTGCCAATTTCCAGTATACGGGGAAGGTACCAGATTGCAAAGACTTGTTATAAATTTTGCAGAGTGGACTACAAAGTACATCTCCACAATTTTTGAGAAACAGTGGGGGAACTAAATCAGGACCGGCCCCCTTACCGCAGTCAAGCGAGAGCAAGCATCGACGCACTTCCCTTACTGAGACAAAACAATCAGTTAGTGGAAGACTGTTATTATAGGCTTCTACCCTGTTGTTATAATTTTGTTTTAAATTATTGCGATTTAATTCGTAAACTGACTGGAAGTGTGCTGAAAAAAGGTTACATATTTCATTCCCTCCCCTAGCAGTTCTGTCACAAAGATGCATTTCATGGGGTAAAGCTGAACTATTAGACCTACGGCCCTTAGAGAACTTCCAAAAATATTTAGGATTTATTCGAAGGTGATCCCTAGCACGATTTTTAAAATTAGTGTAACATTGTTTAATCATTACATTACACCTATCCCTTAGAATTATAAAAGTCAGTTGGTCCATAGGGTTACCATACTTCTTGAATTTGTTGTGAAATTTGGCTTTTTCCTTAAGCGCTTTTATTAATGGTCTAGAGTACCATGCCGGATAATTGCTGTCGCGCGTGTAGCTCAAAGGAGTATGACATTCAATTATTGGATTAATTACCCCATAGAATCGAGCGACCATCTCATCCACGCTCATTTGATCACTGAGCAACTCATTCCAGTTAACTGCGCTAAGTTCAGTACGTACTGCTGCAAAGTTACAAGCAGAAAAATTGAAATAGGAAGATCGTTTGGATTTCATTGGTTTAGATGAGGATGTGCACAAATCAACCAGTAATGGTGGATGCACAGGGTCAATGTCAAGTAGAGGATCATCAGCCTCCCTCACCAGAACATTCACGGGTCTGTTAGTCAACACTAGGTCCAGAGTTCTTAAATGAATTCCAGGGTCCAGGTTGTTTAAAGAGTGTATTCAAACATAATACAGTAATACTAGTGAAAAGAGAAAAGGCTATAGGGGTCGAGAGAAGAAACCTTCAAAAGTTACCTGCGAAGGGATAAGACAGCGCTCTGGACTCTGGACTGGCCGTGAAGGAGACATTGGGCTATTTAGCGTTAAGAAGCGCTAATGCAGAGAGTTAGACCTCCCAGATGCCCTCTGGGAGGTCTAACTCTCCTTTTGCCTTTCGTGGGCGCCTAGGTTGTATGGCATCGTCTAAGTCGTAAAGGACGGCATTTGCAGCGGTAATATGGTCATCGAGGTCGAGCAGGGCGAGCCTGGGCCCTACAGGACTGGATGTTTTTAACATCGGTGTCGGGGGTGTGAATTAGGGAGTCCACGATTAGTGGATTGGGGTGACGGGGGATTTTGTCGTAGTACTTAAGAGCGAAGTATTTAATGCACTCGACAATCGAATCCAGGTCGTTGTGAAGTACTACGTTGCGGACATACCATGGACAGGCCACAGCATTTTGCGTATCCTTTATCCTTGAATGAATCCTTGAGTGGTGCGGGCAGCATGTGCGAAGACAGTGCTGGCGTAAGTCATAATCGGCCTCACGCAATGTATATATAATGTCACCTTATTACGAAGGGACATTTTACTGCGCCTATAGGATATATAGGATTTATAGGAGGCAAGATAGGCGACTGAGGACAAACGCTGCCCGATCGCGGACGCGCTTGAGTGAGTCTCTTGTCGAGGGTGACGCCGAAGTATTTGGTCTCATTCACCCAGGGGATGACTTGACCGTGGAGAGAAATCTGACGGAGAGTGAGTTGGTCAGTGGTTTTTAGATGACGAGGGATGTCAGGACGGAGACGGGTCGGCTCCCAGGAAAAGAACATTGCTGCTTTCTTCTCGGGATTAACCTCGATCCTCCACTTGAGGAACCAGTCACCTAGGGTATAACTTGTATACCTTTGGTATAACTTGTATACCAACCCGCCGTGCCATACCTTGTCGAAGCCCTTCGTACAATAGACGTTCGAGCACATACTCACAGGACTGACTAACTCCTGTGAGTATGTGCTCGACTAGCCGGTGAACCAGATAGACACTTGAATGTCTGGCTGAACCAAACTGTTCGTTAATAAGGACACCTTTCGAATTAAGACAATTCGAAAGGCGCGTCATTAGGATTCTCTCGTAGAGCTTCCCAATGGAGCAAAGGAGACTGATCGGTCCATAGCTAGACGGATGGGATCTGTCCTTGCCTGGCTTGCAATGCTGATAGCTATCGCTTCCTTCCAGGAGGCTGGAAGAAGCGATCTTGCAAGGCTTAATTTAAGATGCTTACTAATAGGGATAAAAGTAACTGCGGGAAGATCTTTAGTATCTTGTTTGTGATACCGTCGATTCCCGGCAATTTTTTGGGGCTTAACTTCCTTATGTGGTCCACCAGTTCCTGTAATGAAACTGGGCCTAAGGAGTCGATAGGGGTTTGCGAGGCGCGACGCCTGACCTCTTCCTCCACCCGTCCGACGTGATCGGCGTCGACCGGCTGGAGGCTGGGTGAGAATTGCGCCTCGAGTGAGTCGGCAAGGAGTTCCGCCTACTCGTCGTCTTCAGATGCCGGAGGGCCGGAGGGTCTGATTAGTGGTGGGGGCTGATTAGTGGGAAACCATCCTCAAGATCTCGCCACCCTCCAGTACGCTAGATGTGAAAGCGAGATGTCGGATAACAGACGGTTCCAACTATTGTTGCGGAATTCCGAAATACGAGCTTTAACTTCCCTTTGCAGGGAGCGTAGCCGCACCCGGTTTTCCTCGAAAGGGAATGAGTAATAGGTACGAGTGGCAGCGTTCTTCATCCTCAACCGCCTCCTCACGTTGTTCGGGAGCTCCCATCGGCGATCCCGGGAGCATATGTTAATGCAGTCGTGAAGGTGGCAACCGAGGGCTCGGATAGCCTCCACCGCGTTGTCTGGTCCACTAACGTTGTCGGAAATCTGGTCCAGATGCTGAGAGAGAGTCCTTAGGGACTTCCTCAGTCTTTTCCAGTTGATGGCCGTGGTGGATTGCGGAAGCGATCAGCCTGCCGGCCGGAGGACGGGGCGGTGGTCGGAATTGAGCTCGTGAATTGTCTCGATTCCTACTAAATGGAGGTAGATATTGCAGATCAGGGCGATGTCACATACATCCGGTTTGGTGACTCGGATTCGAGGGGTAACGCATGGGTATCGTCGGCGCGATGACATCAAAGTTAAGGATGTCAGACAGTCTGCTCAGTGTCACACCATTATGCTTGCTGTTAAGATCTCCTGCTAGAATGACGGAGTCATCGAGGTTGAGAAGCAACTCGAGGTCGCTTCTCAACAGTAGCTTCGTCGGGGATAAATAAACGGACACGATTATGGCTGACGGGTAACCAGTCATGGCAAGGCGGCAGACCGAGGCCTCCAAGTGGGTAAGAGGAGGTGTGTCGATAGAAATGCAGTGTAGGGCCCTTTTGTTGTAGATAAGGGTTACGTGACCGCGAGTGGGAGTACGGTCATTACACACTATTAGGGGACTCGCGGGTTGCGCCTGCTAAATTTCAAGAAGGTTTCTTGAAGTAGCATTAGTCGACCTGGTGGGAAGTGAGAAATTCCTGAATCTCCATCTTTTGGCTAATAATTCCATTAACGTTGAAAAACTCTAATGTCAGCGAAAAGAGCGCTAATAATCTTTTGGCTGGTGGAGCCATTAGAATCGGTTTAGAGGGTTGCCCTGAAGACGATCCAGAGCGTCAAATACATACGCATAGCGAGCAACTAAATTGAGTAAAGAAAAAATTTCGTTACACTTTTGGTATTCCAGAGAGACAGAGATGAGCTCTCTCATTCTTACTGCTTCGCCGAGTCTTCTCGCGAAGTCGATGAAATTATTCGGGGAAGGGGAAGACAAGGGAGTTGGTCCCGGTCTGGAGGGTGAGGCGTAGATGCCTGCGGGGGTTAGGAGACGAGGACCCTAGGGTCTTTCTGTCTCCAGGCGGGTGCAGATGCGGATGCTGGCTTAGGCGCAGGCCTCGACCAGGGGGATTGGGTGGTCACGGTTTGGCCAGTGGCGGAAATTGGCAGGGCCGGTTGGAGGGAAGACGGCGGGGGGCTTTACGGGCCTTCCGCTTAGGTGCTTTGAGGCACCCGCGGTAGATGGCGGGATGACCATGTTCTCCGCAGAGAACGCACGCCTTTTGGCACTTCAGACCTTTTGGCGTTGGCACTCAGAAGTACCGTGGTCGCCCATGCACTTCAGGCACCTCGGCTTCGCAAAGCAGTTGCGAGCCGAGTGGCCATAGTACTGGCATCGGTGGCACTGGCCGATGATGCCGCGTTTATAAGGGGGCTCGAATTTGAGCCCGCACAGGCCGCAGATTTGGGAGACACCAAAAATGCACTTCCCATCCGCATTGTTACTTAGTACTAACAGTACCAAGTTTAAGGGGCCGCGTTCCTTGCAGCGAAGTCGGTAGACTTCTAGGACAGGGAACTCCTGGGCTCGGACATCCTCAAGGATGTCGTCTTCACCCAGCGTGGCGGGAAGGCCACGACATGGAGGTGGCGTTCTTCCGGGACGGAATAAGTGTGGAAGGAGACGACTTTCTTCCTTAACAAGTATTCGCGGGAGAGGGACGCCCTGCAGCCCCAGCGTCGGTCTCGCAATCAACACAGCTCAAGCCAATGCGGGCTTAATATTCCAATGGGTCGCAGTCAAAAGCCAAGACAACTTCTAGAACGAAAGGTATCCCACGCCACCACATCTCGTCTTGCTGCCGAGCCACCACATCTCGTCATCTTGGTCGAAGTTTGACCGTATTGTTGAACATGTCACTGTGAACATCCCACGTCATCAACGGGGCGAATTTTCGGACAATATAACTCACCAAATTGTTTTTTCTTTTACAAAATAATTTCCCTACTTTAATCATTCCATTGTTTTTGTTCACTGTTTATCTTAATTTTTTATACTACTTATTTTAATTGTGGTGTTGTGTTTGAAGTCTTGGGTTTCTCTGGTCAAATTACTCTTTCAAGTAGTTGGCGCCCTATGAGATTACTTAATATAACAGATCTCGTGTAGTATCTGCCACTGAGTTTTAGTTGGTGAGTAGCAGTTGAGGAGCCTGCGGAGCCCCTAGAGTACGCAGTGAACTTTAACGGTTACAATCATACCGAAATTTAACATCAACAGTGAATATTGAAACTGTTACAGTTGACGGTATTAGTGTTGACTGTTTACAGTTTATTTAGGTATGGATGTAATATTATAATACTTAAAGAAACCTTTCACCGTAAACACTTAAACAATCAACAGTGAGCGATTTGACTATTAACTTAATAATTACCGATAACACCGAAATAGAATTCATTAAACACATAAATAAACTGTAAACATTTAACCCTTAACCTTAACGTCATAAATAAATTTTATAAAATTATATCTATTATGTATTTATGACATATTTTATAAAATATGTCATAAATACAAACTATCAAAAAGAAAGGTACAACAGATCTGTATACAACAGTTAAAGATACAATAGCGAAATTAATGTCAACGACAGTAAATGGTGTAATTTAGTTAAGATTAAATCAATTCATTAAGATAATAATTACCATACCGAAATAAACTAGGCTGTCAATGTATAAACAGTCTTTAACAGTCATGCTACTTGTACGTTCTTTGAACAGTAACTGTTTTTCAAAGGTAATACTGAAACCTTGTAAATTATACCAATAAATGTTAAATTCTTGTTGTTACCTATTGTTCGTATTGTTACGACTAACTATGGAACGTTCTGGAAAAAATGTTCACGCAACGCCTGGTCCTTATGTTTACAGTATAGAGTTTACATTTCAACAGAAATAGCATTCCCGAACTTATTTTTAAGATGGTCCATTTTACCAGCGAGATAAAATACTCAAAGATACCAGGATCAAGAACACTCAAGGATACTCAGGGATAGATAAAAAAACAAAGTTAGATCAACTTTCAACCTACGAAGTTTTTAGACTTTGTGTTAGAAGCTTTTACAGTATCTAATGAGAATTCACTATTTACAATCCTTTTCGGTCATAAGTTAAAAAGGTGTCGTGTCACAGTAAGGGTAACCGGCGGACTTACTTTTGTTGCGTTTTTTTTTGAAGGTATTACTTTTTTCGGTTTTCACTACGTTAATTGATGATCGATTCATCCGGTTTCATTGTAAATGTCGGCAGGCAACCTCATGGTCCACTTGGCATGGTTAGTGGCTATCATCACCTATAGCTTGGTTTCTACTTTAACACGATAAAAGATAAATGGCATCTCTCAAGTCTTATTTATGCACGAACACACAATAATATATTTTCACATGGGTCTTCTGTCTGTGTGTGTCGGCCCCGGAAGGGGGGAGAACGACAGGGGACAGAAGGTAAGAGAAAACAATTTGTACACGATTCGGCCCGTATGACTGTCGACATGGCCATGGGTTGGTGGAGGGTCTTCCGTAAGGGATAGGTAATTCTGCCCAGGTTTTTTTTTATTTTATTCATTATTCATTTATTAAAGTTCACAGATATAATTATTCGGCTACCTTTCCACTAAGCATAGCTTGAATCGCAATTTAAATTGGTGTGCGTGCGTGCGTGTGTGTGTTTAAGTTATTGTTTTGATTTATTAGATGCTTTTATTGAAAAGTTCCTCGTTTAACTCTCTTTTGATTAGTGAAAACCGCATCAAAATATGTTACGTGGTTTAGGAGAAATTAAAGAACATAAGTATTTTACACAACATTACATCTTATCGAATCGAAGTTGTTTTGAACTTGACACTTTGTTTTAGTTATTTATTCAATACCATATTTACATCTATCTTGACAGGTTTATCCTATCCTGATACAATAGTGTAATTAAATTAAAACATTTATATAAGGATTATATATTAAAACATTTATAATTAAAACATTTACATTCATAAGGAACAAAGATCTTCCAATCCCATCAAAATAACATCCACTTATTTCGCGTTAATCAAGGATAAAAGCAATTTACTTCTCTTTACCCGTGATCTCTCAAATGAGATCATGAATCATAAAGTCTTTTTAAAATTACTACTACTATTCGCACTAAAATATATCAATCTTTTTTTATAGCGATTTTTTTATATGAGTAACAAACAGTTTAGTTGTAGAATGTAGGTTTTCTCGGCCGGTATCCATATGTGTTGTGGGTTTCCGGGATGATGGCCCAGGTCTGTTGGAAATTCTTCCAGTCTCGCTCGAGAAGTCGAAAAGTGCAGAAGTGAAGTGCAGTGATGTGATGTACTTTTTCTTCTAACACGGACTACACCACTGAGGATGTCAACCGCAGTTGTTGACGAAACGTTTGGAAGAATTTCCAACAGACCTGGGCCATCATCCCGGAAAGCCACAACTCAAACAGTTTAGTGTCCAATGTTCAGTTACTCAACAATTTTTTTTTGGCGGCTTGTATTGTAAAACATCCAACTGTAGCGAATTTCTTCATTAATTTCACTCATTAACTTAGGCAAACGTAAATTAAAAAATGGCGGATTTGTTTATTTATTGTAATAAAAGAGATTTATTTGATTACATACATATAAAATATAAAGAGTCTCTCTCCGACCTGTTGTTATGAATATGAATCGTGCCAACCCTAACTATTATTTAATTGTATTATTTTAGTAAATAAATCATTGTTTGGTATTCTGCGGATACTTTTATGCTAAATAAGTCTTTTAAATCAATTAAAAATAAGTTGGCACAGCGAATTAATGCTTCGTCGTGAAAATAGCTAATTGAACGCACAGCGAATTATGCTGAGAAATTTTTTCTCGTTACGGTAAGCAATTTAAGAAGCGCACATACTAATTACATTCTGTAACGTCCCCCTTACAGAAGACCACCGTGAAATAACTGCACGTGTGCTGCTGTGTTTCGGTGAGTGAGTAAGGGATGCCAGAGCCCATTTCCCTATCCACTCTTATCCCTTATCCTTAATCCTACTGCAGTCGGCAACGCACTTGCAGCAGCTTAGGCGTTGCTTGTGTTATAGGCGACGGTAGCTGCCTACCATCAAGTGGACCGTCAGCCTGTCTGCCGACCTTAACATTAAAAAAATTAAACAATATTAACTAAATCATTAATAATTACTAGAAATATTCCTAATTTATGCAATTCTATGCTAAGCGTTCGGAAATTCCGAGACATCTTCTCATCGTTAATTCCTCCGTGCCCCAAACTAGACCAATGTGTGTTGCTAGTGATAACATATAGCGCTGAGACGTAATCTATAACTATTATGCTTTTGTGCATACTAAACCACATGAAAAACGGCTTAACCGATTTTCATGTGGTTTCCACTGATGTATTGTAGCAAGCTTCCGTTAATATTTAGTGTATATTTCATTCCAATCTGCTTACAAACAAAAAAGTTATGCGTTATTAACAAAAAAGTTAGCGAATACCATTTTTCAACGCACCAGCAGTAATTAATAAGTAATGCTTTTATGTAATCTATGCATACCTATAATAACATCGTAAATATTAAAAAAAAAAAAAAAAAAAAAATTAGTACACGTTGTTACTGTGTTACCGAGGTTAAAAAAATAGTTTTTAGAATTTCTGTCTATTTGTCTGTGCGTTTGTGCGCGCTAATATCAGAAACGGCTTAACCGATTTGAATACGGTTTTCACTTATGTATTGTACCAAGCTTCCGGTAACATTTAGTGTTTGTTTCATTCCCATCGGTTAACAAACAAAAAAGTTACCCGTTATACCCAATACCACGGATACGAAGTTGCGGGTTCAGCTAGTTATAAATAAATAAATAACAAAACAACTGTTAAAAAGCAAACCTCAGCCTACCAGGTTATAATTCTATGGACTAATTCATATTTTATGAATATTGATAAAAAGGTTAAAATACAGACGAGAGACAAAGATTTCCCAATACGCAATTGAAAAAAGACAGAAAAAAATAAGATTACTTATTTGAAACATGTTACATGAATATACATGTAAAAGCATTTTTATACGAGTATTCATTTGAGTAATATTTACAAAATTTATTTATTTGTATCTATTTCAACGAACGAACGAAACGAACATTTTATCATATAAATATATAACATCGTAGTAATTGACCGATCCCAGCGCCGGATAATACTTGTTGACATCGCTGTCCCCATGACTAAATCCTCATGAAAGCCGAAAAAGAAAAGCTTACCGAGTACATTGACTTGGCTCACAAGGTGACCGACAATTATTGTCCCGATAGTCGTCTCGGCGAACGGTCTTATTGCGAAGAGCCTCGACCAACACCTCCAGAGGCTCTCGCTAGATGGCTGGATCCAGGGACAGATACAGAAAGCAGTACTTCTTGACACGGCACGAATTGTCAGGAGGTTCCTCACTCTGCAGCCCTAACCACCGGTAGCTTGGGCCTTTCGCCGCTACCTGCGGAATTCTAGTTTCATGTTTTTTTTAATGATATTTATTGTTTTTTTAATTATATTGTTATAATTAATAATATTATAATTATATTAAAAGATCCGCCTTCAGGTGTTGACAAATAAACAATCCACAGCCTATAAAAGAGCGCGCTGTCGCTCGCTCGGGGGCATTTTTGCTTACGGTCTTCGAAGGTGCAGCATCGTGCTCGGCGAGTTCTGGTATCGTACAACTGTATTATTTTTGACTAGATGAATATACTTTGTTCCACTGTTTCCATAGTTGATTCGTTCTAATTTTGAATTTGTGTAGTTGAAAGATTTTCTAAATAAATTAATTGTAAAGAGGGTAATTTTAGTTTCTTCTTCTTGTTTTATATTTTTTAGTTGATTTGGTTTGCGAACCTTAAATCAGAAGTGGGATTCGAACACATCGTTCCCTCTTCGTCCTTTTAACTGTTAGCCGTCAAATAATTGTATAGCTAACAGTGGAACTGAGTAGGCATCTGGCTGTGAGTGTTTTCTGTTGTTTTGTACTTACGTGCGTGCGATGTCTGATCGTGGTCGGGACCGCGACCGGGATCGCGATCGGAGATCGCAAGATAGAAACTCGCAAGGTAGATCGCGAAATAGAACTCGTCGACGCGATGATGGACAGCGAAGCCGTGATAGGACGCGTACGCGAACTCCTCCGATAATTCCTTCTCAAATGGGACTTTTGGAACGCTTAGATTCTACCCTTAATTCAATTATGACTCGAATCGATGCGTTAACTAATGATACGTGCAGTATACGTGCTCTCGTGACTCATAAAGCGCCTATTAACAAAAACTGTTCAAATAGCCTACAATCGGGAGAAATACCCTCACGACCATGTGCTTATGAGTTTATTAATCCTATTGTTTGTGACAATGATAACGTCACCGATACTTCTAATGCAATATCCGAGAATGATACGGCATTCCAATCTACGCGCAAAGATGAACCGACGCCGTCCACTTCGGCTCAAGGTTTTGTTGACGTGTTAAAAGTTTTGCAATCTACCCGCACCCGTGATTACTTCATTTCAAACTTTGATCCGTCAATCCACAATATTGAAACGTGGTGTGAAGAGGTAGAACGCGGCAAACTTGCGAATGGTTGGAACGACTACGAGTGCTTGTCGCGGGTCGCGAATTGTTTAAAGGGCGAAGCTCGTACGTGGCTCAACGAATGGACATCGAACGATCGTGGGTGGCGTAATTTCGTTCTAGAATTTAAATCTTTGTGCCCGCGAAAATTAGATTATGCGAACATTTTGTATGACGAGATGAGCACGAGTTCGGATAAATACGTTACGTACGCGGAGTATGCCCGACGAACGCTGATGCGCCTCCGGGTAGTGAAGGGTATTAGTGAGGAGCTTATGATTCTGATCATTATTAGGGGTATAACGGATCCTCAAATTAGGGCTGCTGCAGCCAACGCTAATCTGACTTCCGAAATATTAATTTCTTTTATGTCTCTTTATGTAAAACCCGCTTGCAATAAACAAGAGGGGCGTACATTGACTACTAAAAAGCGAGCGGCAAATAGTGACGCTTCATTGTTAAACAAAATCAAATGCTTCCTCTGCGGTCGAATCGGGCCCAAAAGTTATGAGTGCAACTAAAAGTCAAGGTTAGATACCAGTACCAACCCCAGTCCGAGTCCCAGAGCTGACAAGGACGCTGCAACTAAACCTGTTACGTGCGCTTCCTGCAAGAAACCGGGGCATTCCGAGCGTATGTGCTTTGTTAACAATAGATCAGGAGGTAGAGTACTTGGGCAAGGTGATTAGTCAGGGTCAGGTGAAGCCGAGCCCTCGCAAAGTCGAGGCACTGGTTAATTCCACCCCACCCAAAAACGTCAAACAGGTTAGACAGCCCTTGGGTCTAGCCGGGTATTTCAGGCGTTACATAGAGGGATACGCGACAAAAACCGCCTGTATATCACGTCTAACTAAGAAGGATGTAACCTTCCACTGGGGTCCAGAGCAGGAAAAAGCGCTGCAGGAATTGATTAGTCGACTCACTAGCGAGCCCGTGCTTGCTATATTTGACCCTGAGCTGCCCACGGAAGTCCACACAGACGCAAGCAGTATAGTTCCTACGAATTCGAAACGTTCGCCGTCGTGAGGGCATTGCAGCATTTTCGCCATTATCTGGTTGGTCTTAAATTTAAACTTGTAACCGACTGCAATGCTCTCAAGGCGACGGAGCGAAAGAAGGACCTACTCCCGCGAGTGGCTAGATGGTGGGTGTACCTACAAGATTTTTCCTTTGATATTGAGTACCGTAGGGGCACCCAAATGCCTCATGCTGACTTTCTTAGTCGTAACCCCACGGCAGACGTTCATAACGTTGTTCGCCCCCGTAATTGGGCGCAAATGGCGCAAGACGGGGACAATGAAATGCAGGAATTAGTACAGCAGCTACAGGAGGGTCAACCAGACCCTAGACGTTATATACACCAGAACGATCTCCTATACTCGCAGTCGACCGGAAAACTTGATCCTGGGATGCGAGGCCCTTATCGAGTACTACGTGCACTACCAAGCGGCCGTTACTAATTAAAACTACTGAGTGGGTCGTATGGGAAGACCACGCAAGCGGCGGCCGAATATATGGTACCGAATATATGGTGAGGAGAGTGGTGTCCTGAATCGTGTGCTACTTTCTTCGAGAGTGAGTATTTTACCATTTTGATGAGGGTATGTGTGTTGCTGCGGTAACCACAAGTTTGCATTCCCTAAGCGTGTGCTGCGGTCTCGCTTAACGGATTGAACCTATGGTTATTGTTTGATGTACAATGAGTGAATACTTACTATCTGGCTGCGGTCAGTGAGTATGTACCTGTGTGTTGCTGAGGTAACCACAAAATCGCAATCCTAAAGCGTGTGCTGCGGTCACGCTAGATGGTTTAGAATCTTAGCTGCGGTTAAGGTTGTGGAAAGGAGGGTACTATCTGGCTGCGGTCAGTGAGTATGTACCTGTCTGTTGCTGCGGTAACCACAAAATCGCAATCCTAAAGCGTGTGCTGCGGTCACGCTTCCATCTAGCGCTACCATTTAGAACCTTAGCTGCGGTTAAGGTTGTGGAAAAGAAGGTTCTGCGGTTCCTTCGTTCCCACGTTATAATATGCGCGCTTAATTGTGTGAATGAGACGTCTCATAGGCTATTGCTGTATAGTTGATGTATTATGGATGATGTGTGTAACTGGAGGGAAGGCTGTTTTTCTTATAATTAATTTCTGAAAGCAGTGAATGGCGTACGAATTAAATGAAAGCGAACAGAATGTGTGAGCTAATGTGTTGTGTATTTCAGATAATTTAGGAGAAGAGACGGACGATGGACTAGCAGCACGGCAACCAGCTGCTGGATCATCGTCAGAGGAACCAAACGTCAGATTTTTACCCATTGCGGAGCCTGCACAGGCTTCAGGCTCACCTACGGCATTGGCATCAGAAGAAAACGTGTGTCTACCTTCTACAGCCACAAGCGATGATGAGACTGCTTCCAATGTCACGGCTACAGGCTTGTTAGGTCCAGAAATTCTGGAAGAACTTTTAGGTTGAAAAAGCGGTCGAGGACGACGCTGCATCAGGAGAGGCCGTAAAAGATCCGCCTTCAGGTGTTGACAAATAAACAATCCACAGCCTATAAAAGAGCGCGCTGTCGCTCGCTCGGGGGCATTTTTGCTTACGGTCTTCGAAGGTGCAGCATCGTGCTCGGCGAGTTCTGGTATCGTACAACTGTATTATTTTTGACTAGATGAAAAATACTTTGTTCCACTGTTTCCATAGTTGATTCGTTCTAATTTTGAATTTGTGTAGTTGAAAGATTTTGTAAATAAATTAATTGTAAAGAGGGTAATTTTAGTTTCTTCTTCTTGTTTTATATTTTTTAGTTGATTTGGTTTGCGAACCTTAAAATATAATAATCACGATAGTAATAAATAAAATAAAAATATATAATATGAAACTTTTTTTAAAATTTATTTGTGATCTCATTTTCTTTTTTTTTTGTATAATAGAGGCTTAAAGTTATTAAAAATAAAAATAATATATCATTTTAAAAAATATTTAGTGCACGATAGAAGGAAGCTGCTATGTTTTTTTTTTCCGATAACTGAAACATTATTTTGATTAATTCGCCCAGGAGTTTGTTTTTACTTCAAAACACATTTTGTGTTTCTCTTTGGGGATTATTTTATGTGTAGGTTATCAACAAGGTTGACGGTCCACTTGATGGTAGAATAAGGTTAACAACAGGTATAACAAGGATTAAGGATAAGGGATTAGTAACGGATATGGAATCATTTACTCACCACAACACATGCTGTTATTTCAGTGTGCTCTTCTGTAAGGGGATGGTTTCTGTAGCCAGGCGCCCCTTAACATTAGCTTTGGGTACTCCCCAAACATTAATTGTCCATAGGAATATAATAGGACATCATCCTGGGTCAATCAAGTGGTCAGTTCTAAAAAAGCAGGAACGGTCCCGTGTCAATGAATATCACAATAACGTAATTAGTTTCATGAAATGGACTCTAAATCATAATGTCCCTGATAATCAGAAGCTTTTAATAATTCTCTTATCGAAGTTTGATTAAGCGCTATTTGTGGAACTGATGTATATGATATTTTTAAGCACTTTAGCTCAATCAAATCGTTCTTGCTATTAATTTATAATTGCGAAACGTGGACTTTTTATTGATAGAAATATTCGTGCTATTATATTAATATTTCTGCTGGGTTGGGCTGCACGTCATCTCTTCTCCTCAGCACTGCTGCAATATCTGAAGACTAAGGTCTACAATAAGTGGGTCCTACCAGTGATGACGTATGGTGCCGAAACGTAACCTCTTACGGCAGGACTGGTCCACAAGTTCAAAGTCGCTCTTTAGAAATTCTGATATTCGCCGAAGAACCAAAGTTGTCGACATAGCTGAAAGAATCAGCAACCTCACATCTGTGGGCTTAACGTAAAAAAGTCCAGAAAAACGGTATTTTTAAGAGGAAAGTCTTCCGGAGCGTTCCGTAGTGGATGCCTACCGATATTTGCGAGGAAAGAAGTAAGTTAGCTGCTTAACTTCATGAAATAAGAGACATGATGAAGTTATGGCTTTAAAATCCACTTTCTCAAACACATTTCACGGTAGTGCTTATTACTGCGCAATATTACTGGCATTTTCACCTCACTACAAAGACAAACAGATATGAAGCCTTCGTTCGAAATTACAGACATCGCTTTGTATGGAAAGAGTATAATAGAAATCACACAAAACTTGTTTACCTGAAGCGTCAATTTTCGTAATTGAAAACATATCGATTACCCCGCACACGTCCAAAAGTACTAAACATCAAATAAACAACTTAGCACGTTCTCTTTCGCCGAGTGAGCCGTCGAGTCGTGATTTTTTTCATCAAAAATACACTATTTATTTCCAGTTCACCTGAAAAAAAATGTATTTTGTAACAGCGTTCTATCTAATTTTGTAACTGAAATAGGAATGTGCAACATACTTCAAAGGAAGAAAACGAGTTGACTTCATGAGAAGTCAAACGGATTTAAATAAAAACGGGACAAGTAGAGGGTTCCGTACGATGTTACCTATTCGCACAAAATGAGTGATTTACCATGTTATTTTAATATCATGGACTTCTTATAGGTTTTCCTATAATCTATAAGAGAAAACTAATTTCTGTATATTTTTTTTCAAAATTTTAGGTTCAGTAGTTTCGGAGATAAGGGCTGGTCAATTTTCGTCTATTTTCTTGAATAACTTGAAAACTATTTATTTTAAAATTACAAAAAAATCACAAGACCTTCATATGTCACGCGATGCAGTTTTCAAAAATTTTTTTTTTTTTTTTAATTTTCCACCTTCCCCCCAAAAATGACCTCCCATATACAGATTTCATCTATTCACGTCACACCTCTGCGTTTGGGACACAGAAATTGATATGTGTACCAAATTTCAACTTAATCGGTCTAGTAGTTTCGGAGATAATTGACTGTGACGGACGGACAGACGGACACATCAGTGATCTTATAAGGGTTCCGTTTTTTTATTCGGACGCACGGAACCCTAAAAAGAACTTTGAATGTATAATTGCGCTTACTTAATTTCTAAATGTAATTTGTTTGTTGAGTTGAACGTGTTCTAACTAATATTAAAAATGTATACACTTTGTCAGGGATACATAGGGTACCAGAAAAAATATTTACCGTTCCCGACAGATACAAAATTCAAAAATATGTGCAATAAACTTTTAACAAATGTTTAAAGAAAAGTGGAGCAAACGAAATCGCGAAAGCTCTTTGATTAATAAATTGTCTTTTAAGACCAGTTGTTTGAACTTCAAAGTGTCTCCTTGCCCAAACATGTAGGCAAAGAAAGTACAATTTATTTAAGTACGTAATTCGGACTTTGGGTGGGTGAATTTAGTTAGGGTTTAGGGATTATGTAGGTCACATAAATTTTCTAAACTGAATCTGATAACAATGGCAAGGTTGTAGTGATTCCTAGTAGATATTATGCGGTGATCCTCGCGAGTTGTCTTGCTTAATTATTAGGACTCCTTTGTGTAGCCTACTCTAGATAAATTTCACGGCTTATTCTTTTCACATAAAAAGTTTAAGGCGAAATTCAAATTAGTTTAAAATGAAAATTACCAAAAATAATTTTAGCAATAAAAGGTATTCATGTTTCTAGTTGCAACAGATTTAAAATTTCATGATTAATATATGACATTAATAATTATAATAATCGTGATAAATAAATTAAATTATAATTTGTGAACTTTTATATTGATTCCATTTACATTGTAACATATTATAAAAAATAAAAAAAATAAGTGACCAGAGCACACTGCGTTTCCCAGTTATAAATTAAGCAACCCGTCTGAACCCCTTACAGAAGACCACCGCGATGTAACAGCCGTCAGATTCCACTGCCCTATCCCTTCTTAATCTTTTATCCTCAATCTTACTATGGTCGGCTGAGCACTTGCCGTGATTGTATTATTAGGTGACCTTTAGAACGATAAATTTTGCATAGAATTTTATTGGCAATTGGCATATGTAAGTTAGCGGCAATTATGCTGCCGGTCCACTAAATGACCTATACATGAATATACATTTATAAGCTTGAAAAAGATAAGAAGCTTATAAAAAAAATTATAAAAATTAAAATAAAATTTAGAATTAAAATAAAAATTAATTAATTAATTAAAAAATAATTAATTAATTAAAATTAATTAATTAATTATAAATTAAAAATTAATTAATTATAAATTTATAATTAATTAAAATTAAACATAAAATTTTAAATTTAGAATTAGAAAATTTAGAATTTTAAATTAAATTTTAAGGAATTTAGAATTATATAGGTACTAAATTGCTACTAAATAGGTTGCTGGCACCTGAGATACAGGGATTTGCCTAGTTCGGGTGTCAGAGTCATTGATTGGCATACATATTGTGCAAATATATAATGCAATATAATGTAAATGGCGAATATAGTCGTAATTTGTAAACGAGTTTTCAGTGAATAAAAATATTTTATTTATTTATTTATTTATTTAATAATCATAATAATTATTATTATAAAAAATTTTATTACAAAAAAAATCTTTAACGGGCAGCAATTTATTAACAATTCTATAAACATGTGCATTGTGTGAGTCCCATTTTAAATATTTAATTAAGTTGAGTACTAGCGTATAAACTAGACTGAGCCTGTATCTTAGACGCTAGTATCTTCCAGTGACAATTATTCTATTTTACACACATTTTTAAGTAAACATTTTTGATTTTACAAATGTAACTGATATACTTATGTAACTTATCTTTACCCATATCTTGAAATGACCTGATTGATCTCTGCATTTTTTGCTTTTTCTTTTATGTTAATAGACAGCAGACCGTTGGTTATTAACACAAGCAAGATAAGGGGGGTATAGGGAAATGGGCTCTGGCATCTCTCAATCATTCACCGAAACACATTTGTTCATATACATGCTGTTAGTTCATTGTATGTAGTCTTGTGTCTGACGCCAGATTGGCTATCCAATTTGTGTATTGCCACTACTAAAATCAACTATGGCAACCTACCTCCATAGGTTTTAGTTCCGGCTGTTATCGATTTTGTTAGTTTAGCTGGGTATGTCTAACGGACGATGTCGGTGATATTAGTTTATCTATAGGATATCCTCACTGCACCATATAAATCATAATTGAGAACAAACATTTATTAAAGTCTACTATTTATCAGTTTACCGAGCGTAGCTTGATTGATTAATTAGTGCTAAATTGAATTAACCACGTAGCATAAGTGCGGATAATGCATAAACTATACATTATATACATCTATAAGTTAATGAACATAATTTCCAAGGATAACTATGATTTGTAAATTGTAGTTACTTGTCATTGTTAACTGAAATCAGTCGATGAACTAACTGAAATTTGAAAAATACGGTTTACCAAGCATTTCTAGGTGCCGTTGAGCACAGAACTTTAAACCTTCCCACCCCCCGTTGAGATAAGTATAATTTATAAAATACCAAATATTAGGTATACCTGACGAAAATTATTTGTTTTTTATGAATTAATTTCCTAATGGACCTTGTCCAAGAGGTTAGTTCTGTTCAACTTAAGTTTAGGAATGATTTCATTAAGAATTCTTCGTTAAATGTCTCATCCGATTTCTAGCCCCATTCTACTTCTAATTGTCCCAAATTAGCTTAATCCGCTTATTGAAACCGCATGAAAATTCGTTCAGCAGTTTCGTATAAACAGAACAAGTAAAATATTAAGGGAAACGTGTGTTTCCCAAAATAGTGTTTTCGCAAGTGGGGGAATAATCCGCGCCGGTGTTATAACATAGGCTCTACGTTGATTACTTTGGCGACTTATGGGGGAGATCTATCTCCAGGGACAGGCGTCCTGCTGATTACGCTGACAATTTGGGAAGTTTTGATGCATTTTCTCCTTTAATTTTCACTTTTATTGCTTTAAGCGCTTTGTGTCTATGTAATTTAAAAATAATGTTTTAATTTAGGTTTTTTTTTTTCAAAATAATGCTGAAAATTTAAGTAAACAGGCAAGATATATATTTATAAAATCCAGATTGAAATGGTGAAAATTCAATATATAAAGGTAAACCTGGATTAACTAAAAACCTAAAATCTAAATCGTAAAATATGCAATTTGAGGTTATGTCGTGGATGCTTATTAGGTTTTCTGATACGAGGGAACCATAATTGCAATGATATAATATTATAAATGTCATTTTATTGTTAAGATTAATAAAATTAACATTATTAAAATTAATATTATTAAAATTTTAAAATTGTGACATTTTATATCATATATTACACTACTGTGCCTGCAACTTCGTACGTATTCGGTATAACGCGTAACTTTTTTGTTTGTAAACCGATTGCAATGAAACAAACATTAAATGTTACGGGAGGCTTGCTACAATAAATCAGTGAAAACCGTATTCAAATAGGTTAAGCATTAGATTAGCGTGCCCAAAAACACAGACAAACAAAAATCTAAAACATATTTTTTGACCTCTGTAACAAAAGTAGAACGTGTATAAATGAACTTATTAATTTACAAGAAAGTTTATTTAATTCTTATTTGTCTCTCAGCTTTTCATAGAATTAATGCATATTTGTTATATCTTTTTATCGCCAATATTGGCCAGTTTGTAAATATTGTGCTGAAAAATGGACAATGAAGAAATATTTCGTCCACAAATGGGAAGTCGCTCAGAGAGCTGTGGAGTGGGTCTAATTCTTGACATTTATTCGAAGGATTATGATCCGAAATACGGACATCCGTCGGAGAATCAAAGTGGTCGACCAAAGTGGCTGGCAAAGGTTCAGGATGAGGATAATGACGGTTTCAAAGAAAACCATCATTAACCATCATCTTATAAACAACTACTAGCTTCGCCCGCGTTGAAAAATAAAAAAATAACGTCTGACTAAATATATGTAACGCCTAACATCTTTATTGCAGTTATAGCTTTGCCAAGCGTTAGAGATCCCTAGAGAAAAGTACTTTTTTCTGGTTGAAAAGTACCCTATGTTCTTTCCTACATCCCTGACAACATTTATACAAAACATCATGATGATCGGTTAAGCCGTTTAGGCGTGAAAAGGTAACAGACAGACAGAGTTACTTTCACATTTATAATATTAGTATGGATAGGGAATATATGGATTAGTGTGGTATAGTAAGTAGTGACATAAATTGATCTGCTCGTAATTACTCTGGCGGCCGTAGCCACTTCCTTACGGAAGACCACCGTGAAATAACAACATCTGTGCCATGTATTTCGGTGATAGAGTAAGGCATTTCAAAGACAATTGCCTTATCTCCCGTTAATCCCTTATCCTTAATCCTACTATGGTCGGCAGCACACTTGCCGTACCTGTGTTAATAGGCTACTATAGCCACCTATTATCAGGTGGACCGTCAGCTTGGCTGACGTCCATTACATAAAAAGATATCTATTTATGAATCTTTGAAAGACATTATTATTTCCTGATATTATTATAATTTCTTGAAAGAAATTTACTTTTTAATGCAGTCTGTGATAACATAAATATGTCTTTTTTTTTTAATGTTAAGGTCGGCAGACAGACAGGCAGACGGTCCACTTGATGGTAGGTGGCTACCGTCGTCGCCTATAACACAAGCAACGCCAAAGCTGCTGCAAGTGCGCAGCCGACTACAGTAGGATTAAGGATAAGGGATTGGGAGTGGATAGGGAAATGGGCTCTGGCATCCCTTACTCACTCACCGAAACACAACAGCACACGTGTTGTTATTTCACGGTGGTCTTCTGTAAGGGGGTGGTTACTGCCGCCAGACGGGCTGCCCAAATGGCTGCGAAAACGCAGTGTGCCCTGCCTTTACTAACATAATTAGGTACATGAACGGTTAACAGTGTTTTTTTTATTATAACAATAGTAAAATAACCCAGTGTACTGTGTCCTCCTGAACGTGAGAGGCGGTCTAGGGGAGAATCCAAGGGGTGGGGAGTTTATGTGACGCGCCCTTCGTTTTGCACGCGAAATAATTTATAAATACGTAACACGGTACACTCACGATATAAAATTCGTGTTAGCGTGTTCACGGATAAAACTGACCTATGGCACAGAATAAAAATTACGTACAGACAGATACATATATCATTATAATATATTGTTATTAGAACGCACTAATGTTAAAGTTTGACTGATAGGGATTTAAGGGCTTCACTGAGGCAAATGACATTTACTATAGAACTCGCTGGCGGCGGATCCAATTCAACAGGCCTAGAAATGGTGTTTTTTTGTTTTTACCATTAGAAAAACACAAAATAAAAATTTTTATTAATACAATTTTTTAATCTGATATTAACTTATTAATAGGTACAGGATTCATATGCGTGCCATAAGCCGTTTTCGAGAGAATTTTCAATAAAGGTCAAATTCTTCTTGTGTTCTAACTTTTTTTGTGGAGTTTCTATTACTTTAACGAAAATTCTAATCAATACAATTGGTTCTTCACATGTTTAAGTATAATATATATATTTTTTAAAAGCAATTGTCTTGTCCATTTCTTGTAACATCTTCATTAAACAATGGATATTTTTCGTATTTAGGGTTTGTCGGTCTATTCCCAAAATGTCCCACAAGAAATGTCCAATTTGGGACATTTTGGGAATTACAAAAATAAATATTTTTACTGTTCCCAAAATGTCCACTTATAATTATAATTGTGGACATTTTGCAACTTTCAATAAATATTTAGTTTACTATTCCCAAAATGTCCCATGCATAATTTTAAAGGCTATTTATTGGGTTGTACAGTCAGAAACGATAAGATGTAAGAAGATAGTTATTTATTGTAAAAAAAGAACAAATTAGTTTTAAGCTAATCGTTTAATAAAGTCTCTCCTAATTTGACTAATTACGGCAACATTTCTGTGCTCGAATGTAATAAAATATGTAAATTGTTCAATCAACATGTAAATAAAAGAAGCTATTTAAAATATTTTAAGACATCAAAATTATATAATTTAGACTGATATTATTCATATGAGACTGAATATCTGTATCAATTTAGTTGATTCTGTCCATTCCGCAAGAAAATGTGAAAATGCAGAACTTGAAAAAATACGAAAAACATCAATTTACATTACTGTAGTAAAGTATCATTATAAAAAAAATAACAGGAAGATACATAGTCTAAAAATATACCCTCAACTCTAGAAATCTACAAGCTTACAGTTTACTATAGTAATGTTACTATTCCAATTTCAAATTTCAACAAAATGGCTTCTATTTTTTTTAACTATTTCTTTAATTTTTTTCTGTCTTTTTGATACATCTAATATTAAAACCTTACCTGCATCTCTTTTCACTTTACTTAAAAAGTGTGTAAGAGGAGGTTTTATTTTACCTATGATCCTGTTGACTCGGTAATGACAGCCTTCCAATCTATTATTTGGCTTATGTATTTATAAGTTTATGTTTGATACAAATATATAAGTTAGTATATAATACAGTATATATATAAGTTCTGTATTTTTCCTTATAGCAGGGCCATGTCTTTGCCTGCACCATTTTGGATTCGTCAGAAAGCCATTGGTTGACAAAATAATCATTGAACTGTGAATCTTTTGAACAATCAGCCATGATATAAACCCAAGTAACAATGACATTATGCGGTGGAATATGGGCAAGAACTGAACAACGTTTCACATGGACTTTTTCGACCTTTGATTTCAAACTGCATTTCTTAGCTTTCTTACACAAACATTTAGTAAAATGGTAAAAACATTTTTTAATTTCCACATTAGGGAAAATATTGGTCAAAGCGGTCATGGCAGCAGCTTCAAAGTTCATTTTGATTTTTACTGCATTCCAAGCAGGTACTTGGAACTTTAACTTTTTATTAGGCCACAAGGCACATACAATAGGGGTTATGTTCGTCTCGTTTTTGTTACTTATGAACGGTATACATTTGAGAAAATGATTGTGCACAGCATTTGAAAGTTCCGTCCATGAAAAAATAGGCGACTTCGGTTAGTATTTTTGTACATGACTGTACAAAAATTAAGCATGGGACATTTTGGGAATAGTAAACTAAATATTTATTAAAAGTTGCAAAATGTCCACAAAGATAAATTAAAGTGGACATTTTGGGAACAGTAAAAATATTTATTTTTGTAATTCCCAAAATGTCCCAAATTGGACATTTCTTGTGGACATTTTGGGAATAGACCGGTTTGTCCGGTTGACATTTTGGGGATAATTAGAAAATTATCAAAATAACTTAGTATTGCCTTTCGCAATAATTTAGGCACTACGTCTGGCTGCAGTAATCACCCGCATTCAGAAGACCACCATGAAGTAGGGCGGATTGATAAGTCTGGTAAAAATTAAACAAGGAGTAAAATTAATTATTTTTCAACGTAGTCTCCGTGTAGTTCAATGCACTTCACCCAGCGTTTCTCTAGCTTTTCGATCCCTTCCATAAAATACGACTTAGGCAACCCTTCAAAATAGGCATTAATTTCGTGCATGACCTCTTCGTTGGAGCCAAATCTTTTCCCATCAGGTCATTTTTTTAAATTCGAAAACAGAAAATAGTCACAAGGGGCTAAATCTGGCGAATACGTAGGATGAGAAAGCATCTCATAGCGCAACTTATGAAGTTTTGAATGAAGATGATTTTCTTCTTAGCCAAATGTGGTCCTTTTTCAGGTAAAATTGTGTTAAATTGGTTCAATAAATTGGCATAATATTCGCCATAACGTTTTCTCTAGGTAGTCAATATGGATTACTCCACGTGTAAAAGTAAGAATATTAAGAGTTTATATTGTTAAAATGGGGGTGAGTTAAAATGCCGTGTAAGGACAAAACGAACGATTTATTTTCACAAACCACGGTGACTTCCAAAATTACTAAACTTGTCCGATGAAACCGTTAAACTTGCCAAAAGTCGTCAATGATTCCCCTAACGTGTCGTCGGTTCACTGTCGCAGATAATTTCGCGAAAGCTCCGAAGAGTTGCTTTCGTATCTCTTGTTATCGTACACTCAACTAACTCGCCCGCCGGTTCTCTTATTTATACTTGGCGCCAACGCCCAGATGCATTTCGAATCTTCCAGACAATCTACGAGACCGTAAAGAAGCCATTGAAAGTTCGGGAATGCTATTTCCGTTGAAATATTGTAAACACAAGGACCAATTCCCTTTGAGACCAGTCGGGAAGTCAGCCGGGGGGCGTGGCTACCATCGATAGTGTGGGACGTTCGATACTTTCGGCCGGCGCGAACGCCTTTTCCAGAACGTTCCATTGTTAGTCGTAACAGTATTATTGTTATCCCAGCGGACTGATATATCTGTATAGCCTCACCCAGACGTTAATTAAACTGAACCAACTCATGTAAAGGTTAAAATTTTAAGTTATGTACAGAAACAATACAATCGCACATTCAAACCAAAACCAAAAATCTAGTGGCAATGTTTGGATACGTATTTTCACCACCGCTAGTATTATGAGTGTGAGAGAGATAAAAAGCAAATTCGTCACCACTTTATGTCAATAAACCAACATCTAAGGAAGGTTTTGAAGGAGGATTTTCAAAGCTATTACGAATTCAGCTAAATAATATGCAAAACGGTCATCGAAAAGTGCGCCCATATGAAGAAAAACTGTTGAAACTATTTTTCTAAACTGCTTTTCCATACACGACCCAATTTTATTAGTGTTTTTTATAATAATAATAATAATAAAATAATAATAGAATAATAATAATAAACGCCGGACGATACTTGTTGACATCGCTGTCCCTCATGACGAAAACCTCGTGAAAGCCGAAAAAGAAAAGCTTACCAAATACATTTACTTAGCTCACGAGGTGACCGCCATGTGGGGCGTCGATTCGACAATTATCGTCCCGATAGTCGTCTCGGCGAACGGTCTTATAGCGAAGAGCCTCGACCAACACCTCCAGAGGCTCTCACTAGATGGCTAGATCAAGGGACAGATACAGAAGGCGGTACTTGTTGACACGGCATGAATTGTCAGGAGGTTCCTCACTCTGCAGCCCTAACCACCGGTAGCTTGGGCCCTGCCCCGCTATCTGCGGAACCCTAGTTTTAAGTTTTTTATAATATTTATTGTTTTTATATACATATATATTGTAAAAAATTTAAAATTAAGAAAATAAATAAATATGTGAATAATAATAATAATAATTTTGTTATTAAACTATTTTTTATTAGTAAACTATTTTTTAACCTCGGTAACATAAGTTCAACGTGTACAAATTGTTTTTAATTAAAAAAAATTTACGGCTCACTTACAAGGCTCATTTACTATATGTACATAAATATTTACACACGATTTTTTTTACAGGTATTGTGAAGACAACGGCAGTACTGGACGTGGATGACAATGATATTGCGACTGTCAATCAGGTCAGTAAATTTATTCAAAGAGCCTTTACACGTTACGATACTGATTTAATACAAAACTCCACTCGAATACCAGTCCAGTACTCGTTCCCAACTCGAGGGTGGTATGTTAATTACATAAAATAACATTTGACCTACTTCATCTTTTTAATTATGTCGAGTGACTCTAATGATCTTGCGATCTTTCTCTTTATAGAAACGGAAAACGATTTTGGAAAAAAGAAATGGACTGGACTCACACTTATATTAACAGAAATATAAATTGTAAATTGTATGGGCGATTTGAGTGAAGCAGAGCTTTTTCATACATGATTTCATACGGTGAAGCTTGAAAACCGATGCGAAGAACCGTCCAGTCGTCTAACTAACTTAGTTTAATAAATAATCACACACATACACACATTAACACGCACACACACACACATCATACATGCACATCTTATATTTATTTATTTATTTATTTATATTTTATTTATAAATTTAACAATTTAAAAAGAAAACTAAATATACATTAATATAATGACAGCATTAAAAACCACCTATTAGCATTAATATAATATAGACCTTATATGTCTATATTATATGTCTTATATTAATACATTATAATAATCATTTAGTTAACAACGCGAACAACAGCGCGGCTCCAAAACACAGGCAATCCTAGCTTGGAGGTCAGGGGACAATTAACTTAAGTAACAGTTAACAATTAAGCGAAAATTATAAATAAATAAATAAAATCAATATTCTTTTGTTGAAAATTTGTGCTCGTTTTCCAGATGTACCTGTTTGTAAATCAAATATAATTGTAATAATAATATTAATTGGTATTGGGACCGGCTATCCCAAGCTCTATTGGGACCGGCCTATCATCACAGACAGGACTATTCTAGCGAATAGAACTGATATTGTGTTGATGGACCGGGAGCAGTCGAGGGTGTTTCTAGTGGACATAACTATCCCGCATGATGATGGTCTCGTGAAGGCTGAAACCGAAAAGAACCTCGACTTGGCCCACGAGATTATTGACATGTGGGCTGTTGCGTCCACTGAAATCATCCCAGTCGTTATATCCGTCAACGGTTTGATCCCAACCAGCCTCAATAGTAACCTGAGCGGTTGGGGTTCCGTGGCGGTTCCCTCCCGGCCCAGATGCAGAAGGCGATGCTGCTCGATACCGATCGACGCAGGATCGTGCGTCGGTTTCTGTCTTTGTCGCCATGAACCCCGACTGACTATGCTTCTGTCGGGGGTAACACCGTCTCCCCCACATTTTGGCTTTTGGAGGGGGAGACGAGAAGAGTTAATTGAAAGAAAGAAAGCATCTTTTATTCCTCTAATAAACACAATATAAATATATGAACAAATAATAATTACAAACAAACAAATATATAAACAAGTAAGAAGAGGAAAAGGAACCCTGACTCAGTATACAGTTGTGGTGCGGACCAAAACACTGATAATCTGCCAGGGACCAGAAATTCAAAGAAAAAGAAAACTAAAAAACATTTACGCGGGACAATTCATAACACGATTACAATCCATGGCTGAAATTATTGCAAATTTTCTTAAAAACTATTGAAGGCTTTCACTAGCTAGTTATCTATATGGCAACGTCACTGTAAACATACAATAGCACACGAGAATGTCCAAAAAATGGACCAGCCGCCCCCATAAACTGTCTCGTCTAAGCGTTTCTCTACACATCCATCAATGATGAGCGAAGTCGTTTTTTAAAGCATCCCAGAGATGTAATTGGTACTATTATTATAATTATGGTTTAACCAAATAGGATCACATTATGTTTACAAACGTTTATTAGTCAGTACACGAACCATACAACAGTTATTCAGGTACTGGGTGAGCTCGCTCCACCTTCGGCCTCATCCTTCCTACATGGATAGATTGCTGGTCAAGAGAAAACCCATCTTTAATTTTAAAAAAAATGAAGAAATGCTCTCTAAACTCGATTCTAATAATAAAGTGAAACTTTAAATTGATTACAACTTATTTCAATATGTAAATACAATTAATTATATTAATGTAAATACAACTTATTTCAATATGTAAATATAATTAATTAATCGAATCTCTGAGTCCGTGGGGCCCCAACGCGCTTAAATTTTTTAACAGCTTGTCAAAACGTTTGGTCGACATAACCGGGGATTATAGAGCTGGCCATTACCTCAGCAGATTAGCATTGCCATACAACGAGGTAATGCAGCCAGCATGCTCGGGACTCTGCCTAGGGGACCGAAACTTTATCATTTATAATATTATTATGTTAATGTTTATAAGGAATTATTGTAATGTTTAATAAAAAAATTAATTTAGAAATTAATTATATCTAACACAATTTATTAAAAAAATATCAGTTTCATAAGCTAATTTATTTACAAATTGTATATCATATCAAAGCTCGGGTCTCTTAAAGCGTTACGTCGAACATGCGTTTTGACAAAATGTTGAAAAATTTAAATGTGTTGGGATCACATCGAAACCAAAGGGGATAAAACCAAGGGATCCCGTTCTCGGCCGCGTCTGCAGCAGCACCAACTATGACAACTGTTCCGTGAAGATGGAACGGCGCCAATGTATCGATGTAGTTTGCATCCCAAACTAATAGATGACCCATGTTCCATGGAACCAGGGACATCTCCTCAGGTCTCTTTGGTATCTTACGTAAATTAAATTGAAGATTATTTATTAAGTCTGTTCCGCAACTGCCATTAAATTAAAGGGCATAAAAACCTAACCTAATTCTGTCCATCCACGTCATTTGGTTTATGAATAAATTTGATCCTTTGTGAGCATAATATTATATTCGCAAATTATTATATTCTCAAAATATTATAATAGCAAAACATTACATTCGCAAAACAAAAGAAGTACAATTCAGCACAATATTATTTTATTTTATTTTATATTTATTTATTTTATTTTTAGCCATAAAAAAGTAATAAGGTAGCAAATCCTATGCCATTTTTTCCGCCACTTTTACCTTTCAAGCGAATATTTTCTTATTTCCGTTTTAAAACTTGCTCCATTACCGCCGTCTGATGCTGCTGGAAGTTCAGAATTTCATGTTACGCTTAGATAAAACTATTTCTCGAAGATGTTATGAAATCAGTGTAATTCATTTCGCCACAATTACTAACTAGATAATTATACATTAGTATTAGTACATTAGTACTTGCTTCGGCAGTACATATACTAAAATTGGAACGATACAGAGAAGATTAGCATGGCCCCTGCGCAAGGATGACACGCAAAATCGTGAAGCGTTCCACATTTTTTAATCAAGCAACAGGAAATAAACAACAGAAAACATCCTCCAACCCGGTTGGTCACCGTGGAGGATTTCGACCAAAACCCTCCAAACAAAACCACACAGATTGAGAGCAGACAAAATAACCGCTCAACCGAATTAAAAATCGCAACATACATACAACGTCAGGACGTTCTCGTCACACGAAGGTTTGCTGGAAACAAATGGGCAGATTTGGAGGAGGCCTTCACCCAATAATGGGGTTCCTACAAATTTATATATATTTATGAGTCTTATGTGGAATCAAGATATGTTGGTTTTTAGTTAAGAAAAAATTAAGTTAAAATAGCTAAAATAAGGGAAACAAACTAAGTAGATATTAAGTTAAAAGTTAAGTATAAATATTCAGAGTGTACGAGCACAAACTTACTTATTAAAGATAAAAATAGATAAACAATGTAAAAAAGTTAATTTGGTAGGAAATAAAAAGGCTTTATTATTATTATTAGTAGTAGATAATTGAATTGGATTGAACATAATTTAATTTAATTTAATTTTAATCATTTTTCTTACCGAACAGTTATCGCCCTGCAGGCAACTGTTATTAATAACGCAATTATCCCAAGTATGTATCTATACAATACATGTTATGAAATAAAATCGCTGTACGCTTCTGTGTCTTTTCTCCACTATACCATTCGGAGTCGAGACACTCGGTCCGTGGGGCCCTGCAGCAATGAGCCTCTTCAAAGACATCTCGAAGAGGCTTATCGATGCCACGGGAGACCGAAGAGCTGGCACTTTCCTCGGCCAACGTATTAGTTTGGCCATTCAACGAGGAAATGCTGCCAGCGTACTTGGTACAATGCCGCAGGGTCCATTTTTATATTACAAAATTTTTATATTTTTATAGTACAAAACCATATTCGGCGCCGAGGCCACTATATTTAGAAATTTTATTTTTTTCCGCCGCCTCTGCTGCGGCTGCTGCCTTAGTGGATGTTCCATGGAGATGCGAAGGGGCTAGTGTGTCTACACAGGTAGCATCCCACACCATCACTCTTCCCAATCTCCAGGGAATGAGCGACATCCCATCCGGTCTCCTGCCATCGTTTCTCGAGATGCCTGCAGGCTCTAATATAACTGGTACATTGGCTGTCGCAAGAGACCGGCGGAGGATGTCGTTTAAGGCAGCATGCCTTGAAAAGCGGCCAGCACTTTTCTGGCAAGACAGTCCGTTGTGACCAAGACGGTCGACTATACTGCCACAGGGAGATTGATGCTGGGCGCAGACCAGTTAGTACTAATCCATTTAGTATTAATTTATTTTTAGATTAGTAATTTTAGTTTTTATTTTAATTTAATTTTTGCTGTCTGTATAATTGTTATTGTGGCTAAAATAAATGCGTTTTAACGAGGAAGATATATGTATACAATTTGAAGAAAATTTTTTGTCCATGTGAAGCCGAAGATGGTCGCTAATAGGGGATCGGACAAATTTTCAGAAAGTGTTTTAAATTAATCTTCATGGATATTTATTCCCATAAAAAATACTATTTTATTTATTTACAGCCTTTTAGGTACTCAAAATCATGTTTTAATATTTTTTGTTTGAAAATGCCGCCAAAACGCCACGATAGTTCATCTGAGAGCGCGTAACGTCATTTGTGGTCATATCATAACGAAACAGCTGCATTGGCATAAGACAATGATTGCCCACAAATGACGTCACGCATTGCGATTGGTGTTTCAGTATAGATTAAAAATATTGTAAATAATAAAATTTTATTTCTCATTTAAAAATATTTAAATGAATTATATTAAATTATTATTGATAAATAATCGTAAAAAAATATATATTTTCCTTCTAAGTACATTTTATATTTTAATCTGATTACTGTCCGATCCCCTATTGAAAATAAGAGATTGTGTTATGAAACTACACCTCATAGTTTCATAGTGAAGTTATAAGTACCGGATTGAAATAAATTTTCGTCAGACTTTTCCTATACATTCAATGCTCTCATGTATAATCGTATATAGGTTAAATCCTCGCTGTAATGCCACCTGTTACGTATGTCAGGTCAACGTATGTCGGAACAACGGTTATTATAAAACTCCGACAATACGATTTTGTATAAATAAATAAATAAGTTTCCCGATGTGCTATTTTTTACGTTGTTCTATAAAGTACCAATTATAACTGCGGTATGCATTCCCGTTGCTGTAGAAAAATTCTAAAAGAATAGAAATTTTCCATACATTTTAATAAAATTAAATGTATCATTTTGACAGAAAGAAACTTTTCTAACACGGACTACACCACTGAGGATGTCAACCGCAGTTGTTGACAAAACGTTTGGAAGAATTTCCAACAGACCTGGGCCATCATCCCGGAAACCCACAACTCATATGAAAAAGTCTTTTTAATACAGTTGCTCAAAAAGTGGCGTATTGCAGGGACGTATAGCGTTCGGGATGTGGGCTATTACACACTCGTGCTTTTTTTTACCTTTCCCGAACTCGTGCGTTCTCTTTCCCAACTGTCAAAATAATGTCTATTAAAAAGAAAAACCAACCATGAAGTTTTTACTAAATTCATAGAAGTTTTGATGATTCATGCAAATACGTATATTTCTAAAAAGAAGCTACTAATTTGTTTCAATATCAGATTTAATGATTTGATTGAATGAGTTAGGTTAGGTTTCATTACATTTCATATCAATAAAAAAATTCTACTGAAGACTTGGCTGTATGTGCATAGTTTCCTTTGCCTACCGGAATGGGTGAAGAAAAAAAATATCTCTGCTTATATTCTACGGTTGGCGCCATTTTCCAGAAATTTTCTTTGCGAGTTTAGTTGTTTGTTTTATTAAATTGTTTCATTTTTTTCGCAACTGTATTAAAAATAGTCGTTCAGTACACGTGCGGAACCGTCATTGCAACTTGTTCCGACTGTCAACCCTCGCCTTCGGCTGCGCCTCGGCTCGGGTAGACATTTGTCGGAACTCTTTGCAATGACAGCCTTTCCGCACTTGTAATGAAATATACTATTTTAATACAGTTGCTCAAAAAGTGGCGTATTGCAGGGACGTATAGCGTTCGGAAAGTGGGCTATTACACACTCGTGCTTTTTTTTTACCTTTCCCGCACTCGTGCGTTCTCTTTCCCAACTGTCAAAATAATGTATATTAAAAAGAAAAACCAACCATGAAGTTTTTACTAAAAAGTTTTTATGATTCATGCAAATACGTATATTTCTAAAAAGAAGCTACGAATTTGTTTCAATATCAGATTTAATGATTTGATTTAATGAGTTAGGTTAGGTTTCATTTCATTTCATCTCATTAAATTTCATTTTCATTTCAAATCAATAAAAAAATTCTACTGAAGACTTGGCTGTATGGGCACATAGTTTCCTTTGCCTACCGGAATGCGTGAAGAAAAAAAATGTCTCTGCTTATATTGTACGGTTGGCGCCATTTTCCAGAAATTCTCTTTGCGAGTTTAGTTGTTTGTTTTATTAAATCGCTTCATTTTTTCGCAACTGTATTAAAAATAGTCGTTCAGTACACGTGCGGAACCGTCATTGCAACTTGTTCCGACTGTCAACCCTCGCCTTCGGCTCGGGTAGACATTTGTCGGAACTCTTTGCAATGACAGCCTTTCCGCACTTGTAATGAAATATACTATTACCTCGACCTAATATTTCCACGTTCTTCATCTATACTACGCGTTATTCCGAATACCATGCGTACAAAGTAGTCAGTGGAGAAACAGTCAGAAATGGACGACGACTTTTTTTATATTTCTTTGATCATCACTGAAAGGCTAAATGCTGAATGTACCTACTGTACACATTAGCATTTTTATAATTTTACATTTATTTTATATATAATTATTTATTATTTATTTATAAGAAGGTATATTAGAATATATTATAAGAAGGTATCCAATCTGTTTGAGATATATTTATTTATCTCAAACAGATTGGAGTAGTGTTATACGTGTTTATTATTAACAATCTATTTATTACGTGGGATCTCAGAAGCAGTGTTGTCTTTTATGAGGCATTCCGCGATTTTACAACGCCATTGGAAACAGAGAGGATTTGTGTCGTAGCATCGAAAGAGGCCAGTGTGGCTGAATGCGAATATTTATGAAAACATACTACATATCCACGTAAAGCTTTTGCATATTGGTTTACTTGAGGTTTGAAGGCACCTTATTATACAAAACAAAGAACTCAAAGAGATGAATGTTTAAAAAGTAACGTTAATATTTGTAATACGTAATGGAAAAGTTCTACTTCGGAAAATACGATCTTCTGAATTTACTTCGACATTAAGTTTGCTTGAAAGCCTCATGGCTTCAAACTTTCCTCGTTTTCAATAACACTATTAACTACAAGTTTCTCTTTGTAAAATATGCAATATAAACTTCCTTAAAATAAAAAATTACATATTCAAAAATTTAATTCACAAATGTTTGTGTAGTACTTATTCCTGTTTCTCGTTTACACTTTGAAGTAAACCTTCAAAGGTTTTAAAGCCCCTCTCTCCAAGCTTATACACATCTTATACACAACAAATAATATTACACTTATACAACCTTTTCTCAGCGGTTCAAATTTCAACTTGTACTTAGTAGTAGCAACTTTCGACACTCATCCAACGGGCTCGTCAACTTAGTTCACTTAGTGGAGCGTCAGCCTGCCTGCCTACCTTTGCAAAGGAGTAGGTCAAAAAAGGATTTTAAAAAAATGTTAATACCTAAACATAAAGTGAAGACTATTTACATAAACAACGGTTAATCCTTAAAATAATTTCTTTTTTTTTCTTTCAAAAAGTGCTATACATATATACATGTAATGTACTATACATAAAATATACTATACATGTACTGTATATTTTATGTACCTTTACAATATACATATATGTAGTGTTTACTGCAGAATTCTTATTTCTCTAAAAAGCTCCGTTAAAAATAAATAATGAAAACTTTAAAAACCCAAGCTTTCAAAGAGTGTGCTATCCTAAAGTGGACAGCTTAAACGCTTGGATGTGTATGACGTCACAGACTAATGACACTGCAGTTATGCGCTATTAACAGTCACAGTATCTTAGCAGATACATATTATATAAGTCGCTTATATACGTCCCCTTGCTTCTGCATTTTCCCGAGGAGAATTCGCGATAGTATAAGAAAACCCAGCACGAAATAGTTAGATGCTGATGTAATTTAAAAAAATATATAGAAATATTAATAAGTATGAAAATAAAAAAAATGAAAATAATGTTAGCAATGTTTGTTCCTGACTTCGTCCGTGTATCATTCTATCTTTGAAACTGGAACTAATAGTTACAAAACTTCCTTGAAATCAGTTTGGTGGTTTCGGAGATTTGTGTGAACGAACGAACACGGATAACACGTGATACGTGGTTTATATTTAATTGATTTAATAATAAAATATTCACTCTTTTTTTAATAATAATAATAATAATAATAATAATTTATTTGCCATGACCATGTTAAGATCAGCAGCAAGCACGTATACAGAGGGGGGGATAGTTGGGATTTATCCCTCCCCGAAATCTGACTGAAAAAAAAAACGTTTTTAGCCGTCTGTTTATTTATTCGCTTGCGTGTTCTTTCAATAAGTAGGTAAAATACAAATTCGCTCTGTGGAGCGGTCATTTTCATGCCTAAAGAGAATAAAATCCTTCCTAAGGAATAGAATGGCGGCCGAGAGGCTTACTGTTCTCGCTCTATTGTCTATTCATTCCGCTTTGGGGCCAGATCCTGATATGGTACTAGACGTAATGGCTGCCAGCGGAAACAGAAAAATACTTATATAATACTTATATAACATACTTATATTAAAAATTATATAGTATTGTATAGTAGTGATTACACAGTTCACATGGTTGTTTCAATGTTTGTCCCCCCCGAACCAAAAGTCTGGATACGTGCCTGATCAGCAGACAGACTGACGCCACAGCATCGCCACAGCAACTGCAAGTGCGCTGCATTAGGATTAAGGATAAGGGATTGGATAAGCAGATAGACTCTGACATCCCTTACTCACTCGCCGAAACACAACAGCACAAATGTTGTTATTTCACGGTGGTCTTTGTAAGGGCCACCCCCTTACTGCCGTCAGACGAGATGCCTAAATGACTGCGAAACGCAGTGTGCCCTGCCACTACTTTCTAGATCCAGATATGAAAAGTTGATTTTTCAAAGTTGACCCTGCCGGGAATCGAACCTGGGAACCATAGAACAGAGCGTTAAGGCAAGCACCCTAACTGTAGCAATTTTCGACTTATATGTTCTATAACGATTTCTTTGTTTGCAGTACTTTGAATGGCTGTTTTCCAATCCCGTGAGCCGTGGAGAATTGCTGACTGTCCAGCTGTTGTCACGCTCTCGATGGAATGCTTCAAAACTGGTCGGTATTTACCGGCTCGGTCTTCACGTCCTGGTTACTGACGGCCAGCTTAATGTTGTGGACACCCTGATCGATAACAAAAACAGACCTGCACCGGTAAGTACCATACGTATAAAATATCTATCGTTCTCGTTTTAAGCGTAATATTTGCGGTGATTTTTCCAATAACAGCAATAATCCAGGAAAAAATTCCATTTGAAGAGCGAGTCAATTTATCGGCCGCGCAAATAGTCTATTTTTCAGATTTCATATTTAAATCCACTTTATTGGAAAAGCAATGATTTCTAGGAGGATGCAATTACAGCTAATAGAGAAGCTTATATATTCACGATGCGACTTCAATTCTAACTAATGTTGAAATTCTTCGTATGTTAGATCTGTATAAATTACTTTTGCGCAATATACGACCTTCCGATACGACGAACGTTATAATTATTATATACTAGCGGCCCGCCCCCGGCTTCGCCCGGCGTGCAATTTTCATATACCCTAAAACATCCCTCTTTCCATTAGCGAAAACCGAATTAAAATCGGTCTACCCGTTCACGCGTGATGCCGTGACCAGGAGAAATAGGGATTCATTTTTATAATATAAGAAGATTTCGTTAACTCTCGCTCAGAAAGTGGGCCAAATTGAACTCGAAAAGTGGAATATAAATTTGATTTGCAGTAAGTAAATTTAAAAATCAGACAACGCTTCATTATGTTCTCAGAGTCACTCGTTCAGCTGAAAACCATGTGTTGTCATCTTCTTTCATCTTCTATAAAATTCTCGTGTCGCAGTGTTTGTAAAGAAAACTCCTCCGAAACGGCTCGACCCATTTTTATAAAATTTTTATGATGTGAAACATGGCGCGGGTGACACTGATTGATAGCGTGGCGACGCAGTCCGTGGCGACGCGTCACCACGCCATACGATGGTATATACATATATAGTCTATGCGTAGTAGTGTATACGGTGTGGCGACGCGTGCCGTGGTGATTGTTGTTGTTGTTGTGATTGTTGGTGGTTGTTGCAACTTGAAATAAATATTTAAATTTTTGTATTCAATAAAAATAAACGTTAAATAAATTGTCATAATTTTATTTCACATCTACCAGGCGTCCCTTGACGGCTCATTTTTTATGTTATTTTTTTGTACATTTGGTAGGATGAGAATAGGTCGTAAAGTATTTTTCACCCTCCTACCCCCACCCCCCATTTTTTAATCTCGATTTTAGTATTTTTAAAATATATTCAAATAATTTAACAGTCGTTCATTGACGTGAAGTGACACACATGGTTTGAAAATAAAATTTGACCCGATAGGTGGCGCCACATCGGGTTACGGAATTGTTTTCGGGTTCTGGCAGGACAACGTCTGCTGGGTCAGCTAGTAATCTTCTATATATAAAAAATGAATCCCTATTTCCCTTCGTCACGGCATCACGCGTGAACGGGTAGACCGATTTTAATTCCGTTTTCACTGATGGAAAGAGGGATGAACGGGGAATGTTATCCCTCTTTCCACCCCGGGCGAAGCCGGGTGCGGGTGGCTAGTAATATATAATTATATGTCTCCTTTAGAAAATTTGTGAAGTTAGTCCTATTTTTACTTACCTTTCTCATCTGATAGCTCTAAATTGGCCTTGTACCCAACTTAGCAGATACGCATATGATCAAAGTACTTAGGAACTCTACTCTATTCCCCACGTTTTGTTCTTTAGAAATAAGTTATGTTTTGCGGGCTTGTGGGATCTTACTTTATTAGCTGTTAACGAATTGTACTTACTTAACGAACAAACCGTTCCTGTGTTCCCGTTATTTACTTGAATTGTAATCAATACAAATAACAAATGAACTGTGAATACCCCAAAACAAAAGCTTATTGTTATATGAACATTAAGTTATTTGGTTTTCAGCTTATTAAAGTATTAATTTAAAATTCAATAACAATTTAACTCGATCCCCGGGGACCCTTGTGTATCCAAGGTCAATACTAATTACTATTTAAAGGGTTATTTTACCAACGAACCACGATTAGAATAATATTTAGAATTTAATTGTTATCCTAAGGTCTTATACCTAAAGGAGAACTTATTACTTTTCATATGGTACTGATGGTATACTTGATGGTAAATAGAAAGGATAAGGTATGAGGTGAGGTCACTAGAATGAGATCAATATAGATAAGGAAGGACTTTTAGGACCTGCGCAAACGTTTGACATACATTTTGTTACCGCCACAGCACACCATCATATTTTTTGACGTCCCAGCGATTCCTTCGAGGGATAACAGTTTCTCCCAGAGGTCCAACGGCCGGGCCAGGTAATGCAAGTGCGTTGCCCGAGCCTCGTAGGATAATGTGTAAGGGATTAGGATGGAATAGGTAGGCTCTGGCATCCCTTACTCACTCACCGAAACACAAAAGCTCACATGCTGTTATTTCACGGTGGTGATGGGTGGCATATTTTCAATTAAGAATTTGTGTTTATTAAACGTATTTGAAAATATCTTAGATTTAGATCAAATTACTGGTTAATGCGCTCGAATATCTTGTGAAAACAGGGCGTAGTCACCAACGTCCCTTTTTTCGCTCTCACTGGTTTATCTAGTGACTGTCCTTGTGTTCGTATGTTCGCAATGCCAAACATACAGTGAATTATACCGACCAATTCTATGTAGGAAATAGATAGGACAGAAATAATATGAATATCCATCTGCCGAGTTATTTGATCAATAGTTTTAGTGTAAAATTTACAAATCAACTGTAAATTTTCAAAAAAAAATTACAAAAATCTGGCACATGTGTATTTTTAACAAGGAGTTAATTTAGAAACTGGAATATGTCCTCCCATTACCTCACAAAGCTCTGCGTCACATAAAAATATTATTATTTTAACATGCTCGTATTAGGAAGATTTTTTTATAAAACAGTGTAGGTGTATTCGTAAAAATTTTATTTCCGACCTCGAGGTTACACTAATCGACTAAACTAATGTCCCCTGGAGGAAAAGCGCAGTAAATAATCTTTATATTATAATTAACAATAGAAAAAAAGATTACATTACGTTTTCATATTTATTTAAATTAATTACTTAATGCGTATTTAGTTAATACTAGCTTAGCTCGCAACTTCGAACGCGTGGTATTCAGTATAGCGCGTAACTTTTTTGTTTGTAAACTGATTGGAATGAAACAAACACTAAATGTTACGGGAAGCTTACTAAAATACGTCAGTGAAAACCACATTAAAATCGGTTTAGCCGTTTCTGAGATTAGCGTGCACAAACGCAGACAAAAATTGTAAAAACGATTTTTTTTTTTATTTTTATGTTTGCCTATTATGCTTTTGTGCACGCCAATCTCAGAAACGGCTTAGCCGATTTTCATGCGGTTTCCATTGATGTATTGTAGCAAGCTTCCGGTAATATTTAGTATGTATATTCACAATCTGTTTACAAACAAAAAAGTTACGCGTTATTCCGAATACCACGCGTACGAAACCGCGGGCACAACTAGTTTTATAATATGTATTATAGGTATCGATTTATGTTCAAAACATATTCGTAATATCAAATGAAATTGGTGAATATGTATTTGAATTGTTCACTAGGAATGATTGTTGACCGAGCGTTCTGAAACACACGTAATGCAAGGCCACAGTGACCCTAAATTTTAATGACCTTCCGCTTGCAGCCTGGGGCCTACTGGCCTACTTAACAGGCACTGGGAAAGGAAGCTTTTACAAGACACAATATTGGAAGTAATTTACCATCAACGGAACTCGCTAATTGAAACAGATATACGAAGCGTTTTTGTTTGACAATTTCATGTAAAAAGTTGTAGGTAGTTACTGAATTATCTTATGAAGTATGGCGAGAGTTAAGAAGATACTTAATTGAAATGTTTTTTAATTATTTAATAAATATAAAAATAAAGTTATAGTATTCACGACCTCGATTAGGCATACTAAAGAAGTCGAAAATAAGTCCAGTCGAAAAACAAGAACGACTAAATCGAAATATCTTTAAAAATGCGACGATGCTGTGAGAAACCCTCCTTTTTAAATTTTCAATCAAGACCTTTGTTATAGCTGTTTCACAATGTATACAAGTTTTCTTACACTTACACCACGAACTCACATTTTAATTTAAATCCTAAATGGGTCTTTCATTTTGTAAAATTGCACTATGCAATATAATTTTTATCCGTCCGTAATAGTAGAGGAGACCGCGAAGAGCGACCTTCACCGATCTGATAACTCGATGAGACATATTTTTTATCAAGCATAATTAATAAACAAATAATGATATTATAATGACCATAATAAAGGCCCAATATCAATTATAAATAATGATATTATAACATTATAATGACTTGCCTATCGAAAAGTGTTTTTTTTAATTTTTAATTTAATTAATTTTAATCCGTTTTCTTTCGTCACCTTCACTCTTTTGATAAACGAATGAGTTTTATCTCAACTGATAGTTGTTAACACACAGAGTATGGCTAGGTAAGCTTGCCTACTTATTTCTGTGCATGGCTACCTGGCAAGCAGATGTGAACAGGTAAGTCAATATAGGTAACTACACCGATCTGTTAACCAATCGAAATTGATATCATTGGTAAGATATTTTAATATCCGTATTTCTTTCATCACCTTCAGGTGATAAAAGAAAATGGATTAAAATTAATTAAATTAAAAATATCTATGAACACTTTTCGATAGGCAAGTCATTATAGGAATATTTGTTTATAAATTATACTTGATAAAAAAAATATGTCTCATCGAGTTATCAGATCGGTGAAGGTCGGTCTTTACCGGCTCTTAGACCATAAGTCTAATACTTTACAACTGTTTGTATCGAGATGGTTATTGGGCATTTAACAACCCTGCGTGATCTTACAAATACAAAACAAAAAAGAGAGAAGAAAAAAAATTCAATAAAAATAAAAATTATTAATTAGAGTGAACAAAAGCAAACAAAATTTAATAATGTAATTTTACTTATATGCGAGAGTTTATGCGCGACAAGAACTCGGACGAATCAACTACGCACCTCAACAGTATGTATTAAAATGACATTTTGTTTTCAGGGATATATCGACATGGAAGTAATTTACACTGCACCGGTCATGAGGCGCATCTTATCGGTCGACGAAGAAGGAATCGAGTTCATAAATCTTGGCAGCAATCGTCGTGATTCACTGCAACCGTCTGTTCACTCTTCAATAAGCTCTAGGCGCGAATCCCAGCCGGACTCATTTCACAGTTCCGTTCCACAGTCGGACGTAGAAGACGATGACACCAAACTTGACGACCTTCGCAGCAACATTGATAGTGCAAGCCGCATCATTAAAACTAACGCACCGCGCAGAACTGATACGGTTATTGATATAGAAACCTTTGAAGGATCTGAATTGCGTAAAAACAAGCTGAAGACAGCTGGAAAACGTCTCCTAAAGTAAGAATTAAATCGTTATAGTCTCACGGCTTCTCTCTCATCCTACATCTAACTCGATTGTCTAGGCTACAGCTGTAATCCAGTGTTTCGTCGGTCTTCTGCTTGTCGATTTGTCTGATCTCGGAAGACTGTAGGGTTTGGATCGCAGTGAAAGGTTTATAACAAGCTGTTATGGTTGTAACAGTACATTTACAATTGGAAGAACTATATTTACACACAGATTGGAAGTTGTTTCGTGTCTTACTTAATGACACTTCTAACTTTATCTATTTTGTCCATCCTTGGACAGTCATGTCCAAGGATGGATCCAACAAAGAGTACCGAAGACCAATGTAAAATAACATCACATTTCAGTACATGAGTAAGAGTCCATCAGCTGCTGATGATAAACTTTAACAGATGGAAACAGCTGATAACAACGTGTTACAATTAAAATCAAAAGCCATTTATTTTAAATTCGATATTTTAATATATTTTCTCTGTACAACAGTCGCGGTTTTTCATTGGGCAGTGAAAAAATGGTGACCACACCGTCATCAGAGCGCAAACGTATCTCGACCTTAAAAACAGTGAGGAACATAATGCGGCTAGGCAGAAACAAGACAGATGAGTGCAGCTATGATGAAGAGGAGGGCTTGCTGGACGTGGCTGCGGGACCACTTGTAGAGCCGTACACAGTAATGTTTAAACCGGGAGCGGCGGAAAATGAATTGCTGGTAGATACACGCTCGTCCGATATTCGAAAGATAAATAAAATGTAAGAAGCATACGTCATTACTTCCTATATAAGTATATTCATTAGCATTTTAATAGTAGATACCCCTTACAAAAGAACATCTAAGTAACCTTGCAGAAAAAAATATTGAAAAAAAGCATTTTTTAATTATTATTTTATGGAGTGATACTAGGATACCGTCGCCTAAATAATTAATAATAATTAACTACAAGTTTTATACATAAACAAACACCTACAAATACATATAATTTTTGTCTCTTATATGACATATGTGAAAATACATATAACTCTGTATAATTGTATTGTATTCTATTGTAGTCGGCAGCGCACTTGCAGCAGCTTTGACGTAGCTTGTGTTATAGGCGACGGTAGCCCCTACCATCAAGTGGACCGTTAGCCTGTCTGTCGATCTTAACATAAAAAATATATGTATATATATATATATATATATATATATATATATATATATATAAACGTCAAATGACCGTATATATAAACGGTCATTTGACGGTAGGCGGCTGCCGTCACCTATAATGTGTAATGTGGTCTAGACAATTAATTACTGGCTAAATCAATACACCTATTCATAAATCAGAGAGTCAAACCTTTAACAAAAGTAACATAAAAGAGTTTTTATATAGTGTTAATTGTATGCAGGATACGCGAGATTTTTTTTAATGTTAAGGTCGGCAGACAGGCTGACTGTCCACTTGATGGTAGGTGGCTACCGTCGCCTATAACACAAGCAACGTCAAAGCTGCTGCAAGTGCGCTGCCGACTACAGTAGAAAGGGAAAGGAGATAGGGAATTGGGCTCTGGCATCGCTTACTCACTCACCGAAACACAACAGAGGCTCTAGTATGAGTTTACGATACTACACCAATACTACACTCGCTAGCGAGAACGTAAAACTTTTGTATGGGAAATCGTGAACTGTCAATGTCAAATTATCAATTTTCCATATAAATGTTTTACGCTCTCGCTAGCGAGTGTAGTATCGTAAACTCATGCTAGAGCCACTGCACACGTGCTGTTATTTCACGGTGGTCCTCTGTAAGGGGGTGGTTACTGCCGCCAGACGGGCTGCCCAAATGACTGCGAAACGCAGTGTGCCCTGCCACTACTTTCCAAATCCAGATCAGAGCCAAATTTAAAAAGTTGATTTTTCAAAGTTGACCCAGCCGGGAATCGAACCCGGGAACCCTAGAACAGAGCGTTAAAAGGCAAACACCCTAACCACTCATCCAACGGGAAAAGCCAAGAAAATGTCTTATAAATGACCTCGCTCTTCCAAAAATATAATCTACGTACAATAATTTACAGGAAAAAATAATTTCAACAAAAATTTCGTAAGTACATATATTACGTAAGTGGTTTAGTATGCAAAGGTACTTTCGTTCATTTGAATTTCAATGACGGTACTCAAGCGCTTTTTTTTAAACGGTACTGAATTCAGAATATGAATGAACCCATTAATCAATCAATCACATTATTTTGTTTTGCAAGAATATGCTAAAATATAAATTTAATCGAAGCTTAAGGGGGAGACAAACGCTAAATACTAAAAATATCCATTGTTTAATGAAGATGTTACAAGAAATAGACAAGACAATTGCTTTGAAAAAAAAAAATATTATACTTAAACATGTCAAGAACCAATTGTATTAATTAGAATTTTCGTTAAAGTAATAGAAACTCCACAAAAAAAGTTAGAACACAAGAAGAATTTGACCTTTATTGAAAATTCTCTCGAAAACGGCTTATTGCACGCATATGAATCCTGTACCTATTAATAAGTTAATATCAGATTAAAAAATTGTATTAACAAAAAAAAATTTTTTTGTGTAATGTTCTAATAGTAAAAACAAAAAAAACACCATTTCTGGGCCTGTTGAATTGTCTCCGCCACCAGCGAGTTCTAATGTAAATGTCATTTGCCTACCTAAAATTTAAATTCTACTAACGACCCGACTATACAATGTTTTTTATAAAGAATAAGTATAGACAAACTTTCCTCATTTATCGCTCATGCGATTAGTGAAAACCGTATCAATTTGGTGGTTTAGGAGAAATTAGCTGCGAAAAGGACAGAGGCAGACAGAGACAGAAGATCGATAAGTTTTTACCAAGTTGTTCACACTAAATTGCGTGATTTTCCTTTTAGAACCTTTTGATAATAGAAAACATTCCTTAACAGCCGAGACCTGATCGACAACGGTGGGTCGTCGGTACTGAAGGCAGCTGACTTCCAAATATGCGTGACGGTAATCGAAGCGAGACAACTGGCCGGCATCAATATGGACCCGGTGGTGTGTGTGCAGATCGGAGATGCCAAGAAATACACCAGTGTTAAAGAAAGCACCAATTGCCCTTACTATAACGAAGTAATTATACTAATTTTATATTTGTATAATGTATCTAATTATTACATCGAGTACCTTATGTTGTACCTTATGTTAACGAGAATAAATTTTTTTTTAGAATTTCTGTCTGTCTGTAAAGAATCACGTACGCGTGGTATTCCGTAACTTTTTTTTTTGTTAACCGATTGGAATGAAACAAACACTAAATGTTACGGGAAGCTTGCTATAATACATCAGTGAAAACCGCATTCAAATCGGTCAAGTCGTTTCAGAGATTAGCGTGCACAAAAGCACAGACAAATAAACAAAAATGCTAAAAACTATTTTTTGACCTCGCTGACATAAGTATGTGTACAAATTGTACAAATAGTTTTTTTTTTTTATCTTTAATGTAGTTACAGACACGGCTCGTTCACAATGTTATTATACGATTTTACAAACATAATATATGCGAATTATTAATTTATATTAAGAAACGAATCAGTATTATTTAACGTAGTTATGTTGAAGCTACTTCTCTTCCTAATTGAGAATTTCCAATTATGAAATGGGATACATTCCTGAGCTTACACCTATTATTCTACGTGTGTCCTTTGGCTAATAAGCCTGCAATGTCATTTTAATACAGTTATAAATAGACTATAAAACCGGTTATTTTATATCTAACTAGCGACCCGCCCCCGGCTTCGCCCGGCGTGCAATTTTTATATACCCTAAAACATCCCTCTTTTCATTAGCGAAAACCGAATTAAAATCGGTCTACCCGTTCACGCGTGATGCCGTGACCAGGAGAAATAGGGATTCATTTTTATATATAAGACTAGTAACCCGCCCCCGGGTTCGCCCGGCGTGTAATTTTTATATAAAAGAACATTCCCCGTTTATCCCTCTTTCCATTGGCGAAAACAGAATTAAAAACGGTCTACCCGTTCACGCGTGATGCCGTGACCAGGAGAAATAGGGATAAGAGAATATATAAGAGAATATAGAGATTATAATATTATATTAATTGGCGGGTCTACGTTAACATTTAAAGGCAAAGCGTGGATATCAGCCACTTTATATACATTGGTTTTCAATATTAACTAGACAGTTAACAGGACAAACTTTACAAGCAATTTGCATTTTAATAAGTGCTTTTTTTTCCACAGTACTTCGTGTTTGATTTCCATATTCCGCCAATAATGCTGTTCGACAAAATTATTACGTTATCGGTGAGTTGAATGGATAAATAGATTATTATTTATTAGTTAGCATAATAACTATGTATATGCCACAGACAGCAAGTATCGAGGTTTTGTCTGGACGAACTGTTTAATATCAAATTAATTTGTAACGATAGGCTCTGAAAGTTAAGCGGTGCAGTTTGCTGCAGACGCAGGTTTATCCCTCTTTCCATTAGTGAAAACCGAATTAAAATCGGTCTACCCGTTGACCCGTGATGCCGTGACCAAGGGAAATAGGGATTCATTTTTATATATATAGATTTACATCATCAGAAAAGACGAAAAATAACAACGAAAAAATTTAAGGAAAAAAACAGTTTGTATAGATACTCTTATGAAGAAGTTATACTTCCTTGACGTCTTCTATCGGTCATGCAGACGTACGGCTGGTTACCATCCGAAATCCCGAATCCGAATCCGAATCCCTCTAATTCGGACTTCATAATGCTTATATAATGCGCACTGCTAAGGATTGGAACTCCCTGCCGGGGCGTCTGTATTTCCGAGCTCATTCAACCCAAATCTATGGATAAATGCTGATCAAGAGAAAACCCATCTTTAATTTTAAAAAAAATGAATAATACAACCTTAATGGTTAATAATGTATTAGAAAATAATGTCAAAAAAAATAATATAGAACGTCATAGATGTAAATAATCTCTCATTCGAGACTCGTGCAACTTTCTTTAACGCGCTGAAAGAAGTATGACTTCAAAGGTGCTATTAGTATATACTTATATATACTAGCACCACATGGTAACATGTTAACATGTGAGGTGGCATGTCGCATGCAACAAAGTCTCTTGTTACAGGTGCTACACTCGCGGAACATTTTGCGTACTAACAAATTACTAGGTAGTTTCAAATTGGACGTAGCGACCGTGTGGAATCAACCCGGTATGTTTTGCAATTAGTTAATATTTTACAGTAACAAAAGAGAAATGGGAGTTAATACCTACACTAATTCATCACATTAATTTACAGTAATATATAAAAACTTAATGTATTTACATTATATAAAAATTTATATATATATATACAGATTACAAAAGGAAGACCCCCGTCATGTAAATATGTAATTATGTATTTTACATACTTAATTAATTTCTAAATTTTACATGTACCTATTAAAAAGGTTGGCTGGAAGGCTGACGGCCTACTTGATGGTAAATGGCTACCGTCGTCTAAAGACACCTGCAATCAGTGTTTCTTTCAGACAATTTGATTCGGGGGAGCATTTAAAAGGTTTGACGGGGACAATATTATAAATAATTAAGTAATATTGTAAAATATTTATTATATTGTCAATAATCATTTGTTCAATTACAATATTTATTTATGCAACATAAAAAGATTACATGGAACGATCTGAATAATACGGCAGCCCACCGGGAGGGGGAGGGGGGGGGTAATAATCGCCCCCGAACAAGTACCTGAAAGAAACACTGCCTGCAATCACAGGTTTACAGCACGCTTGAAGAATGCTAAATTGTAGCTAGGCTGAAACACCTCAGAGAGGAGTATTTGTTCCAAAGTCCAAACTTTTTTTTATTTCAAGTTTGCAAAGTTTCTACCAATCCAAGTAATGAGGATGATCTCCACATATTTGATTCGTAGTACTTTTAATTGTTACAATTCATCAGATACAGCCGGTAGAACACACAAAGGAAGGCTACATCTCTTCTTAATCTAGGAGGTTCTATCCGTGGTTGCATGAGTTGGGAATCGTTGACATTTCAAGCAATTCGACACCGAAAACATTTGCCACAATCTCCATTCAAGCGATCATGACTCCAGTTAGAAGGCGCAGATCATATGATAATCCTTCAGATACATCAGCAGATATCAATGCGCTCCAATACCTTGAAAAGAATTGAGATGATCGGTTTATAATAAGCGGGTCTATGTGGTCAACCTTTAAAGGGAAAGCGTGGATTTCAGCCACTTTAACAGCTTATTTGTTGGGGAACTTGCCCTTCTGCTAATAAGCCAAAGTTTTAAGGGCCTTAATAGTTCACTACACCTAAATGCACCTAACTTAGGAGCGTAAATCTTTAAAAGAATAACCGGAATGTAGCCCAACTAGATTACTTGTGGATTTAAAGAGAAACCATAGGTTTCTGATCAAGCTACATCAAGCTGTATAAAGCTTATTTTCGAAATGGAACTCTCAAATTATGTTATATCATCATGTACAAGTATCATGTGGTATTATACAGTATCATACAGTATTTAACAAGTATCATACAGTATTTAACAACCTAAAATACAGTAATTTATAGAATATAGATTAAGTTTTTGGTCACATAATTAAGTATATCCCAACAAAGACTTAAAAAGCACACGACAACCCCAAACTTATGGCAGGCCATAAGTTTGGGGCCACTTATGGTAGATGGTTACCGTCGCCTATTGAAACAAGAAATACCACATGGGTTGCAAATTATTTACAGATCTTGATAGGAAAATCAATAAGGACAACGAGAGATGATATTTTGCGTCAACAGACATTTTGTGGGCGTTTGTGTAGCTAAAGTTTATTTTTAGGGTTCCGTACGTCCGAATAAAAAAACGGAACCCTTATAGGATCACTCGTGTGTCCGTCTGTCCGACCATTCCTCTCCCCCCCTTATCTCCGAAACTACTGAACCTAAAATTTTGAAAAAAAATACAGAAATTAGTTTTCTACTTATAGATTATAGGAAAACCTATAAGAAGTCCATGATATTAAAATAATCACTGAATATTGTGCGAATAGGTAACATCGTACGGAACCCTCTTCGCGCGAGTTCAACTCGCACTTGTCTCGTTTTTTTTTAAATAAATTTGAATTGGTGCATTAGTCTGTACAATATCTTACACATGTCGCTCGAGAATAAATCTACATATTTTCAAAACATAAATTAAACAATAAAGCTAAATTTTATTGTCTCGCTCACATATTAAATTATGCTCGCACTCAAATTATGTTTCTCTTGCTTAAGTTACTTTTTATGCAGCAACAACATATCTTCATTTATTTGTACATCTAAATATAACTGTTCCACATTTTGAAAGTAGAGTATCAAACAAGAAACAGACACAGTGGAGAGGATCTCTCTTATATATAATTCATGCTTCAATCTTGAGCAAAATTTAAAAGAGCATCCTTAACATTCAAAGGATTGCATTTCAAATATGTTTTATTAAAATGTCTATATAAACCTTCCTCGACCGCAATCAGTCAATGTAAATATTAATTTATCTCATAATTGTTTATTTCATTTATTCATATAAAATTCATGTAGATTATTTTCTAATCACTTGTTTTAGGTTTTACACAATTTATTACTGATATTTTTATATGAAGTTATTACTGATACTTTTATATATTTTTATTATCATTTTTATACTACCTATTGCAAGCATCTTTACGCATGCGTTTTTCTCAGGCGTTGAAACATTTGTTCAATCTTTATCGCTGATATAATTGAATCGGTCATTTCAAAAACCTCATAAGTCACTTGATTAGAATTTTTCAGAAATCAATAAAAACTGTTTCATACACAAACAAATGAGTTTTGAAGGACTTTTTTATGTTCAATTTAGTATTTGAGTGGTAAAAAATTAAAATAGCGAATAACCTTTACAGCTTATTAATAGAAATAATGAAAAAAAACCTGAAAAACAGTTCTTCTTACGTTGTTTTACCAAGAAATAGGGTTAGTTGCAGTGCCGGATTTATACTTTTCTTGAGTATAGGCCCCTTCACTTTGTGCCGCTTCTTCCTCGTGGCCTAGGTAGATACCTATAGGCCTTTATTAGGTAATTATTATTATTATTGCATTTATTATCGCACAAGAATTTGATGGCTTCCGAAAGCGTGTAAAAATTATCTAAAATCCGCCGCCTCTAGGCCGCTGCCGCCCATAGGCCGCGGCCTATACGGCCTATTGACAAATCCGGGGCTGGTTAGTTGTATATAATTTAACCAAACAATAGTGGTAATCATATTTTTTATTGCTTATAATTGAGAATTACGCTTAAAAATAATCTTATTATCGTTTTACACGTATTAATTTTTCATGTTTTAATATCTTTATGGGTACACAGTCATATTCTCCATCATTCTCATCTGGATTATCTTCAACATTTGCAGTTGACCATCTAAAAATGTTGTTATAAAATGGCATATGCTCTTCCAGAATGCTATCTTGATACGCATCTCTCTTTAGGAAACCATTTTCAGCAAAAAAAGCATGTCGGAAAAAAATGTGACTTAAGAGGTTTTTGAAATGACCGATTCAATTTTTGTCAAGCGTTGAATTATTTTTATTTTGAGATGATCCCTCAGGAACTTTTTTAAGTATCCTGTACCCCTGACAAAAGTGTATGCAAAATTTAATGATGATCGATTAAATGGTTCCGGAGATCTATTCAGATTAGGTATAAACAAACCAAGTACTATTCATTTAAAAACAGCTTCAGTTTGTTGTGGATTTTTCCGAGTGCATTGAACGATTTATAAAATGAGGGACAAGTGTACACACATTCAAGTGCAAAATAACGTCAGAATACGATTAAAATGAAAGACTTCAAAGAGAACTTAAAAAAATAACTAAGTATAAACGAGGAGCCAGCACGAAATGAATAAAAGAAGACCGATTTAATGAAAAATATTTTCCAGTACACTGTTTTCCGCAAAACGTTTGGTATTTCCGCTGAACATGTAACGATCAATTATTTAAATTAAAGGTTCTAGCGCTCGGAAAGAATAATACAAATTTATGCATAAATACTTTTTAGTATAAGGGAAAGTCAAAATCTATTCCCCTGCCGCATTTTGTTCCTAAGCTTTTATCTTACTATCTAAACCAATCCTTATCTAAACTGAGCAGTCCAAAGAACAATGGCGAAATTTTTGTTGAAAAAATTTTGAAGCGTCATTGAATATGATCAATATAAAGAGAAATAACTAAATTTTCCAAGGTTTTTCAAATTATACTAATGGTATGTCTAAGTTCGGATATAAATATCAATTTTAAAAGAAACACAATTGACTAAACATCTCCTTGTGAATAGTATATAGTGTTCTGTGACATCTTCGTTTAATTGAGTAAATGACAATTTAATGTGACAAATAAGGTACAGAAACATAGAATAATAATGCTTTTATTATTATACTATGTACAAAAATTGTAATACCAAAGAACACTATATATACTCGTAGCAAGACGTTAATTGAAATTTACCTAAAAATATTTTATTCTGAACTCAGTTTTAAGTACTTACAATTTATTCTAATCTAAAAATACGCCAAATATATATTTTAATCCAAATAATAGGTGTTATTTTACATAACCTCAAAATATTAAAACTAAAATATCCTTAATTCCAGACTTTGCTAAGTAATAAATCTAAGACCACTTAGTTTAGTAATAAAAAGTCTATACTTTTAAATATTTTTCATTTGTAGACGCGGAAAGTTTAAGTCAACAAAAATTTGTATGGGGGTTCACCATTGTTCTTTAAAAAATACCACATAGAACGTCTTGTAAATAAATTATTTGAATTTGAATTTGAATTTGTCTCGTTTTTTGAGACGGCAATAAGTGAACCCCTGTGGCACTGCTTGTGTCAATAGGCGACAATATTCACTTCCAATAAGACAATATTCACTTTAGGTAAAAATAGAACTAGGACTCGGCTCTGGCCCCCAAACGTTTCGCATAATAATATTGAAAAAATATCTCATAAATAATTCAATACATACGGGAGGCCATCAAGTCAAAAGTCAGCCTGAGTGGCTTATTTCCCAAAAAATGAAATGTATCTAACAACACCATGTTTAGTAGTGGTGCTCAAAATCTTTAAAACCCCTTACAAATAACTAACGTGAAATTTGTGTTTGTGCTCTTATGTCGTGATGAGTGCGTGTCGTGATAGCGCACTAGCATTCCCCTTGCGTTGCCTGTGTTTATAGACGAGCGACGGTAATATTCATTAAGGGGGAGACAAACGCTAAATACTAAAAATATCCATTGTTTAATGAAAATGTTACAAGAAATAGACAAGACAATTGCTTTGAAAAAAAAAAAAATTATACTTAAACATGTGAAGAACCAATTGTATTAATTAGAATTTTCGTTAAAGTAATAGAAACTCCACAAAAAAAGTTAGAACACAAGATTAATTTGACCTTTATTGAAAATTCTCTCGAAAACGGCTTATTGCACGCATATGAATCCTGTACCTATTAATAAGTTGATATCAGATTAAAAAATTGTATTGATAAAAAAAAAAATTGTGTAATGTTCTAATGGTAAAAACAAAAAAACACCATTTCTAGGCCCGTTGAATTGTCTCCGCCGCCAGCGAGTTCTATAGTAAATGTCATTTGCCTCAGTGAATCCCTTAAAAGAAAATTATATCAATAACAAAAAACTTACCAAACGGTTAAGGCCATATTGTGCCAGGCGTATTGTTTAAGGTGGAAACAAATTATCGGATGCGTCCATCAGCCGCGGTTGCCTGCTATGACTTATATTCGTGCACGGTCGTTTGGAAGCTTTTCTCGAAAGAGCTGTGTACCCAGACGCCACGCTTCTTGCTTTAGAGAACCGTGTTTATGTTGTCGACATTTGATATTATACATACATTCGTGCCCGTGAACACATTCTATTAATTTGGCTTCCATTGCGCGCTACGCTAGTGATTGCACAGATCTTAACAGGGAACGCTAGCAGCGTTTTTCCATATAAATGTATTCCCCTATTTTCTCCCTGGATAATGCTTCTAGAGCAATAATAAATCTAGGTCTGCTAATGCTATGTCCCTATCATATCTTTTTTTCCACCAACTAATCACATAAGAAAATATGACTCCTTAGTAATGATAATAAATGGCCCTTTTATACCAAATCAGACGACTATGAAACAAATTTGAGAGAGTTTTAAGATAAAAAAAAATGATAGGGACATAGACTCTTTCATCTTCAAAATATTTGTGAAAGAAATTATTCGTTAGGCTCAATTTTTAGGGAGAAAACACGATTTAGTCAAAAAATTAGTAGGTATAATCGGTCTGAGCTGCATTTGTCCCTATCGCACTCTACGGGGGAAGGCTGAAGGTTCAGACTAATACTCTAGAGTTGCCACGCACACAAACGCAGACTATTCACACACACATAGAGAGCTTGCTGGTTCGGGCAACAGTTTTTTCAAATACCTATTTTTCAAATTCCGCTGGACCCGCGTTCCCTCTTAAGAGGAAAGAATAGTACGTATTCGTCCATACAAAAAGAGAAAATGTTTTTCCACTTCTAAATATTTTCCAATCTCCATGATTTTTTAATATGTTATTGACACAATGAAAGGCTAGGTTTATAGGTTTTCCTTTTTTCAAAATTTGCAATAAATTCAAACTTATAGGCACCTCAAATAACTTAATTTTTGTGATTAAAACTTTGTCGAATTAAGCCGTTTATTTTATAAAAACAGTGTAATTTTTTTAAAAAAACGAAACCTATAAACCTAGAATATATCGTGCTGAAACGATCGATATCAAAATCAAAGTGATTTGTTAAGATTTAGTCAGTGGAAACCGTTTTCTCCCGAAATGGAAATTTCATCAAAAAAAGTACCTATTATCAGTCGCGAGTTGTAACGCTCTCTATCGCACGATTGGGGGTCGGGGGGGGAAGCAAAGCATCACGTATTATAGGGATGTCAATGGAAAAGTCGATAGTAGAGATGGGATCCCCACCCGCGTTATCGATATCTATCTGTTTCAAAAATGTTGGGAGTAAGTTCGGCGGATTCATAAGTCTGGTAAAATTAAACAAGGAGTAAAATTAACCAAATTAGTATTATTTATCTTTCAACGTATAGTCCAAGCGCCAGAGGGTTTTTTTTGAAATGTACGGGACCGGCTATTTTTTTTTTCGAATATGTTCAGGGGTGTCCCCTGATTGCAAATCCAAGTTGGCGTCATGGGGGGGGGGGGGGGGGGGGTGAGCGTCAGCCGCCATCTTGAAAAACACATTTTATTGAATATCTCACGAATCGCGCATCGTACGACAAAAATAGTGGAGATAATTTTTGTAGATAATAATATTTGCCATCTTTTTTATTTAAAACTTTTTCTATAAAATGCATAGTTTTTTATTTGTAGCGCTTCAAACTTTTTACAATATGGTTTTTGCTAAATATATAGTTAACGGTTCATGATAAATGAAAAATGGTAATAACTGAATTTGTAGAGCATAAAATTTCCTATAAATTTCATTCGAAACTTTTTCCTGTAGAATTTATAGTTTAGGAGCTAAAACGCTGTAAATGTCAAGTGAACGCAAAATATTCACGAGATTATAATGCTACTAGATGAAAACCCGGCTTCGCTCGGGTGTAATGTGACTCATAATATGTACACATGTTCTCAAGGAATATTAAAGGCAAAAGCGGCAAAGATTTCGCTCAATGTTTGCGGCAAGACGTTTCGTTTTACACAGTCACATGCGTCACAGTTCTTTGTAATGGACACTTTGTTTTCAAAATGAATGGTGCGACGACGTATTGAATGGCGAGTCGTATGTGCGCTAGTATGAATGAAGTGGAACGTTTATTAACCACTCAAGATGTCACAGGTGTCAGTGAGTGACGTTTCGCTAGAGTGGTCAGTATGGCGACTGCGATTTGTCTGTCAGCACCATTAGAATTTAAGAAAATACTTGACAATCCGAATTTTGCGGATATATGTTGTCGACTCGAAATCTTTATTTTTTTATGTTTTATTATTCAGGTAAGGTTTCAATCGAGTCTACCGTACCCCTTGACGAAATTATTAATATAGATATATTCAATCATGCGCCTATGAGTTGTAGTATATATTTTGGGTCGTTCGGACTTTCCCCCCTCAACATTCCTACAATATTCAGGTATAAATCGAAGAAGACTCAGCCTTCGATTCGTCTCCTTCGGATATGGCGGAGGCAGAAGAAATAGATTCAGAAGGAGATGAGTGTCTTCCGTCGACATCGAAAAGAATTAGACTCGCCCTGTAAAATAATACGCCACGTTTTTACATAATAACTTTTATGATGATACTGTATTAAGCAACAATAAAGATCGATAAATTATTCGTTGTTCTTCACACTATTTATAATTTTAATTCATTTGTTACACAGCTGCATTGACATTTTTTGGAACACTTTATGCCATTTTATGCGTTATGAAATGGTTTTCGTATACAAACGAGCAACATTGTCACTGATAATGTACGAGGTGCAAGTTTTACCTAGCTGCAGCTCCTAAACTATAAATGCTACGGGAAAAAGTTTCGAATGAAATTTATAGGAAATTTCATGCTCGTATTAGGTGAAAATTTGAAATTGAAGTCGTTGGTGTAGTATTATTCGAAATATTGTATTGTTGATCTTCACTGTCTTGGAGTATCGAATTTGTTAAAGTTTGTCTTCTCGAAGACTGATGATTTACAAACTATAAATATAAACCGTGCGTGTCGTAATGCCAAAACATAACTAGTGGGTGCCGGACTACGTTCCATGTAGGTTCCACAGTTACCCTTCCCTTAGAAACTGATCCCGGTGCACAGGGACAAGAAATAAAATAAAATATTTTCTAAAATGATTTTCTTTTTATCTAATTTCCCACACGAAAAAAATACTTAATGAAAACATTATAAATGCCGGTATTGGCGATAAGCCGGCGTATAGTAGGTGTTCTAGTATTCGCGTATTCGTCTTGTTCGTGAAAATAGCCGAATATAGACGAATAATGCACGAATAGCGATGTGGGAGCTCTAAAAAAAAAAAACAGTAACGTGTGTAACAAAGAGTATATAATCACTTGGTGTGTAACGTGTCCAATTTACCTACCTACTCATTTTAACTGTCCATGAATAAGAATTGAAAAATATATATATTTAGGCTATACTCGTATAACTGTGAGTTAGATTGACTGTGAGAAGGTGTGTACAAACTACAAACCAATTCTTTGCCTTTCTGGCGAAGTGACATTTTTTTCCGGCGGACACATAAGCGTATTCGTTTCTTTTTGCCCCTTCTATAATATTCTTCCATTATCGTGTGACTATTATATCTACAGGAATTAAAAAATTATTTTATTTACATCTACCTACCAAGGTACCTAAAAATTGTTTAGTTACCTAGCTGAAACGTGGTTGAAACCTGAGCCGACTTTTTGACTTTGATTTTGACAAAACCGAATATCTAGCATTTCACGAAAACATTATAGTTATAATTATTATAGTAGCACATGCAGCAGTTTCGTACACAATAACAAAGTCAAAAATCTTTTGTTTCGTAAATATCATATAGATACATACTTAAAATACAAAATGTCAGTCATTTAGGCAAAAAGCCGATTTATCAAAAATCAGATTAGCTTACACTCGTTTTTTTTATGTTAAGATCGGCAGACAGGCTGACGGACCACTTGATGGTAGGTGGCTACCGTCGCCTGTAACACAAGCAACACCAAAGCTGCTACAAGTGCGCTGCCGACTACAGTAGGATTAAGGATAAGGGTAAGGATTAAGGATAGGGTAAGGATTAGGATTAAGGATAAGGAGGGGATAGGGAAATTGGCTAATTACATAAATAAATAAATAAATAATAAATAATAATAAATAATCGTTACTAATTACATAAATAAATAAAATACTTACTTACTTGAAATTATCACTATAATCTTCAATTTCTTTATATCGGAGTTTCGGGCACGCCACAACAAATAACTAAATAAATAAAAGAGTTCGCCTTCCGCCGTAATTGCTCGTCAACTAACAGCGTCCGTCGATGTGTGCGTGAGGCTATTTGTATGTGTTGTGCGCGATTCCCGGGGACATGAGCGCACGAGCGATAGCATGTGTTTTCCTAAATACCTATTTCGTTAGAATCGCAAAGCTATTCTTTCCTCTTAACTCGCGCGCAGTCAAACTTTTTTTGACGCAAAGACGAGTCCGATTCCCGTGCATACTGTCCGCGGACGCTCAAGGACGGGTCCAAAGCGATGTCCGCGACTTACGTTCGATGGTTTTCACAGCGTAGTGTGTTTGCACTATGTAGATACCAGTCAGCCGCGGCAAGTAGCCGCAGCTGATGGACATGTCCAACAATTGAGAATTGAGAATTGACGAATTGAGTGACTCAAGAAATGTTTTAATTCAATTTGCACAATTGGAAGCATTCCCGGAGATTTATCAATTATTAATTAACAATAAACCTTTACCAAAAAAACATAATTTGTCAAATCTAAATTTATTTATCGATAGTAGGAAAATAATACGCGTGGGCGGTCGTCTCAATAATTCGTTACAATTTGATTACAATAAAAAACATCCAGTGTTAATCTCAGCTAAACATTATTTCACGATTTTAATATTTCGTCATGAACATTTAAAATTGCTACACGCAGCTCCACAACTACTTTTGTTTACACTGAGAGAAACGTGGTGGCCCATCGGGGGACGCAATCTAGCCAGGAAAATTGTACATGACTGTGTTTTGTGTACGAGATTGCGAGGTAAGACACTAGCGCCCATCATGGGCAACTTACCTAAAGAACGATTGAGTCCAGGCTATCCGTTTATGCATTGTGGTGTGGACTACGCCGGTCCAGTGCTCATATTGAACAGAAAAGGTAGGGGAGCCAGAACTGTTAAGGCTTACATTTGTTTGTTCGTCTGCTTCACTACACGCGCTGTACACTTAGAGCTAGTCAGCGATCTCACCACAGACGCGTACCTGTTAGCTTTAAAAAAATTTATTTCTCGCCGCTCAAAGCCTTCTGAAATATTTTCAGACAATGGTAAATGTTTCGTAGGGCTAATGAATGAATTTTCTAAATTCTTATCTACTCATTCAAACGAACTTGTTAATTACGCAGCTGCTCAAGGGATTAAATTTACTTTCATTCCCCCTTACGCACCTCACTTTGGTGGACTATGGGAGGCCGGAGTAAAAAGCTGTAAGTACCACCTCAGGCGAGTAGTGGGTAATGCGCACTTGACTTTCGAGGAGTTCAGCACGGTTTTACCCATAGAAGAAAAAACACAGTTTGTATTATTAAAGGAACTATATTTTAACGAAAATTTAAAAATTCCAAAAATAACTTACTCAACTAGATTATTTGATGAATCAAAATACAATTTACCCAAATATAACAACCTTTACGGAAAAAGACGTCTGGCTTATGTCATACCGAATTTAACAAATCAACTACCTAAAACATTAAAAAGAGACATAACTCCCAAAAACATCATGTTTAAGCTTAAACAATACTATTTACAATTAACTACAGATAAATATAATTTTAACAACAATACAAAAATAGTTATAAAATAGTAATACTAATTATTATTGTAAGATATTTTAATTCAGAATATGACACTAAATAATATATTAAAGTCTTAAAGTATCTTAAAGTAATTGAGGAGTCTGAAGTGTACGTTGGGCGTCAACTGAAGGTTTATTTAAATTTTCTGTAATCGGCACATGGTGTACGGTAAAACTCTAATGAGTTTTTGTTTACACCAATGTAAGTCAAATGAAACACTATTGTTTTAATAAATAATAAATAAAAAAAAAAAAAAAAAAAAAAAAAATTCGTTTCCAGCTTTATCGCGTATAACTGAATTGACCTTGACACACGACATACAATCCACCATAATTAGACAGCCGTCGCGCCATTGCGTGTAAATAGAAAAATACTTTTACACCATATTTAATTGTTTTATAAAAAAAAAGGCGAGACTATATCCCAGACACCTTATCCGAAGGGAGATTTGAATAAAGGTTTATTGATTGCACGGACACGTTCACAATTAGGAGTTATGAAAAATAAGTATACGAGAAAAATAATAAAGTAGGTAATATTCTGCAAACAACAGTGTCCTCTGAATCGTTGTCTGTTTAAAGCCTTCCCATTACGTAACGAGCTTTAAAAAGTTTTAAAACAGCAAAAGTTTTGTTAAGCTCGTGTAAAATGGTGACATGTTTTAAATAAGAAAAGCAAATAATAGAATCGGTCTTCCATATCTTATACAGCAATAAACTATAAAAGGACACTTATAAAATAATTAAAGACTAAATTCTTTAAATAAATTTAATTAAATATTATTTAGAATGAATTTTCCATGTGTAAATTTAAAAATATGGGGCAAAGAAACTTCATTATTAAATTTGTTTGTAAATAGGTATTGTACTTATTAATAAATGATAGTATGAAACATTGGAAATTAAATGGCACACGAAAAACTAAAAGAGTCTTTATTTTTTGTCCTATACAATATAAATGTCCTATACAATATACGGATTTGTTAGAATACAATTACTACTTGGCTAATTTGCTGTTTTCAGTAAAGGTCTAAAACAATTTAGAAGATACGGATGTTAAGATCATGACAACGCACCAGTATCAGCCAGTCCTTGCACATTGTAAAGACAACCTAGTCAGAAATTTACAACTCACCCTACATACTACAAAGCTCCCAGTGACTTTTTCCTGTTTAAAAAAAAAATAGAGATTTTCTGACCAGAGATGTTCATATAAGCAGATGTTGAAAGCCATTTTGAAGTGGAACCTAAAGATTTTTTTCAGCTTGAATCTAGGGAATTATATCTAAAAATAAAAATAGAAAAGTTTTATTGTAAAAAAAATTACACAGAAATTTGTTTATGCCTCTTAAAGTGACGAAAGCAGAAACCTGCCCTCTTATATTAGCGAAACTAATGTTTTTTTTTTTGTTTTTTTTTGTTATGGTGAATTTAATTCATATTTTCACATTTTAGTAATAAAAGAAATTGTTATCAGTTTGATCTTCTATTTTATTTATTTTATTTTATTCTCAACAAAAACCCTACAGCAATACAGCAGAAATAATACACAAAAAAGACATCACCAAGCACATTGTTGAGAAGTAAATTGATTTAAGAAGATGGGGAAAAAAGGATCTAGTTAAAGAGTTAGGATGTGTGCGTGTGCGCGTGAGTGATTATTTATTTGTCCTTCAGCGTATTCACGAGACTGCGCTTGAAGGACGCTCTCGGCAGGTGGAAAATGTCCAAGTCTATAAACTTGTCGTTGTATGTTGTGGGTAATCTGTGGTAAACTGAGATACGTTAAATAAGTTTAAATATATACAACAAAAATTTTTTTGGCACTCAACAGACTTAAGCACACTGAACAATGTTTTAATGCATGTGTCTTATATATTTTTGTGAACACCTAATATTTTCACGCAATTTCAGAATTTCCTGGCTGCGGAATGAGTGTCGCGCCCTATCGACATGAATTTCTTAGGTGACAAGTATAAATTGAAATTGGTAGAAACGCTTCGGGGCTTTAACAAATTAATACTCGATTTTACGGACCGTGAATATGTCATTTTAAGTGCTAGAAAAGACCGTTAACGGATTATCTCCAGAAAGCTCTCCGGAAGCTCAGAAGTTCTAAAATAAAATTTATCTATTGACTGTCCTATCCAAAATCACTGGGTGAGGATGGCCACAGGACTTAATAATGTAAAATAGTGTAAAATATTGTAACATTATGTAAAATAACAAGCTTGTAATGTATTATTTAAAAAAAAATACTAAATAGAACAGAAAATTATTCACAATCAAGTACAAGTAGATGTTAAACCTATTTTTGTTTACATTGTGGTGTGACAGTGTCTATAATTTTTTTTTAAAATGACACTACCTATATTTTTTATGAAATTAGATAAATAAGAACCTAAGATTTGGGTTGCCATCCGTCCCGGTACCAGGACATGTCACCGGTTTGTAGCTTCTGTCCCGGTCGTCCCGGTTAATCTACAAAATGTAGATTAACCGGGTATAATACGTGCCGGGTATAACCGGTGCAGACCGGCGGCGGCGGCGGAAATGGTTATGCACCGAAAATGGTTTTCTTTTTCTTAATTTTGATCTTATCTTTGAAAGAGATTATGAAAGATTTATACTTATACGCCATCCTTGGCCATAACGCCAATATGGATAGAATATTTTCTTTAGTAGCCGCACAGCGGACTAAAGAACGTAATCGCCTTCGCGTAGATACGATCCAAAGCATAATTCAATGCAAGTTCGTTATGGACAAACCGTACCTGCTAAATAAGGTGAAGAAAAGTGAAAAATATAATAACAATTAGTGTTTCAAAATCTACATTGTGGATCTACACTGCTAATTTCCCGGTCAGGACTTAGGCTGCTATGGGAACCCTAATTCAGATTAAAGTTGTTTCTGTTGTAGGTATATGCCATTGCAATATTAAACTAATCGCACATGACAGAGGTAATATAACAGCAGAAGGAGAAGTGTCTTTTACCCCAATTGCGGTTTATAATTATGGCGGTGACACGACATTTTTATGTATTAAAATAAAATAAGTTACGACAACGCGGTCCGTGACATTGAGTATTAAAAATGTCTCTTGTGATACTGTGATTGCTTTATTGTACCTGAACGTTCATTATGCTTTTTTATGACTTTGTAATCGTATACACACAGTCAGACTTTTCAATAAATGTTATTAGTTGTTGATACAAATTTAAAATTATCATAAATCATTTAACATTATCATAAATCATTTAACATTAACATCATCATAACATTCTAAATGTTCAAAATTTTGAATTAATTACGCTATGTTATTTTCAAAAGGACTCCTTTTAATTAATACATGAGTATCCTTAAAATTTATATTAAATTAAATGAAACTAAGAGAATTGGCTAAACCAACTCGATATTAACCACAAACGAACAACTCTCTGTCTGTTTGTATACGTGTTACAGATCCTTCAAAAGGTAAGTAAAAGTCCTTCAAAAGTTTTTTTATTTTATGGCAGTACGGTGTTAATCGCTTATGAATACTTATTAATTTATCCAATTATTAACATCATTATTACCTCCATTATACACTTTAACATGAATACTATATCTGCTAACAATACTGAAATTGTTTAATTAGTACCTCGCCCTCAGTATAACCCTATAAAAATAAATACACATATTAGATCTCACGCTGGATCACAGTTAACTCAATAATTAGCCTGTCTAGATAAGCCCCCACTAATATTAAAATTATCTTAATTAATATATATCTTCAGTAATAAATTACCAAAATAATATGTTGTACAAACAATTATTTAAAATGCTATCAAAAAAAAATGATACACCGAAGTAAAAACCCACGTTTAATTAAGATTTATTTAATGTAATTAATACCTAATGTTTCAATTAAAAATATACAAAGTTATTTATTAAAAATTACAAAGTTTAATTCAAAAGAGGGGTCCATATGTTGATTTATTAGAGTTTAATACTATTTGATCTGACATCCCTCATTCAATTTGTGAACGTAATTTAAGTCTATTATTATTAATTTAAATGTAACGTCTTGGTGTATTTATACGAAAATAATTTATTTAATTTTCTGGAAAGGAATTTATCTAACTTCAGGTACATGTGCGATGTATGTATAATTTATTTTCTAGTTCGAGGTCAGTATATAAAGTAACAATCGAAATACTGTTTCTTGTTACTTGTAGTCGCCGTGAGATGGGGTTACTGAAAGGAGAGGCCGATTAATTAGAGATAGAATTACTAGATTTTTTTTTAGTAAATGATTCATGAATAATAAATTTTGAAGTACAGCTTGCTAAGCGATAACATCTAGTGAGCTATGCGAACACCATGCCGATTTTTTTATCCATATAAGTATATTTTTCTCGTAACCGTAGTAGTTAGTGCACTGAATTAGTCATTCGGTGCCACTTAAATTAGTCAACACGATGACGATATTATTATCGACCAAATTTCGACTTCGATTAAAGTTCAAATGTTTTTTTTTAATTAATTTTGACTTGTCAACAGACCGCCAGTTCTACCACAAGTGGGCCCTATTAACCGATCCGGAAGACGTCACGGGTGGTCCTAAGGGTTATCTCAAGTGCGATATCAGCGTGATAGGCAAAGGGGATACAGTTAAGGTACCGCCAAAGAGTGAGAAAGACGATGACGACATAGAAGCGTAAGTTCACATTTAAACCTGTTTTTGTTGCCATATATTTATTAATAATAATATATTATTTATACACTAACGACCAACCCCCGGCTTCTCGCGGTGTTTTCTTAGCGGATGCTTCCTCTATGTTCCAAATTTCAACTTTTTAGAGCTAGCAGTTTTGGCTGTACTTTCTTAATTTTTTTTTTATAATGTCAATTTGAATTCGTTTGTTTTAACTAATATTGTCACTTTCAATAACCGTAATAATAAAATATCTCTCTTTTCTATAAACATTGTGCGTAAGTATTCAGTTTACGTAAATTTGGCATAAAAACGGGAAAAGATGCTATGGAGGTAAAAGGATATTTCCCCGGTACGAACGTGGCTACTTATTCTGATATAAGGTGAGATGGGAAAAGTCCCTAAGGAGCGCAGCGCGGAAACAATTTCATTCATATTTCATTCTACATATATTTATTCGTGTCCGTGTAATTTTTTCTTACCTTCTCGTCCCTTAGTTGCGTCCTCATTACTTACCTATACTTACCTTATCAACTACTCCCTGTTTGTCTTAACTGGATTAAAGTTAAGATTAGATTGCAGTTTAAATATGTTTTGTGTATTTCATTAATTTATTCTACACTAGTGAATCGTCCCCGGCTTCGCACGTATGTCCAATTTATTAATTTGACTTGAATTGATTAGGTATTTTTCTTCAACAAACCTTCCTCAGACTTGATAATAATAATAATAATATTCCTCACTCTGCAGTCCTAACCACCGGTAGCTTGGGCCTTGCCCCGCTACCTGCGGAAGACTAGTTTTAAGTTTTTTGTAATATATATTTATTTTTTTGATAGATACATATTGTAAAAAACTTAGAACTAAGAATTAAAATGAATTAATAATAATAACACCTGTCTTAAAGACTTCCTCTTTAAGACAGGTGTGAATAAAATATTCACGGGCAAGCGAACTCCATCTACGACCTCATCTTTACTTACCATCCGGCGAGATTGAGGTCATTCCTTATCCCGTAGGTATACAAATGAAAAAGTCGTAAACTCACAACCTTCCAAAATCCGTCGGAAAAGCAAAGCAGTCGACAGCTGACCGATTCCGAAGAATGATTTGATAATTTGCTTCAGGAACTTGCTTCTGCCCGATGGAGTGCCGATCGAACGTCAACGCGCTAGGTTCATAGTAAAGATTCACAAAGGAGACGGTCTTCCCAAAATGAATTATTCCATTTTGGCTAATGTGAAGAAGGCAATTACTGGTGAAAGTCAAGAGTTGGTCGATCCTTTCGTTCAAGTGTCCTTCGCTGGAATGAGTGTAAGATATATCTTATCATATCTTATCTTAGTGGATATTTCTGTCTGCTAGAGTACCAGTATCACTTCGTCCATTGCTGAAATATTGTGATCGCCACGTGAACTAAAGCTCTCTACCTATACCTACCACGTTAAGGAACTGTAGTACCTTTTTGATAGAGGCATTCTTCACATCTTCACAAGCCATTGTGTGGCTTCCTAGGATGTGACTGCGCTTGTGCATCAGGGGTGTAAGATATAAGTTCGATAATAAATTCAATTTTTATGTAATATCGTAAATATTGTGAAAAACTTATCACATCAACAGGGATGCACGTCGATAAAGAACAACTGCCACACTCCCGTATGGAACGAGCAGATTATATTCACGGAAATGTTTCCCCCTCTGTGCCAACGCATTACGATTCAGTTACGCGATAATGATCCTGTACAACCAAATATAATTGGCACACATTTTATAGACCTCAAAACCATCTCTAACGACGGTGACAAAGGTAAGAAAAGTTTGCACGTTTTCTTTTATTGATGTGAAACATCTATAGGCGCGGGTGAAACGGATTGATAGCGTGGCGACACAGTCCGTGGCGACGTGTCACCACGCTATACGATGGTATGTATATACAATACAGTCTATGCGTAGTAGTGTGTACGGTGTGGCGACGCGTACCGTGGTGATTGTTGTTGCAACTTGAAATAAATATTTAAATTCAATATTCAATAAAAATAAACATTAAATAAATAAATAAACACTCATCATTTTATTTCACTCAATGTTTCACATTTACCAGGCGTCCCGTGACAGTTCATTTTTTTTTTGTTCTTTTAGGATCAGGGCCTGATTTACCCATAGGCTATCTATACTTATCTAGTTGCCATAAATAAAATAAGCTGGTGTGATTATTAGAACACTGCATACTATTATTATGAATGCGAAAACTTTATCTGTTTTTTTTACGTCTGCTGAACACATTTAGATGACCTTGCCTTAGGCACCGGCAGAACAGGACCGGAAGAAGAGGGGCGCTTATCCTCAGTACTCTAAATCAGGCACCGATTAGGATGAGTGGCAACGGGCAGCAACCGCCTTTTGCTGTGACTTGGCGACCATGACAGAATAAGATGGAGTACATTTGATATAATTTACTAACGCACGGAAACACAACAGCGAAAAACAGAAGTTTGCCGCCCAGAACAGAAACAGAAACAGTCGCCCATTGCTGAGAGCAGTGTATTTTTCCAGTAAAGTTATTACTATAATTGCGGAGATATTTTAATGTTAAGATCGGCAGACAGGCTGACGGTCCACTTGATGGTAGATGGCTACCGTCGCCTATAACACAAGCAACGCCAAAGATACTGCAAGTGCGCTGCCGACTACAGCAGGATTAAGGGTAAGGGATTAGGAGGGGGATAGGGAAATGGGCTCTAGCATCCCTTACTCACTCACCGAAACACAACGTGCTGTTATTTCACGGTGGTCTTCTATAAGGGGGTGGTTGACTGCAAAGCGCAGTGTGCCCTGCCACTACTTTCCAGATCCAGACCAGAGCCAAATTTGAAAAGTTCATTTTTCAAAGTTGATTCAGCCGGGAATCGAACCCGGGAACCTTAGAACAGAGCGTTAAGGCAAGCACCCTACCCACTCATCCAACGGGCTCGTCAATCTTATTACAAATAAATGTACTTTTTAGGGTTTTTGCCGACTTTTGGTCCCGCATACATTTACTTCTATGGATCGACGCGCGATTACAGCATAATTGACCAACATGCGAACTTGAATATAGGAATGGGCGAAGGGGTATCCTACAGAGGAAGGTATGTTAATTGCAACATTAAGGACGTAAGTAAAAAATTACAATAAAGACATTATTTGGAACACTCTGCTTTTCGTTATCATTGAATATTTAAATATCTTGAAATAATTATGCCCCATAAGTGTTCACAAAAATGGATTTAAATGGAATTATTTTTATTATTCCAGATTTATTTTTAAATTTTAATAAAGAGTTCAAATGACAGGCTTTCAAGTTCTTCGTCACTTTCGTGACTTTTGTGATAATCAGAAGTCGAGATAAAAAAAATATCAAAAAGAGAATGCAATAGGGCTAACCACTAATAATAATAAAAACGGTTTGACGGTGGCTGACCGCTAACACAAGAACACAAGAAACATTAAAGGGAAGAAAGAAGAAACAGAAGAAGAAGAAACATTAACCATGACCATAACTCACGATCCATCACGAGCCAATTAAAAAAAATTGATATTACTTCAAGGGTTTCTTCTATAAAAGGGTGATTACAAAATTAAGAAAAAAGATATACTGCTTTGAGAGTTTACAAATAATAGACCGTCATATATTCCAATCGAAACTTTTCGAATGTGGTAATAATCTGTAATAGCGAAATTTCACAGAAACCTTGTACGGGAACGATTTTGCACTATTAAGATGTTCTCTCCCCCCCAAAAAAAAAAAAACGATATTATAAGTGTTTTACAGATTACATTGTATGCATTATTTACAGGGTTCTGATATCAATTCGGACGGAGATATTAGACAGCATAGAAAGTCCTTCAAGGGATGTCGACGTGGAACCAATTCCACCAATCATCGAATCATCTTTCGGAAAGAACGAGGAGTTCTTTCTCTTTGCTACTATATTTGAGGCTAATATGATTGACAAAAGAATTGCTGACAAGCCTCTCAAGTTTGAGCTAAGTATTGGTAATGCTGGAAATTCTCTGGATGGCACTAATGAATCACTTAAGCGTCCGATTGATTTAGATTATATAGAGCTCGGTAAGTGAATCAAACAATAAAAAAATGAATTAATAAAATTTGTTTTTTTATTTAATAATAAAAATAATTAATAATAATTTGATTAATAATTATTTAATTATTAACAATTATTAATAATTTTATAATAATTTGATTTAATAAAAAAAAACAAATGTTATTTTTATTTTGTCGGACATTTTGACTTGTTCTGCCTAAAAAAAAAATAGATCTAAAACCAGATGTCTACTTCTTAAATCATTTCTATAGATGAAGCAGATGCCGACACTGGCTACTGGCAAAGTACTACGAAGGAACTGAGGCCGGATAGCCTAGACAAAAACTATTACATACTTCCAATGTGGGATACAAAACAATGCATGCATATTCGCAGTATTTGGCCAGATCACAGGCGACGCTTGTACAATTCCAATATGATAGCTCGGATCATGGAGAAGTTTGTAAGTCATTTTCAGTATCGACACTGCTTGCGTTTAATCAGAGTAAAAATATCTGTTGTCTATTTTTTTCTTTCGTTTACGATTTATCGAATAAAAACGTTTAGTAAAAGATGTCTAAGGCTTTATTATGAATGTTAAATTATATGTTTCCTAGATTAACAGTACTTGTGTAGCAATATGCGAAAAAAAACTGCATTTCATGGCGAAGTTTATGTAAGTGGATTCACTCATCATCATGTCTTACACTCATGTCACAAGTGCGTGTTTGCTCTTTGCGAAATACTCTGAGCGATTTGTTTAAGCAAAATGCTGTCAGATGTTACGTAGTATTTATTGATGCAGGAAGAAGATCTGACAGACACTCAAGCTGCCGTAGATGGTGACAGCATAAACAGCGTGACTCTCCTGAAGTCAGCTTTGGACACAGCAAGCAATTCGTGTGCAGCTTACGTTGAACATATGAGCAATGCTGCACCAATTGGTAATACTAGACTTGACAAAGAGAGGCAGAAAATGTGCCTTTATGAATTGGTAAGTTTTAGTAACGGTCGATGGTATTCGCGAAGAAATTGTTAGGTAACACAATACACAATAGTAAAAAATATACACAATAGTAAAAAATATACAAGACACAAAAGGAAGAAACTTTGTCAGCTAGGAACTTTGGATGCGAAAAAGAACTTCCTCTGACTTCAACGATTATTTGAAAAAAAAAATCCGAATTAGTCTAGCCGTTCTCGAGAGTATAGCGTCAAGTGAGATTACTATTACGAAAGAAGATCTTAACTCAATTTCCAATATTAAAATTGGATAAAACATTGCATATTGTTAATTAAAGAAAAAAATCTGTGTTACTGTAACATTTATTAGCAACCGTAACTCTCGTCCGAGTTGTCAAATTATTCTAAAGATTGCCATTTTTAACAACAAAATTTTCATAAATTTTTGGCACTAAAATTCTATCCCAGGTGATCAGTGCGATAAGTTACAGGTTTTAGATGTCTAAAATGTTATGTTTAATATGTTCGCAATTTAATTTGTAGGATGAAATTAGCAAAATGGCGCGAGGCCTTAAAGCGCTAATAACTAAACATTCCATAAAGGATCGACTACGAACGGCATATAACTATTTAAATAAGTTGAAGCATTTGTGCGAAGATGTAAGTTTTCTATAAAACATAACAATGTTTAGGCATAGTTACATACAATTTTATAAATATTATTGCAATTTTTTCAGCCCCAACCTGCTATGCCAGATGTATTTGTTTGGCTGATAGGCAATGGGAAACGCATTGCCTATTACAGAATACCCGCAAGGGAAATTATATATTCAGATTCTCCGAATGAGAAGGGAAAGCATTGTGGAAAATTAATAACCCTGTTTTTAAAGGTAATAATAATAATATACAAATATTAATTGAATAATAAATTTTACTACAGTACAAAACAAATGCTGTATCAAATTGATTCCTTTGTCAAATCGTAGACACTTGTTATCTTTTAAAACTAAAGCACTAAGCAGACAACTGACACACATTTGAAATGAAATATTGGCATTACTGATAATTGCCCTGGTGCAAGCAAATTTCGACTTTAAGGTGACGAACCTTTTCTTACCTCGACTGTACATAATGGCTCACTGGCACACAATGACATTTTGCATCGTTGCACTTTGCGTATCACGATGCAATGGATGTGTGTGACATAGTGCGTCACCTACAAATAAATGATGCACTCGGTGGCTTTGGTATCGTTTATTATTAATTTTAAATATATACAAATACAATCAATTGTTGTGGTGAATACCAATTATGATAGACAACAATGAATGCTTATTTCAGATCTTAAATTGGCGTCCATAATTGTTTTGCAACAATATATAATAATAATAGTATATAATAATAATAGTAATATAATGTGTAGTATACCCAACGTCTATAAATTATAACACCAATCCTATGGCCATTAGTCTATCAACTAGATCCGCAGTCTTCCCTCAGAGAAAAGTTAAAAGAAATTAAGATTTTAACTGTTACATGTCAGTATATTTATGAAAATTTAATTTACGCGCATAAAAATATTAGTCAAATTAATAAAAAATGTGACGTACACAATATAGGTACTAGGTTTAAAAATAATTTCGATTTACATAAGACGCGACTCCACAAGATAAGTAATTCTTTTATACAGGTTTTATAATAAACTGCCTGAGATGATCAGAACCTTATCTATAAATAAATTTAAAGATGTCATTAGAACCAAACTCCTCTCGAAAGGCTATTATAAGGTTACTGATTATTTAGGTGACAATGAAGCCTGGAATTAAAGCCTGGATTCGGAGCTCATACTATGCTTAGTATTGTATATTTACCTTAGGTATTAAGTGTATGATTATAATTATTGTAATTTTTTTATATTGTAAAGATGACAAAAAGAATAGTATCCTGAGTTTCTTTCGGGGTTTCTTCTCAGGATCGTCATCTTGGCTTTTTTTCCGAAACCCTGGTAAATTTAAATTTAACTGGTAATTTCAAATGACGATCATAAGAGTTTCTTGGAGAAACCTAATTGATAAATAAATATTTTGATTTTGATTTTTATGAGAAGTCTACTCCTACACAAGTCTTATCTGATTTCGTTTAGGTATGTCATATCTTAAAGATTTTGCTGTCGCTGTCCCATAAACGCTGAATGATTGAGGCTAAGTATTTCTGTTTGCGAATAATAACCTGGAAATTATAATTACGCTCCTTCGCAAATATGCCGAAAAAAAATATAATTCCAAAGCAGTTACAATAGCACCCTGAAAGCATTAAAAACGCTCTTGGACCTATATATATTGGATATGCAAGCCATTGTTGAAGTTCAAACATAAGAACTGACTCAGAACGTCTGGCAATATGCTTAAAAGCAGCAATTGTCAACGCTCTACGCTCCTTCGTCCGCGCTCCTTTTTCTTAGGTCTTAAAATATTTATTCAAAGTAACCTATTAAGTTAGGAATAGGTTGATTGATTAGAATGTGATTTATTCAATCACACAGGTCTTAATTTTTTTATTTTTACTCTAAGAAAAGTAAGCTATTAAGTTAGGAACATCGACGTGACATCCAACGTTAGGAATAAGATAGTTAGGATTATTTTTGTCGTTCCAGACCTCTCCGGTCACAATGTGACATTTCTATACTAATATTATAAAGAGAAAAGATTTGTATATATTTTTGTATGTTTGCAATGAATAAACTCAAAAAATACTGGACCGATTTTAAAAATTCTTTTAAAAAGCTAACATCAGCGAGTAACATAAGATCCTCTCCTCCTCCCCCCATTCCCTCTGCAAAATTGCTCTTTATAACATTTTATAAAGAGACGCGGACGAAGTAGTCTTCTCATTCTCATCTCATTGATACACTTCGAAAATATTTAATGTAGTTGCTAATCGGAAATGTTGAGATAAGCCCGAATATATATACACTAAAAAGTAAACAACAATTCAAATTCAAGCCATTTATTTGCCTGAACGTGGGTGTATAACCAGATCTTACAATAACAACATCCAAGCATGTACTACCACATTTGGTGTGCAAAATATAAATCATAAGTAATTAATAAAAAAATAAGAAAAAATAAAAGTAAGTCTATCAAGTAAGTAGGGGATAGGATTTTATGAGAGTGAAACAAAATCATACCTATTTATTAACAAATACTAACTGTATTTATCTGAACGCAGTGGCCAGGGCGCAAGAGTACATCACCAAGTGGTTGGATTATACCGGCTAAAATAAACATATATTTTTGGCTGGGCATATTACAAGATAAGAAATATTATGTTAGTGGATTACCTCAAGGGTACGAAGTTACTAACGATTTGAAATATCCAGAAAGAAGTCGAGGTTGCACTCCTTCCGAAATATATTACTTAGAGAAACACGTGAGTAAAAATGTTTTAAAAAGCACTGCATAAAATTATAGTTATGAAATATTTTGAAATTTAAAAAAATATAAGATATAAGATAAAAAATATAAGAATAAAATAAAAAATATAAAAATATAAGAAAAAGATAAGATAATCTCAATATTGTAAATAATTTCGCTCTTCTAATTGTTGGTTTTGTGATTTCTCATTTTATGAGAATAGGTATGATGACAGATTTTGAAATTCCCTTCCATAATGTAGATTTTTTTTTTATAATGATTCATTTGACCGCAGTCTCACCTGATGGTAAGTGATGACGCGATCTAAGATGGAGCATGCTTGTCTATTGAGAACCGATTCACTCGCGACTTACCATATCCGATAAAAACAATATTTCAGCTAAAAACTAAATTTCAAAGCGAATTATTGAATGTTTTTAAATCTATTTTGAATTACGCGCGAAAACGCTCTTAGGTGTCATGGCATCGGTCTGATGAACCGTGACGTCACAAGCCGACGTCTCATCAGATTTTTCATTCTGTCAAAGCAAAGTCAAGCAACACTATAGCACTTACTAGGGCGTGACGTTGGTGTTTCAGTTAACATGGCCGATTGCAGTTATTTATACTTCTATTTTATTGAAAATCTTATTAATCTCAATTTTAATACAAAAAATGAGTAATTTTTTAGATTCCTTTCAACATACATTTTTCTCCGAAACCATTTATTCTTTGATTCTTTAATACCGTCATCATGCCTATTGTCTAAGAAAAAGGCAAATTACTGATAAGATTTTTTTATCATTTTTTTTTCAGACATTTCAAATGCGTGCATACGTTTATCAGGCTAGATCATTAATAGGTTCTGATTCTTCGGGACTTTCAGACCCCTTTGCAAGAGTTATTATAGGAGAACATGTGATGGCCACTCAAGTCATCGACGAAACCCTTAGCCCCACTTGGGATGAATTGCTAGTATTTCCAGAAATATGGTTATATAGCACAGTGGAACATATAAAATCAGATCCTCCTACCATTGTTATCGAAATTTTCGATAGAGATAATGTCGGGAAATCAGAATTCATTGGTCGCACTATTGCAAAACCCTATATAAAAGCAAGCGGTGAGAGGTACGAGAGGCCACATTTTCCGCCATCCCTTGAATGGTATGAACTGTCTCGTGGCGATGATAAGGCAGGGGAACTCTTGGCAACCTTTGAGTTGTTGGAAACAAGAAAAGATGACACCACTCCTTTACCGGAACTTCCTTCTCCGAGAAAAGGAATTATCGATTCAACTCTCGATATCATTAAATCTCCAATTTTGCCCGTACCAAGAGGCATTAGGCCTACACTATCCAAGTACAGAATCGAGGTACTCTTTTGGGGTTTAAGAGATCTCAAACGAGTTCATCTACTAACAGTTGATAAACCGAGAGTTGATATAGAATGTGCCGGTCACATATTGTATTCTACTGTGATACAAAATTCAAAGAAGAATCCGAATTTCATGTACCCTGTGAAATATATTGATTTGGAACTGCCTGACCAAGACCTATACAGACCACCATTGACTATTCGCGCCGTAGACTGTCGAAGCTTCGGTCGAATTACTCTTGTAGGTACTCACACTATTAACTCCATTCACAAATATTTTTATACTCCAATGAGCAAGAAAGAAAAAGAAATAGAAGATAGAAAGAAATCGCTGATTCAATTACACAATATTGATTTACGTGCTAATTGCATGATTCAAGACGATGTTTTCGTTGTTGAAAATGAAATGGAAAAATGTCCATTACTGATACGAGAAGGACGACAGGCGGCTTCATATGGATCTAGTATTGGACAACAAATACGAAAAAATCACGGTAAAAGAGGATCATTGCGGAGTAGAAAACCAAGCATGGAGTCCGTACCAGAAGACAATGACCGAAATAAAGACTTTTGGACTAAATATTATGCTTCAGTGGAATCTATGATTGAGGAGGGAAAAGAAGCTAATAAGGAGCGTCATACTTATTTACCGGCGACGCAGGTGACGTTCTTAGACGAGCCTTCGACGTCTCGTGATAGCGGTCGTGCTCACTCGCCATTCATGGACCGCGGTGCAGGTCCTAGCAGGGGAAATCGAAAGCTTAATGTCACCACAAGACTAACCCTAACTCCAACAGTTCACAAGAAGAACTACATACCAAAGTCTGCATTATATAAGGTATGATAATAAATGCACTGCACAAAAGCAATTTATTGACACACATACTAGGCTGAGCACGCAAATTCGTATGCGTGGTATTCGGTATAGCGCGTAACTTTTTTTGTTTGTAAACCGATTGGAATGAAACTAACACTAAATGTTACGGGAATACATCAGTGAAAACCGCATTTAAGCCTATCAAGCAGTTTCTGGGATTACAAATGCACAGACAAACGGACAAAAATTCTAAAAACTATTTTTTATAAGTACAACTTGTATAAATTGCTTTTTGAAAAAATATTCAATGTAAAGACACGGCTTGTTTACGATTTAATTATAATTATATTATATTTATTATTAACAGATATATCCGCATGAGCTTGAAGCGGCTCCCGAGTTCGATGGCTTCAAGGAGTGGTTACATTCTTTCGAACTGTACCGCGGGAAGAAAAAAGGGGATGAGTCAGAAGATGAAAACAGAGTTGTTGGTGTGTTTAAGGTGGGAAGAGGAAGGAATAGGGGATCGGACAGTAATAAGATTAAAATCTAAAATGTACTTAGAAAGAAAATATATTATTTTTTACGATTATTTATCGAATAATAATTTAATATAATTCATTTAAATATTTTTAAATGAAGAATTAAAATTTTATTATTTACAATATTTTTAATCTATACTGAAACACCAATCACAGTGCGTGACGTCATTTGTGGGCAATCGTTGTCTTATGCCAATGCAGCTGTTTTGTTACGATATGACCACAAATGACGTTACGCGCTCTCAGATGAACTATCGTGGCGTTTTGGCGGCATTTTCAAACAAACAATATTAAAACATGATTTTGAGTACCTAAAAGGCTGTAAATAAATAAAATAGTATTTTTTATGGGAATAAATATCCATGAAGATTAATTTAAAACACTTTCTGAAAATTTGTCCGATCCCCTATTAGCGACCATCTTCGGCTTCACATGGACAAAAAATTTTCTTCAAATTGTATACATATATCTTCCTCGTTAAAACGCATTTATTTTAGCCACAATAACAATTATACAGACAGCAAAAATTAAATTAAAATAAAAACTAAAATTACTAATCTAAAAATAAATTAATACTAAATGGATTAGTACTAACACTTTCTGAAAATTTGTCCGATCCCCTATTTGTACTGCTTAAAAAAATCACACTTACTAACATTAGTAACATTTTCTTACCGTTTAATTTGTTGAAGATCGTTTTCATTACTTTTGATAACAGGATATTTTGACTGTTTCAGGGGGCCCTTAAAGTGTATAAATGGCCTTTACCCAAAGACACTGAGGACCACACAGTAATGGGATTAGATCCAAATAATGGGTTTTTCCAAGGCGTCCCTAGTAACGATCCTATACGCGTACTAGTAAGAGTCTATATTGTGAAGGCCACAGACCTACATCCAATGGATTTGAACGGAAAAGCCGATCCATACATTGTTTTACATTTGGGTTCGAAAAAAATCTCAGATAAGGAGAATTATGTATCCAAACAGCTGAATCCCGTTTTTGGGAAATGCTTCGAAATCGAAGCCACATTTCCCCAGGACTCGATGTTAACTATTCAAATGTTGGATTGGGACCTTTTAGGATCGGACGATTTAATTGGAGAAACCAAAATTGACTTGGAAAATAGGTTCTATAGTTGACATAGAGCAACGTGTGGCCTCCCTATAAGATATGAGGTGTAAGCATCGATCATATTATCATATAAATATATTACATGTTGGTCTTTTATTTACATTATTACATTCATTTTCATTGGATTTTATCTTTTATGTAGTCGTTAGTCAGGTTGACGGTCCACCTGTGCCTACCGTCATCGCCACAGGTTCTGCCATTTCCTTATCCCCTCCTAATACCTTATCCTTAATCCTACTGTAGTCGGCAGCGCACTTGCAGCAGCTGTGGCGTTGCTTGTGTTATAGGCGACGGTTAGCCACCTACCGTCAAGTGGACCGTCAGCCTGTCTGTCGACCTTAACAATACCATACAAAGTGTTTACTTTCAGGCAAGGGTACAACCGCTGGCGAGATGCAATGAAGCCAACACAAATACTAGCTAAACTGTGCAAAGAGGGAAAACTCGATCCCCCAGTTTACGAGTACGGCCGAGTCAAAGTAGGCCAAACCATTTTCAACATGCCGATGGACGATACAGAATTGTTTGCAAACCCTGACACAGTCGAAGAACAGATGGCCTTACTGGTGTTGCGACGCTGGCAAGAGGTACCGCGAGTTGGGACACATCTAGTCCCGGAACATGTGGAAACGAGATCTCTATACAATCCTAATAAACCAGGTAAGTGATACCTCGTTACTTGAAAGAATAAAAATAAGTTATTGTAAAATAAGTAATACCACCCCGACAGAAAAAAAAGTTTTGTCAAAAGTTACTTGTTTTTTGAATGGGAAATCTGATTTTAATGTTTTGATTATGTATCCAAAATCTGTCGATGGTAGCCACGCCCCTTCCCGGCTAGTGTCAAAGGAAATTGGTCCTTATGTTTACATTTCAAGAGAAATAGCATTCCCGAATTTCAATGGCTTGTTTATGGTCTTGTTTAGATTTTCTAGAAAACTCGAAATACATAGAGGCATTTGGCGCCATGTATAAATAAGAGAGCAGGCGAGCGAGATTAGTTAGTTGTGCGATAACAAGCGATTCGAAAGCGACTCTTCGGAGCTTTTGCGAAATCATTGACATTAAGGGAATCATTGGCGGCTTTTGGCAAGTTTAACGGTTTCATCGGACTAGTCTAGTGATTTTGAAAGTCATCTTGGTTTGTGAAAATAAATCGTTCTTTTCGCCCTTACACGGCATTTTTATCTCACCCCGCACGTAAAATTATTATGATTCTTACATCATATTTGAGTATTTTTGGTAAAACTAGAGAAAGATAAACTATCTTTTACCGCTGAACTGACAGCAAGTTAGTTAGATATCTTAAGCTATAACCATAAGTACAACAGTCTCTTGCATTTTGCATCCCGCAAGTGCGTTCCGACCCTGATAGAATAATAATGGGTAAGGGATATAATGAAAAGATAGGGAGAACACAATTGTAATAAAGAGGTGGTTTTTACTGTCAGTATAGGAAGGAAGTCTATCACTAAAGAATATTTAAAACATTGTTTGTCCAGGCATTGAACAAGGAAGGCTTCTCATGTGGGTGGACATGTTCCCAATGGATATGCCACTGCCTGGTCCCCCCATGGATATATCCGCTCGAAAACCCAAATCATACGAGATGCGAGTTATTATTTGGAACACCGACGAAGTGGTACTCGAAGATGATGCCTTCTTTACCGGCGAAAAAATGTCAGATATATATGTCAAAGGGTAAGACTCAATTATGTTTTATGATAATAAATTGATTTTTTAAACAACATTTTCACTTCTATCTTATGACTTAAACATAGTTATAAGTGTAACAATTGATTTTAAAGTATAAAGAATATAAAATACTAAATAACCTCAGCCCAGGGGCGTAGCGTCGGGGAACTGGTGGGAGCAGTTGCTCCAGGGCGCCGCCGGGGCCTGGGAGGTGCAATTTTTTTTTTTTTTTTTTTTTTAATTTTTGTCAATAGCCAATCGAAAATCCCACCTAATTATAAATATTCATAATTCACTTTAAATGAAACAAATAGCCGGTAATTACATGTATTCCAGAAAAGGTAGCGGAAAATGGAACTAAAATCAATTTCAAAGCAAAGAAGCCTATTATGAGCTTTACTTTTAGCGCCCTGGAGCAAAATTTTTCAAAGGCCTTTCTCTTATATGGGGGCACGTGAGGCCTCTTATAATGATAATGAATCTGTAATCTTTTCTTTCAGCATATTTTTCTTGATAATAATAATACTTTTACTATCTATATGCATGCAATGTTTAGTTACAAGTTCGCAAAGTTACAATGTTACAATCGATAGTTCAAAAAATGAGAGAGGGCGCTTGAAAAATTTTGCTCCAGGGCGCTGAAAGTGTAGCCACGCTACTGCCTCAAACTATTATATCTATAAGTTAATAGTAACATGGCCCCTAACTGTCTTAATTGCGGACCTACATTCATTGCTGCAGAAGAGGTGACAGAAGAGGTGAGGTGCCCAGGGCCCCGTCACCGATGGGGCCCCTAATTCCCGCCTAAATGCACTGAGGAACGCTCCTTCAAATTGAAAAAATAAATTAAGAAGTCAATGCTTCAAGAAAGATTGACCAGTTCGTTGCTGATGTCAATTTTGAACTTTGAAATGATTGCGCTTCTTAAGCATGAAGGCCACATCTTCAATCATATCAACATAGATCTTTAAGCACTGACCTGCATATAGTGAATGCTGATTATGCTATAATTATATGTAGACCTACCTGTTCATTTAGAAGCCGCGACAGTTAGTGCCTATACCTAAACATAACGGTTGAATTAATGTAAAATTTGACTTTTTATTCATTTTACCTATTTTAATAAAATAATCCACTGTTTTAGTCATAGGGGCGGGCTCCATTATTCTAAAATGTCCAGGACCACTGGTTAAAGACGGTCCTGATAGTGGGTACGAAGCTCTGTTGCCAAGGCAGCCCCAGCAGCACACTAAAAGCAGATCTTATTTTGCGAAGGCAGATCGCTGTATGTCTCAGAGTACACGTATAAAACCCCTGACAGTGTTTTAAGTAGAATTATTCTTAGCTGCTGCGAGCCAGAATAGGTCTTTACTTTATTCTAACATAACTTGTACAGGTAGATAATGGCGATATTTTCTTTCAGATGGCTAAAGGGCCCCGATGATTGTCAATCCACTGACATACACTATCGTTCTTTAACCGGAGAAGGTAACTTCAATTGGCGATTCATATATCCGTTTGAATACCTTGAAGCCGAAGAGCGTATAGTTATATCCCGAAAGGAATCTGTATTCTCTTGGGACGAAACCGAGTGTAAGATCCCCGCACGGTTGGAGCTACAGGTTTGGGATGCTGATCACTTTTCAGCGGACGACTTTTTAGGTGAATATTAAGAACGTTCATTTGAACATATACTGTACAACAGAGCAATTGAGCTAGACTTAAAATCTTCACAATAATTGCGCTGTTACCTACTGGATGTAAGTGTAGGAGTATCGAATTACTCTGTACAACAATGAGTAGAAACTCTCGCAGAGAGAGATAATCTGTGGTTCTTACACATACAAATATGGCGTGCTTGGTAAAATGTTTTATAGTGTTAATTAAATATACTACATACTTTACTTCCAATAAAAGTGTTTAAATTAATATTTAAACCTTATCCAGAAGTAAGCCGAATATATTAGTATTCATATAGCGCCATCTCACAATTTTTTTACGTCACAGTTGATTGATTGTCCAACCATCGAAAAACAAAAAAAATAAATACAAGCACTTACTACAAAAATTTACGAGATGTCGCTTTAATAAATAGTTGTAAAAAACTTGTTTTGTGTCTAATTGCGTTTTTACAAGAAATAACACTAAGTAACTAATATAAGCACGTATGTAGGTAGACTTAAAAATATCCAAATCGTTACCACCGTTTCCGATATATAGTCTAATCGAGAAGTGGATTTCCTGAGAAAAATAGTTGCCCGTCTCTTAAAAATAAAAAATAAAATAAAAATAAATCTTTATTTGCGCGAACACATGTTTACAGGATTTTAATTTGTATACAGCAGTTACAGTACAAAGTATGTTCTACCCGCCAGGGGCATGCAAATATTTGTGTTTAATTGTTGGTAAACTAATATATTAATAAAGGAATTAATAATATATTAATAAAAATATGAGCGATAGCTCATTCGATCCGTAATATGGGAACAAAATTGAATATGGTTCTGGCTAACCTCTAAAGCCAAAATGACGTTCTTCGAATAGGATGATGAAAAGAATGTGATGAAAATGCCCTAAATCGAGAAACCTTCGTGAAGCCGTTTTGACGAGCCCGTTGGATGAGTAGTTCCCGGGTTCGATTCCCGGCAGGGCCAACTTTGAAAAATCAACTTTTCAAATTTGGCTCTGGTCTGGATTTTGAAAGCAGTGGCAGGGCACATTGCGTTTTCGCAGTCTGAGCAGCCCGTCTGGCGACAGTAACCACCCCTTACAGAAGACCACCGTGAAATGACAGCACTTGTACTGTTGTGTTTTGGTGAGTGAGTAAGGGATGCCAGAGCCCATTTCCCTATCTACTCCTAATCCCTCATCCTTAGCTTTGGCGTTGCAGCAGCTTTGGCGTTGCAGCAGCTTTGGCGTTGCTTGTGTTATAGGCGACGGTAGCCACCTACCATCAAGTGGACCGTCAGCCTGTCTGCCGATCTTAACATAAAAAATAAAAAAGCTGTAAGATCAAAGTTAGCTCGACTGCTCTTTCTTCGATTAGTTGAAGGCGAGTAATGTTTTTGTATTGAGGTGGTTTGAGTTTCATTCAGCGAAGTGTTCATTCGACAGGTGCCATAACTCTAGACCTAAATCGATTTCCACGAGGCGCCAAGTCTTCAAAATTATGCACACTGGACATGTTACGCAGTGACGGCTCAGTGCCAATGATTAATTTATTTATCCAAAAAAGAGTCAAGGGATGGTGGCCTTTTTACATAAAAAGGGAAACTGAGGAAATGGAGCTGACGGGAAAGGTTTGTAACATTTCTCTCATTACCTTTGAAGTGAAAACTTCTTTAATGGCGCTGTGTGTTTTTGTGAAGAGGAAAAAATGTTAAACTCGCGATCGGAAATTCGTAAGACCAACTTAACTAGTACGGACCCAGATATAAGCCCGCCGCTGGTCATAATGTAGTATATACTATGTGGGTGTAGATAAAATGCAGTATATAGAGTAATGTCTCCGCAAGGTTGAAGTTTTGTGTTGCTAGAAGTGTTGGCGACTGTCGCCAGATTGGCGCCTGGTAGCCACACAAGTGGTTACGTAGGTGGACGGTCGCCACTGAGTGGAGACCAGTCGCTATACTAACAATTCCAAAATATCAAAAAAGCAAAACGTTAATATTCAAGTTTTCACTTCTGTCGGCACTTCCGGAGTGAAACCCCTATTTTTTTTAATACTGATTCGCTTTAACCAACACGCAAGAACAAAGTCGAATACTGTCCGTTTTCGAAAGATAAATTAGGCTTTATAGGAGAAAGGAAGGGAATTGTACGTACCATTGTTTTCGTAACGAAAATACGCTTAACAAATATATCTTTGTTCCTATAGGGCTATATAAAACAATTTGTATACAAAATAGTTCTTTCTTGTACTGAAAACCTTTTTCATTTGATGTTTTATAAATTTTCTTTGTAAATTTTTAATTATCCTCTCCTGTAAATTGTAAATACATTTTATATCCAACGTAGTCCATCGCATTTATTTATTTTAAAATTTACAGATAGTTTACACATATGAATAGTTTTTCGGTGACCTTTACACTAAGCATAGCTTGTATTGTAAAGGCCAGAATTTAATAAGATATAAAATTTTAGAATTAAAAATAGTCATTAAAAGGAAAGGAGATTTGGGTGTCTGTCTATGTGTCTGTATGCATGTATGTGTGTGTGTGGGTGTGTGGGTGTGTGTGTGTGAGTGTGTGTGTTATTTTAATATTTGCACTTGCCTGGAAATCACCACCCACAAATTGGTGATTACGATGTGATTTAAGTATTTATAATTTGTACATACTAGTGTAAATAGAATGATGACCGACTCCTACGGTGCATCGAAAACCACTGACATCAGTGACAGTGATTCTTTTTAATATCCGTTTTTTTTTTTAATATCGTTTTTTAATATCCAACTTACCTACTAGATAAGTTGGTTACTTCATTGTGTTTTACATAAACTTTTTTAAATGTTCAATTTCTGTATGCATAAAATAGTGAGTAAAAATTCAAGTATTACCTAACCAATACCTTGCCTAATAATTAAAGTTTTAATTATACAATAGGTGGAAGCGGAGATTCATTTGCTAACTCGAGAAGAGGCTGAAAAAGTACCGGCCGGCCTTGGACGCAGCGAACCAGACCCTCTAGACAAACCCAAGTAAGGTGCCTAAGACCTGTCTGAAAAAAGTATTTTATCGGTTTGCAGGTAGTGACATTAATGTTTGTTTTCAGCCGACCGGATGCCTCGTTCATGTGGTTCCTGAACCCGCTCAAATCAATCAGGTACATCGTCTGGCATAACTACAAGTGGACCATATTGAAATATTTTATAGTAATATCAGTCGCCTCTGTGATATTAATGTTTATGTACGCGTTTCCTGGCTACGCAGCCAAGAAAATCTTGGGAGCTTAAAATTTTTATGCCAGTCGGCATCAGACAGGCTGTCTGCCAGTCCACCTGTTGCCGACCTTAATATGATAGAGGATTAGGAGGAGTAGGGAAATTGGCTCTGGCATCCTACTACTAACAAAAAAAGTTTCAAATAAAAATTTTAGTTTTTTTATTTTTATGTAAGACTTATCTATTTATTGTAAAACCACTGTAACCTATATTCAGCAAATAAATTTTATTATTATTATTATTATTTAATTAATTCTTCTCGTCTCCCCCTCCAAAAGCCAAAATGAGGGGGAGACGGTGTTACCCCCGACAGAAGCACAGTCGGTCGGGGTTCAGGACGACAAAGACAGAAACCGACGCACGATCCTGGCCGTATCGAGCAGCACCACCTTCTGCATTTGGGCCGGGAGGGAACCGCCACGGAACCCCAACCGCTTCAGGTTACTATTGAGGCTGGTTGGGATCAAACCGTTGACGGATATAACGACTGGGATGATTTCAGTGGACGCAACAGCCCACATGTCAACAATCTCGTGAGCCAAGTCGAGGTATTTCCTCTTCTTTTCGGTTTCAGCTTTCACGAGACCGTCATCATGCGGGATAGTTACGTCCACTAAAAACACCCTCGACTGCTCCCGGTCCATCAACACAATATCAGGTCTATTCGCTAGAATAGTCCTGTCTGTGATGATAGGCCGGTCCCAGTAGAGCTTGGCACGGCTGTTCTCAAAAACTGGTTCCGGCGAGTACCTATAATAAGGAATCCTCTCCTCAATGAAGCCGTATTTCAGAGCGAGCTCCTGGTGCAGGATCTTGGCTGCTTGGTTGTGCCTGTGCAGATACTCAGTGTTGGCAAGCGCGGAACAACCAGAAGTAATATGCCGGAGTGTCTCTCCAGGATGGCGACAGGCTCGACATATGTCCTCTGTGCCATCCTTTATGATATACTTTTGGTAATTCCGCGTCTTGACAACCCCATCTTGTATCGCACAGACAAAACCCTCGGTTTCTCCGAAGAGATCACCGAAACACAGCCAGTGCACGGAGGCTTTACGGTCGATATGAGGCTCGTGAAGAGCCTTGTAAAACCGTCCGTGCAGCTCTTTCTCTTTCCATACGGCCTCCCTGACAGAGGTGCTTGGTATCACCGGATCACGCCATTGCTGATCGGCTAAGAATAATGGGGTGAGTCCGTTATCACATTCTACAACCGCCCTACGCAATACGCCACCCGAATCAGCCAAGAAGAAATTTCTATTATTATTATTATTATTATTATTATTATTATTATTATTATTATTATGTAAAATTGTTTTACATAAAAATATTTTTTTGCTAAAATTACATCACAGTATTTTCCTGGACTATAATATATTATGCTACAATATAAACATGATTCGTCTAGACTAGACAATATTTAATGGTGTCGTTTAGTTGTGTAGGTATATCCTATGTAGTTTAAAACTGTGTTTATATTAAACAATGTTTAATATATATTTTTAGATCATAGTTATTCTAATTAAGGTTCAATGGTTGTTTATCCATTTGGACATTGTAACATTAATATTATATTCTATTTTAAAATTTAAATAACAAAATAAAAACAAAATTAATAACCTATTGAATGTATAAAAATTAAAATTGCCTGGCATTGTACAAATAAGTAGCGTTTGGGATATTTTATAATTTTGGAAATATCCTAAGAGGAGACGTATGAACACATTCATAAATGTTATATAAAATTTCTAATTATTGAAAAACATTGTATAAGTAAGTATAATAATCATTTTGAAATTAGAATTATTATACTATCATTATTAAAAGTGTCAAATTTTCCAACATTAAACATAGGAATAATGTTGTGAATTTAGAAATTACTGTTCTATTTTAAAAATTCTTTCTTAACCGCTCAACGGACTTCGATTTAAAGAGGAAAGCTTGTGTGTAGAATTTCCAGAAGAAAAAAAAAGGATTTTCAAGGGAACTGTATTTACTCCCTCAATTCAAAGCGATCGATGTTTAGAGAGCACTTTATTACAAAGATAAATACGTGTATGTAAATCTCACTATAGAAATCTATTTATGGACATTGGACAATTATACGAGGATGTAACTATTAAAAAATAATGTCCAATATTATATAATTGCTATGTGCTATTATTAAAATGTATATTATACGTATATTGTACCATAAAATCGCGAGCCATAGTATAAGACATTTATTATTTACTAGCGGCCCGCCCCCGGCTTCGGCTGGCGTGCAATTTTTATATACCCTAAAACATTCCCCGTTTATCCCTCTTTCCATTGGCGAAAACCGAATTAAAATCGGTCTACCCGTTCACGCGTGATGCCGTGACCAAGGGAAATGGGGATTTATTTTTATATATAAGACTAGCGGCCCGCCCCCGGCTTCGCCCGGCGTGCAATTTTTATATACCCTAAAACATACCCCGTTTATCCCTCTTTCCATTGGCGAAAACCGAATTAAAATCGGTCTACCCGTTCACACGTGATGCCGTGACCAAGGGAAATGGGGATTCATTTTATATATAAGACTAGCGGCCCGCCCCCGGTTTCGCCCGGCGTGCAATTTTTATATACCCTAAAACATACCCCGTTTATCCCTCTTTCCATTGGCGAAAACCGAATTAAAATCGGTCTACCCGTTCACGCGTGATGCCGTGACCAGGAGAAATGGGGATTCATTTTTATATATAAGATTAGTGAATCGAACTAAAAGTTGTAGTTTTACATAGAACGATATCTGTATTTGTCGAAGCCTATCTAAACATATTAGGCAACACTTGTCTTAGGCAGTAGATTATATATTTTTAATTTTCACAAATAGAACTTTGTGTAACTTATGTGTAATTATCTTATAATAGCATGAATGTGAATTTTAAAATTAAATATTGATCTAAAACTATTATACGGATAAGTATGACGCTTTCTGATTTTTTTATTATGATTTTCTAAAATGACTATTTGTAGCGTCATTTTGGTCAATCAAAACAGAAATTAGACTATAATTTGTGATATATAAACAATTGCCACATTAGAAAATAATTAGTAATGTGGCTTTTCCGAGGCATGCGCCAGAAAACAGATTTTTTATATTTCTTTGTTATTTATCATATTTGTAGTCTATTGTGAATTAGAATTAATGGGAATATAATTGTCTCGCAAGTTATATCCATATAACTGCAGTGTAAACGACGAGAACAGTCCATCATCATAGGCAAAGATCTGTGAATTTTACTAAACCTAACTAGCAGAGGAATTAAGATAGGCAGGTACCCTATGTAAGGTTTTCGAAGAGGTTAGAAGTGATAGCCCGGTTAACCGAACTAGTGCATAATAATTTCATTTCATTTCGTATAATTTAATTCAAATTTCTTTTTACTGCCATCATAAAAAAAAACTAGTAACTTACATTTTTAGCCAAATGGTCTAACATGCCTGCTTATTAGAAATCAGCATTAAAAAATCTACCTTTTCATCTTTGTAAGTAGATTGCATCCAGAAAAAAAAATTTGGAAGACCCTAATTACGAAATTAGGGCCTTTCGTCTAATTAAATATGTAGGGCATTGCTTAAATGAATGGGCGTAACTTGTTTCTTTTTAATTCTTTTAAACCAAGCAAAATCTCAGTTTATGGTTTAGTTTAGTTCAAATAATTATTAATTTTTCCAATTTAAACTTTTAATATTATTAAGGGTTGAAGGCAGCCTCACGTGACGATCCACTTGATGGTAGGTGGTTACCGTCGCCTAAGGACACAAGCAAGCCCATATTGTAGCTAGATGGAAACACCTTAGAAGGGAGACTGTTCCAAAGATCCCGCGTCCGTGGGATAAAGTTTCTACTCATCCGAACTGAGCGATGCGGCATCTTATCCAAGTAATGTGGATGAACTTGGCATCTATGGCGCGCAGTGCGGTGGTAAAAGTTTAATGACAAAGCACTGTAGTCTAACAAAAATAATTTTGATAAACAAGTTAAATTTCATACAAAGCCATTTTTTTTTTAATTACTAGCATAATACAGAGATTAGCGTGCACAAACGTAGAGACAAAAATTCTAAAGAGTATTTTTTTGACCTCGGTAACATAAGTATATCTTACAAGGTGTAAAAATTGTTTTTTTTTTTTTTTTTTTAAATCTTTAATGTACAAACACGACTCGTTTACGATTTCATTGTATGAATAGATTATAACGTAACAGTATTAATTAACAATTTTCACAAAACCTCTAATAAATTAGTATTCCGGAAGTCGGGGCCTTTCTTATTATCTGGGCAGTAGGTACACATTTCGTCACTTTTGATAGAAAAAGGTATAGACAAATTCATTTATAACTTTGCGAATTCCACCATGTTCTAAAATTTCTGACATCTAAATAATTAATTAATATACTTACTTACTTGTAACTATGAATGCATTCGAGAAAAATGCATCGCCGATCTGTCGCATGTCTCGAAAATTGTCCGTTTCGTGTTATTAGCATATAGTACCCATACATATAATGTCAATAAAGTACTTTTAAAAACGACACTTGTTTTATTTCTAATTCGCTAACTAGACTATCTTGAATTTGATCATGAAAATGCCTTGAAACCTAAGGTTTGCAAGATGGGAAACTTAAACTTCTACAATGTACATTTATAAAAACATTATGTTTTGATTTGAAGTTAGGAAATCAAGATGTTCTTAGTTTTTAGGTTCCATAAAATAAGTAGATAATTCTTTTTAAAGTCAAAGGTATACGGTACTACAATAAAATATCAAAGGATACATGAACATCAATAAATGAACATAAATCACATCAAAAAATCTGATACTTATGCCTACAATTCACTGCTAGACTGATTCTATTTTATTCAGATTGTATTTATATATGTCGACTAAATAATTTTAATGCTGGGTTTAGGCGGTTTTTAGAACAGTCCTTTTCCTTTTTTTTTATTTGTCTACCGTCGCCTGTACCTACCCAACACAAGCAACAACGCCACAGGTACGCTGCCTACCATAGTAGGATTAAGGACTAGGGTTTAGGAAATGGGTTCTTTCCTTCTTCCTCCTTTAAAAAAAACACATGTATCAACCACAACCTCTTTAGGTCATCGGTCTTCGGTCCAACGAGCAGAAGGTCGTCCCACGGGGCGTTTCGACAATAGACTCCACTCCAAGAATCGTCTACCCCGCAAACCAACGCCTATTCGACAAAACGTTTTGTTTAATAAATGCACTTCCGACATTGGGAGAAGACCGACAAAAGTATAAATACCGGACCACCACCTGTCCCAGAAGTAACCTTGAACTTCTGGCGTCATATTTGGTCGCTGTCTGGCGAACATACTGAAGATGCCTAGATATCCGATTGTCGAGCAAGCGTGCGAACCTATCATAGCCATTAAGACGGTAACCATCACCAATACCTACAGACGTGAGTTGTGCAATCCGTTCTACCCAAAACTGGAAAAGTTCTAGAGCGGACGGAGTGCACAACTTCTGGAGTCAAATGTTACCATGTTCGCACGAGTGCTTGGCAGGGCACACTGCGTTTTCGCAGTCTTTTGGGCAGCCCGTCTGGCGGCAGTAACCACCCCCTTACAGAAGACCACCGTGAAATAACAGCACGTGTGCTGTTGTGTTTCGGTGAGTGAGTAAGGCATGCCAGGGCCCATTTCCCTATTCCCCCCCTCCTAATCCCTTATCCTTAATCCTTCTGCAGTCAGCGGCGCACTTGCAGCAGCTTTGGCGTTGCTTGTGTTATAGGCGACGGTGGCCACCTACCACCAAGTGGACCGTCAGCCTGTCTGCCGACCTTAACATAAAAAAAAATATAATTTCTAAGAAGCCCTAGAGTTAGGAAATCTCGCCAACCTTTTTGACAACCGCGTATCTGCTCTATAAATCTGGTAACACCAAGGAAGCTAAGAGCTACAGACCCATCTCATGCTTACCTACTATTAATAAACTATTTACACCGTCATGAAAAAAAATGTAGCTAACAATGGATGTAGGATTGAGTCCCGTGCTGGTCCCGTGGTACTAAGGAGCTCCTCGTCATAGAAATTACCATTTGCCAGCGCGTTCGACGGAACAGCGGAGCTGTCTCGGTAGCCTGGATTGTCTACCAGGCCTATAATTCGGTGCACCTTCCTGGCTGAGAAGGATATTAGTTATATAAAATAGAAGACACGACTCCAAAATCTTTCTTAGCTACGTGTATGGGGCAGTGGATCAAGGTCCATCGTCAACCTGGATATCGAGGCAGCGCTGCTGGTTTACGGTTTAATCTTGCTCTAAATCCTTTCAGCACTGCTGAGAAATTTAAAACTAGGCTATCGACTACGGAGTTCAATAATGGTTATCAAAATGGATTGGGTTCAATAAAGTCTAGATTGCAAAACGTCTTAGTGTGCAAAATGTCCAGATTGTAATAGGTCATGGTGAAAGGTCGACAAAATGTCTTACGAAACTGATTTTGTAGCGCCTAGTAATAAATATAAATTAATGAATAATTCAAATGAATTTTGTTCTAAAATGTAAAGTTATAAAACATTTATGTGAAGTCTAAAAAAACATAATATGACATCTCCAAAGAGACGTTCCATTTTTATTAGCAGAACACAAATGTTAGCGATAATAATTACAAATAAAAGAGCTGTCTTTTCTTTATTACTTTTAATAAATATCAAATCATTATACTTTTTCTTCATATTACCGGGCTTTATTCTTGAGACTAATGTGTTTTGGTGTTTAATCAATTATTTGAATTTGAATTGGAATACATTCCGGCAGAGGATCCCGTTTAAAAGAATTTAGGGTCTTGGTCATTTGCGTTTGTATATTTGAGGCATGGAATTTACAAATGGGCTAGTGCCAAAAAAAGCTAATCTAAATTTTGCTTTACATAGGAGCTATGTTGTACAGACATTCCATTTCAAAAGTGCAAAGTGCCAACAAAAGTTTATAATTTTGGGAATGTTTCATAGATGGCGTTGGGTTAAGTGCCAAACATTTTTTTCTTTACAAATGGGTCGTGTATCCGATCGTAGTTGATCGTAGGATCGAATACTTGCCATAAAATTGTCAAGAATTTGTATAATAATTAATTATTTGAAAATATTGGCACTTAGCCTAATTAGTATTGTACTTGGCCCATATGTAAAGAAAATATTTTGTATTTTAACCCATTTCTTTATTGGCTGAAATAATAATGTATTCTCTTCAGAAATAACTTACAACTAATGTTTTTACTGAACAGTACCTGTTTGATATATTTTATCATATTGTTGAGCCAAATAAAACGTTGATTAAAAAACTAAAACATTTTTATTTAATTTCTCCACAATTGTATTTTGGAACTTAGCCCATTTTTAAATTCCATGCCTCCTTTGTATATCGACCATTTTCCAAAACGAAAACATTACAAATACTTGCAGCCGATATTTAGCATTTTGTTAATTTTGCTCTCCGGGGAACGTATAGATATTATTAAAACAAGTTATGATCAATTCACTTTCTTTTATTTTAAATTCTAATTTTAATACAATCATAAAAAAAGACATTCTACTGGGTTTTGTGATGTAATTAAAAAAAAAAGAAATCATAGTGAAAATTTATTATTTTACAAAGTAACAAGATCCTTGCGATTAATTAATGTACTGTAAAAATGCTTACTCTCAGAATAAAATATAAAGCATAGTGATCAAATACTACACATACAATAATTTGGAATCAAAAAACGTCTTTGGAAAATAATTAATTTTTCTATATTCTAAAAAGTAAATTGGAATTTAAAAAAAAAAAACAACAGAAAATATAAATTATTGCTCCAAATCGTAGAAGACTGGAACGAAAATATAGTGTAGAAGTTAAAAGTTTCTTTTAAATAAATGATTTAATAAGATGATTGATACTTAATGAAGACTAAATATATTGAAAATAATCTTGATACGATTTAATAATAATAATATGACATTTCATTCTGCGAGTGATTGCAGCGCACATAGTTACACGTAAATAAAAATTCATAGGCCAAATCACAATAAATCAAATCCATAGAAATTCATAATACCATAGAAAAGCACGATCTTAACAATTATGATTATATTAATATTCTCATTAATTCAACAAAATATATGTGAGTTTACAAAAGAAAAACATATTTATTCCACATACAATCACTATATAAGTATAGTTAGGAAACTTCATTAACAACAAACAAACTAAAATTTAATATTATCTCACATTTAAACAATTCATTATTATCAGCGGAAACCGCTCAACCATAATATGTACAAAAATGTAAACGGCCTATTTACAAAAGGTTTTAAACATACACTTAATTATTTATTTTACATTAAAATTACAAGTCGTACGACGATCAATTTGGAAATGGATAATATTAAAACTATGTCTGCGTGTGTGCTTTTTTTAATTTTTTTCACAAATCCTTTTATGTTTACAACGTGAATATGGCTGCAGTCTAGTGATGTGTGTGGCGAATGAAAATAAAATAATAGAAACATGTGAAGACAGTAAGTGGTTGCAGGCAACGAATGTTTCGAATACAAATTCAAAGTGGCGTTAACACGGCGTTATAAATAATAAATTAAAAAAAAAAATTTTAACACTTAACATTAATTAAATTGGACTAAGTGCCAGCGAGACAGAAAGGGATAACTCGTTAGGAATCGACGCAGCCATCGATCACACACTGAAGGCACAACAGTAAGTCTCCACCGAGTCTTTCGTTTGTGTCTGGGTGATGTTGCTATGTGTTTTAACAAATCATCATAGTATCGATTGTAAAGAAGGTAATGCTGAAAGTAGGGCTAAGGAGCTCGATTAGCTCACGCCATATCAATATCGCCAACGTTGATACGGTCTTCGGCCGCAGTGACCGAGAAGCCCAAGATACGTGCGTCCACTTTCAACATCTTGTTCTTTTTACCCCTCTTACCTTTCACCTGTAACAGACAACGTAGCCGTCAAATGCGGATTACGATAAATCATTTTAAAAGTAACGAAAACGCTTAGACTGTAAACAACAATAGGGAATATGCACATTTTTTTTATATTTTCATACGATAGGTTATATCGTTATATAAACATAAAAAAAAATATTCAGCGCCAAAAAATAAAAATTTGGTAAAAAAAAAAGATAAAATTAACTAACAGCTACGGGCACTTTAAACACCCGCCCTTTTAGCGCGCTTGTCGTGACGTCAAAGTCTACAATGCAATCAAATGTTAAAAATCACAAACATCTACACGCTTGTTGACATTTCATAGACGTTGACGTCACATTCGATCTGACCGTTTCAAGTATTTTGAATTTCCCACATTTTTATGCACTTTTTAATAATTATTTTCTTAACGAAAAAGAAATAATATTAAAAAATATTTACATAGACAGACATAATTCTAAAGCAAAAATGTTGATAAAAAAATATATTTAAGCCTTTTTTGAATTAGACGCATATTCCCTATTGTCTATGTTCAGGCACATCTAAATAAAGATAATACCTATACACTAACATCATTGGAATCAGTGTGTGAAGAAGGTTCATTTTCAGATATATTAATTAGGTTATGACTAGATGGTACCAGCGGCTTCGCCCGCGTTGATAAATTAAAAAAATAACGCCTAACTAAACATATTATGAGCAATGTAACGCCTAAACTCTTTATTGCAGTTATAGCTTTGCCAGGCGTTAGAAGATCCCTCGGGAACAGTAGTTTTTTTCTAGATTAAAAGCACCTCTCCTGAACCCTGGCAACGTGTATGCAAAATTTCATCATCATAGGTTCAGCGGTTTAGGCGTGAAAAGGTAACAGACAGACAGAGAGAGTTACTTTCACATTTACAATATTTAGTATGGATGAAATTTAAGGTTTGACTTGATTTTATTTTCTTCCAACTGACTAAACCAAATATTCTATTCTAGTTTGATCCCCGGTATGACCGGGGACCAAACTCGAAGACGCTTTCTCACTCTCGTTCTCTCTATAACATGCTCTCGCTCTCTGTCTCTCTCTCGCTCATTTTCTCGGTGTCGCTCTCTCTATCGCTATCCCTTTCTGTTTTGTTCTCGGTTTCTCTCAATCTATCTTTCTCGCTCTCCTTCTCTAGCTCTCGCTCGCTCCTGCTCTCTCTCGATCTCGCTTCCTCTCGCTCACTCTCTCTTACTCTTTCTATCGCTCGCTCTCGCTGTCTCGCTCGCTAGCTCTTTCGCTCTCTCGATTTCGTTATATCGTTCGCTTTCGCTCTCTCTAGTTTTCTTCTCTCTCGTTATATCTCGTTCTCTTCTCTCTATCGCTGTTGCTCTTTTTTTGAACCACTTACTCTAGGATAACAAAAACTAGTAGCCTGTGTATCAGAAGCTCGTAATATGTAACTTATATGTAAACCTATTTACATTTTTATAGCGCATTTATCATCCTTGAAGACCATTGTTAACAGATAGTTCAGTCTGTTCTCGTGATAGAAAAGCGCAGTGTATTTTAATTAAAAAAAATGCCAATTTACCTTCACTTCTTGATAATCAGACGTTGAAGTTGGTCTGGGGTTAATCGCAGCGGCGGGAGAACACAAATCATCCGAGGGCGTGGCCATGCCGACACGAAGGAGTTTCGACCTGGACAATAATAATTATATTACAAATATCCCTCTCACCCACAACAGTGCCAGAGGTTTTCCTCATACTTGTTCAAGAATGACGACTTTTCAGTAAAGCGTAAATATTTACCTCGACGTCTGAACGCCAGGCACAGCATCAGTGTTGAATACATAAATATCGCGGCAGCGAACGACGTCTCTACCACAACAGTAGTCTAAAAATAGTGCTTGCCTTCACGCCACAACGAATAACTAAAGACGCAACCAAAGCGTCTAACACCGCCTACGATGGCCAAACGCCGACGTTAGCGCGTGAAAGAGACCGCAGTAGTACATTTCTACAGCAAGCATTGTGATGCCACGTACGACGTGACGTCGTGAGCGGCCGAGGGCGTTCATAGGAAACATAAGCCTAACTGCTTAACAAATTGTACTGATGCTAAATGTTTTTCAATTTCTTGCGGGGATTAGAAATAACGGTCACTTTTGCCATGTGTGTTTAAATGGTGGCAATCTGACGGTAGACAGGTTGAAATCTTTGCCGAGCATTAAGACTTATGTTAGAGACGATAGAAACAAAATAATGTGGAAAATCACCTTCTTTCCAAGAAGTGACGTGCGAAATCGTTTGCATCTTTCGTTTCGCCTAAATAACATTTGACGTAATCCTTCACTTCATACGGAGATTCAATGTCCTTCAGGAAGTTGACAAAAGTTGGCACTGAAACATTAATTAAAACAAATTGAAATAATTACAAATACATAAGTGTCGCTGTATGTAAAAAGAAGTCCTCTGTGGCACAGAACTATTGGGACTATAAAACTATTCTACCGAAAATACGTCACATTAAAAATTTTACCTAAACAAGAAACGACGAGTAAACCAAAAAGTCGGACTGCATAGAACTATAGAATAAATTAGTTATTACTATTTTAATAAGGATGGTCCAATTAGAATTAATAATCATTAAGAAGAGATCAAATCACAAAGCGACCAATTATAATAAAGCAGAGCGCGGTGACAACTGGCGTAGATCATTGAGATAATTCAGCTAGATCACGCTAGAGGGCGCTAAAGAGTGAACAGTATTTGTGTTATGGTTACACTGAAGCGTCACACAACATTCGATCTTACTCTCGCAGTGTGCAAAGAAGTTTCACTTCAAAAACGCTTATGTTTAGTACTAACCATCAATGCTTGAACTCCACGTGGAGAGACTTGTATTACACCACAAGTCGAATTCAGCGGAGGCACTGGGCTCCTTTTTAGCGACCGTGTTGTTCTTCTTCTTATTCTTATTCGGTTCAACAGCCCGCTTATCAGATTTCTTATCGCTTTTCAGTGCGACTGCGGGAGAATCCCAGAAGCCATCTGAAAGTGAAAAAACTATAATATACATCACGCAACACAGAGAAAACATCGTCAAATCACGGATTATAAACTGCGGATTCACTTTCTAGCTCAATCTATCATCTATTCCTCCTTATTCCGGATACCCATTATTCCAGAGACAGGCGCGTTCAAATACAATCTCCAGCTTTTAGTGTATAATGAAGACATTAAAATGATGGGTTTAACCTACCGCCGTTCGAATTGTTTCCCCATGGCGCTGCGTTTGTTGTAATAGGCGCAGGCTGTTGTATCTCTTCCTGAGGCTGAGTTAAGGCCGCCGACGATTCGGACGCGGCCTTGCGACGTGTTTCGGCCTACGAAATATCATGATCACTTGTCAGCGAGGGGAAACGCTCAAACACTTTAAACATTGTTTTCTTCACGTACCTGAATCTCAGCCAAACTGACTGGGTTCGCATTCACATTCGCTGCCTTCTTTTTGGCCCAGCCCAGGTTTGCTTGCATTTCCTACAACCGAATTATATTTGTTTATACATAGATATTCTACTCCAAAGAGCAAGGCAACATAATATTGAGGATGTTCCCCAGAATGCCCTTAGAAATTTGCAGGCTAACTGATGTAACAAGTTGCTCAGTGGATTAGTTAAAGCAATTACCACGAAATTTATTTAAATTTGTTTGGGTATTAGAATGCTTTTATAATATTGTTTTATATATTATACTAGCGGCCCGCCCCCGGCTTCACCCGGCGTGCAATTTTTATATACCCTAAAACATTCCCCGTTTATCCCTCTTTCCATTAGGGAAAACGAATTAAAATCGGTCTACCCGTTCACGCGTGATGCCGTGACCAAGGGAAATGGGGATTCATTTTTATATATAAGATTAAGTATTGTGTATTAAGATTTTACACGCCGTATCTTCATGTACTGGCGGTACGCCGTACTACCAGTACATGAAGATACGTAATAGGTCGGTGAAAAAATTTCATTTTTTCAAAGTTTATTTACATTTAATTACAGTATATATGTGAACAACTTTCGCCAAAGTTGTTTTCTGCGGTGTTGGAAGAAGTTATAAGAAAAGTCGATTGGGATCGCTTTGGAGTTAATATCAATGGTCAAAAACTCAACCACCTCAGGTTTGCAGATGATCTTGTACTGATAAGTGACAACTCAGAAGCACTTCAAATTATGATTCAAGATCTTGCTATTAAAAGTAAAGAGGTCGGACTAACTATCAACAATTGTAAAACAAAGGCAATGACTAACAGGATAGAAGCTAGCATAGTATACTCAGATGGGGAACCAATAGAATATGTCAAAAGCTACATTTACTTGGGACAACTAATAGCTTTCCAAGACCAAATGACACAAGAAATCGACAGAAGGATAATAAATGCATGGAAAAGATACTGGTCTCTTAAGGACATAATGAAGAATAAGCAATACAGTTTGGAAATAAAAAGAAAACTGTTCAATACATGCATTTTGCCTATACTAACTTATGGTTGTCAAACATGGGCTATGACACAAAAACTACAGCATAGATTGAGAACCTGTCAGAGAGGTATGGAAAGGAGTATCTTAAGATATCGTAGAAGAGATAAAAAACGAGCTGCTGATATGAGGAAATTAACAAAATTTATGGATGTATGCATACAAATAAAACAACTGAAATGGCGCTGGACAGGGCATATGATCAGGCAAGCAACGGAAAAATGGACAAAAAAGCTAACCGAGTGGACTCAAAGATACAACGCCAAAAGGAAGAGAGGCCGGCAACTCAAGAGATGGTCAGACGACATAAAAAGGACTGCCGGACCCCTATGGATGAGATTGGCTCGGAATAGAATAGATTGGAAAAAGTTAGAGGAGGCCTATGTGTCGGCAGGACACGCTGATATGGAACCGGACTGATGTGCATTATTTTTATTTACTTTAAACATATGTATCAGCAAATAAAGGCTATTTTATTTTATTTTATTTATTTATTTACAGTATATATGTATGTGCCGTTTTGTTCGATGACTTTTTGCCATCTTGTAGACAGTGACATGGATCCCGTTGCTGTAGAAATTTTGGGACCTCTAATTTAAAAAAAAAGCGACAAGTAGTCTTGACAGTACTCTCTTGATGTTATCCTGACACTGCCTAAAGAATTCTGAAGAAACCGAATTTTGGCGACGACTGTCGCCTTATGGAGCGCAAATGGCTCGGCCTGGGATACCGTGCAGAAGGCCTCCAGTCGGTACTTTTTCGCTTGGATCTCCAAACCGTCCCACGAGCAGGAGAGAAATGCGCAGACGCTGCCGTCGATCTTGCTACCGTCGGTATAGCCTTCAAGTCCGACGTGGTCTATTTCCGATTCCTTTTCGATGATTCCAAAATCCACGTCAACCTCGGTCGCTGGGTGAGGAGTGTCCCTAATGAACACCCTACCCTCCACTTCCCTGCCCTTTAAATCCCGCCGCAGTTTACCTCTTTGTGCGCATATCAAGTGGCAAGAGGCCAGATAATATAAAGCGACATTTAGGGAGACGGTCCGGAAGGCCATGCAAATTTTTCGATGGAAGCCTCTCCGAGACGTGGACTCGAAAAATCTTTAATAAAGTGTATTTACATGTGTAAAAATATACCAATCTGTAAAATCGAGTGTACATCTCTCACCTGTTCTCTAGCCAAGGCTGCCGCCTGATGTTGTGCTATAATCTGCATCATATGCTGTTGTTCCTTCATCTGTTCTAATTTTTTCTCCCTTTCAAGCCTCTGGATCTCGGCCAACGTGGGACCATAATTGCTTGTTGCCTGCATGGCTTGAGTGGCGAAGGACCAAGGAGCTTTCTTTGCGACCGATTCACTGGCGCGTTGTAGCAATTCGCGCTGCTGGGATTCCTACAAAATTTCCTACAATTATCACACCGGGCACTTCTAGACATTTCGACATGTTTATATAACAATTTCTAGACTAATGTGTTTTTATTTTGCTAATATAATAACCAAATTCGAGTTCATTTGACATAGCCGATCAAAATTTATTGATTTTATCTATTATTTGTATTCCTTGACTGACAGTTTATTTTTTATTAATATATGATTATGTTAGTATAGTTGCGTTTATATTCACCAAATATTTGTACCACTCACATACTGAAACATGAATGGATTATTCAAGGAAGGAAGATTTGGCTCCAAAATCCATTGAATTGAGTGAGAGTTCACCGCATGTACATTTAATTAAAAAAATTAATTAACCTGCTGTTTTCGAAGAAGCTCTGCTTGTTTTCTTTTCTTCTCTTCTTCAGCAGCTAATCGTTCTTCCTCTTTCCTGTTACAAAGAAAATTACACTGTACAAAAAGCCATTGCAATTATTTTGTTCCCTTCATAACGTTAAAATCAAAACACAATCTAAAAAAAGTAAAAATTGATACACATATTCGTTTACCTCTTGCGCTCGGCTTCTTCGGCCACTTTAACCTCTTCAGCCTTCTTCTTCAGATCTTTATTAGAACTCTTGTCGGCGCCTTTGACAATTGCATATGTGTCCTTGGCCCAAATCTGTCAATAATTTTCAATAATAACTTTTTATAGGAAGCAAATGAAAATTCGGGAAGAAAGCGGGAACTTAAAGCGACATAATAGTCACCGACCGACACGGACTGTACCTTAGATTCCTTTTCTATTTCCTTTTTGCTAGATTTCTCTTTTTGGACAGCCTTAGGGGTCAGCGGTACTTCGACCTGTCTCTGTAAACGTGACATATGTATATACGTTAATTACGTATAAAGTCGTGAGTTATGTTTTTCAGGTTAACAATGTACGGTGGCAGAAAATAACCAGAGCTAAAAAGTCTTGTGGCGCATAATGTCCAGTATACCATAATGTAAAGTCTCCTCCCAAAATGTTGGTCAATGTTTTCCTGCAATTAATTTGAAAAGATTTAAATTGCTATTTTTGCACTGGGTGTTTTATTTTATCAAATAATGTTTCCTTGTGTGAATTTGAAATAAATAATTTTTTACTGTTCATGGTAATTTTACTTTAAGAATATTTTGTAGACCTTTACTTTTGCACTAATTGGAAGCCTAAACGATTTAGTTAGAAGTTCATTTCAGACTCGACATTTCAGGAAACCTTCTAGAGTGGACATTATGCGACACAGGACTTTCTAGAAATGGACATATTGCAGCACTGACACTCGGGACGTTTTCGGACACAGGACACTGTTAACCTGAACGGATGGTGTAAAGCGAATGCAATAGGAGAGACAGTTCAAAGCGTTGCGTTGTGGCGGCTATAACAAATTTCCATATCCTTAAAGCATAAAACCTTAATCAGGACTGAAAAAAAGCTAGACTCTTTCCATGAAAAAGAAAAATCACCAATCAAAAAGTACAAACATATAAAAGAATGTATAAATGAAGAGTAATATTAAATTTATATTGTGAAATGCAGTTTAAACTATGAAATTTCATGTACTTCAACATAATAGCAGAGTGCGAAAATTTTAAAAGGGCTTATAATGCACTAAAAACTCAAGTCAGTTGTAATGCATTGCGGAGGAAGGACATGCCTCTTCTCTGCGTAGTTAAATAATTACCAACATTACTTAGTTATTTTAATATTAATTGTTGGTTATTTCAATTCGATTAAATTAGCGAAAAAGTACGTACTGTTAAATTATGAACAAATTTCAGCGTACTCTCATTGAGCGCACACTCTTGCTTATTTATTTATTTGCTTCAGCAACAGCTTAGCACACTTAACGTTTATTAGTATTAACACTCAAGATTAATGGTCCGGTGTGTAAGCTAATTAAAGCTGCAATCATTATTTTTTCACTATGCATGCATGCAAAAATCGACCTTAAATACGTGCGTTTAGTTAGATCAGGAAACCAAAATGTGAAAAGTGGATGATAAAATATTGTTTCCTAATGGATCAAAAATGGATTAATTTAACGGGAAAACCAAAAATTGGGAAAATGGACCATAGAGTAATGATAAAGCGAAGCAAAGCTAACAGCAAAGCTAACAAACAACAACAAAACCTTACACTATGGACACACACCTCATCTTGACTATTTTCGTCTTCTTTTACTTTCGCTTCGGGAACAGGCTCTTCTTTTTTTTCTTCTTTGGATTTCTTACTTTTACTCTTTGTTGCGTTATTGTTCTCTTTACTCTTGCTTGTCGATCTGTCCACTTGTTTGTTAACTTCGGAAGGTTTGCTCACGACAGCTTGCTCCTTCGGATTGTTATCACCGGCCACACTTTGTTCGGTTATTTGTGGACTTTCGTTTACGGGCTGAACATTCATTGAAATTTAAATACAATATTTTTATCTTTAATGAAGCGTTAAAAACAAATATTTTGACTAATGTTTAACTAAACAATTAATTATTATATTTTATACTTTATGATTATTACGTTCGACGTAGATTATTAAGTTATCTAGTCCAAAATCCCCAAAAACTATTTTCGAGTACATTCCCTTTAATGTAAAAATGTGAAATTGAAGTTAAAGGAAAATGTAATTTCACGTGAAGTTTGAATCCATTTTCTTTGAAAAGTTTTTTTTTAATATTCGTTAACGACTGAAGCCGATTGATGGGTAACTTAATTTGAAAGGATTTTATTGTAGAGCGAATCCAAGAATCGCCTACCCGCCACAGGACATCATGTTTGGGTCTAGTTGAGAATTCAGTCCATTATTTGAACACAACGCTTGTAACGCAACTCTTGGTTTTCATCCCAAAAAGTCACTAGGAACTGTTTACACACAGAACTACTTCCAGCAAAGCGTTTTCGAGTAAAAATCACAATTAAAATGGTGCCCGAACATCTCAAAATTCCGGTACAAATAAATACAACGCGAAGCATTGTATAGCCTATATGTTCGTCGATCTTAAGTCTCAAATTAAATATTTTGATCTTTTTTCCATATAATATGTTCATGTTTGCAACATAAGAAATTAAGTTCCAAAACTATTCATTCACACATCTAAAACCGTTCCCCCGACATTAGTGGATGAATTACAATCTATATTGAGCTCAATAACCACAAAAATTAAAATTGAACAAAGATTAAAATAACAATAATCATGCACTAGCTACCCAATCATCAATTTTCTTTTAAAACATAGTAGGTACATTTTAGAAATTTTGAGAACAGACAACTTTTGACAATTACACAATCATATCATATAAGGATTAGATTGTACCCTTATAATCTCAAAGTATATTTTAAAAATCTGATAAGTACTTGAATATTTACCAGTATCTTAGACGAGTCGAAAGCTGTGGTTGATGGGTTAGGAGGTGGAGAATCTAGTTTTATTATCTTGTGGAGGTCACCTAAGCTGGGAGAAAGTGAAATGTTTGCAGTGTTCGTATTGTTGGCAGCCGCTGACTCCACTGACTGACCCGAAGGGTACGGACTATTCTGTTTCGTATTAACTTGATTCGCTCTCAACTGTGCCAATATTTCATCTTCAGTCTTCATCTCTTTGGCAATCTCTTCCGGGAGCCTTATGCCACTTCTCTGAAAATAGCAATCAATATATTAAAGTTTATTTCTTTATACAACCCTGAGCCCAATGTCCCCTGGATCAATGCCCCTTCTAATACGAATAAATTATTAAAAAAGATCTTTCGTATAAAATACATGCTCGTTATCATTACATTAAATATTTTAACCAAGTTTCTTTACTAAATCTAAATCAAGAACAAAAAACTAATTAACTTCATTATTTATTTATTGAACTAGCTTGATATTAATATTGAAATATGGTACGTTAAATTTTCAGATTGGCAAGAGAAAAAAATCATGCTTTCAACATTTAACCAATGTCCCCCAAAGAGCGACGTCGTTTTTGTCTAACCTGTACTAAATACATCTACATACTCTGCGGCCTACAAAAAATTGTAATTACATCATGTCCCGAGTTGAAACTTTAAGTTTTTGTCTCATTGGCAAGGAAGACATGATTAATATACATGTATTTGTATGTTTGTTTGTGAGGGACAAACTCAAAAACTACTGGACCGATTTTAACTATTGATAAATGATAAATGTACTACATGTTTATAGTAGTCCTCGTTAGCCACAAAAAAGTCCGAGAGGCTAACTATATTATTTCGAACTACATATTATAGCTGGTCACAGTCACCGTTTTTTTGTTCAAATTAGTCAATCAAAATGCGGTTAGAAACGAAAGATGGTGACATTCGTACCAAATTGATTAATCAATGTTGATTATGTACATGTTCCTAATTGGGGATGTAAGTAGAAATGATTTTAATCGTGTCTTTGTAGACCACGAAAAAAAACTTACCGTTTTAGATTTCACATTGGAAACCTGAACGATTTAGTTAGAACTACACTTCAGTCTCGACACTGTGTCGGATCACACAGAAACGTGACGATAAGATTTTTTAAGATAGCAATAGAATGTAGAGCTTATTCACTGCACAAAAAGGTTCACAACGCTTCACGCTTAGTCCGACGTTTCGGTGTGATCTGACCCTATGGCCGTTTTAAATCTTTAGCTTCAAGCTTTCAAGCGTTACATTTTTCGAACACGTCAAAAACGCAGCCCATTTTCGCCAATTGGTAACTATTCGTCAAAGGTTTTTTACTTCGTTCTCAAGTTGCGATGGCGACGACGACGGCCGAACTGTGCTATTGAAGTGTTTTAAGCTTAAGCGCACATTTTACAGTTGCTAAAAAGCTGTTACGATAACTTAACGAAGCACCATTGCGGACAAAGTGACGATTAAAAATACTTTAATCCATTTATTACCATGTTTTTACTTCACGTTATTTAAAACAAAAAAATAACATTCATAAAAAAAATTCACTTTAAAAGGTAATAATGGGACCAATGGTGCCTTGTCAATTGTATCGAACTTAAACAAACAACGCATGCAAATAATATACATAATTATAATAAGTATGAATGAACAACGCATTCAAAGCGTGAAATGCAAATTCGTTAGGCTAGATTCATGCTATAGAGGGAATAAAACTGTCATGCTATATTACCCATTTCCTGTTGACACCCATAAGGTACGTTTATCCTATAGGTATTCGAAACACGGTCACGGGGCATTTTAATGACAAAAGTAACCAGCTATCACGGCGGCACGTGTGAAAAAGATTCTAAAGATTTCCATATTTCTACGAGCGAAACCATCTCTTTGTTCGCTTGAAAATCTCGATGAACCTGGAGCGGCAAATGTTGAATAAAAGAAAGAGAATGATCAGATAGTTCTTTTCATTTTTAATCCTTAAAAATGAAAGGATCAAATAGATCCTTTCATTTTTTATCTTCAATGAAGAAGATGATAGAAAAGGAACCCGAAATAACGAGTGAGACAAGCGTAGAGTTCATGATGAATAAATGAATAACGCATGAATAGCTATGTGATGAGGATGACGAAGGATAAAGAGATTGAAGAGAAATTTTAAGGCGTATATAGACAATGGGCCGGCTCACATATGGCGAAGCCGCAGCGTTGGAACATTTTTACTGTCAAAGTAATATTGCTCGCGTATGAATAAAATCGAAAATCGATTAATACAACAGCTAGAGCGACGATACGACTATAGGAAAATTTAGGGCGCAATTTCCATGACGGCAAGTATTTTAAATATTTTCATAGTATTTTGTACCTTAACGACTTTTAATATAATTCAAATTACACCGTATTATGTTACCGCGGAATGCCGCACGCAGCACGCTGTGTGTTGCCATAGCATAATACAATGAAAAAAATCATATATTTTGCCGTTCTCTAATTTGCGCCGGCCCCAGGTCCCGTCACACCGGAAAGGGGTGCATATTCTATTGCTACCAATAGAATATAGAACTTATTTACTACGCCAAAAGGCACAGAATTCAGTGAGTACGCGAGTGGTTACGGCGTGCTATCTATAAAAGAGCGCGCCGCGCCGCTTCCCGGTGTGGGCTGACCCTAAGCACCCAAAGTTTTCAAATTATAATTATAAATTAATTAACGTGTTTGGACTCGCGAAATGATCGTAGTCGGTGACCCTCTGCGCTTCGGCACATGTGCGCAGGCCCTAAATAAAATTGATTTTAAAATTTGATTTACCCCATCTTGAACAAATTAAGTCTTCTTCTTGCGTTGAATCTTCACTTTGATAAGTAAAATTTTTCACAATAGTCACAATAAACTTATCGATATACTTGACAAAAACATTTTGTTTGTACAGCAAATTTTCTTGTTGGAGTTATTTAACGGACATACTGAACAGTCATTATAATGTCGGAAGAAAAAAAGAATCATTAAAATTTGTTTCACGCCAGTTGCTATAAATATGTTTAAATTTTAATGTCATGTTAAAATGACTTTTATCTATAGAAACCACGGAACCGAGTCACGAATATATAAGTAAAAATCGTCAATACATACTAATTTTGTTTGGACAATTGTTAAGGCAATTCCAATTTGAAGACAAATTTCATTGCTTGATAATTATATTATTATTGAATGAGAATGTATTATCTAAACATATATACATATAAGAATCTATAATAAAATATTTGCCCATTATGCCTTTGTGCACGCTAATCTCAGAAACGGCTTAACCGATTTTCACGTGGTTTCCACTGATGTATTGTAGCAAGCTTCCGTTAATATTTAGTGTATATTTCATTCCAATCTGTTTGCAAACAAAAATGTTACGCGTTATTGCGAACACCAAGCTTACGAAGACGCGGGCCCAGCTAGTTAAATACTATATATTGGATCCTGATAGGGATCACTCTCACCAGATCCTTACTAGAAATAAAGTGCTCAGATATATTGTCAATGCTCCCAAACTATGATCTCCATAGGGACCTACCATTCCAATTCCTAAATAAAATAGTAAATGAAATTGCCGAAGCTCCCAAACAAAGACTTCATAATTATGTGAATGTCTAAACGAATCCAGTTACTCGACAAATCAGTTTAATGAGAAGACTACAAAATACTATAAAAGATGGTAAAACGCTGAACAGCTTTCCCCGCACTTAAGAAGGAATTCGTATTATTATTTTTTTAACTTTTTTATATTCCCCAAACTGTAACTACAATATTATTATACTTTCATATAACCTATACATATTGCGACTCTATCTTTGTTAGTCCTTATTTGGATAAGTTATGAGCAATTTAAATTTAACGGCTACCGGTGTGAACCGCACCTGGATTTGAAATAAAAAAATGCCGATAAGAGTTAGACGCATTGAATAGGTTTATGGACAAGATTATTAATGTTATAAAAATCTTTATAATCATCCAATAAAAAATTATTTTATTATTCATATATTATTAAAAGTGATTTTGTGCCATTTCTATTTTTTTCCTATTCGTGTACCAGTTGTTGGCCATCAGAAAATTCAAACACAAATTATTTCAATATATGTACCTAAACTAGAATTATTTATTGGTAAATGTTTTTAGCTTGGGTGATCTAGTGACAATAAACCGATAATAGAAGCTGTTGTGTCAATGGTATAGGGAGTAGTTAGAGTCAATTATAATACTCGAGGAAAAAGCTAATAAAAGTGATTTCTGGGCAAAATATTTCTAAAATAGTAGTTATTCACTAGCTGGGTTCACTATCTCTCGTATCTCAATCGTTTTTAAATATTGTAAATTTTCTTTATCAAAATTGCGTAAACAATAAGACTGAATGAAATAAAAAAAAATTATGTCATTTAATTTTTCTTGAAATTATTTATACAAAAACCTTGCAACTTTTGGGTGAAGCAAATTTTGAATGAATGAATGAATGAATTATTATAATTAATGAATGAGTGCATGAAATAACGAATGAATAATGCTTGAACTCATTCAGCGTTTCAACGCGACTGTGACATATGGGCAGGAAAGCAATAGGTGGAAGGCATCCTCTGTTTGTGCTGCTTGACAATGATGTTATTGACTAAATGTCACTTCGTACACACCCATTGTATTTGCAATACTCGCAGTAAAAAATAATCAAACGATTTTGGTTACACGTATATACAAATAATAAGACACTTATTTAGCTAAATTCAGCTTTTGTCCATAGAAAAACAGCAATTTTGTGTGGAGATGAAACTCCCTTAGGGCACCCTATAGGATGTTAAACAATTAAAGTGTTTGGTTAATATTAAATCGATCATCACTTTGTACTATCCGCTGTGCACTCTTAACAAAACGGCGCAAGAAATTGAACTATTCCCATAGCTCACCGATTGAATTCACTGGGGGAAATTAATTTGTGATAAATGTTTTAAGGACCAATCAGATCGTTATATTAAAAAAAGAAGAAGATATAAAAATTGGTTTTTATTAACCCAATAGGTTATAAGTACATTAAGAAAAATAAATGCGAATTAAACATTAGGAAAAATATCTGGGTCCATCAATAAGTGCCCGTGTTTGATAACAGATGGCGTTGCTGAGGGAAGTTGGCATTACCGATGTGTTCATCTGTTCATACCAAATTTCAGGCACCGTATTCACCCGACCTGGCTCCCTTTCTGTTTCCCAACATGAAAACATGGCTCGGGGGGAAGGATTTAGCTCCGAGGAGGTTATAGCCGGGACAGTAGCGCATTTTGCAGAGTAAGACAAATCGTATTTTCTGAAGGGGTTTAAGAAGTGGCAGAAACGTTGGGAAAAGTGTAAGATTATGTTGTAAAATTAATATTTAAAAATATGAACAATTTGCGTCCCTATTTCTAACACGGGTACTTATTGATCGACCCACGCAATACCTAGCATTAAACATTAAGTAAAATAAATGCCAGTTAAACATTGAAAAATAAATTTTAAACAAAATTTCTGGGGCCCTACTACTCTCACTACAAAATAATAATAGTTTCAATAACAGTGCTAACTTAACCTACTTGTACTCTGATCATGATTAAAATTATACATATTTAATGTCATAATTACATTTTTTTAACTCTGGTCATAATTAGAAATAATTGTAACTAGGGTTGCCAGGTCGTGTCAGGCCAAATATATAGAATTCCGGTCCGCCCCACTTTTATTAGGTTTTTGGCCTTTATTAGGCTCTAATCCCCGAAGAAATACGTGAATTACAATGAAAACATTTGTAAAATCGAAACTAGTTAAAAAAGATTATTAACAATGAAAGATTATTTAGCAGATAAAAATGCATAGGATTAAAAGAGCGTTTTCTGGAGAGTCTCTTTCGCCGTTTCTTCTCTTCCAGAAAGCCATTTTGTCTCCGAAACGGTAGGACTATTTATTGATTTCAAAAAAGTTATCTTATTATCCTATTTAAAAATATATATTGTATACGATTTGATTTGATCACCTACAAATGATTTGATTTATTATAAATGATAAGGCAGATTATTGATTAATTTCCTTACTATTAATGTAAGGAAGTTACATAATAAAGAGTAGATCAAGTCTCAAAATTAATTTAAAACACAAATAAAAAGAACTATTTCTTTTTTCTTTTAAAAACCAGCCTTTCACAACTCTTATAGCAAAATATCCGGATTTTCAATTTTTAGACTTTGCAACCCTAGTTGTAACGAATCTAACTTCTAGTGTAAATCTATATAAATCTAATTTTTTTAAAGCGTATCAACCACAGATCGTCATTAGCAAAAAAAAACTTAAAGCTTTTTAAAAATATTACAGTGTTGTATTGTAACAAATGTTTTTTTTCTAATGTTTTTTTCTAATGTTTTTTTTATAATACACTTCATTCTATGGATCACAAAATTTTAAAAAAGATAAATTGAATATGGAAGCATTCTATGTCTAGGTCACATGTTTAAATTGGTGTTAATGCTTGATAAAACTCCTAAAATATGAGATATCTCATTAGATTCAGGATGTATCTATAAAAATGTATTGAAATGTTTTACTAGCACGTAAAAAAAATTAAAAGCTATAAACAAATTAAGATTAGAATGTAAAGGCATTTAGTTTTTCTCTAATGACTCGAACGATAACAAAAATCAGAAAAAGAAATTCTAAGAGGAGGAAATTTCCGATAAAAAAAACTAACTCTCAGACGCCTTATCTCTATTGTTTATAATACATATCTCTGAAAGTAGGTATTTTCGCGGCCACTACAGCTGCCTCTAAACAGAGCACATCAGATTAAATATTTTTTTATAGTTTTAAATAGCAATTTAAAAATTGTATAAATTATGACGCGTAATAATTGTATAAATCATTGATAAAAATTGTATAAATTTAAAAACTATATGAATTCCTAACCCTTTAAAGATTCAAGTGCCGTTGGACAAAAAAAATACAAGTTCATTTTGTATAAAGGTAGGCACTTGTTAATTAAATATTATTTCAGTTTACATCGAAAATGGCAAAATTGTTTAAATAATAGCTCTATATTTTTTTGCTTAGTGGAGGTCTGTAAATTTTTACAAAAAAGTTTTTTAAAGTTTATTATTATAATTTCTTAAAATTAAGAAATAATGATATTTTATAGTTTTTCGTTAGGTTTATGAACACCAATTTGAACTGTGAATAGACTATTCAACAAACGACGTTTTTAAATTATCTGAAACATCATCATGTTATGAATGAAACCCTATTTTAAATTCGAGAATACTGAAATCACACAATTTAAGTACACATTAAAAAAAATCGTCGTCGTTGTAAATTTTTGAGAAGCAGTACAAACAAATGGCCTCAATCCTCTGTTTACTCTGTGAAGAGATTTATTGATTTAAAGTACACTCATGGACTTATTTAGTGGACCGCAAAAAGGGGTAAAATAACATAAAATTCATTATTACGTACTGGCCATCTATGCCAGAATTATGTAATTTGAAAAATTAAGGATTTGAATAGAATTTTACTTACGACTTTCATTTTTTTTTTATCTGTTAAATTTCCTTGTTGGTTTTAACAAATATATTATTTTTGCTTTTTTTGACAAAAAAATGTCATTATTGAGGGGAATATTACCCAAACTTATCAAAGTTTGGGTAATTAATCAGAATGGAACTATACGCGGTGGAACATCTATTCAGACAGGAATAATTGTTCTGCAAGAGTATGCTTAGATGTGAGTAAAACCAAAATTTTACATGGAAAAATGCCAGACAAAAGGTTTGCAAGAATTTAATTCCCATACTGCAAATATACGAAGACTATGTCGCAAAAGATATGTATTTCATCATTTTCGTCAATTAAGAGCACTTTTACACAAAGCAAGAAGGAATTACATGTCGACAGATTAATCTTTAAGATGGTAAAAGATGTAAAGGTGCCAAAAGGTTATTTCAGAAACTGTGCACATTATTGAAGATGGTGATGAAGATTTTTGTATAATAAGAAAAATATAACCTAACGTATAGTGATGATGGAAAGTTTAGAGCCGCTACAAAAACTTTCTACCAACTGCACTTACTACATTTATTGGACTATTTACTCTGACGACAACAGAGTAAACATATTACCCGTAATTTTTGCCTTGTTACCTAATAAGACCGAACGAACATTACTCTTACGAATATTAGAGAAGCAATTGCGAGTTTTGTATCAGTGTCACGAGACAAAAGAACAGTCGACAGGCGAACGAACAGTGACGCGTAACATTTCTTCTCTTGTAAGCTACCTCTTTCGGATACCAACGAGGGTCCTCAAGGTTACAAATGTATCAGAAAACGGTACGCAAAGACATTTTGACGAGTCTTTGTTTTATTAGCAATCCAATATTCATATTTAATGGTCGATTTGGCCCAACAAATCTGGTAGCAGAGTTGTGTGTTTGTTTATGCCGGGCTCTACGAATCGTAGACATTTGCATACACGCAGGCAGTTTTGGCGGCAAGAGGAGGTAACATTAAATACTGATTGTGAAAATTATTAAAATTATTTAATAGGTATGAAAATAATTATGAAAATTATGAAGAAAAAAAAAACGGTGTTTAGAACAATATTCAAATTTGGGTTATTTTCTAATTTGGGTTTATTTTCGTTAAGTGCAATTTTTTTATGTTCAGTAGGTAATTTAATTGCTTGATTCTATTCAAAAAAATTTAAAAGCTATTTTACAAATATTTTATTTCGTTTCATGTCAATTTTCCCCCTTATTTGCGTTTCTCTAGTCTAAATATAGTCTAAGTGTATTTAATCAAAGAGAAATGGCGACAATGATTTCTTGTTGTTAATTTGGATACATATTTAATCATGTAATGGTATTATGATGGATCCTATTTGACGTAGAGATTGTTAGAAACAAACGAAAGAAATTCATGTTCATTTATGGGTGCTCAGTGTACGGTATCATGGGTGCTTATGTGTATGAATGATGTTCTGGTATGAAGCGACTTCGCCAAGATTCCAATAAAGTCGGCAAACAGAAGCGACTCATCAGTTAAATTGATGCCAAGTTGATGCTTCGTCCCGGAAGCTTAAATGCATCTTCTATAGTCGACTATGAAATCCGGGATCAAAAATGTAAACTGTTGTCAATTAAGAATAATAACTTTTGTGCTTAATTGAAAAGCCACTTTAATATCGTATGAACGTTGTAGACAATAAGTCTATTAATCTATACCTTCCCACTTACCTTACTACGGTCGGAAGAGCACTTGTGTTATAGGTGACGGTAGCATTTAGACTTTAATTTGTTTTCTAATTATAAAATGTTTTTCCTTCTAAACAATAAAACATTCAAGCTGGATGATGTAATAAAATTATTTGAAGTTAAATAAGGCAGCTTATCAGATGAGTGTAGATAGGCTACAATGTGGTGTGTGTGCCAACTCTTGATTGGACTATAGTCCAACTCTTCTGCTATAACATTGACAGTGCGTAGTGCACGATTCAAAGGTGCTTCACTAAGGAGGTTGGTTCGTGCAAGTGGCACCGACGAGAGCGGGGGCCGCCGCTTCCGCCATACGTACCTGTCCGGCACCTTCCCTCTAAGTACTTTAAATATATAGGAAATAAGTGTAAGTTCCCTTCTGACCCTCAATTCATTATATCCTACCATACCCAAAATAATTAATTCCCGGTGGGAATCCGTAAACAAGTTGATGAATTAAAATATTTAGAGAGAGAGAGAGAGAGAGAGAATATAATTTTTTATTTTCATTGGTTAGGTATGTTTCATTTCGACACGCCGCTGCAGCGTGTTCTCAACGGCACGAAATATAATGACATTTTTATTTACATTTTTGATCTCAAATTTCATTTCCGACTGTATTTCTGTCCAGATTCTGCGGTAATTTTATAAATTCAAGAAACTAAATGATTGAAATAATAATATTCACTATTTCTCCGAGAGAATTAAATTGTCCTTTTCCATCAAATTGAGGGCCTTTAAGAAAGTGAGATCCATAAGGGAAAACGCTATTCATTCAGTGAGCGCTTTAAACTTTTGCTCAGCAAAGTGGTACAAAGCAATTCCTTGTGTAGAAAACGAAATCGATGCACTAAAAAACCCACACCTTCCACGCTCTCCAATGTGCAAATAAAACATATGCAGACAGCACTTTATAATAATACACAAGATACACGAATGACTCGTTTGTTGCTTCTTAGCATATTCAGTGAATTAAGTCTCTTGCAGAATATGTAGCCAGATCAAAACAAGAACAAATTATACCATTAGAATACCCTGCAAAACTGAACCGATTCTCAATTATTGATATTATAACAATACTAATAATATTCCTTACAATAATTACTATTTAGATTAAATTTTAAAAAAAAGATTAAATTCTGCATATCTTACCCGATTTAAACGCACAATTTACTTTCTCTTTTCGTTAGCTATTGGCGAGCTATAGTATTAAACCTTATAACTAACGGACTTCTATCATCTATAAATAGGCGTCTAACATTATAATGTAATACTAAATATTATTTTGACCGATTGATTTCCAGTGCTGTGGTAGCAACCGTTTCAGTTTTACCGGGTCTTCAGTTCATAATACAACAAAGCATAAACATTGAATTAAAGACTTTTAAAAGATAACAATAATTAATAATAATATTATTATTTGTTTCTATTTATAGTCTTTCATTCAATATACACACACCAGATTCGAGTCAAAAGCATTCTGGAGCAAAATATAAGGTAAAAAAAATCTTTAAAATAAAATGACAGCTAAAATTTAAATTTGATTCAAAATGAATAAATTTACTATTAAACTTCACATTAATATATATGTATATATACATTAATATATTACATTCTGAAGAAAAATAAAAGGTAAAAAAATCAATAAAATAAAGTGGAGAGATAATTAATAAAATTATTATATAAATTCACATTAATATACTATTTATAAAGTAAATTAAAATTACTTTACTGTTTTCACTTGTAGAAACAGTATTTCCTTTTCCTCTAAATTATTGAAAACAAATTAAATAAAGTAAAATTTAAATAATCATTGATAAAGAGAAACATCAATGCGTGTATACACGACACAACCAAAAAAAAACACATCGTGCCTTAATATTATGTATAAATTAATATATCATGCGGCAAGCATGCTATGTTAAAATATATACATAAACATACTTTGTATATTATAATGTTATATTTATGATTTTTAGTGCAAATATGCTGTTATGAATCTAAAATTCTGCATTTGGCTCCAAAATACAAAATTATGTTCCGAGTAAAAATTTATAAATCATCATAATTATGATTATTTATCACTTCTTACACAGGCCAACGATGAAAAAACTTTTTTTTTATAGTTTTAGCTAATTAGTGGGTTGTTTTTGCTAATTATGCTGATTTGATGACTTTGTAATAAAATACATCAAAGGAACATTAATGACCAACGTACTGACCAATTTCTACTAGCTAGTAGAAATTGGTAAGATAAAGTAAGCTTTTAAATTCCATCGTATGGAGAAAGCAAAAAATCATTCAAATGATTGTCATTTTTGCATCATAATAATTCCAAAAATAAGATAGTAATTGACTGTCTATACAAATTGATAGCTTGCATCCCACCACCACCACCATCACCATCACCCACCACCCCCCTGTATAAGGTCACACCATAATGGCGAACATCACCTTAAAGGTGAAAATTCGCCATTAAGGTGTGATTTTGTATGTTCAGAACCCAAAAATACATAAGATTTTGGTTTAAAAAGTTTTTCCTAATAAATTTTTCCGTTGGCCTATGTTACGAATACGAATTCATATATTTTAAGTCTAGGAAAATTTAATTTACAATTAGGTATTTCGTGACTTGAGTATAATACCGATGTTAGTACCATTTTAAGTATGAAATTTATAAATTTTTCTCAAATTTTCATCAAATTAAGTCATGAGCTTTTAAAAACACATAGATATATGGAGTCTAGTAAACCTTGATTTTTTTATTGTAACAACTTTTAGAGGAAAAGTCTACAAATATTAGCGGCGGCGTTGCCAATCTTTCTCTTTTATTTTAATACAACTTGCAAACAAAGATCTATTTAAATTAAATTCACATGTTAATTACCATGACTAAACAAATTAGAGATCAAGATACAATAAGATACAAAAGTTTATCGCAAAAAACTAGATACATTTTTTTTTAAAACTAAAAAAAAATAAAAAATATCTTTACGCGAGAACAACGACAATTAATATAAAAATATTAAAGTCTCTACCGGAACAATTAAACTCATGAATTAATTTAAAGAAAGAAAAAAAAATGCTTTCCATAAATGTATGTACGTAGGCGGGATGATAAGTAACTAGCCACTGCTATTTAAAAAGTGAAAATAAAAAAAATATATATGTCATTTTTAAATTCGTATCTCTGGCAACCTGTGTTTTAAATTTGAATTTGGTGGCGTGAAAATTTTATTGATTTTTTGTCATTTGAAAATATATTTCGTCAACTGTTTTCAAAATGGATAAAATTGAACAAAGAGCGGTGATAAAGTTTCTTCATATGAAGGGCATGAAGGGGAAAGATATCTATGACGAGTTAAAGAATGTTTTGGGTGAATGTGCTCCTTCTTATGCCACAGTAAAAAACTGGGTGGCTGAGTTTAAACGCGGTCGTACATGTGTCCAAGATGAAGCCCGCCCCGGACGTCCAAAAAGCGTCACGACTCCGGAAATGGTCGTGAAAGTACATGATATGGTTTTAGCAGATCGACGATTGAAGTTATCTGAAATAGCTGACACTACAGGTATCTCAAAAGAACGGGTACATCATATCCTAACTGAGGAATTAAATATGAAAAAGTTATCGGCCCGTTGGGTGCCGCGATTGCTTACGCACGATCAAAAAAGGATTCGGGTGCAAAACTCAAAAGAATGTCTGGACCGTTTTCGGAGTAATAAAGCCGATTTTTTACGTCGATTTGTAACAACAGATGAAACATGGGTTCATCATTACACGCCAGAATCAAAAATTAAATCAAAACAGTGGACTCAATCGGGATGCCCGGCTCCAAAAAAAGCCAAGACTGTAAAGTCGGCTGGAAAAGTGATGGCTTCTGTCTTTTGGGATGCAGATGGGATCTTGATGATAGATTACCTTCCTAAAGGTCAAACAATTAATGGAGAATACTACGCTAATCTTCTAGATAAGCTTCATCAATGTATCCAGCAAAAACGACCAGGTTTGGCGAAAAAAAAAAATCATCTTCCACCAAGACAACGCTAGGGTTCACACATGTGTTAAAGCTATGGCAAAAATCAACGAATTGAAGTATGATTTGCTGCCCCACCCACCTTATTCGCCTGATCTAGCGCCATCAGACTTCCACTTATTCCCTAAGCTCAAAACTTTTTTGGGCGGACAGAAATTTGCCACAAATGATGAAGTCATAGCCGCTGTAGAGGAGTATTTTGCAGGCCTCGAAAGAAATCATTTTATGGAAGGCATTACTGCTTTAGAACGAAGATGGAATAAGTGCGTAGAGGTCCACGGAGACTATGTCGAAAAATAAAATTAATTTTATCACGGAAAGTTAAGTGTTTTCTTATTAGGCTAGTTACTTATCATCCCGCCCTCGTATGTTTTTAGTTCGTTGTTGCAAGTAAAATTTTGTGATGGTTGAAAGGACATCAAATTTGCTTACCTGATTCCAATACACATGAGTCTTGCCGTTGCCAAATATCGGTGGATTATTTACAGCCGGCTGTACATTCTGCTGCCTCCAACCCAACACAGAATTCGGCTGACCCCACAAGGAATCCTAAAAAACGCACACATAAACTTTAACCAACATAACTCATCAATGGTCACAATGAATTAAACTAATTTCAGAAATATAAAATATTAGTTTACTCATGACTTGTACTCGGTAGCAATTTTTCAAGCAATAATCGACTGTACAGGTTGGCGGCATAATTTTAGGAAGCCATTTAGGGATGTTAGTTTTTTTTTTTTTTAAATAATTTATTAAGCTCTATGTGAACAGAAGGTATTGTGATGTGGGGAGAATTTTTGTCAAATTTGTAATATTCTGCCAAGTGTGTTAGTGAAAAAGTTAAAAAAAAATTCTGTAACTTTTCAACGGTTACATATGCAATTATGAGCCATACCATTGGCTGTTGTCCGAAGGACGGATTCCTCGTCATGTCCAATTGACCATATTGCATTGAATCGACTGAGTTTACAGGCATATTTGGCATCATCTAAAAATATATAATATTGGGATTAAAATCATGCATGCGGAAGCAACGGAGCATTGCCAATTGCATTATTGAAAAAGAGCTCGAATTTAACCACCAAATCACGAGCTGAGCCTAATGCTGTAAAAGGAAAATTCTAAGCTGTTGTTAGACTGGAAAAAATCAAGGAAAAAGTTATAAAAAATCGCAATTTGATATGGAACTTGGAAATAAAACGGGTTGATTGGTCTTTTAAAATTGTATAAAAGCTATTTTAAACACATTATGAAAATCGTATCATAACAAATAGTTTAAAAATTTAGCTTAAAATGATTTTTTTTATATTAAAAAAGACTATTGTTATTCTGTTGAGTCAACTCGCTAAAAAGAATTCACCCTTGTAGCGACTTTCCCACTTTGACTCTTTAGTGAAACACAATATACGCGAACACCTTTATGCCGACTCCTTGTTCAACTTTCAGAAAGCCGAAAACAACAAAATCTTATGAGTCCCTTTGAAGACTATGTGTACAGTCGTTTGCCAGATTATCATGTAAATATTAAAAGTCGGCTTTGCTGTATTAAAAATAAAGTATATTTTGTTAAAATTAAAGGATTATTTATTTTTATTATGTAAAATAAGTAAAACTGAATTTATTGCGAAAAAATATTTAAATATTTACTACTCGCATCTGAAGACATTGAAGAACCGGAAATTCTCCTATATTAACAAGCATGTGTATATTTGAATCTTGTCGGTCAAATAGTCGTCAACTGTCTCTTAATTTATATATTTAAATTTTCCTTTTAGACATTGGAAAGTATGTAACATTATTTCGAGCAGCGTAGGTTGTAAATTTATAAAACTCGCGGACATCACTTTGGATCTTATGAGGGAAAGGTGAGAACAGTCGCGGAATGACGCTACATAAAATGTGACCACGCGAACTCCGCCTCTTTAATCACATGTCGAAGCTCAAAACCAACGACAATAAAATCGTTTCCTCCATTCAGAAATTCTCGTTGAAATTGAGAAATTTTATGGCCAACTACATACCGATGACATTCCCGATGTTAGTCCTGTACATTACGTACAAATTGTTTTTTTTTTTAAATATTTAATGTTCACACACGGCTCGTTTACGATTTTATTATAGTTTATTATAAATTATAATTATTACATTGAAAAATAATTTACTGTAATTGAAGTTGAAAAATATTATATTACTAACTGTACAAAAATCGGCAAAATACTAAAATCTAAGTAGTTGGTCAAAGAGTTAAAAAAGTATGAATCATTAAAAAGTCGGCATAAAGGCACAAAACTCAATGAATCGTAAATATAGTCCAGTGAATAAACGGGGGTTACCTTACAAACGATCTAAAAATACATTCATACAAATCTTTTCTCTTTATCTTTTTAAATTATAATACATATTTGCACGCCTTAAGGGCAGAATGTAGCGACCAAATTAATAATGTAAAATACATCTATGTTCTGTAAACCTGCATTCAGCAAATAAACAATTCTTATTCTTATTCTTTATAATATTAGTATAGACTGAATGATAAAAACATAGAATCCACGATTTCCATCTAAAAAAAAACTTTGAAACTTCTCTCTATGTGGGTTTTTGAAGGTACCCACCCATTGTAGCCTGAGTTTGCTAACATTTTTAGGAAATTTTAGTAAAATTGTGAGAGTGAAGTATATACTTACATGCGAAGAGATGCGATTCGGATTATTCAGAAACGTGTAGCGTGAATTTGGAGATGTTTCGTCATATCCACTTGGTACTGAATATGTAGACATCACGTTCTGAAAGTTAGTCATTATTGTTATACTTTAAAGAAATAGATTCTACATAGAAACAGATGAAAAAATTTAGGAAAATTATAAAAATATTGCTGTAATCTTGTAAATTAGTATAAACCGGTAGAGCGCGTCACTTTCTTGCTTGTAAACCGATTGGAATAAGTTTTACGGGAAACTTGCTACAATACATCAACCGTTTTCAAATCGGTTAAGCCGTTTCAGAGATTAGCGTTCACAAACGCACAGACAAACAGACAAAAATTATTCTAAAAACTATTTTTTTGATCTCAGTAACATAGGTATGTGTACAAATTGTTTTTTTTTAATATATTTTATGTGCCGACAGGGCTCTTTTACGATTTTATTATATTTATAGATTACTACCAAATCTTAGAAATACCAAAATTCAATAGAAATGTCTCAAGATATTTTCATTGGCCATATCATAACGAGTCAGGTTATATGTCAATCTTTTCAGTTGCTTCAATAGGACGATAGGGACAAATAGTCACTCGAACGTTTTGCTTCGATCTATTGCCTCGAAATAAATCTGTGGCGAGGCGCTTCTTTTCTGCCGTTAATTAATTTGCCAGACACTATTTTATATTATTTTATGTTCTTTCACTATTTGAAAACTTCCAGAATATTCCAAGTGGAGCATAGGCCAAATATTATGTATACTAATCCCCCCAATTGCTAGCGCAGCGCATCAGTTTAGTACTTTATATATATGTAGGAAGACATAATATATTGTCATTTCAGATTGTAAATCATTCTTCAAAGCAAATCCTTACATTTTCCTAACTGTAAATATTTCACTGTGGAACTCGTTAAAAAAAATCACAATGTATTGTGTGTTAATTTAACTAAAAGAAACTGCTATATACTGTCATTATTAAACAGTCTTGGTTAATCTTGGTTAAATTACGAAAGTGATTGGTTAAAGTGGACAGATATTGAGAAGCTAAAAATCACGAGTATCAGCTTAAATAATTCACGCCTTATGTGAATACACTTAAGGTCGCTGTTAGTTAACCATACGGTAACACGAGACGAGCAATTTTCAGCGCTAGAAATACTGACTATCCTAATACACGCGTGAAAATGAAAACTCAACGCATGCGCTACAAAAACGCACTCAAACGCCATATTATTTTATTCGATGATTGTTAGTTTTGCAGCTGCTTATTTTACTAACTGTGATAACTAATAAATTAAAATTTTCCTTCTGTAACGAGTACATCTGTTAATCTTAATATATGTAATTTTAACAATTTTAACCGTTTTTTCTATTCATATTAACTGTTATAGGCAAATAAATAGTTCGAATTTCAAGATGTGCTTTAAATGGTGTAAAAACTCACAAATGGCATGGGTCCGTAGGTACCCAGAGGGCGCATCTCGGTATCGCACGAACGCCTCACGAGCATTGTGTTGTTGAAGAATCCCGCACTGTACCAGTAGTACATCTCCGCGGTAGAGAATGGGCCTTGAATGTTTTTCTGCAACAAAAACCCATCATTTCAGTGGACACCCTCCAAACGTCACATTATATCATTGTGTAAATAGATGATGCCAACATACCTGCGGGTCCTCATAAACAAAAAAACATCACCGCGTTAATTTAGTACGACATTTTCAGTTTGTATCTTTTTGTAATGTTTTTATGTCTCGAGAGGCCAACAAATAATATGTAAGCACGTTTTTTTTCGACACCTCAAACGTTTGGACCTCAGTTGATTTAATTAATTATTTATTAGGAAACACTGTCCTAAAAAAAAGTACCCGCACACCGCACACTGTGCGTGTGGGACGCGAAAATGGTCCGTGACGTCATAAATTGTACACCCCCTTACAGAAGACCGGCGCGTGAGTAAGTTATATGCCAGAGCCCACATCCTCATAATCCTTTATCCTCTCTACAAGTTTGGCAGCGAATTGACATCACCGATGGCATTGCTTGCGTTATTAAAAAAATTAAAATAAAAACCAAACACACTGAACACAAAGCAAATGTATCAAGTGACGTCTTGGGACGCTTCTGCGAGTTATGTTACATTTTGCCCCGACTTGTTGCTGTTGTAATAGAAATAGCTATTTCGCTTTGTGCAAATGACTTCAGATTTAGGCTATTTCGCTTTGGTGAATTCGAAAGGTGCTTACATAATACTTGCACACCTCCATACTGAGTGCATAGTGAACTCTAAAGAACAATCCCATAAAGCTATAGAACAAATCGCATTGAGAAAAACAACTATCACATACCTCGGGGTCTTCATAGTACCATTCCTGCTCAGACGGATCCAAGGTAGAGGAGCTGGACGCCACATTATGCATTAGATTTCCATATAGAGCATTGTACGCGTTCGAAGTGGACGGATTTTGCAGGCCCGGCATCTGGTACATGTTTGTTTGGTTGCCTTGATTCTGCATTTCCATCGCCCTTAGCCTCTGCAATTATCAAGTGTCAATGAAGTCTGTCGACTAGAATTGTTTAATAGAATAAAATTATTATCAAAACGTCAAAAGATAAATTGATTACATTAGACATAAATAAGAACAGATCTTAATTTCATTTTTTGTGTCTGAAAAATGGCCAGTAACATCAAAAATATGTATACTTTAAAGTATACATATTTTTAAATGATATTTGTGTACTTCGAATTTATATTTTATACAAATTGCAGACAATTCTATTTTGTCATAGAGAGTAAGGCAAAGTGTATAACGAGGCTTACTTGAATGGTATCATAGTTTGGTCCACGCATTGGAATCAAGTTGGACAAGTCGACATTGTTAATTGTTGGATTTGATTGCAAGGCACTGCCCAATCCGGTCTTGGTCAACGTATTTCCTAAAACCGCGCCCGTCATTCCACCCAAAAGATTACTGCCTAAGGGCATTGCGCTGCCCATTGCGGCACTACCCATAACAGCATTACCAATCGCCGCACTGCCCATAGCGGAACAACCCATGGCAGCATTACCAATCGCGGCACTGCCCATAGCGCCGCTGCCCATAGCGGCGCTGCCCATAGCGGCGCTGCCCATAGAGGCGCTGCCCATAGCGGCGCTGCCCATAGCGGCGCTGCCCATAGCGGCGCTGCCCATAGAGGCGCTGCCCATAGCAGCGCTACCCAACGCTGCTTTAGCTAGAGCACTACTGCCCATTGTGCCGCTGCCGCCCAATGTGTCGCCAGTTGCAATATTATTCATGTCCGGGTTGGCCATTCCGATGGGCGGCATTCCTCTAGCTATCGCCCCGGGATTGGGCATCACTGGGACATTGGCAGAGTCGGACTTCATCACCCTATTTATGCCCATATTGAGTCCAATAGACTGCGGCGTCACAAAAGGTGTACGGGTGCTCATTTGCATTAGATCGGCAAATGAGTTTTGTCCTCTGGCGTTAGTGATACCAGCCACCGTGGATGTCACTGTGCACGTCACCATGGTGGTCACGGTCGGCATGTGACGTTCGAGTGGAAAATGCAGCATCTCGTCAACCGCGGTATCTTCCGACTTTTGTTGTTCGCTGAAATCCAATTAAACTCAATCAGTTATAAATTGGTTGCTTGACACTTCATTTATGAGTCAACAAAATCTCACCTGGGTGGCACGAGGTTCTGATGCTTTTGACGCAAACTGTTATTTGTATTGGAGGTAATCATGACTGACTGAAAATTTCCAGTTTGACCGCTAGCCTTCTCCAAGTCGGTTCTTCCCAACGGGTTGAAAGCTTTACGCTCGAATTGGGGCTTGAACATGGCGTTGGCGTTCGAGGCTGAAGAGCCCGGACGATTCTCCAGTTTCATAGGGATTTCGTCTAGATTGCCGTGACTTTCAGCCCGCCTCAGTCCCATGTTCACGTCGGGCATGGCCGCGGATTGCTGAAATTACATCAATAAAAATATCTTACACAATAATTTCATGTTTCCTACTAACTTAGCCATTCAAAAATATGTTAACATCCAAACAAGATACTGTATTGTAATGTCAGTATGTGGAATAAATATAAATAAATGACAAGCACGAAAAAATATCACACACCAGCAGACGCACGATTGCCCTGCCACCGAGCATGAAGAGGAAGACCACCGCGCCACTTGAGAGACAAGAGATGGTTTAGATGTAGAAGAATACTAACGACCCGCTTCCTCTTTATCCCTCTTTCCTTTAGTGAAAACCGTATCAAAATCCGTTGGATGGTTTAGTAGCAAAATTATGTGTTTTTTTCTCACTTACATAAAAACTTAATTACGTATCCCATGGTCAAGTAGGAAAAGAGGTGATGACATCAATGTGCTAAGAACCATATCAATCATATCAGCTTTCATACAAAAACAATCGGATCAAAATCGGCTTGGAGGCTATGATGCTACAGATACACAGGTCAAACTTACAACACCCCCCATTTGCCTCGAGCATCTTCGGGAAGTTCAAAGGCAACTTCGCACCATTTTAAAAGTCCCTCTCGAAAACCATGAACAAGAATGAGCCTGTTTGTGGAGCTGTTATCTGTACAGCTTTATAGTCCATTTTTTTAAGAATGAACAAAAAGGTAAACAAATATGGCGTCGGCCAGGGTCGCTGACCTGTTTTAGAGATTAGATTTGTACAATATGCATATCAAATAGAGTTGACTCAGTGAGTAACTCATTTAGAATTTGTTCCTATCGTTTAATGATTTATCTATTTAATACTTTTATTTAAATCAGAAATCATTTCATAAAGTTTTCATTATGAATTATGATATGAACTTGATAATTTATGTATCTATCAAAAATTCATATGATACATAATGCCTCAGGTCGCGTACATGTCACGTCTCTAGACCATAGACAAAATCTCATTGTGACGTCCAGTGATATCGTAGGTTATATGACGATTTTATTGAGTTCTTTACATTTTCCTCTGAAAATATGCAATAATTTTGGATAAATATCGTAAATAATATTATGTTTAGTGAGTGTGAATGAGTACGTGTAAATTTCAAGATGTGGTTAAGGTTAAAACTTAAAATATCCATGTCGTGAGTTGTTTGTTTACCTTTTTGTTCACTCTTAAATAAATGGACTTATATATTTTTTCATTGATTCGTAGCGTTGGTTCAGTATTTCCCAAAACGAGTAATCAATTTCGCCGCTCACAATATTGTAAATACAAACAATATTATTGATAACAGACTGGTGCCCGCGGATTCGCCCGATAACACCTAACAAAATATGTGAGCAATGTAACACCTAACATCTTTATTGCAATTATAGCTTTGCCAGGCGTTAGACGATCCCTCGAGAACAATACTTTTTTTTTGCATCTCTGACAACGTGTGTGCAGGTATCCCTGACAAAAGGCAACATACAGACAGACAGAGTTACTTTCACGTTTATAATATTAGTATAGATTTTATTGCTTACCTGTCTAAACTTTTCACCGGTTTCAAACTTTTTTGGTGACAGTTTCTGTGCTTTCTCCGAGGCCCACCAATCTTCAGCATTCTCCTCAAAGTTTCTGGATCGTTCGAATCGCTCAAAACTGCCGTGAGTATGTGACCGAGTCAAGGCTATAAATAACAAATATTCATATTGATTTACCGATGAATATAACAAGCGACCCGCTTTGCATGGAGTTGAAATTATAAAAAAAAAAAAAAAAATCAGCTTTCTAGACTTTGTAGACTGCGTTAATAGTCAGTCGGGACAAACGATTTCATAAGTGTTGATAACATCTTAACCAATAAAATAATTTGACTAAGTCATAAGTTAACACAACAAAAATCTTTTTTTACTATTTTGTATGAAATACTTATTATAGCTGTGTAAGTTATGCCACACAATGCCTTTTTCAATGCGAATATTCGCTATTGCCATACAATATGGAGTTAAGATCATAAAACCATAATAGATCCTTTCATGATTACAACACAAGGATAGATACAAATAATGGCTATACACATCGAATCCGTTCAATAATGTCGATGCATATGCTTCAATAATAAGGCAGATATTAGCAATATTTAATTCAATTCTATCGTTAGACAAATTTAAAACTGCAGTGAAACACTTTTACATAGAAAATGCTATTTTACTCATGTATCAATGACTATTTGACTGATTGGGGCTGTTTGGGATTGATGGCTGATCGATTGGGATTGATGAACGATTAAAGTGACTTTTTTTTTTGGTGTATGTGTTCATTTGTTAGGATCTTATTAATGCTCCGCGAACACATGGTGACAAACCAGATTATACAGAGATACAATGTATCAAACCAGGTACAGATATTCTGAAGAAGATATTCGAGAATTGGTGTCTGATGACCGGTATGTGGCTTATAAGTTGCAAATCCTAAGTCCACTTCGACAGGCAGTCACTTTTTTCATTGATTATTATTTTTTTATTTGTTAGTGGTACAAGCTCAGTCTGTGGTGAATCGATCTTCACCATTACTGCTCCATGATAACGCAATCCATCACACTGCTAGAGAAACAGTTTTAACACTACAAGACATGCAGTTAGAAACCCCCCGCCATACGCCATACTCGTCGACTAACATTTTTTCCGCAATTTGAACAATTCTTTGCACGGAAATAATTTTCTTCCCAGGAAGCAGTACAAAATTCCTTCACACAGTTTGTGGAGTACAGGTTCCCAGAATTCTATCACAAAGGTTTAAACGATCTTCCGATTAGATAGCAGAAATGTAAACAACTAGGGTAAATACTTTCATTAAATAAATTCATCCTATAAAATTTTTTTCACTACTTTAAACCCCAATATATGTATACTCTATATCTGGCTCTGAGATTATTTCTTAAATAATATTATATATACTCACGGTGTGCTGTCTCTTGGCTTTTCGGCAGACTCGTGTCGTCGTTACTCACGCCGTGGAAAGCACCCGTTGCATCAAAAGTACCAGCTCCGGCATCTGGATTATCAAACCTGTGAACATGATATGTGAAAACGTTAACTTTGTCACTTCTGCAGAGAGATAAGTTAAAAGACTTCGTTGCAACAAACCCTACTTTATAGGCATGGGCAAGAAGGATACTAATAGCTAATAAGCACCCTTTCAGCTAATTCACCATTGTACAACGGGTGGGTCAGAACACTCATTATATTTTAAACAACGGCCCGCTCCCGGCTTCGCATGGATGCAATCAGGTTTTAACATATTATTATATATAAACCTTATCTAGCCGATAGTGAAAACCGCATCAAATCCGTTGCCTAGTTTAGGAGTTAACGGATATACAGACAGACAGACAGACGCGGGCAGCGCCTTCAACTTATACAATGTAAAAGTGCGGTCCCAGACGACCCAGCAACGCCTTCCGTGTAGACGTGGCACGCAAGTCTACTAGTATACCAGGCGCCTGAGTCGCAATATAACAGTTGAGTTTAGATTCCATATAACAGTTGAGTGAAGTCTGTAACCATTCCATTATTCCACTCCATCCCGTAGGAACACAAATTTTTACTTTCTTGTTTGTAAACCGATTGGAATGAAACAAACACTAAATGTTACGGGAAGCTACATCATTGAAAACCGCATTCAAATCGGTTGAGCCGTTTCTGAGATTAACGTGCACAAACAGACAAAATTTCCAAAACCTATTTTTTTCACCTCCTTAACATAAGTACAACGCAGTTGTTGATTTATATACACGGCTAGTTTAAGATTTTTTTATATGTATAAATAACTAGCGACCCGCCCCCGGCTTCGCACGGCGTGCAATTTTTATATATAAGAACATTCCCCGTTTATCCCTCTTTCCATTAGTGAAAACCGAATTAAAATCGGTCTACCCGTTCACGCGTGATGCCGTGACCAAGGGAAATAGGGATTCATTTTTATATATAGAGATTTTGATTTTTAGCAACCCACCAATCAGCTTATAGTGACGTCACTCTTGTAATGAAAACTTTTGGTGGTTATAATTGTCGAAGAAAACGCTATTTAGTTACGCTAACTAAACTACCACGGAAATGTGTATTTGATGTGCGAATTAACTAGATACCTTATTGGAATGTTTAGGTAACTATTACCTATTTCTTTTGCGTACAAGCATTAAGTAAAGTGGTCTTCATACCATGGAATGATAGTTTCTGGAGAACAATTATCATCCCTCTTCACAGGTTGGAAACACTTTTTTCTAAATTTTGGGTTTGAAGGTCCAGTTAAATACAATTAGTTGGAAACTTTGTTGAAGTAAATGACACGGTGGATCTGCGACGCACCGCTCTAGAGATATTTTCGAAAAAGTACAAAAAAATGCGAATTTCGAAATTTCGTCGTGACCGAAAAATTGCTCTCCCCTAGACCCACTTAAATGAGTATTTGAAATAGTAACGAGAAAAAGTAAAATTAAAAAAGAAAAGAAGTAGGCACATACCATTCTGGAAGTTCGTCGTGAGGCTCTCCGCTGCCCCAAGTGCGTCGATGACGATCACCCCAGTCTCGGTCCACCACTGTTCATACACAACATCATTAAATTTATATCAACCTCATAACCATAAATCCCATTCAAAAAGGGCTTAATTAAGTGGAATTCAGACCTCTACACATTCAGAAGTAAGGAGTAAACCAAAACCAAAACCTAAAACTTTAATTCAGGATCCCATGTACCAGAAAAGAAAAAACGCTGTTTTCTATCATATATAAAATGAATTAATAAATATAAAAGTGAAATTTACATGATTATCGAACTTATTCTGAAAATGGTCCAACTGCATATTCTTATTATTATTGTGAATAAGATTTCTGATCTGGCAGGACACACTGCGTTTTGCAGTCAGTAACAGCACAGCACGTGTGCTATTGTCAGGGTCCAGTTCCCTTATTACCCCACTACCCTTTAACCTACTAAAGTTGATAGTGGACTTGGAGCACCTATGGTGACCACCAACCATCAAGTGGAACCTCAGCCTCCACCAACCATCAAGTGGACCCTCAGCCTGCCTGCCTGCCAACTTTCAAGTACAACAACAAATAAAAAAAAACGAGTGTGCTTATGACCACACGACTGAAGTGAAACTTCTTTCGCTCCATCTGTATGTATACAGGGTGGTAATTTGAGATGGGTCAGTAAGGGCAGCTACCTAAACCATTGTAGCTAGAACAAAACACTCTTAGGAGACTATCCATTATTTTAATAGTTATTTCCATCGGCATTCAAAGATTTTGGAAAAATGGTACAGTCAGCGAGAAAAAGGTCAATTTTCACGTTTTGTTTTTATAATGCCAATCGATTCTGTTACTTATAAGGATCAATTGACCCTATGGGACCACCTGAGGTTAGAGTACTAGAAACGTCAAAAAACTCAAAAAACTACTTCCATACATTTCTTACGGAATGAGATTGAAAAATAAGTTCAAACATTGTTTTTAATTAAAAAAGGCGGCAATCACTACAATGGAAACTGGCTAGGCAATGTTTATTTTAAATTAATTTGAATTTGGAAGGAAAACATTGTTTTAGAAACAAATGTTATTTATTATTATTCTTGCATGTCAGCTAAATTGTGAAAATATTGATTCATTTAGATCGCATAGATTTATTAGAAGCTTATTTTATAAATAATATCAACTGCCATGGAATGATATAAGATTAAATACCCTATACCCTATATCAAAAGTTATAAAAAATCTCCTAAATATTCTTGTAGAGTGTAGCTCCTTTAAGAGAAATCCTTACGACAACAATGATCTTGATAAAAAATAGCGGTTGCAATTTTAACACTCGGTCGTTAGAAGCTTTGAAGTCGCTGCCGAAGTAGGCATTTCCCATAACCAAGTTTTAAAGATATGGAAAAAGTACAAATACAAATGCTGTCGTTGTGGTCGTTGAGACCTCTTGATATTTTTTTTGGGATATCTCAAAAATGGAATTTACAAGAAAAATTAGGTACATTACAGTTCAAGAATTGTCACTACAACGGTGTATGGAGTTAACGCAAACAAAATATCAGCGGTTACACGCTCATTGCAGAAACCGTCCAAACGGCAAACAAATAGAGCAACTACTATCGTAGATTTATTACTTACGATCTTTACTTGTTTTTAAAGATTGGCAATTGTAGTGATTGCCGCCTTTTTTAATTAAAAACAATATTTGAACTTATTTTTCAATCTCATTCCGTAAGAAATGTATGGCAGTAGTTTTTTGAGATTTTTGACGTTTCTAGTACTCTAAGCTCAGGTGGTCCCGTAGGGTCAATTGATCCTTATAAGTAACAGAATCGATTGGCGCTATAAAAACAAAACGTGAAAATTGACCTTTTTCCCGCTGACTGTACCATTTTTTCAAAATCTTTGAATGCCGATGGGAATAACTATTAAAATTATGGATAGTCTCCTAAGAGTGTTTTGTTCTAGCTACAAAGGTTTAGGTAGCTGCCCTTACTGACCCATCTCAAATTACCATCCTGTATATGTGTGTACAATATATACATGTATACACATATACATATATTAATTTTCTACAAATATTTAAATTTATTTCATGTTTTCATTGGTAAATTAATATTTCTGTCTCTTGCTTATATCCCCCACATAACTTCGCCAGCTTACTCCCCAAGTCAAGCGTGCGTAAAGAAGTTTCACTTCAAAAATGATTTCTGTGTGGAAGTGCAATTTCAAATTGCTTTATTTCCACACCAACAAATGTGTCTGCTGATTTTGAAGCATTCAAACATTAATTAACAAACAATAACACTACTTGTTACAATCTTATTTGGTCTAGACTTGATAATATGAATAAGAAATTACATTGTAAACATAAATTTTATATTACTCGTAACAGATGTCATTTCTGTTAACTAATTGTATAGTCTCACAGACCAAGTGCAATCACATACAAATACCCTTTGTGTTTTTCACTGCAGATTCTAACTAAACATTTTATATACTCCGCACAAGGACAGCCCTCGTAACCAGTAAACCACCGTAGATCCATAGGATTATGATCATTGTTAGTCTATCATATACTGTAACTTCTGATTGTAAATCATTTTTCAAATCAAATCCTTACATTTTCCTAACTATAAATATTTTTACTGTGGAACTCGTTAAAAGAAAATCACTTAAAATGTATTGTGTTTTAATTTAAGTAAAAGAAAACGGCTATGTATTGCCATTTAAACAGTATTTTGGCGAGATCTAAAAACATAGTGTACGTAATCTGAAGAGAAAAAATTGCATGTGTTAAAACAAAAGTGGGTCGCTTAAAAAATTAAAAAGATAAATAAAAAATTGAAAAGATAAATACAGTTGTTATTAGAACGGGATCTGCCCAAATCTGAGGAACGCCATTCATCGCCGCCTTCATCTCTGTGCCCCTGTCTCCAATTGGTGCTATTGTTCCCTGGCCGTTTACTGCAAAATAGGGCACATTTCACTAGTGTACTTTCAGGAGGAAAAACGAATTGAGATAAAATAAATTTAATATGTACTTTTTAAAGACTTTGTTGTGCCATTCGGAATGTTCGTTCGGCAACCTGTTACCAGAGGCGGAGTTATGCCATGGTCGTTGTGAACTCGACGTCTCTTCCGAAGCCACTGGAGGAAGACCCATTCGTAGATTCATAGCGTTCCAAGAGTTGGGCCTTTGATCCATTATTGCTCCTATGCCCCTGTGATGTAAAGGGTAGTCATCATGTAGGAAAAAAGTAGTAATGACAGAGTACACTGCGTTTCACAGTCATAATATGGTCATCACCATGAAATAACAGCATGTGTGTTCTTTGGCAGTACCTGTGGCGTTGCTTGTGTTACTTGGCGACAGCAGCCACCTACTATTAAGTTGACTGTGAACCTCCCTATTGAAATAGTTCACCAGTGACGCTGCAAGTATATGTGATGCACATACTTAAGTAGTGTAGGTATCATAGCGTAAATATATCATAGGTGTAACAAATAGCGTTCCTTTGATAAAGCGGCGGTTTATAAACAACTCACCGTGCGGGTCCGTGACGATTTGTTAGTCTGGTGGCTCTATTATTAGTCTGGCGGTCGTTTGAACCGACCAATGGACGACTGCCACCGCGGCTTCTACTGAAATCTGTTGTCCCGATTCCGCTAGGCTTTGGATTTTCTCTCTACAAAAGGGAAAACCTAACTTAATGAAGGCCTAAACGTAAATAAATGAAGGTAGTCACTCTCTGAAAGTGATTTTTAAAGTGTTAAACAATACCGTAACCGCATCAGTATCTTCAAACGTCTCCTGCAAAGCAAACGGTGCCTTGCACCTTGCCAGGTACAAGACATCATTATGCTTCAATTCAGCTGGTGCTCGCGCTGATGTTGTATCAAAAAGGGCTAGCATCTCTTCTCGACCGTACCTAAAAAACACACATAATTTTATTGCATCACCTTACACACATGCTACCTACATACTAAACTTGACCTTAACCAGGCTACATTGTAACGTAAACTAAATAAAATCCACTGTTTATTTCCAAAGTGTATGCAGCTAATGTAAATATTATTATTAATGAGTCATTTAATTGCCCTTGAGGCATAACAAGAGTAACATGAGACATTTTTGTAAATTTATACAAGGTGCCTACAACACCACCTCTTAGTACACGACTTGTTTATCATTTACAACAAAAAATATTATATTAAAAATACTATAAATTAAGCACTTTCAAAATATGATCTTACATAAATTTATAAATAAAGAAAACAAATAAATTATTCTAAATCATGAAACAAATAATTTTAACCTGTTACATATAAACTGAAAGTTTTATATATCAATTACCTACTAAACATATCAATCAATTGGTAAGCAATAAGGAAGCATAATGTAAATGAAAAATAAATATTACCGGAGTTTAGCTAGTTGTACTTTTGACGATGCCTGATTAGCTGATGCCGAGGTACCAGCAGCCACCCCCCCACCACCAGTTGCTTGACCAGCGCTGGTATAAGTTGTGGTGAGGGATGTGCCGGAGGTTTGTGACACCGACGAGGAAGTACTTGCAGCTGCAATGGTTCTTGTCTGCCTTGAATTTGTAGCGGCACTCGATGTTGGCCTGCTTGTGGCGTTACTTGTATCATTGCGTTCACTTGACAAGTTTCGAAGCCATTCAGGCCCAAACTTAATAAGATCTTTCCTCTCTCCCATTTTACAAGATTTATAATGTTTTTATTAGCAAAATTCAAAACTACCTGTAACAAAAGAGCTATCTCAAGAATAGTTTTCGACCGAAGCTTCGGGTTCGGATACCTTTGGCCAAAGAAAACACCTTTGGTGAAATTGAGCTGTTCAAAACGCCAATGAGAGAAGACTTTTGGCTATTACCACAAAAGTTCTCAAAATCTTAGTTTCAAAAGTATGCAATTGTGTGACAATACTAAAGTTTCGCGACAGATAAATTGTTCAAAATAGACGCCTCAGCCGCATCCTCCTGAACAAATATTTACAATATTCTATTCTATCGAGATTTATCAATGGTTAAATATCCATCGAAACAGTTAATAAGGGGAAGTCAGATCAATTTGTATGGTTTCAAGTGATGACATTGACACATGGACAGCATAGCAGTATCAAAGTGCTCCTATGCTGATCAAAGTGCTGCTATGCTGAGCAGATTGATACTGCTATACTGTCAATGTGTTCTGTGAAAAATCAATCACCAGTGGCTTCAAGGGTTCTGGTTATTGTGAAATGGGAACTTTACAAAACTGAAGAACGAAAAAATGTTCTCTAGTGTCTGAAAGATAAGAAGAAGAAACAGCATACAAATTTTAACTACAGATTCAACCAAATTTTGTTTGTTCAGGGGATCTCTAATTATGACAGGTTCCAATGGGGAGGGTGATGGAGTACTGTTGAAAAACTGATAATTTACTTACCCATCCCCCGTGTTTTTCTAAGTTATAAGATGGGTATGGTATTTTTGGGGTAGATCAGACTATTTTGCTGTATCGCACTGCTGTTCGAAGAAAAAAAAACATATATGTTGGATCTAGCTCCAGTTTCGCCACTACTACAAAAAACAAGTCTTTAACCATCAACTTCTTCGGTGGCAAGTCTGCAGTATTATAATATTGGTCACTATCCCCAAAAGCTGGCTCCAACAGTTGTGATGTGCAGTGATCACCAAAAAGCTAGTTGGCAATGTAAAACAAGCCTAAAAACATTATGCGTGGTGAATTTTTTCACACTATATAGCCCTGTATCCTTCCCCAATAAAAAATAATAACAATTTAAAAATATTTATAGTTTTTGTGTAAATTACCTATTTTCTCAATAAATGTAAATGATTTTTTCTTTTTTCAACGCAAACTTTTATTTGGGCTCTTGTGGGTTAACATCACTATAACTTATCAATTGTAACTCGATTAACTAGATTACAAAATTAACAAAATAAACGAAAGCATAGCGAAAGCAAGGCGCCAGCAATGAATAAATGGTAACAATTATAAGGAATGTTTACTTGTTTAGTATTAATAGTGAAAATACTAACATCAATGGTTAATATTTTAATGTATAGACAAAGACCTTACCAACATCAATCGAAAAATATAAAACACCGAGACTATTTCTGAAAGATAACTATGTATTTACATTTCCACGTAAATCAGAAATTTAATAATAATGATAATATAGAAAGACCAATATCAGAAGACAATTATTTCACGAGTCAAGGTGGCAGTCTAAGAAACTCAAAAATATTTAAAACATAAACATCTAGAGAACACATAAAATTTATCGCGATCATTATAAAAATATATTAATGAATTGTTACAACATACCCAAGAAGTCCTTCTTGAATATTTTCACCAAAATATCACGATTCGTCTGACTAACTCGGCGAAGATGCAAATAGCAAATGAATGACAATATGGCGTCCGTGTGGTGTGAAGTGGATGGAACGCACGCATGCATCTGCCGCGCGCAAACGGTGTTGCAAGAATAAAATCACCATAGAGTGCTATATTTCATACTCTGTGGTTCGTTTATATATAACTCTTCAATAAAATTATTATTTATCTTGATCGATTGTAATTTAAGGATTTGTCATACCACTGGGATCCGTTTATATCACAACTAATAGAACTTAACTTCTTCAAATTTATGTACACATATTATATTCTTTAAAATATTCTCTAATCTTTATATATAAAAATGAATCCCTATTTCTCCTGGTCACGGCACCACGCGTAAACGGGTAGACCGATTTTGATTCGGTTTTCGTTAATGGAAAGAGGGATAAACGGGGAATGTTTTAGGGTATATAAAAATTGCACGCCGGGCGAAGCCGGGGGCGGGCCGCTAGTCCATTATAAATATTGGGTAGGGGAAAGTCTTTTCTCGTAGTATATGTATAAACTTATAATAAGTTGTAGCGTTCTATTGATCAGAAGTCCCAAAATTTCTACAGCAACGGGATAATGTCACTACCTTGGTAATTCTGTATTCCATTATCTAACAAAACGATTGTCACGGAGAATAGCTATCAAATATTTACGGCAAACATCGAGTTGTTGGAATTTTCTAGAGAAAGTCTACCTATTCATTTACAATCATAATATGATTTTACTTGCGCTTGTATGAAAATAAGGACAGTTTTTTGTCACTGGTAGTATGGTAAGGACATATGATTCTCTTTTTAACATATCTCTAGCGATGACAGCGTCGCGTCTGCAGGATTTTACTAGCGCGGACTCAATAGTTATTTCATAAAGTGTTCTGTTGTAGAAACATTACTCTTGCTTGACGACATTTAACAACTGCGTACATTGTTGTATTAAATTAGGTACATAGTAATTTATTGTAATTATCATCATTATTGTGGTCATGGATATCAATATTCTTTATGCATAATTACAATCATTGTATAGTTTTACTTTAAATCCAAATCTAAGATTAAAAATTTTGATTGACTAGTCTGTCTTGTAAAGAACATAAAATTGCCATTATTAAAAATCGTTGACATAGAACAGATACAACTCAATATAATATGCTGACACGTAGTTTTAAGAAAAAGCCACCTGCGTGTGGTCTCGCGCCGCAACGGACACGACAAGAGAACAAAGACTATACCTACTTATAGTCTAACATCGTATGAGCGGTTGCATAACTGCTGACTCGTAGTTTCAAGAACAAGCCACCTGCGTGTGGGTGGGACCGCGCGATAAGAGAACAAAGACGGTCTAGCATCGACAGTTTAGTTAGTTGTAGTTAATATTATTATATTAGTATTAGGGCCCCAAGACAAATTATTTATAATAAGTTTTTTTAAACTTAAAAGTCAATCATAGACCATTTTCTAATCTTATATATAAAAATGAATCCCCATTTCCCTTGGTGGACCGCACTTCCCATCACGCGTGAACGGGTGGACCGATTTTGATTCGATTTTCACCAATGGAAAGAGGGATAAACGGGGAATGTTCTTATATATAAAAATTGAATCCCGGGCGAAGCCGGGGGCGGAACGCTAGTAAAATATAAAAATTTATTGTTTTTAAAAACATCCATGAGCGCCTCGCCGACTTGACTAGGTATACAGATGTTTCCAAGACAATATTTACTTCTGCGCTTTACATTATTTGAACTGACCCTACCTATGTTTAGTATACCTCTCGGGAATCACTCGATATTTGCACATTTTAACAAGGCGTGAATTTAATTAGTTCCGCGCAAATTATTAGTACAGTCAAATATCTCTTACGAGCTGTTTTTAAATATATATAGACGATTCAATATTTTCAATGTTCAGAATTTTTTTTGCAAAATTGTGAGTGGTATCAAATTAATATTATAGCATAGTTGGATGGAGCAAGTTAAGATCTTTAGGATTTTTTTTTATTGATATAATTATATTTGCGTGTCGGGACGTGTCTTATCTTAATGCAAAGGTGTACGAAGCGCCACAATATAAATATTGGTTTATATTTCTGTATTCTACGCTTTAGTTATTAGTCTATGTTTATCATGGACAAGGTATAATGTCTTTGACTTTAATATATGTATAGTATTGTCTATGTCATTTACCACAGACTAATTTACCAATCATTACTCACGGAAAGGAAGATGTCATGAAGATGTCATATAATATGTCATTTAGTCATTGGTCAGTGTCGACAGATTGACAGAATGAATGATTCACACAGAACCGTAGGGGGAGACAGAACACTAAATACTCAAAAGGAGATGTTTAAGTCAATTGTATTTATTTGAAAATTGATATTTATTTCCAGATTTAGATAACCCATTAGTATGATTTGGAAAACTTTGGAAAATTTAGTCATTTCTCTTTATATTGAAGACATTCAAAGACGCTTCAAAATTCGTTGAACAAAAGTTTCGCCACTGTTCTATTCATAAATATTTTAGTGTAACTGGTAACATCGAAACTTCCGAGCGTTCGAGGAAAAAAGGTCTTGCCTCAGCCCCGGCCCCCCGCTTCGCTTCGGGCCTAGGTTCAAGACATACATCAAGTGAGTGAAGTGAAGTTCTCCCCCACAAACTTCACACAGCACACAGCAAGTAAACGGCTACTAAACGCAAATATTCACTCATTTGCTCGTTTCCAACGAAAAATTGAATTGTGCTCGTCATCCTACACTTGCATAGCATTGCATGTAGTAAAATGTTTTGTCAAATTCTCCCTTGAACTACCTTAAGAGAAAGAATAGCCCACACGCATTTGTTAATATAAAACTCGGTACTAAATCGGAAATAATCACAATGAAAGTAACCGTGACTACGTTGGAGGACCAGATCTTTGTGTTGGACGTTTCTGAGGACCTCGAGTTGGAGAATTTTAAGGCGTTTTGCGAAGTAGAAATTGGATTTCCTGCACAAGACATAGCATTGCATCTCGATGGAAAACCATTGGTAGACGACAAAAAAACAATGAAAGAGCACGGACTTCACGATGGAGACGTAGTTGTTTTAATTAGAATGCTGCAATCTGCTCCAAATCCAGATGTAAACGATTCTGGACAAGGTATGTCAACTTTTTCTTACCTACTGTCTAAGGTGCTTTGTCATTTATTGTCAAGACACAGGTACTGGCCTCTATTCCAGCTAGTAGGCCAAATATGAAATTCGACATTACACAATGCCAAATTTTATACATATTTTTTTACCATGTGATGACAAGGTGATGACATTTAATATTTTAATGCCTTTTTACACTATATTTTTTGATTTTATATTTGGTTTTGATATTTTTATAAATAAAATTGTTGTTTTTATTTTTTCTTGCAGCATTGCCATCTGGTATAGCTAGCCTTGATTTTAGTAGCATTCAAGTCCCAACCACAATGGCTTCTAGAGCACCACGAGTAGAGGAGGATCCACGTATGATCCGTGACATGTTTCTGGCTAACCCTGATCAACTTGCATTACTAAAACAAAATAACCCAAGGCTAGCAGATGCTCTCCTCAGTGGAAGCCTCGGTAAGTCCATGCTTTTAATTCACAAACTTTGATGTTGACCATAAGCTGTTGTTTTCTTCTATAATTTCTTTTACACATTATTTTATTTTAGATACATTTGAATCTGTGCTGAAAGAGCAAGTATCCGCAAGATCTGTGCGTCAGCAACAACGCATAAGGTAAAAAAGTCATTATACATAGTATAAATTGAAGTAGCTGCCCGCATTAAATTGAAGTATGTCTGTATATCCAGTAATTCCCAAACCCACGTATCAGATTTTGACCCGTGCAAAAGTCGGGTCTCTGTTATAGTATACAATGATTTGGCTGCATTACTAACGGTTTGTCCTTTGTTACTAGGATGATGAATTCAGATCCGTTTGATACAGAAGCTCAACGATTGATAGCTGAAGAGATAAGACAGAAAAATATTGAAGCTAACATGGAGGCGGCCATGGAATATAACCCTGAAACTTTTGGAACTGTTGTCATGTTGTACATCAACTGTCATGTCAACGGGTGAGTCAATGTTCTCAGTAAACCAACTTTAGCTGTTATTTTTGTTAGTACACACATCTCAACCTTAGCTCCTATAAACATGCATTGGTAAGAGTTCTTGCTCATTCTATGGAATTCATGAAATTTATTGATAGAGTTTTTCTGTGGCTGTTTGGAAGAACCAAGTGACATTTACTGCGTCTCTGCATCCTACCAAAAGTATAGCCTATGTGACGATTCAAACACAATATATTCAGAATTGTCAGTGAAATATATATATTAAAAATGAAAAGGGTCAATTTGGAAAAGTGTCTGAATCGTCACACAGCCACTTAAAGACCCATGTGAATAACACTATCCCCTAGGCAATAGGCACTGTTTAAGTTAAGTAGGCGCTTATTAAGTTTGAAAGTTACGTGGACCAAGTTGCGTGAATCAGCTAGTAATATTATAAAGAGAAAAGATTTGTATGTATGATGTATTTTTGTATGTTTGTAATGAATAAACTCAGACTATCGGACCAAATTTAAAAATTCCTTCACCTATAGAAAGCTACATTATCACCAAGTAACATAGGCTAACTCACCCTCTTCCCATTTCCGCCCTTTGCCCCCCTCCATACAAAATTGTCATTTTCCACGAATAAACTCAAAAACCACTGGACTGATTTTAAAAATTCTTTCACCTAAAGAGAGCTACATTATCAGCGAGTAACATAGGCTACTCACCCTCCCCCCATCTCCGCCCTTTAGCCCCCTCCGTACAAAATTGCATATTTCCACGAATAATCTCTATATATAAAAATTAATATCTATTTCCCTTGGTCTCGTGTGAACGGGTAGATCGATTTTAATACAGTTTTCACTAATGGAAAGAGGGATAAACGGGGAATGTTTATATATATAAAAATTACACCCCGGCCGAAGCCGGGGGCGGGTCGCTAGTATTTTATAAAGAGACGCGGACGAAGTCGCTTGTAGCAACTAGTATATTATATTTATGTGTCAGATTTAAAGCAAAAGTTCTTTTTTACGCGCGTACTTTGTGTGCACAATTTCATGACGATTGGTTGAATTGTAACAAAACAATACTTATTTTAAAACAAGTTGATTTATTAATTATCATAATTATATTTATCATTACATATTGAACAGAATGATTAATTATTAATTTATCAACATGACCTAAAAGGTCTACATATAAACATAATAGGGGATCGGACAAATTTTCAGAAGGTGTTTTAAATTAATCTTCATGGATATTTATTCCCATAAAAAATATTATTTTATTTATTTATAGCCTTTTAGGTACTCAAAATCATGTTTTAATATTGTTTGTTTGAAAATGCCGCCCAAACGCCACGATAGTTCATCTGAGAGCGCGTAACGTCATTTGTGGTCATATCATAACAAAACAGCTGCATTGGCATAAGACAATGATTGCCCACAAATGACGTCACGCACTGTGATTGGTGTTTCAGTATAGATTAAAAATATTGTAAATAATAAAATTTTATTTCCTCATTTAAAAATATTTAAATGAATTATATTAAATTATTATTCGATAAATAAATCGTAAAAAATTATATATTTTCTTTCTAAGTACATTTTAGATTTTAATCTGATTACTGTCCGATCCCCTATTTTGTTGTTTTAACCAATTGTAACTAAAAATATTTTTTAATAGGGACTTTGGAGTAAAGTAGAACTCAACATCTATAATAAAATCGTAGACGAGCCGTGTCTGTACATTAAATATTTTTTCAAAAAAATACTTTATACACGTTGTACTTACGTTACCGAAGTCAAAGAATTATTTAGTTTTTGTTTTATTCCAATCGGTTAACAAGCAAAAAAGTTATGTAAATTTAAAGAATCACGTCCAACATTTTTTCGATAAAAATGCAATAAAATAACTCTTCGGTTTAATGAGGGTTTTCGATACTTTTTCTGCCACCGGGCGGCGCTTCGTAGGCGTCAGGTCTAAACAGCTGTACTAAACATAAATTATTGAAATTCTATTCAAAAAATACATAGAAAATTGCAATTCGCCTATGTATTTTGACAGTTCATTGGACCTGACGCTACAGTGCTGCCATCTCAATTAGACTGTTTGAGAAAACCCTCATTGGCTGAAACTTTCCTAACTATTATATTATCATCTGTAAAATGATGATGATTGAAAGTTTATACAAATATAAAGTTAAAATATTCAGTTTAGATGATTTTTAGGGTTCCAACTTAAGTTGACCTGAGATCTATATGATCGGTCATATTAAATATGGTGCAGCACACCTTTTCGCGAAAACTCCCAGACGGCTTTATTTTTTCCATCTTCAGCAATCATCGTCATATTTCAACCTATTTACACAAAATTTTTGCGAACTATTCACTTAAACCTTCCTAAGGAATCACTCTATTGATAAATGGAAACCGCATGAAAATTCATTCAGTACTTTTTGAGATAATCTGTTTATGTGTTTACTTTCCAGGTATCCCGTGAAGGCATTCATCGATTCCGGAGCTCAAACCACAATAATGTCTGCCGCCTGTGCGGAAAGATGCAACATTATGCGATTAGTGGATACGAGGTATATAATATATTTTTATCAACAAGACACCGCCTGGAAAATAATTTAACATAAAATATTCGTTTTCAAGCCTAATATTAAATAATAAAAATCTCTCTGACTCGAGGTTTCTTGACTAACTCGTTTGCGGAAACGAAGCTTCTAAAAGGTTTTTGACTAGTCAGACAGGTTGACGCTTCTCCTTGATACTGGGTGGCTGCAAATGCGCTTCTCTTACTCCTCACTCACAGTGGTCTTCTCTAAAGGGGTGGTTACTGCCTAAATACGTAAGCAGTGTACCTCGCTAAACGGAATTTTTTGTGCGGTAAGGTGGCGCCGCAATCGCTTTATCGGTTTCGGACGTGACAAAATCTGCTAGTATATAAATTTCATTATTTACATTTTGCACCGATTTGCACGAGGCGACAATTGTAATTTTGCCTTTGTGCGTAATTGTTAATGTGTTATCATATTTATTTGATATTTATAAATAACCGCTGAAAGCAAAGTTTACAGTGCTCTTGTCAGATTGCCAATTTCGTATTATCACTGTTGTTGGTGAAGATGACTCAAATATTTGTCAACTCATCTGCCCATTTTATTGTTTTTATTTTTAGATGAACCCTAGGGAATAATACTTTTTTTTTGCCTGGATGAGAGGTACCCCTACGTCATTTTGTATTTCCCTGACAATGTGTATATAGAATTTCATGATCAGTTGAGTGGTTATGCGTAACAAATAAACAAACTCACTTTCATATTTGGGACATACCGTTAAGAAAATACAAAAATTATATTTCAAAAGTTCGAATCAGTTAGATTGGTATATATAAAAAAAAATTGTAAGTAAATTACTGCCTAAAGAAAAGCTTTCTCGTCACAGTAATAAAAATTTCAGTGACAACTATATTATTTTTTAAGCTTATTAATTAATTTAACTTCTGTACTAAAGTTTTAATCGGCTACTTTTATTTCTTTTTTCATATTTTACACAATATTTAAGAAAAACCTTCCAATTTTCAATCTGTTTGGTTTTAACTCCGAGAAGCTACAAATTTTTTTTTTATAATATTGCACTTTAATTCATAGGTTATCAGGTTGCGCTCATTTTGGTAAAAAAATGTATTTGGTCTGACGTTAGTCCTTGTCTTAACTTTTTCATGTGTAAACCGTTTGGAATGAAATAAACACTAACAGTGTTATTACAAAAAAGTTAAACATACATTGAACAAGTGTCTAAAAAAAACTTTATTACAAAAGCGTGTTTAAGCAGTTAGAGTTAGGCACGGTTTAAATAATACTTTTCATATTTAAATACATGTCAATACTTGTCGAAGACTCAAAGTTAGTCTACTGCTTTGTCTCTAATTTTCGCAAGTTGTATTTAGTGGTGTGGTTATGATTATGATAAAATATCGGGTTGTTTTACCTTTTATTCTTGAACCCAATTTTCTTCACGTTCACGAATTTTTATTTTAATATTGCAATTGTCCATTTTTTTCCATAATTTTTATTTATATTATACTCATTTGACAATGAGTAATGACGATTGACAAGTCTCGATAAACACATTCCATTCTTTCAACCGATCACTGTTCTATGTGTACAATGTACTCATTATACACGTAAGTTTTGGTTCCAAAACATACTTATGGCGGTGTATTTAGAGCAATAATTAATTTATAATCACACACGTCACTGTTTTATTTATATATAGATAATTTTAAAATATTTTCTGCGTAGGATATTCTATTAGCACATAACAAATTTGCATAGAAAGGAACTTTTCGGATTGAACCAAATGAAGTTGAACGAACGTTTTGTAATGTTGCTATTTTATTGTTACTATTTGCTATTTTATAATTTTAAAATAGCAACATTTGGTTGCCTATAGGTTGCCCAGCGATGTTTTGGTAAGTCAAAGGACAAACACTATTTTGTAATAGCGAAGGTTAAACATTATTTGAGGCAGGGTTTAAACTGTGAAATTGTATACAAATGTCATTAGACGCTGTTTGACAAAACACGTGTTGAGACATAGTTTAGTATTTTTTTTTGTAATAACACTGTAAATGTTACAGGATATTATAATAATAGGTCGGGGGGAAAAGTTTCTTCGCATTTTGTATGAAAACTCAAGCCATTTTTTTTTTTTTTTTTTTTTCAAATTTTATTTACATTTAATTACACTATATATGTACCATTTTGTTCGATGACTTTTTGCAATCTTATAGGAAATTGGGACTTCTGATGAAAAAAAAGTATTTTTGGCAGTCTTCTCTTGATGTTAACTTGACACTGCCTAAAGAATTCTGAAGAGACCGAAACAGGTGGAAATAAGAAGGTGCAAGGTCAGAGCTACATGGTGGATACATTAACACCTCCCAGCCAAACTCTGTTAATTTTTGTTGAATGACTAAAGATGTGTGTGGTCTAGCGTTGTCGTGATGAACACCCTTTCTGGCTTTAATCTTATCGGTTGCTGGCAGTAGAGATCCGAATCGATGGGTCTGCCCGGGCGGCGGTAAAAGCTCATAATAAACAATGTCCTTCCAATCACACCATACACACAACATCACCTTATTACGAGTTAACCCGGGTTTTGGCACAGTCTGTGAAGCCTGACCGACCTTTGACCACGACCTTTTTCGCATACTCTTTACATGACCTACATTTCATCATCAGTTATCAATCTCTTCAAAAACGGTTCGGTTTCATTACATCTAAATAAAGAATCGCAAATGAGTACACGAGTCTTTTCAGTCCTTTCAGTGAGCGCGTGTGGCACCCAAATATCGAGCTTTTTTGGGTACCAAGCTTTTTTCAAATGGGTCAAAACTTTTTTGTAGTCAATTCCCAGTACTTCAGCTATGTCGGAACTACTGATATGTCGATCTTGCTCCACTTTTTCAAAAATGGCGTCCATTATATCCGTAACAGGGCGGCCAGAGCGAGGTGTATATGTGACGTCAAAATTCCCGCATAGAAAACGCTTAAACCAACTTTGTGCTACTCTTACTGACACTGCGTTAGGTCCATAAACATCACAATTTTTTTTTCGCGGTATGCGTTGCATTTTTTCCTGTATCGTATCCTTTAAAATGTATCGAATTCTTTTAAAATTTTAAAATGTATGGAATTTCTTCATTTGATTCACTCATTTTCACAGACACAAAAACATAATATGAAAAATAGCTGGGAACAAAATTTTACTAATTGGTTTCTTTTTTTAAAAATATAAACTTTTTAATGTCATCAAAACCAGTCAGATACAAATAGTACAGCGAAAGAGATTTTATTACAAGTTTATGCATACAAAATGCGAAAAGACTTTTTCCCCGACCTAATACATCAATGAAAACCGCATTCAAATCGGTTAATCCTTTTCTGCACAAACGCACAGACAAACCGATAAAAATTCTAAAAACTATTTTTTTCACTTCGGTAGCGTAAGTACAACGTAGTTTATTTTTTCTAATATTGACGATGACATTGTAAAAGAATTTTGTTGGCTGATATCTTTTGTATCAGTCATTCTTTGGTCTTTCGTACATAATTTCTGTTTAGCCGCGTCAACCCCAGGCACACGGGCTCGCGAGGCAGCCTCGGGTAAGTACTAATACCCCGAGGCGGGCCTCGCGAGGCAGGCTGAGTCAGAAGCTCTCAAACATTTTGAACATTACGCGTATTCGATTTCGAGTTCAATTTAAGCAAATTTATTAATAAATCAGCGAGTGTAGCTATTATCTGAAAACAGATTGTTTGTCATTTGATGAAATAATGAATAGATAAAAAAATGCATTATTGTTAAGACATTTTCCATGTGATTAGTGATTCCATAGATTTGCTCAGTCATACCATAGATAAAATACTACTTAACCAGTATAGATGGTCAACTTCCATATAACGATCTGAAGCCAATTTCATATTGGGATTTCCACTCCCTAGATGTCACTAAGAGTCTCGAATTTAACATTAATGTGTATTTTGTTAAAAATTATAACCAACAAATTCAATCACGCAGTTATAGTTCCTTCCCAAGTAACACAAAACTTGTATATTAACTAAAATAGATACATATTTATGTTCTAAAGTCATAATAACACTGTTAGTCGGCACTAGCCAAGTTTCAAATCTGTATAGAGGCTTTTTTTTCACTTAATAATGCTTAATGCTATATTACAGTTAGTCAAAATTTGTTACAATGTCAAAACTCGTAATTAAACATCGGATAATACTAATGTACAGCTTCTTAAACAGCTTTTACACTTACACTAAGACTGTTCTCTTATAACGGTAATTTGAAAAACGTTACGCATTAAATAAGCATTACGAAATTCTTGTAAAGTGAACTTAGCCCTATTTTGATATTTTTAAGAATAAAAACTTTCTTATGGTCTATGGTTGTGTTAATTTAATGCGGATCCTATATTAACATTGACTAAATACAAATAAAAGCCATAGGTCCGTTTTCTTCATAATCCATTCTTTAATAATATCTACAGCTATATTCTGATCCAAATAAAAGTATTTTTAGAACTACAAGTAATAAATATGTCGTAATTTCAGTTTGCAAACGGTCATTTATTATTAACGTGAATATTATACACATAGCAATGGACAAAAAGAATTGGAAACAAAACTAAAAAATTAGCACTAAAAAACGGCGCCGTATATTATTTATTTATTATAAAATTTAGTAACACCTACTCGCTTAGAAACAATTTAGATACCTACGGTTTAATACGGTTTAGATACATACGGGTCGAATTGAAAATCCCCTTTTTTGAAGTCGCTCAATAAGAAATATCTCGAATAATTACATTTTTACATGGTTTTTACCATATGAGCTGTACCCTACTAAACATGATAACAATCAGTCACTATGGCGTATAATGGCTACAAGCATTAAAATATACTTCTGAAGTGTTGTAATATGGCTGAACATATATGCAAGTGTCTTATATAGTAACAATATAAGCTTTAATTTTTGTGTCTGGCCATATTATAACTAAAAGCACTATTACGCCATTGTTGAATGCCTAAAACTTTAATTCTCTTGCCGACATTTTGCTTTCCGTTTTCTTTTCTTACAAAAATAATTAAAGTCACCTAAATCTGATTAAAAAGCGTAGTGATCATTTGCTTTGTGCAAGGATGTCTATAAAAACAACTATGTTTATTAAAATTATGCTGAAATCCTAAAACACATTTTATACTAGGTTAGGTTTTGACCTAACCGCTTTAAAATGCCTTAAAATGTTTTAATAATAAAGCACATTTGGGAGGGCGCGTCTATTCTTTACCAAAAACATGCATATTTTATTCGACAAACTGATGCGCGCATGTCATTTCACCCATAAAAGACAAAAATAAAGTGGTATAATCTTTCAATATTATTCCTTCAAATATCAATCTCTAAGTCAAGTCACAAATAAACATTTGATCATAATACAGCATCATACGTATTTTTGAAATAATTGCGTTTTTTTTACAAAGGAAATAAAAGCATAAGCCTTGTAAGAGATTACATTAATAAGTTGTAATTTTTAAAGCTACATATTAATTGTGTAAAAGTCGCAAAAAATGCCGTTAGTATATCGATATGCTTTTTACTGACTTTATTAATGTTGTAATACAATAGTTGTAATGCTATTAAACAGCCTCTATAAAGCTCAAAGCTGTCTAAAGGGGGGGCCCAAATTTTACCTAAAAGAATCGTACAAAAGAAATACAGCTGATATAAGATTTGCTTATAATGCTTTGAGCATGAACTTGTGTTATTAGATGTTTGTTATAATGGTGTTTTGTGCTACTTGGGTTATTATCGTGGTAATAACTAGAGGGCGACGTTGCTGAGAGGTACTTTTATCATTAATCTGTGACTTTTATGTATGATATTATTGCCCTATTTTTTAGAACAGAACCTATACCGTTCATACGGCCCTTTTATCGTTGTTCGTGCCCACTTTTTTTATATTTTAAATAAATTTTAGTAGTGCCATCTCTTGTACATGAGAATTGACTGAATGGTCGACTGCAGCGACTCTAGCGGATTTTTAATGACAACAAATAAGCGACAAACTACACAGGCGGCATCTAGATATAAGCGAAATTTGATAGGGTACGGATTCAATGTACGTGAGTGACCATCTATACTGGTTAAGTAGTATTTTATCTATGGTCATACTAAGCTAAGCCACTAAGCTCTTATTTTTCGCTCTATTTGCGGGACATTCGTAGAAAATACAGTCAAAAATTGTTTTAAATGGTGGAGGCGTTATATGCGTTTAAAAATTATTTAGTCGATTCGCCCCGGCTTCACACACACGGATGCAATTGTTTTCTGAAAATTACGCACACGAACCTTCCATTTAAACCTCGTTAAACGTAGAAATAGAACCGGATTACCACTTATAATATACCTACAAGTGGTACGGCCCCGGCTTTGCAAGGATGCAATTAGGTTTTATTATATAATATACATTTACGTGAAAAATTATCTAACTGATAGTGAAAACCGCATCAAAATCGATTCCGTGGTTTAGGAGGAGTTGGCTGACAGGGACTTCAATTGTTATGTAGAGATAAATTATAACAAGTGTGGCTAGTTTTCCTGTAGAAAAAGTGCATGTTTGAAAATGAGGGCTCATTATCGAAAAAGAATTTTTTTTTTATTTGTTATTACATGCATTTATTGGATTCTGCTAAGCAAAGACGTGTCGATCGCTTGCGCGTGCTCTAGTTTAAGGTGAGGTGTCGCTGCCGACTTAGTAAAACATTGTTCGCGGCTGGCGCGATGACGCAATTATAAAACAAAATTTTATAAACAATCTAACGTATTTGTTGTAATTTGTGCCTTATTCCAATTTGATAATTTACTTATATCGTTATTATAGTCCGTAATAATAGCTTGTGAAAACCAAAATCTGCGTAAAATGAAAACGACATGAATTTAGGGCGAGTGACTGAATGAATGTTTGTCAGGGTTGCCATAATGCAATATCATTCTCGTACTTTAACACTATCTACAAAAACAAGCGCTAAACAAGGTTTTGTGGTAAGGACATTTTAAGCGCTCGCCTAACAATGTTTAAATAGTTATACATTGTCTACGTAAGCACGTGTTTAGACAGTGCTTATTTAATCTTTTGTAGTAAGACGGGTAATATCTAACAGAAATAATCCTAGGTGAGAAATCAATTAAAATCAATAACCGAAGAAAAACAAAATCGTATTCAGCTTAAATACTTAGTAAAAGACCTTAAGTGTAAAAATAGAAACTTTGCAGCAGAGCAGCTCAAGATGGTCTCAGAATGTGAGATGAGCAAAAATAAAAGCACAAAAAATAGTTCAGATCAGTAAGTGGAATGTTCCACCGATGAAGAAGAACTAGTAGAAGTGACAGAGTGCTAAGAGTGAAAAATAGAAAAAAAGAGGAGATTGCACATCAGTCACCACAAGAACATCTGCACACTGACTGCGTCAATAAAAAATACCAAAAGATAGAAGTTTTATTTATTACTAGCTGACTCAGCAGACCAGTGCCGGATTTATACTTTGCTTCAGTATAGGCCCCTTCACTTTGTGCCGCCTCTTCCTCGTGGCCTAGGTAGACCTAGGCCTTTATTAGGTAATTATTATTATTATTGCATTTATTATCGCACAAGAATTTGATGGCTTCTGAAAGCGTGCGAAAACCTTCTAAAATCCGCCGCCCCTAGGCCGCTGCCTATACGGCCTATTGACAAATCCCGGGCTGCAGCAGACGTCGTCCTGCCGGAACCCGAAAATAATTCCGTAACCCCGATTGTGGCGCCACCTAACGGGTCAAATTTTATTTTCAAACTATATGTCAAAGTGACGCGACACTTCACGTCAATCAACGACCGAATTATTTGAAAATTCTTCATACAAAAACACTAAAATCGCGATTAAAAAATGGGGGTAGGAGAGTGAAAAATACTTTACGACCTATTCTCACACCTACAGAATATACACACAAAATTTCTTAAAAATCGGTCCAGCCGTTTCGGGGGAGTTTTGTTACAAACACTGTGACACGAGAATTTTTTATATTAGATAATTTTATTATATGTTAGGTTAGGATTCTAATCGAATAGTTATGATTAGGTTTAGGTTAAAATAAAATTACTTATTAGTCTTCGACTGGACCGTAGTGATAATATGTCCCTTTTGGATATTTTATATTAAATTAAATGTATAAAACTTTCTTCGTGTCAATAGATAACTGGATATCTAATTACTTTATACTATTTAGTTACATTCTGCATACTCAAATATCACGTGTTCCAACAAAAGTTATGTTAGTTACGTTCGGTATACACAGATGTCACTACGTTTTATAAATTGAAATAGTTTATTATTCGATAAATGTCGCTGCACTTTTCATAAAAGATTTCGACGTTTGCCTTTATAAGCACAGAGAATAGAATTAAGGGACATAAATACATGCGTCAGCTGGCGTACAAATATCAAAGTGACAGATAAAGTAACGCTTTTTAGTTATGGCTTCTTTTATTAATTTTATAGGGAGGGCCTCATATGAAAAACGTATCTTAAGGAATAAACTCCAAAAATATTACAAATTATATAATTACAACATTGTTACGAAAGTTTAATTCTGTAATAATAATAATAATAATTGTTAATTTTATACAACAGGAAAAATACAATGATTTCTTTGCCATGCTATACTATAAAAAACTTATCTTAAAGTACTACCTAGGTATAATAACCTAGGTACTTGAAATAAATAGATAATATTTATGTAGCTCACAAAGTTTATAAAAATTATTGTAGATGGGCTGGCATAGCAAAAGGTGTTGGAGTCCAAAGGATCATTGGCCGCATTCACATGGTGCAGATGAGGATTGAGCAGGACTTTCTCACTACATCCTTTTCCGTCCTCGAAGAACAGCCCATGGACATGCTTTTGGGCTTGGACATGCTTAAGCGGCATCAGGTAATGTTATGCTGTTTTTAATAAATAGAATAACCAATTCACTTTTGTTGTAATTGTCTTGGTTTTATCTTCACAAACGCACGTTGTTTTATTTATTTTATATAATTTTTTTCTGTTGAGTTCGTCTGACGGGCTTATTAGGTTGCTACCGTCACCTATGCAACGCCACAACGAGCCCATTGGATGAGTGGTTAAGGTGCTTGCCTTAACGCTCTATTCTAGGGTTCCGGGGTTCGATTCCCGGCAGGGTCAACTTTGGAAAATGAACTTTTCAAATTTGTCTGTGGTCTGGATCTGGAAAGTAGTGGCAGTAGGGCACACTGCGTTTCGCAGTCATTTGGGCAGCCCGTCTGGCGGCAGTAACCACCCCTTACAGAAGACAAGCGTGAAATAACATCACATGTGCTGTTGTGTTTCGGTGAGTGAAGTAAGGGATGCCAGAGCCCATTTCCCTATCCCTTCCCAATCCCTTATCCTTAATCCTATTGTAGTCGGCAGCGCACTTGGAGCAGATTTGGCGTTGCTTGTGTTATAGGCGACGGCAGCTACCTACCATCAAGTGCTGCCGACCTTAGTAAGATTAAAATGAAGGACACAAGGACTTGGGCATCCTTGGCCTCACCGAAACCCAACGGCACACATTCTCTTATTTTACGGTGGTCTTGTAAACAGATGGACTGCCCGATTTGCCACTACGTTATTAATTATTGGCAAAAATCAATTAGCACTATTAATTTGAAAAAAAAAAATACCATTTAGTCTGTTGTCATTTATATTTGTTATAAGAACATTAGTTGTTAATATGCAATTATAAAAGCCAAGTCTTTGTCAACATATTGAAATAGTTTTATTTGCACACAAAAAGAATAGGAAAAATTCAAGTACATTGAAGGAATAAAAAAAACATAATATTGCTCAGAAAGGTTATAAATATATTTATTTATTATATGATGGTGAAAGTAAGAATTCTTTTACACACAGCTTCAAAGTGTATGAGTTTATTATTTGAAAGCATTTACAAACACTTTTATTTTATTAATGGATCATATTGCCAAATACATTTTTTTTTAATTTTTTTATAATTTAACATGTAACGAAATAAATCACTTTAGAACATGATACTCAATTAAAAAAAGTTTACACTCATTAATTTATAAAAAATAAAATAATCTTCTGTACGTGTGTATGTCACCGAACTCCTCTCTAAACTGCTGTAATCCTTTAAACCTTTTGTTGAGTCGGTCTTCAGATAGTTAGATTCACAATTGGGGACATGCTAGGTGAAGCTGCGATTAGGTCAAAAACGTGTTGTTCGCTACTAACAAGTTATTTTGAATTTTCTTTTCAAACAGTGCCATATAGACTTGAAGAAAAACGTGCTGAGAATTGGCACGACCGGCACAGAAACACCATTCTTGTCTGAATCGGACTTGCCGGAGTGCGCTCGTCTGTCTGGCAACGATGAAGAGGAGGACGAAGTGCTCAACCAGTCTGTCAAAGAACACGAGGAAAGAGTGATGAAAGAGGCTTTGGAGAAATCTAAACAAGGTGGATGGACTCATAAGTGACAAAGAGTTTTTTTTTATACAAAATACGTTTAAGAAATGAATTAAAAAAATAGCTCAATTATAATGTGTTTTTTGACATAGGTCATTTTCTAGTGTTTTTCTGCTTGCACGAACTTACAAGGTGAATGAAACATTATAGTTTCCTAGAAATAATTAAAGTATTGTAAGTTATTAGCCTTAGTGTACTTTTTATTAAATTGTTGCATTTTTAATAACTTACAACTTAGAGTTATCTAGTTATTGTTTTTTTTTTTACTTATTTTTAACATAATTCGTTTAAAGCTTTATAACTATTTGTAGAATATTTAGCTCCATAGAAGTGTTGTAGTATATATATTATTTTTTAAAAGATTAGCAATCACTGTTCTGACAGAACCTTCTGTTAGACACTGTCCGGTATAATTTAAAACAATACCATTGCGTCGTTTTACGCGGTTTATTAATTTATTGGCTACTGCCGGCAACTTCAATTCGCTTCACTGGACTTCACCTTAAGATATGTAAATAAAATTTTACTTAGAGATTTATTTATAGAAGTGAATTCCACGCGGACGAATTCGCGGGCAAAATTTATAACTATACAGTGTTTATAGTAAAGTAAATTTGTTTTCAATCAAAGAAAATCGTTATAGAATCTGTATTTTTTGACGATTTCAACCCCTAGCTTGTTTTGTTCTAAAACATAACACAAGCACGCGTGCTGTTATTTCGTGGTGGTGTAACGTAAGTGGGTGGTCACTGTCGCCAGATGTGCTGTCCGATTTGTTAATAATACGTTTTCAATTAGTTATTGATTAAGTGTTTATTTTGTATAGTTGACCTCATACGAATTAGTTATATAAAAACATTTCAAGCAGTTCAGGATTTTAGAAGACATGTATGTACAAATATGGAAAACGGACTTAGATTGTGTAAAGTAAAAAAAAATAGCTTTAATGCTATAATTTCTTTTGCGCTTTATGCAGATGCTTCCACATTGGCGCCGCAAGCTCAAACCTCATCGGGTGCCTCCAACTCCGGCACCAGAAACCAAAGACTTGGTAAGAAACTAAATTCTATTTAACTAGTTGGTACCGGCGACTCGGTCCGACTTGAAAAATAAAAATATAACGCAAAATATATGAGAAATCCTTTTGCTGTTATAGTTTTGCCAGGCGTTGGATTTTTTCCCTCGGGAACAGTATTTTTTTTCTGGATGAAGGTCCCTTTCTGTATACCTGACGATGATGATCATATTAGGATATTAGGATGGATTTAGTGCAATTTTGACGGTTTTGAAATGTTGACTGTAGATGCAGTTGGCGGCAGTTCACCCACTGACACAAGCAACGCCTTGGGAGCTACAGGTAAGCTGAAGATCTTAGAACTGTAACTGCAACCCTGCAAGGTTGCAGGTCTATATTTGGAGAGACTTAAATGACTTTGAAGTTATTTTATGTAGTAGAGTGTGACATGCAGGCTGATATCCATTTCATGACACGTGACTTTTTTTATGTGGAGGTCGTCAAGAAGGGATAGGTTAATGGGCTCTGGCATCCCTAACTCACCGAATTTTCAACTTGTCTATGAGTTTGAAAAGCTCATTTCCTAAGTTGGCCCTGCCGGAAAACGATCCCGGGATCCCCTGAGTTTGAACAATAATTTCAAAAAGGATTTCAAGTGAAAGTATTGCTTTAAAGTCGTTGAAAATGTTGCATTCCCAATGAAATGAATTAGGTTAATGTAAATGCGAAACGCTCGTAATTTCAGGCCTCGGAGATCCACTTCAAACAATCTTGCCCACTGACTCGTTCGGCGAGCCAGAGGTTGAGGAGATTATGTCACTCGGCTTCACCAGAGAACAGGTATTACAGATTCATAATTAATTCAATTTGGGACATGATATTTACAATTGAATTTTATTAAAACCTTTCTATTAACGAACAATAGGATTTTATTAAAACCTTTCTATTAACGAACAATAGGATTTTATTAAAAATTAAAAACTAAACTTATTAAAAACTTTACAATTTTCCTATTGTTCGTTAATAGAATAGGATTTGTTTAAGAGAATCTCAAAAAACCTCATATTTTCTTGCAAATGGTTTTAAAGACTTGGCGATATAATAAGATTTTTTTACATACTTGCAGTCTTTGCGGAGGTATATACAGTTTGTGTTTATTTCTTAAATTCATATTGGGAAGTACTTCGTAAGTTTTAAATAATCTGTAGAAGTAGGCTACAAATAAGCCTACTTCAAAAATAGTGAGGGCACAATGGCAAAATACATATTTTCTTTAAAACTGGTCTCCATTTTCCACTTTTTTCCTATTGCAAATAGCTTTGATGCATTTCTTTTGTGTTTTAAATGCGTTCAAAACCCCGTTACCTAAAAGCATGAGACCATATCTCAAAATAGAAAAAACATAACCGTGATACGCCAATAAAGCTGCTCTCATAGACGCTTCGATACGTAAACGAATTTGTAAATTTTGCAGCATAAACTGCTTATATGAGAATTGTTTAATAGTGAAAAATTATCACTTACACCTGATTGAATCACTTATGGCAAAGTATATATCTCAGTCCCTCGCGGTAAATAATTAGGTATTTGTAAATGTTCATTTGACCACATTTGGCTTACACTGACTTTAATAAGATAAAGATTAAGGGATTAGGTACTCTCTCCCTTACTCGCTCACCAAAACAACAGCACAAATGCTGCTCATTCACATAAAACAATGTGGCAGAGATTTCCGAGTTTGTACTTGGTGTGAATTGACGTGATAATGCGAACGCGAAGTGTTGAGGATAGGTTATATTATTATGTTATTATTAATAGCTCTCTCTAAACTCCTTATAACGTCAGCTATCTGCCAGTGAAAATCCCTTCGAAATCGGTCCAGCCGTTTTGGACATGTCAGTTTTATTTATTTGTATAATTATTATTTACTAGCGACCCGTCAATTATATATATATAAGAACAATTATATATATATTGAATATTGTGCAATTTATATATATATATAAGAACATTCCCCGTTTATCCCTCTTTCCATTAGCGAAAACCGAATTAAAATCGGTCTACCCGTTCACGCGTGATGCCGTGACCAAGGGAAATGGGGATTCATTTTTATATATATAGATTTGCAATCTGACATAAATCTTGTATACGTTTTTCAGGCGGTCGTTGAGCTCCGCCGGTTCAACGGAGACAAGACTCAAGCGACGATGGCTTTATTCGCAAAATCACTTAAGTTCTGATATCTCGGACATAAGTTGCTATCAGTTTCGTCGTTGTTGTAACACGTAGACACAACTGCATAAGAATTGCAGCGGACTGAACAGTTTTAATGACGTTTTACATTTATTGTAAGATTTTTTTTTCTTTTTTTTTTTTATATTTTTCTATATGCTTGTAACGGTCTAGAGGCACATCTCTATAGATGAAGAGAATAAGTTTTAAATGTGTTTAAGTTAAATATTGATTACTTTTCCGATTTGTTGATTTTGCCTGAAATTAAACTGCAACTAACATGAATAACATGAGTAATTTCAGTCTAAATGTCTATAAAAGAAAGCAAATAATGTTCTTTCTACAAAAGCTTCATTCGCTATAGATTGGACCTATGTTTAAAACAGATATTTCTGTTTCCTCTATTTGGCAATACATACGTTCATTTTAATTTGAAATGTTGTACAATCTGCATACAATTTCGATATACAGTACTTATTATACCTGTAAAAGACATTTGTTCAAGGCCTTAGTTGTTTTGAAATTAATTTAATCAAATTAAAATACAGAAAAGTGCCTGCATTTTGGAATTGAATAATTGGAATTCGTTTATTTGAATTTTAATTAGGTGTAATTTTAATTAGTTTTATTGATTAGCAAAAATGTAGTCCGTTCAATTTAATGTAAACTGACATTGGTGTCACTGGGCTCTTTTCGGCGTAACTGAGCTCCGTTAGAAATTATTCAACTAACACATTGAAGAGAGTTAATTGTTTTCTTTAAAAAGTGGCCTAATTTTAAATACCGAACAGTTTTATAAAGTCATAAGTAGCAAGAGTAATTTAGTGGGCAATATAATTGTACATGATCGTAATTGTCGGCGTGTGATAGGAGCGCGACATTTTAATTATAAGGGAATTGATTTTTACTGGGGAATCTATATTACTATTATAAAAGTATTTGTTTATATGGAAGTAGTTTTAATGTCACCTCGCCTGGTTTACGCACGTGGATAACTAATTTTGCGATTAGTAAAATACGAGATGATCATCTTGGAAAATCCTACGTCCTTATACCAGTAGAAGAGGCTATTATTTCTGTTTGAATATTAAAAAGGAAATAATTTTTTGATTATGGACCTGAAATTTATTTTATTAGAACTGACATTGTGTAATAATGTTATTTTTTATTTGGACAAATAAATGTGTTTATTAATTGAATTTTTTTTGTTTCATTTTAGCATTTTTAATATTGTTAGCGAATAAATTGGTAAAAGTGTGTCACGATGGACAGAACATCTTGCTACCTTTGATGATGCATGGTTATTAATTGGACTTTTTAGATAGAGAGAAATAATTGATTAAATAATTATAGTCTTAACAAAGATATATTTTTTTACATTTGCCTATACCGTGAAGGCCACTATTTGTAACTAAAAATAAATTAAGGATAATATTAATCTCAGCCGTAGGACCGTCCACTGTTGGACACAGGCCTTACTCATAATTTTCCAAAAGGACCGGTCTGAAGCAGCTTAGATCGACCGCGGCCCTTATCAGATCGTATCGTCTGTTCACCTTATGGGTCCTACGCTGAGCTTGCCGTTCAATAGTAAATATGTCCTTCCGGCGAACCGTAAACAAATTGCTGCGGGGTCGATATATTCTTGTATTTTTAGGGGATGATGGCCACCTACCATCAAGTGGACCATCAGCCTGCCTCCCATCCTTTAATATATAAAAAAATTCATATTTTCAATTATCTTTTTACTAAAAATTCAAACAAATTGGTTAAAATAAAATATAAATTGTGCTCCAATCTGTTTAAAATCCAAGCGGAATTTTGGTGTCCAATGGCATAAAAATGTATACAATAAGTACCAAATTTAAACCTTTGGTCGAAAGCGGACGTCAATTCTGCCTGCAGTAGGTAGGTACTTTATTTCTACAAAAACTCCCTCATTCTCTGCACCTTCAATTAATCAGATTTGAAATATTCAAAAGACACCCGCGTGGAGATTCTCGGTGTATTTACTTTTGCCTTTTGTACAAAAGGTAATTATTACTGTACATAAATATTTTGACAAGGAAATAGTCCATAAATTCGCACCCAGCTCAAAGTTGCTAGAATTGTTCAAAACACCATCATAAATAAAATCTAAAAAATCCTCTTCGATCCGAGACCTGGAAAAAAATTTGCTCAGGGTCAAAGTAGGTTTATCATAAAATTAGTTCAGACAAAAATTGTAGATCAGATAATTATCTATACCCGTCACGGGACGCCTGGTAGATGTGAAACATCGAGTGAAATAAAATGATGACTGTTTATTTATTTATTTAACCTTTATTTTTATTGAATACAAAAATTTATTTATATCAAGTTGCAACAACCACCAACAATCACCACGGCACACGTCGCCACACCATCGTATAGCGTGGTGACGCGTCGCCACGGACTGCGTCGCTATCAATCAGTTTCACCCGCGCCTATAGATCTTTCACATCAAAAATGTCTCTTAAATACTTTTTTCCTAAGAGCGGCCGTTTCTGAGATTTTGGTTCAGAACTTAACTAATGCTCTAAAAGAAAAATAATCCCTAGAAAAGTGATGGTTACTGTATGGTGCTTCAGTACCGGTGTATTCATCATAGCTACTTACCAATCGCGATGAGCACACTGAGGAACTGAACACAATGATGGAAAAGTTCGTACATTTGCAACCAATCTTTGGTCAATCACTCGTCCCCGCTGCTCCTGCACGACAACGCGAGATCCCATACTGCACAACGGTCACAGACAGTCTCCAAGCTACAAGAGACGTGGTTGGAAGCTCTCCATCATCATATTATTAGATCTTGCGCCTACATCTTGGAAAAAGTAGAAAACTTTTTTGCGAAAAAAAAAACATTCATTACCCGAGAGGCAGTACAAAGTGCCCTTAAAGAGTTGTTTGCCTCCCGTTCAGCTGATTTCTTCAAGAAGGGCATCAATAAACTACCACTGCTTTGGCAAAGATGCAAATGATTGTATGGGTGATTACTTTTAAAAATAGAAATAAAAAAAGTTAATTTATTTCTTACAAAACAGCAATTTCACGGGTAAAATGATATGGCAAATGGTTTTTTTTTTTAAATAAAATTTATAGCTCAGATTGCCTCTATCTGCAGTAAATACAGAAGACTTCTATTAAAATTGTTAATTTAATAAAATTTAAGAATAAATAATAAATAATTGTTATTGTTTTTTTACTACCTATATTCGTACACTTACGACCTTAACCTTCCTTAAATCTGTTTTATTTAAAATCTGACTGAACAAAATAGGGATTTATAAACTTCTCTTTTGTATTTAGGTACTTTTATTAAGTACCTACTATAATTTTTTATATAAGTCGTTTAATGTTCTGTTTCGAACCGCTAAATAATTCTAATGAATAATACCAGTCAGCCTCAGGGATAACCTGGGGCGGTTGGGATTCCGTGGCGGTTCCCTCCCAGGCCAGATGCAGAGAGCGGTGCTGCTCGATACAGCCAGGATAGTACGTCGGTTTCTGTCCTTGTCGCCCTGAACCCCGACCGACTGTGCTTCTGTCGGGGGTTACACCGTCTACCCCTCATTTTGGCTTTTAGAGGGGGAGGCTTTATTATTATATTGGGTGGTTAATAATATCTATTATTAGACACATAGGTAGACTACATCTGCAAACTACATCTTCAAGTTACATTATTATCTACATTTTTATACCATTTAGTATTACAAAATTTTGTAAATAAAATTAAAAATGCACATAAGTATATCTAAATTACGACAAACCTATGTTTGAACTAAATCGCACAAGTTTTACACTTTTTTAAGTACTTGCGCTGTTTGTGTAATTTCATTGATCCTATGCTAACCTCTTATGCTATGATAGCACTTGCTGGATATAATACGTTATACCGACTTGTATCTTCAATATTCAAATAATTTCTATTCCTACTGCAAGGAAAACTTTAATAAGCCTCAATTATTTTTTCGGAATGTTAAACTAGTTGTTTGTTTGTTACTCTTTCACGCCTTAAATACATCATAAAATTTCGCATACACGTTGTCAGGCATACATAAAAGGAAATAGGGTGCCTTTCATCCAGAATAAAAGTGGGCATCGTGTCCTATCGTCATAAAATGACAACAAAAAGAGTACCTTCAGCTATAATATTCGCTATTGCGTTTAAAAAATAAAACATAGGTGTTAGATATTTGTTACATACTCGTACTAGTAAATTCGTGGATCGCTTTGCTCGAAATTGCATATGCAATGTATGGACCGTCAGCCTGTCTGCCACCTTTAATAAATATAAAAAAAATAAATGGCACTGCGTTAAATAAATTTTGAAAACCGCTAACAACTTGTCAAAATACTCGCTGTTATTATTCATTCTTCATCAGTTGCAAAAATAGAAAAAGTCCTATTTTAAGGTGTTTTACAAAATTTTTTTTCGCTTACTTAGATAGTTAATTTTATTCTCAAATAATTAAAGGTTGGTATTTCGATTTTAATTGTATAGGTACTCGAATAGTATTTTTTTACTTTATATTTCAAAAAGAAGTGCTTAAAGTATGACATTTTGTATGTAAGTTAAGACATTGGTTAAGACCGTTTACAATTTTCCGATGTTTTTAACTCTATTTTTAACTACAAAAATTATCTCACTTTAAAGAGAGTGTTAAAATTTGTTTTTCGCATTGAATAATGACAGTGAAAGTGCGGCGACATATCCAAATCACAGATATTGCGTTTCCATCCTGAAAGAGCTTGGCATCAAAAAAAGACATTCTTCGATTGTGCAAGTGCGAATCCTTAAAATATGTTTGGACATATCATCCCCAACGAGAGCTCTTTGGAATATTTAGTGATACAAGGAAGAGTGGAGGGGCAGCGCTCTCGCGGCAACCCACGATCCATGAGATGGACAAACCTTATCAAATCAGCCACAAGCTTTCTCACTGAGTGTACTCGTAGTGCCAGTAACAGAGAGAGAGAGAGAGATGGAGAAGATTGGCAGAGGCCGCGATCAACTTGTCAGATTTAGACATACCATAAACCGTAACCGCGAAGAGAGAGATGATACATTCGCTATGCAGAAAAAAAAACAACATTTTCGTATACCTACCATCTAAAAAATTCATATTGTATAAACGCAGGTAGATACCTAAATAATTCTTAACTCATTGGGAAGACTCAAAGAGACCTTAGGTTGTTGATTAATTTCATCAAGTAATTATAAATGTATGAAATTGTATATGGTACTAGCGACCCGCGCGCGGCTTCGCCCGGCGTGCAATTTTTATATATATGAACGTTCCCCGTTTATCCCTCTTTCCATTAGTGAAAACCGAATTAAAATCGGTCTACCCGTTCACGCGTGATGCCGTGACCAAGGGAAATAGGGATTCATTTTTATATATATGTAGAAGATATAGACTCAATACTATCTTCTTCCCGGTATCTCTATAAATATTTTTACGTCCGCTTTTCTCAATAAAAAGTATACATTATTCTGTTGTATAAAGTTTCATCAGAATCTGTTCATCAAAATTCTGCAAAAACTGCGTAAAAGAGTAACAAACATACAATCATCAATACCCACAAACTTTCGCATTTAAGTAGGTATAATCATATAATATCAGTAGTGTAGCAGATAGACAAATTTTAGCGTATGGTTAATGAATTCAGGCATCAGTGCTTATTTTTCAACACGTTTCCTATACATTGAGCCAAATTTCATATTTTGTTCACAAACTGCCCTTTGAAATTTAAAGCCTTTTTTTTATTTTTCTTAAGGACGTAATTACATTTTTGACGCGCTCGAATTCAGCTAACTACGCCAGCACACTACAGCAAAGTGCCCACACACACATTGAAGCCGCACGGTGTACTTTGGAACTTTGTCGTCCTAATTATTTAGAAAAAAAGGCGATACACCCGTGCTTCTATGACCGCGTCTGAGCGGAGAAAGAGGTCGCAGTGCGAAGAAGTACAAAATAATAAGCTACACGTATAGAAGACTGTATAAGCTACAATTTCTTATTATTTTCATGTTAAAATATGCAGCGGATTTAGCTATTTATGTACCTATCCAGACACCATTTTTCGATATTTTTAGCGATTCTTGCGATGGTAAAAATGTATTTATGTGAAAATTTTGTATTGGGCTGCCCAGTTTTTATTAGCTATCTTTTGAGATGAATACATTACCTTTTATTTTATACCATGGTATCTCTACAGTTGTGCTTCCTGGATATATAAATGGTACCGAAAAACCATTGATATTTGTGTATACGTCCTTAATCTAATTATAAAAAAAATATCGTCATCTGTAACCTGTATTTAACAAAACAAAACAAAAAAATGCTGGTTGAGGCTTCAGTGGGGCTAGATACGCCATTTACTATGAAGGTAAATGCTTATAATATATCATTGGTCTGAGCATTATTTTTACAAGCTTAGATAAAAATAATGACCATCGCATAGCCGTTAAATTAAAGTTTAAATTTAAATAAAACTATTAGCTACATTGATATGGTTCCCAGAAATTGTTGGACTTCATTTCTTATACAGCGTCGTCAATTTCGGGCGGTTGGTTGGCCAATTTGTTGGCCATCGATGTCAATATATCTGTCAGACGCGCGAACCTCTGGTTCGGAGTAGTCAAAGCTCCCCGTTCACCCCACAGGAAGTTTATATGAAACTCTGTTCGGAACAACTCCAGTAGTGTTGGGTCCAACGTTGGACCCAACGAAGACATCTCTTGGACAACAGTTCTCGCGTTTCGTTTGAACATTTCCACCTGATCGGGGAAACGTCTAGCCGCTTCTAAATGGGCCGCTGTTGCGTTAAAATCAAAATCTAGGGAATTCATCACGCTACCGGGAAACGTTTCATCTGCTTGCATTAGGCTTCCACCCTCTCCATCTGTGGAATTAAATGGTGTATAGTTAGACACAAATCGCTATAACACTCTTTAGGGATTTGGGGTGAGGCGGGAGGATGGGAGGAAAAGAGGACGAGTTCACATGAGAGCGATTTACAATCTTTTAAAACGGTCGGAATAAGTTTCTAAGTTTATTAGTAAACCAGCTGGTGTCCGCGACTTCCTTCGCGTTGAAAAATTAAAATATATAACGCCTGACAAAATATGTAAAGCAATTATAACGCCTGACTCTTTTACGCCAATTATTTTGCCAAGAGAAAGCTGGTGCCCGCGGCTTCGCTCGCCTGGAATTTCAGCCTATGTCCATCTTGAAATGAGAGATTTTTTTTTAATCTGATGAGTAATTTGAAGATTACCTCCTATATACAAACTATACTTTTTATAATATTAGTATGTGAATTTTACTTATCAAGGTAGGTAATAACATTTGAGTAGATTATTTTTTAAACAAATTAAAAATCCCAGTTTGGACACAGTCTAACCATACTTACGTCATACAGTCGTACAGTGTTCGCGCCTGCAAACTGAAGCGAGTTCGCCGAACGTTGCTCTACGCAAGTACATTCGTTGCCTGACTGTATGACGTAAGTATGGTTAGACTGTGTTTTGGATGTCACGAGATATCGCACGACCCAGCTTGGATATTTTATCTCTTGTGCGTCTGACATAAGCAAACATAGACGACGGACAAATAAAGCAGCCTTTCGATTCTCGCCAGGTTCAACAAATGAAGTTTCCAAAGCTGGCTGTGGTCTGGGTCTGGAAAGTAGTGACAGAGTACATTGCGTGTCGCAGTCATTTGGGCAGCCCGTCTGGCGACAGTGACCTTACAGAAAACCACCGTGAAATAATTAGCATGTGTGCTTTTGTATTTCTGTGTGTGAGGAAGGGATACCGTCCCATCCCAATTCTACTATGGTCGCCAGCACCCGTTTTAGGCAATGGCAGCCATCAAAATGGACGTCAGCCTGTCTGTTGACCTTAACATAAAAAATAGGGATAATATTAAGGCCATGGCAATACCGAATAAATGAAAGCAGAGCACTGCTGGAAGAACGTGCGGAGTCGTTGTATTCGGTGGCACTGGATTTGTTCCTTCGTTCATACTCTTGAAACAGGGCCGTAGTTTGGCTTCGAACATAAAAGCATTATCTGTGTAAACTCTTCTCAAAATATTCCAAGCGTTTTCTAAACATTCCACCTGCAATTGTAAATATTTTCGATTGTAGTCATTTGAGTTATTTTTTAATAAATTTGATGTGTGTTGTTGTATTGTTGTGCTACCTGAGGCATACATAAACCGAACATTATAGCCGAAAAACCGTAGAGATTTCCAAGAGCTGTCTTTATTTCTACGGCCAATAGTATCCAGTCATTGATACTATCTGCACGTTGTCGATCCGTCTGGCACGTTAGAATTGTCACGGCTATTAATAGACGGAAAGTCTCGATCCTAAAAAGTTTAATCAACGTTAACATTTCATCTAGTTTATGATTTAACTACATATTGTAGCCCTCAGGGCTATCACAAATTTCAATCGCGTCATAGCTAAAACTAATTTGTCTCAACCTCTCCACCTTCTTCAAGCCGGCTGGCTGGCTGGTAGAGGAGTCAGAGCTAGTACCTTCTAAATAACAATGAAAACCGATCAAACAAGAGTAGCAATAAAAACATAAAACATAAACAAAAGACAAAAATCACAAAATCTTTACATAGCATGTATCAATGTAAGAACCTTATTATCGGACAGTAAAATAGAAGAATTAAGATGCGCTGTTATGTCAATAAAATGAGACATTATAGGTCTATGCGAAACAAGAAGAGAAAAGAAAAGAAAACAGAAGAACACGCAGTTTTTTTTTTTTTTTTTATGAAATCGAGGTAGCTCTTGACCACTATCTCACCTGATGTGAGGTGCAGATGTGGCCAAAGGTGGACCACGCTTACCTAGTAAATGTCCATTTACCCTAGTTTTGAAGACCCCGAGGTTGTAGTTCTGTGGGAACACAGACGCAGGCAATGAGTTCCACTCCTTAGCAGTTCGAACAAGGAAGGTGGAACTGAAACGCTTTGTTCGTGATCGAGGTACGTCGACCACGAAGGGATGAAACCCTTGCCCACGTCTAGTGGTCCGCAAGTGGAACGGTTCCGGTTGGATTAAATCGTACAGTATAGATGCACACTCTCATTTTATCTTATTTCATACATCTGGAACGAATGGAAGAAATGGAGTTGGATTTTTGATTAAAAACACAACTGTATCTAGTCACTTGTCCAATCATGTGCCCCTGCAGAGAAATGCACTAAAGAAGAGTTTTTGGAACAGTGCAAAGAAATGGATCGAAAAGGTTTAGGAGAGGCCTACGCCGAGAGGCGACTACTACTAATATAAATTAACTTATATGTAGGTAACATAATCATAAATGTAATCATAAAAATACATAATACCTAGATTATTTTACGTCAAGTTTGAACTGTAGTAGAAAATAAAGGCTATCTTATTATGTATAATTGTTAATTATATAATATATGCATAAAGTATAATTATCTTAAAGTAATTACTAACAGTAATTTATTATCACTATTATTAATTAATATATTGGTATAAATAGTGAGGAGGTTCCATCTGTAGTCTTCATCTGTGATGATAAGGTTTGTTAGCTTACGCGACTTCGATGCTAGTTTTAAGTTTTTTTTTTAATATTTATTGTTCATAAATATTTTAAATTACTCAGTGCCTCTAAACATAACAATGGGTCGAAGTTAAACGTGGGGAGAGCTATGCTCGGAGTTATACCTTATAAGATCGAATCAGAAATTAAGAGAACCATAAACAAACGAAATGCACCTACATAACCTCAAGTTGTTATTGTCAAGCAATATAGGTAATTAGTACTAACAAGATGGACAGGCGAATAAGGGCCACGGGGTCAACGCTGGATGTTGGCAGTGGACTTCCTCCAGTTAAAATGGCGATTATGTTAGTTATAATAATATTATTTTAATATATAAATGTTAATAATTGTCATCTGTTTTAACTGTGTAACGTTGTAAACAGAAAATATCCATCTGTCTGTAGATGTAATAAGTCTAAGTGAAACTTATGAATCGCGGTACTGAATCGCTTTTAAAAATTGATAAGCGATACTTGTATACAAAATTTTGTAATATGAATTATGAATCTGTTATTGGCTTTAAGGAAAGAATAATTTTCTATTATAATTATAAGTAATTGAGAGCTGTTGATTCTGTAATAATAATAAAAAAAAAAAAAAAAAAAAAAAAAAAACATAGCTATCTTTTACCTACTTATACTTACTCATGTAATAAAAAAAAGCGGGACATGTATTTTAGAAAAAAAAAACAATTCGATTACAAGATGCTAGAATGCTTCAATAAGTTATTGTGCGAACTTGTATTCCAAACTCCAAATAGCGATTACCTGACGTTTTTTGAAAAATTAAATATTGTATTAGAAACTGTAACCAATGTAAAGAAAACCAAAAATATTATTTTATGCGGCGACTGAAACATTGACATATTAAAGGATATAATTTTCACTTTACCCTAAAATTCAGTCTTGCATAACAAATTCATTATTTTTAAATTTGTGTTTTCTTTGACGTAACCCCATAAGAAATTATCGAGAGGGTTTTATCGGGCCGTCGCGTCGTCTGTACCAATTATAATTCAGTTTTATATTAAAACACTAGATGTGCCCGTGACTTCGTACGCGTGGTATTCGGACTAACACATGAATACACTGATGAATATTACCGGAAGCAATACATCTGAGATTAGCGTGCATAAGTTTCCTACTAGGCAATCATCTAAATTAGCAAGTAAGATTACCCAGGTGGATGCGAAGATTCTTCCAATTGGACTCTCAGATCCCGAAACTGGACAAACGTAAAACATTACATAACAAATAATTAAGACCCGCGCGATTTCCATGCGATTCTAAAATCGCGCGATTCCCGCTGTCTCTGAACTAGCGCTTAGATGGAGTGATATCGTTACATTAATTATTACCTACATATGTATGTACATTAAATATTATTATTTTTTTAAATAATTTGCATACATTGTACTTATACGCTGTGGGTGGCGCTGCGAACATAAATACTATTTTCATTTTACAAAAAAGGCTCATTAGAGCCATATATATACTAGATCCGCAGTCTTCCCTCAGAGAAAACTCAAAGAAATTAAGATTTTAACTGTTACATGTCAGTATATTTATGAAAATTTAATTTACGCGCATAAAAATATTAGTCAATTTAATAAAAAATGTGATGTACACAATATAGGTACTAGGTTTAAAAATAATTTAGATTTACATAAGACGCGACTCCACAAGATAAGTAATTCTTTTATGGGTCAGTGTATACGGTTTTATAATAAACTGCCTGAGATGATCAGAACCTTATCTATAAATAAATTTAAAGATGTCATTAAAACCAAACTCCTCTCGAAAGGCTATTATAAGGTTACTGATTATTTAAGTGACAATGAAGCCTGGAATTAAAGCCTGGATTCGGAGCTCATACTATGCTTAGTATTGTATATTTACCTTAGGTATTAAGTGTATAATTATAATTGTTGTAATTTTTATATTTTTTAAAGATGACAAAAAGAATAGTATCCTGAGTTTCTTTCGGGGTTTCTTCTCAGGATCGTCATCTTGGCTTTTTTCCGAAACCCTGGTAAAAAATGACGATCATAAGAGTTTCTTGGAGAAACCTAATTAATAAATAAATATTTTGATTTGATTTTTGATTTTTATATTACCGAGGTCAAAAAAATAATTTTTAGAATTTTTGTCTAGGCGCTTGTGCACGCTAATCTCAGAAACGGCTTAACCGATTTGAATTCTTTTCTGAAGTATTGTAGCAACATTTAAATGTTTGTTTCATTCCAATCGGTTTAAAAACAAAAAAGTTACGCGCTATACCTACCGAATACCACTTATTATGTAATTACCCTAACTACCCTTAAGTATATAATAACATGTAATTAGTATGTAATAGTATATAATTAGCTAAAGTATGTACACCTAACTTACCACTATTAGTTAAGTTCCCTAAAAGCATCCTGTAACTTTCCATAATGTTCTTTGTGCCCTGTGTAAATCTATAAAGCTGAAGAGTTTGTTTGTTTGTTTGAACGCGCTAATCTCAGGCTACTGGTTCGAATTGAAAAATTCTTTTTGTTTTGAATAGTCCTTTTATCGAGGAAGGTTATAGGCTATATAACATCACGCTACGATAAATAGTATTATATATAAGCAGTGTCCACTACCGCGCGCCCCATGCGCACGCTTCCTCGTATGGGCCGCAGCGAAGCGTGGCCGCGTTCAGCTAGTAATCTTATATATAAAAATGAATCCCCATTTCTCCTGGTCACGGCATCACGCGTGACCGATTTTAATTCGGTTTTCACCAATGGAAAGAGGGATAAACGGGGAATTTTTTTTTTTTTTTTTTATTATAGATGGGTTTGCTCTTGACCAGCATCTATCCATGTAGGAAGGATATATTATGTTCTTATATATAAAAATTGCACCCCGGGCGAAGCCGGGGACGGGTCGCTAGTCTTATATATAAAAATGAATCCCTATTTCTCCTGATCACGGCATCACGCGTGAACGGGTAGACCGATTTTAATCCGGTTTTCGCTAATGGAAAGAGGAATAAACGGGGAATGTTTTAGGGTATATAAAAATTGCACGCCGGGCGAAGCCGGGGGCGGGTCGCTAGTAAGATATAAAAACACTTTTCCCTAAAAAAATATTCGAGATTCTACGATCCGCATTCAAGAAAGCAGTTCGCTCTAAATCCTTGTTCCAATTCATTGTTAAATTAAGTCTAAATTCTTTGTAAATTCTATTTCCTAAGTTAATTAAATACAGTTGTTTTTAAAAACACGTTTAAGTTACCTATCGCGTAACACACTAGTACGTGTATGTTCTGAAGTGACTGAATGCGTTTTTGTTGAATAGGCGAATTTGATCTGCCTGCAATACTAAGCAAATGACGTCAATGTTTATGGCGCTTGATGCACATACTGCCTGTCCAAACAACCTTACTAATGAACATTACTAATTTGGTCATCGATCGTCTCGAATAATTTATATAGCAAAACCCCTTCGTAATAATGGTTTCCGATTGCATGGCATAATCATCGATGATTTTTAATGTTGACTTATATTTGCGACTATTGCAAAACGGCCTCTGTAAATTCTTTGAAACGAATGAATAAGCTCGAGGCTGTATGTCCGGATGTAATTGTTTCACACAAGATGGCGATACTTAAATGTTTACAGGCATGCTATCGCTCTCGCTCCTGTAGGATTCCATATGTTGTATCACTCGCACCAAGGGAGAGTTCTACATCGCGCTAACGTCGTGTTTCAGTCGTTTAGTATATATAGAAGAGTCAGAGCTACATAATCGGTGGTCCGTTTCTACACAGGAACGGTTAATGTGTGGCTGTAAAAGGCTGCTATTGACTGAAACGAAGCTTATAGCTGTAATGTAATGGATCAGGATTAACTCCTAGGGTTAACTCCTACCCCCACTGCTGTAGACCCTTTGACCGCCTTTATGCCACCGAAAATTTTTTTTTTTTTTATTAATTGAAAATGATCTAATCGGTTTACAAATAAAAAAGTTATGTGCATTTAAAGAATCACGTCCAATATTTTTTCGAAAAAAATGCAATAAAATAAGTTGAATTGGCTGAAACTTTAGTTATACCTACATATTATCATCTGTAAAACGTTAATGATTGAAAGTTTATATAAAGTTTAAAAATAATCAGTTTAGGTGAGTTTATATTACCAATTTAAGTTGACCTCAGATCTATATAATCAGTCATATTAAGTAGGGTTCAGCTTAGGATAAATATTGTCGGTTGTACACCATAATATTTAGTACAAAGTGCCCCGGGCCGCAGCTGCTAGCAATGACTTATTTAAAGCGATTACAAATTTTCATATTATTTTCATACATTTCTTTTTTTATTTTTATTAAAACAAAAAACAAAAAACCTAAAAAACAAGGTGTTTCCTCGCGCCGTCAATGGGTCAGTTATCATTTAACGTTGCGTTTAAATTGCTGTCAAACACAGTATGCCCTATCACTACTTAGAGTAAGTAAATAAATAAAAAAATCATAACAAATACAAAAAAAATGATAAATGAATTATTTCGATTCGCTTAAGGGCTTCACTGAGGCAAGTGACATTTACTATAGAACTCGCTGGCGGCGGATCCAATTCAACAGGCCTAGAAATGGTGTTTTTCTGTTTTTACCATTAGAACAATACACAAAATAAATTTTTTTATTAAAACATTTTTTTAATCTGATATTAACTTATTAATAAAATTCTTTTAATTTTATTAATAGGTATTAATACTTATTAATAGGTACAGGATTCATATGCGTGCAATAAGCCGTTTTCGAGAGAATTTTCAATAAAAGTCAAATTCTTCTTGTGTTCTAACTTTTTTTGTGGAGTTTCTATTACTTTAACGAAAATTCTAATCAATACAATTGGTTCTTCACATGTTTAAATATAATATATATATTTTTTCAAAGCAATTGTTTTGTCCATTTCTTGTAACATTTTCATTAAACAATGGATATTTTTAGTATTTAGGGTTAGTCTCCCCCTTAAGTAGAGAATTCATTTAAATGTAATTTTAAAATGGATTTTTGTAAACATTCCTTTTTATACATGGAATCTTTATGGGAACTTTTTATCTTTATGGAACTTAATTCATTCATTAAGGAATTGAACTTAAGTCGGCTAATAAGTTATATCAACATTTATTGAATGTGAGGTGGTACGAAGTTCGCCGGGTCAACTGTTTGTATGTAGGAGGTAATTTTCGAAACTATTGATCCGATTTAAAAAAATTTTTCACCAATTGTTAGAATTGAATTTCAGGATGGGCATAGGCTTTGACGCAGGCGGAGCCGCGGGCAACAGCTAACTAAAAATAAAGATTTAACACCAGGCAAATCTATAATAGCAATAAAACTGTCAAGCGTTAGATTGCTTTACACACTTCGTCAGGAGTTATATCTTTTTTTCCAGCGCGGATGAAGTGTTTTTTCGCATGTTTCTATAACCATGAGTTTCTATTGATTTATAACTACCTATCTCTAAACTATTAGGTACTACTATTGCTATTAGGTACTAGAGAGGTATTGAGTGTTAATTATTGAGGAATGGACTACCGCTTATATTGTCCGCGCCTTATCAATAGCCTACCTTCTGTAACAGCATAAACACTAAAAATATTAAAGTTAAATTAAAGGAATATTTTTTAAATTGTATTTGATTATATCAACATTGTAATTAATTGTACATAGTTAGATGTTAAATCTTTTAATATTTTAATAATAATTTAAAGCATAGTATGATAGCAAACGGTTAAACCTAGGTGGTTTTTAATTTTTAATCATTATATTTATGTATATTTAGTTTTCTTTTTAAATTGTTAAAATTATAAATAAATAAATAATGAGTTTTAGAACTTAAATAATGGCTGCAACTAAATAGGTTTGATTTTCAAAAAATATCGAATTAGAAAACATAGAGTTCATTTTGATTGTTATTTATATGTGCACATGTATCATGGAAAGATTACAGTGTTTTATTTATAAAGAATAAACAGATCCCAGAGATATGAAGAAATGGAAGAAGATTTGCAAAATTTTCCAATCACATACGTAAATTAGGTGGAGTACCTACCTTTCAATGATGTCCAAACGTAAAGGTCGGCCCTGTGGCAAAAAACACAACTCTAGTCCAGAAGCCGTCTTATCAAGCCCCTCGATTTGTATGGACTCCTCCAGCAGAAACTGCAAATCGACTTTTGTCATATGGTTCGCCAATATACGTGGTCCGGACGTGCGCAGCAGAAGTTTAATCGTGTGCAACGTCTGCGATTCTAAGGGCTTCGAAAGACCTGTCGGTATTATTTGAGACTGATAGTTCTCCAGATTTATTCTCGATTCGACCACGTAATCTAAATTTTCCGCTTGCAATAGTTTAGCTTCGGTTAGATCATAGTCAAACTGTTGCTTTATTGTTGGCGTTATCAGATTGTAGTCTGAATCGTTCCTGGATTTATTTGGATCACTGTGTGCGGAACTTTGTGTGGAATCTCCCGATCCGTTGCCTGAATCGGAACCCGATACATGGTATAGTCTTTGGAGTTCAAGTCTTCTGTCGTCCGCTTTTGGTCCGTCGTAACGTGCCGGCTTAGCTGGAGGGCTGGTAGGCAGATTAACGTCCCAAGCGTTGGAATTATCATTAGAGAACACCTTTAGATGCTTACTCGTTTGACTTTGTATGACGCCGTCAGCGCTTGCACTTTTGCCGTGGGTAGAATGTTGATTTATGTCGATTGGAGTCAACGAATGGGAACGTTGTTTTTTGAAAGGCAGCCGTAACTGCATTCCCGGTTTTGCCGCAAAATGACTGTAAAGACTGTAGGGATTTCCATATGCCGATCCGTCTCCAGCAGGCGATACGATAGAGTTCGCGTCTTCGGCGGGAGTATAGTTGGTGAGGGGGACGACTCGATTAGCCGGATATTGAATCCTGGCACCGGAGGCGGCTGATATCGGCTTCCCAGATCCGACGTAGGACGTGATCAGATCTGTTACCGTATCGTAGGCTTCATCTTCGAACTGATATTGGTATCTCTCGTAAACTGTTTCCGGATGGATTACAACCTGCAATGAAAATATTTATATAAGATACAGGACAGCAGCAGTAGACGTGTATACTGTGATATTAACAATATTCACCACAATATTCACCGTTGGTTGAGTGGCAAGGATGCTTGCCTAACGTCTCAGGGGCCCCGGGTTCGATTCCCGGCGGGGTCAAGTTTGGAAATTTTAATGTAATTTTCAAAATTGACTCTGGTCTGGATTTGAAAAGTAGTGATAGGGCACACTGCGTTTCGCAGTCATTTGGGCAGCCCGCCTGGCGGCAGTGACCACCCCCTTACAGAAGACCACCGTGAAATAACAGCATATACGTGCTGTTGTGTTTCGGTGAGTGAGTAAGGGATGCCAGAGCCCATTTCCTTATCGCCTCCTAATCCCTTATCCTTAATGCTACTGTAGTCGGCAACGCACTTGCAGCACCTGTAGCGTTGCTTGTGTTATAGGCGACGGTAGCCACCTACCATCAAGTGGACCGTCAGCCTGTCTGTCGACATAACATAAAAAAAAAGTAAATAATGAAATAATATGTCGTGATGGACTCAATCACGCATCTGAATTTGGAATGAACAACTAAGTTCATCAGTTCATCAGAATAATCAAAAAGAGTGAAAGGTTGTTATGATAAATTGACCGTAGCTGATTGTACTAACGTAGTAGACGTACATCTTGTTTATATTGGATTCATAGACGCCAATTGTCAATTTAAATGAATTCATAGGAGTTCGCTGTGATATGCGTTTGTCTCACTTCCGCCATATACCTATCCATATGTCTGTCACTACCGCAAGCCGCACGATCGGCCATTTTATGAAGCAGCAGTCAGTCTAAGAAAAACATCGCAACAATAACACGCGTAGACTCATCTCGCCAATTTCGGCCCACCAGATTTGAATTTATTTCATCCGCTAATGTTATTAGGCAATGTGCTTGTAGTTAATCTATTTGGTGACGATTAACGCTCCGCGAGTGCAATCATTGAGGTGGTGAAGTGCTGGCCCTTCTGAACTCTGTGTGTGACGGGCCCGTTGCAATCACCGCTGCCGGAGGACCAAGGACTTGGAGATCAGTTTATATTTCTTTATTCTCATTAAAGCTTATAGCTACTTACATGAGAAATTCTGATAAAAAACTTAAATAGGTAACGACACACTGAACAGAGAGACCAAATAATAATAATAATAAAAGGAAAATTAAATCAAATTTGATAACTGCTATCGAAACATGACATTCAAATACTTAACATAACATGCTTACACAGCTTGGATTTAAATTAGTCTGGTGGAAAAATCTCAAAAAGGGCCTGCTTTCAACAGTTAACGGCAAATAGTGAAACTTTTTGCCACCGGGTCTTTTTAGACTAATTCGACTCTGCTGAACACGATTCTACTCGGTGTCACCCCCTCCCCGCTCCCTTCCCCCCTTTCCGCCCCAAATGTGTCCCGATCTGCGGTTTTTTCAATTTTTTTCGGAATCTATTAGAGATAAAAGAAAACTGTCTGTGACAAAATTAATCTGCATTAAATTCTCTACAAAATTCGTGTATAAATGATTTGATAGACATAATAACTTAAGAATTAATGTGTGTCCAAACTATGTAAATTTTTATTTTTTTCAACATTTTTGTATTTGCAGTTAATTTATCGAAAAACAAACGAAGCTGCTATAAAGTAGTCAAGGAGTGAATTATTCTCTATACATTTACCTACAAAACAAGAGCTTACTTATCCTCGTACGAGTATTCGTTCACGATTTATAGGTCGTAGCGTAGAAGCCCCGCCGCCCGCCGCGTGTCACGAAGATACATAATATACATATAGGTGGTATGAAAGACTATACTTAAATATCATAAAATTTATTATATAAATTTATTATATAATATCAATATGTTTTACATATTGATCCATTATTGAGTTATATAGCAATGTTTCATATTAAACACACCATTAAAATTAAGCTATGCTCGAAACACGCATGTACTTATTTAAAATGACTAGGCACTTTTTATAATCATTTCCTCGTCATAATAATATCAGCCAAATGGTCTCCACTGCTGGGTTTAAAATTTTATATAAGAAAAAAATTAAATTTTATATAAACATCTGTGGATGATGGCAGGAACCAGGGCTGAGAAAAAGTATATCCCTATCCATGAGATTGCAAACATGTTAGAAAAAAATAAACAAAAATGTTGAAAAAAATAAAAATTTACATAGTTTGGACACACATTATTTCTTAAGTTATTATGTCTATCAAATCATTTATACACGAGTTTTATAGAGAATTTGATGCAGATTAATTTTGTCATAGACAGTTTTCTTTTATCTCTAATAGATTCCGATAAAAATTGAAAAAACCGCAGATCGGGACACATTTGGGACGAAAAGGGGGGGAAGGGAACGGGGGAGGGGGTGACACCGGGCAGAATCGTGTTCAGCAGGGTCGAATTAGTCTAAAAAAACCCGGTGGCAAAAAGTTTCACTAAATGCCGTTAACCGTGGTTTTTTTAAAAATTTCCACCGGACTAAATTCCAGATTCCAGAGGTAGGTGACAGATTTTCCTTCATTTCCTCGTCCTTTGATTACAGTACCACCAATAAAAAATACAGTCCAATTTTAATTGCTTGGCGTGACCAAATAGCATCTTTTGTTTTGCGAATATATTTTTTATCATTGTATTTATTATTAAAGTTAATATTTTATACTTTAATGACTGGGCAACGTATTATAGAAAGCGTGTGTAGGTGTTGCCACATTCGTATTACTAAAGACTCATTTTCATTGGTCGACAACTTGACCGATATACGGCAAGCGGGAAGACCCGGGTGCGGTGTTTAGAAATACTATATGCATTTTGTATGTTTTAAAAAAAAAACTTTATTTTTACTCATCCACTATAACCTTAGTTCCCAAAGTGATCCAGGTGGACCCCATCGACGGGAGTATACGTTGGCGTGACAAAAAATGGGGGCGACAGAAAAAAAAACAATCAATTCTCAACTTATTTCATTTAGAAAACTCCCCCCATTCGTGATTGGAACTCAGCCGCAACGCAAATTTCCATAGTCAGATCTAATCTTCACATTTTTGTCGAGTTTTGGGAATGTGGCAGCTGCAGGGGATCCACCGGAATCACGTAAATTTTGAAAATTGTCTATGAGAAAAAGTCTGGGAACCTCTGCGCTAAAACAATTCCTACAAAAAACGCATTTTGCTCTGCCTCTACAAAGAATTTCTAACTGTATAATAAGTTATTAGTTTGAATACACTTACTCGCTGTATGACAAAGTGTAAATGCTGCCCGTTAGATCGGCAGCTGAGCACATAATTATCTGGTTGGGAAGATGAATCTCTCACTAAGAATTCACGGTCTTGCTGCAGAAGATTTTCGGCTCCCGTACGACTAAGAGCCCCGTGATACCACCCGTGCGATACTATTTGGTCCGATGGCAATGAGAGCTCCCATTCGAGTAACCCTGACGTGGTCATAGCACTTGTATCCTGGAATTTTACTGACTTTAATACTGCTTTAAACTACTTTCACCAATAGATCACTTTTATAAATAATTTAATTTACAATACGTTTTCACGGCAAGAGGGTTTTGGCCTCACCAGAACATATACACTTACCATTCTGTATGTTTCTATCACTAGATATACATATATAAATTCATTTAATAGTGCACACCGACTGCACTATGGTAACGTAAACTCGCTATTATAGTAGAGTGAAATGTAGGGGTGAGTTGGATCAATAATCACATCCAAACCGCCCCCATTTTTGCTTTAATGTTTGCTACAGGGCATAAGGCGAACTTCATGCCGTAATGTAAGCGCATGCGTAATGTAAAGATAATATAAATATCTTTAATTATAGTATTATTTTATATTGTCTTGTGTAATATTACCAATTATCTTGAAAGTTAAATGACTGATTGCATGCAATACGTACTGAAACATTAAATGTAGCGTTTCGCAATCACCAATTGGCCAGCCATTCTGGCAGCCCTTACAGAAGATCGCCTTAAAATATCAGCATGTATGATGTTGCGCTTACAGACAGACGAAGGTTGTCAGACAGGCTGACGGTCCACATTATGGTAGGTGGCTATCGTAGGTAATAAAACCAGTAACGCCATTGGTGCTGCAAGTGTGCTGCCGACCATAGTAGGGTTAAGGATAAGGGATTAGAAAGGGATAAGAAATGAGCTCTGACATCCCTCACTCACTTACCGAAAGCTGGGAAGCTGGAAAGCACTAATACTAATAATAAAATGCTTGTAAGATAACAAACATTTGTTACTGTGCATGATGTATTTATTATTTTTGAATTAGATTAATTTGACAATAGGTACACAGTAGCGAATGGCGTGTTGTCCGACGTCAAAATGTCGAATCCGGTGCAGAGATAGTAAGAATTTCGGTGTACCATTCAGACAGGCTTACTACGCGATCGTTTCACTCTCGTCTCTGTGTGCCAGAGGCTTTAAAAAATAAGTGAAGTTAGTCCTATTTTAACTTACCTTTCTCTCCTGCTACCTGTAAATTGGCCGTACCTCTAACTTAGCAGATGCGCATATACGTTGATAATATTGTTACGATTAACCATGGAACGTTCTAGAAAAAGCGTTCGGGCCGGCCGAAAGTCTCGAAGATCCCACCCTATCGATAGTAGTCACGCCACTTCCCGGTTAGTGTCAAAGGAAATTAATTGGTACTTATGTTTACAACATAGAGTTTACATTCAACAGAAATAGCTTTCATGAACTTTCAATGACTTGTTTACTATATATTTCTAGTAAATTCGAAACACATCGAAGCGTTTGACGCCAAATATAAATAAGAGAGCAAGCGGGCGAGATGAGTCAGTTTGTGCGTAACAGCGATTCGAAAGCGAATCTCGAACCTTTTGCGAAGATACCTGCGACAGTGAACCGGCGACTCATAGGGAATCATTGACGACTTTTGGCAAGTTTAACGGTTTTATCGGAGAAGTTTAGTGATTTTGGAAGTCTCTTTGTTTATGAAAATAAATAGTTAGTTCCGCCCTTACAGGGCATTTTGACTCACCCTGCACGTAACAATATACTTATCTATAAATCTAGGTACGTATGGGTTAAATTACAAATGCACAGTGAATTATGTAAACTTTTCAAGAGTAGCGGTGAGGAAAACAATTCTTTGTTGTAAATTTCTATTTTTAAACATCCTTAAACTTGTGAATTACAAAGACGACCCGTCGTCAGTCCGCGTTTGTTGTCTATTCAGTCATGCTGACCAAAGGATTTCCCTGTGAAGCATTCATTATCTTACTGTTGATACCACACCAAGTTATGTGTTATGAGAAAAGTAAGTTTTTCATGAAAAGATTACTCTTGAAAGTGTAAAAAATCTTGCATAGCTTTCGCCAGAATCCTCCATTTTAATATTTCTATACATTTAATAAATCGTAAACAATTTGTACAATTGTACTTATATTACTGAGGTAAAAAAAATAGTTTTAGATTTTTTGTCTGTTTGTCTGTGCGTTTGTGAACGCTAATCTCAGAAACGGCTTAACCGATTTGAATGCGGTTTTCACTGATATATTGTAGCAAGCTTCCCGTAATATTTAGTGTTTGTTTCATTCCAATCGGTTTACAAACGAAAAAGTTACGCGCTATACCGAATACCACGCGTACGAGGTTGCGGGTTCAGCTAGTATGTAATATATTTGCGGCTTATATATATAATATATGTATTATAATATATAATAGCGCCATCTATTGATGATGTAAAACACGCATATGTTTCGAGAATTGTAATTATTAACATGTGTAACTAATTCTCGGGTATGCACTAAAGCACCGAAGATGTGTACATAACCTTATTGCTGTGTCCTCTATCTGGTTCTATTGTGAACTTAAACGAGTCTCTATATCTACCTTCAACTTGACTTGAGCAACAAGCCGTCTTCCACACTTTATCATAGAAAAAACGTCTAATATATTTTTTGTTTTAGCTTTACGTAAAATCGTTCGCAATCATGCTAAAATGGTACAGAAGCCTTTCAGTAGCGACGATGGAAATTTCGTTTGGACAAATTCTACTCAGTTGTCCCGTAACTCGAAAAGAATTGAAAATCACAATATTTACAGCACTAACACAGTATACTTCAATAGAGCCAACTCTAAGACGCCTACCATTGTTATATCCTCCAACAATTCAAATCCCAATAAATTTCCTTACAAGAAAGACATCACGAAAAAACAGAGTTCGTACGAAGTTAGAACACCAAGGAATATTTCGTTTTTTAATCTAACCTCAGATTTGGAGAACAGTGGATACAATACTTTAGTGCAAGAACCTTATGTTAATGTTTCCAAAAATATTATGGTGGATCAATTTTACGACTTGTCTGAGTCAATAAGCGTTTCACCGTATACCAAAAGAAAGAACTCTATTGACGCGCAAGCTGTCAATACAGGGAAAGTTAAACAATCAATTATCGATAAAGAAAACAGCAGCCAACCAACTGAGTCGATTTATGACAGTTCCTTATTTTTAAATGGGATTTTTATGCCAAATATGAATAGGAAAGATCATTATAATATTACAAAATTTAATGAAGGTTATCCAGACATTGAACCAAGCAATGATAATCTCGATTATTTGATCGAAGAAACATCTGGAAATGTCGTTTTAAAGTCTTCATATAATTACACAACTTCGGAAGGTCCTTTCCCATGCATAGTTATAAGGGAAACGCCTGCAGATATTGATGCACAAACATTGTTTTCTGAATTAGACATTGAGGTAATTTGCTTAAAAATGTTTTTTTTTTTAAATTTTCCGCCCAATTTTAAGACATAACCTACTCACTTTCTCTGCAGCCTTCATGGATGTCAGCAAAACATTATTGGAATCGTATATTTGATAGTCGTTATGAAGCACTCCTGAGAAAAGTCAAGTGGCCACCGTTAAAAGTATGTATCTGCCTAAAAAAATAAATTATATAATATTCAATCACGTGAAATGTTTATTTGTTGCTGTAACAGGTAATCATAGTTCCTAGGACACACGTCGATTCTATATGGAAAAAGTCCTTCGAGCAATATCATCGTAACACAGTTAGCAAAATATTAAACAACATCGTTAAGAAACTGAATTTTTATACCAATCATACGTTCTCTTGGAACGAAGTGTCGCATTTAAGTTATTGGTGGAAAAATGCTAACCGGAAGTACCGTGCAGTAAGTTAGTTTCTATAACGACAGCCGATTTATAGATTATGAAAATGATAAAATCTTTAATCATTTTTGCCACACAGGCTTTACAAAGATTAGTGAAAGCAGGGCGTTTTGAAATAACAACCGGTAATTGGGTGGAGACAGACGAAGCAACTACAGATTTATTTGGAATTGTACATCAGTTCATTGAAGGTAAGTTATTCATGAAAAGAAATTCCATTTCAATTAAAGCTATTGTTTCAATTATTATAATTTCTTTTTCAGGTCATCAGTGGCTCAAAGAAAATTTGAAATATTCTCCAACAATAGCTTGGTTAACAAACAGTGTTACGCATAGCCCTTCTATGACCTATTTATTATCTGCTTTAGGCATATCTAAACTAATTATCACAAATGTTCACTATTCACTAGAACAATATTTAGCCGAGTATCAGCATAGTGACTTCATTTGGTTACAAAACTGGGACGACGACATAAAGTCAAATACACTACTAAATGATGTTCTTGATAAAATAGGTTCAGATCGTGTTCCAAAACATTCAGTTCTCACTCATTATCTGCAATTCAATTCTGATGGGTTTAGAGCGTGCGGACCGAATCACACTATCTGCATTACAGATTTTAACTTCGCAAAGCCAAACAAGAATATGGATATCAATAATTACAACTTAAAAGAAAAAGCCGAATTGTTGCTTGAACAATATTCAAAAACTGGAACTATAACATCGCATAACACTATAATCGCTCCTTTAGGAGGTCCATATCGTTATGAGTCTCAAGCAGAATTTGATTATCAATTTAATAATTATCAAAAAATAATCGATTATCTTAACGCGAATAGAGATATATACAAAGCGACGTTACAGTTTGGCACCGCAAAAGACTACTTTGATTCGATCTTAGAAAAGCATAAAGTATATGCAACCTTAAAAGGCGACTTTCTTAATTTTGCTGATTTGCAATCGGGAAGTCCCGCTTATTGGACCGGTTTTTTTACTTCGAGACCTCTATTCAAGATAATGCTAAGACGTCTCCAATCTACGCTTCGGACAACAGAGATTTTGGTGACGTTCGCTGTTAGCAACAATGCATTTCAAAGAATTAATATGGCTGAAATAATAGAACTTTTAGCAAAATCCAGAGAGACCGTTGCCAGGTTGTCAGACCGTAACGTAGTTAGCGGTACATTAACAGCAAACACACTTAGATACGCACATAAAGAAATATTGACTACCTTAAAAGATTGTTGGTATATTCAAGAGGTAACCGCGAGCTTACTAACTACAGATTCTGAACATAATAAAACAGTTTATGTGCAAAAATATTTGTATCACGAAGGAGAAGTTTTCTCTATATTTAAAACTGTATCTGCTGGAGATCAATTCTTCATATTTAATTCGTTAGGCCACGAGAACACCGAAATAATAGAACTTGCAACTACAAATCCTAACATTAGAATAATTAATCATAATAAAAAGGACGTCATTATTCAAATTAATCCGATGTGGAAATATAATTCTGAAAATTACATTACTTTGTCACAGAGATTTTATAAAATAAGTTTCGAAGTCAAGATATCACCATTAACTTTTGAATTATATAAAATAAAAGCATCTTACGGAAAATCGGAAAACGTTGCCTCTATATACTGTTCGCATTGCAAAGTTGATGAAGTTAAAAATAATGCCATAGCGTTCCCATTTACTCTCGAACCTGTTGGACCAGGAGATATACAATTAGAAAGTTATAAGCACAGATTTGTATTTGACGAATTATCTGGATTTTTAAAAACCGTCGTAGAAAAAGAGAGTAATACTGAAAAAACTGTTACAATAGACTTCGGTGCATTCAGAAGTTCTCACGACAACGCCGGGATGTTTCTATTTAAGACGAATAATACGAAACCGATAGTAGATATTATATTACCTTATCGAATTGGTTCCAAGCAAAAAATTGTAATGATTATTTATGGGCATATAACAACACAAATCATCTGCATATATGGCCGTCTACTACAACATTCTCTGAAATATTTTAACCTTGCAAATAATATTTTGTCTAATACGCTTTACTTAGAAACTAGTGTTGATTACGAGGTATCACCTAAGAATAGAGAACTCGAGTTATTTCTTTCCATACAAACTGACATAGCAAACGGAAATTCTCCAGAAATCATTACAGACAACAACAGCTTTCAATACACTGCTCGGATATTGAACATTAGTAGACGACTTGAATCTAACTTATACCCATTTACAAGCATGAGCTACATTCAAGATCGCAAATCTAGATTCACCATAATCACTGATCACGCTCAAGGTGTCACTGCCTTGCAAGAAGGTCAACTCACCGTAATGCTGGATCGAAGAGTATTGTTTAATGACGGTCGCGGATCAAACGAAGGTTTAGCAGACAGCAGTAAAACAACACATAGACACATTGTTCTACTGGAAAACTTTCACAGCACTTCCACAAAGGGATTTTCAGCTCAAAGTGAGCTGAAGCTGCCTAGCTTAACGGCAATCCGTCTAGCGAACTCGTTGAACACAGGTCTCGACATATATCTCGTGGATAAGAAGAAATACGAGCTTTGTTATTATTCATATTTACCTTTGATAAAGACCTCGTTTCCCTGCGATGTTAACTTCTTCAATTATAGAATCGATTTAAATGCAGGAGAATTGATGAAATTGTCTTCGAATACAGCTCTCATGATACTGCATAAGCAAAGCTTTTCATGTGAATTCATTTATGACTTTAATCTTCGCTGCAGCAGCCAACATCAATTCTCTCTTGAGAAAATATTACATCACCATGTAAGCGGTGTCTACAGAACTAACTTGGCCGGTACTAATCAAGGTGTTCAGACTTTGTACATAAATAAAAATAATTTCTCGCCTATGGAATTGTTGACCCTTAGGATACATTTTTAAATACAACAAATGAAGACTGAATTAATTTATGATTCCAATTATTAAATATTTTTAAATGTATGGATGTGGAACATAAGAAAAGTATATTACCTGTATCACTTTTATTTTTAAATTTAATAACCATTTATTTACCAATTATTAACTTTTTAAGTGTTTGGTTCACGCATAGGAGAAAAAAGGCGCGAGTACTCAAGCTATACAAAAATTCGAATGTCGTAGAAATTTTAATTTCTTAACACCTATCTTATATTTGTTATTTATTCCTTCTATTACAACTTATTTAAAGCATAGTAGGTAGTTACAACTATTAGGAGACTCAAACAGACCGAACCTTGGAGATCGAACGACATTCTAGTAGGGGATTTCACAAAAAACCAATAGCAATTCGTAGTGTTGCCAGTAACTACCTACATTTAAATTTGTACCAAAATATTTCTGTATTTCAATATTAAAAGAGTCGCTTCTTTTTGTAATTTCACTAAACTTTTTTTCTACTTTTTTCTTATTTATTTCTTTGTAGTTTTGCATACAAGAAGTTGCTAAAAGTCGCTAGATCGAAAAAAATAGTCGCTAACGACGTTCAAAATCTGCTAGATCTAGCGACAAAGTCGCTAAAAGGGCAACAGTGTTAGTTAGTGCCTGATCCTAGTGAACAGCCGTATTGGCCACACTGCAAGAGACGTGCCTTACGAAACCAGCGGCGTAGCGGGAGTTAATCGGAGAACTAAGAGGGTCGATATAGGCCAAGATTCAGTCATCTGAAGTAGACCGATGACCACAAAAGAACGGCTGGCAGTGGATAGATGCGAAGGGAAGACTAAGTGTGGTGGCATTTAAAGATCTTCATTGTGGTCCAGCAATGGACAGCTCTGCCACGCCCGCGGCGTGGTTCTAGTTTCTTCTGATTTGCGGTGATAAAAGTATTATTTTAATATCTGATCCTACAATTTTCGATCTTATTTTATCAGTCGCAGGTAGCATAGATAGGCTTGTCTATCTTTACATGCACCATTGCTCGATGAAAAAAAGTTGTTTTAATTTTATATAGGTATATGTATGTATACTCTTATTTCTATGTACATTAGGTTTGTAAGATTTTACTAACACATAAGAAAGTCGTGTGTCCGTATGAAAGCAGAGGCGGACCGCTAGTTTTATACGTAACGAAATAACTTTAAAATTACATACATGAAAATATGTATGTAGTTCTGAAGTAATTATTATTATTTTAACAAAATGGTGTATGTATGTATGTGCGTTTTTATTATAGCGAACGCCAAGGCTGTTGGCACACGGGGCCATAAAACGTTGGAGCAGCATTGCCAATATCGCATGCTCTCTCGCACTTACTGGCCTTATGGCGAGGACTAGTGATGCGCCGTGTTACTATCGATTATGAAAATAAAACTTTTGTTTTGTTATGAATAAATAAAATCTTATTTATTCTATTGATTGATTTATTTATTAAACAAAATCCACAGCACTAAAATTATACACAATTTAAAATATGAAACATCATGTTTACAATATTTACAATCGCTGTATACTAAGAACGAAGAAATATCAACATGCTTACAGTCGATTCCAGCTGCAACAAATTTCATTTGCAACATTTTCAATTATTCTAGCAACTGATTGCAGACTAAATTGAAAAAAAAAAAAAAATCTCTATTAGCAATACTCAATGAGTAGGTACTCAAAGTATCGACAATGCGTGCAGAACATGCGCAACCTTAGCGTTTGAATGATTTATGGCCCCGTGTGCCAATAGCCTTGGCGCATACAATAGTTAGCGAGTGTAGATACATCCTATGCGTATCTATTCTGCAATCATAGTTAAGATGCAATAACAAAAACGGTCGATTTTATTTAACTTTAGGGGATTTTTTTGAAAGATTTGTTTCATAAAAATAAATATATTCCCTTTTTTATTAATACTTCCATAATTCAATGAATTGTTATTTCAGTTAGATGTCTTTCTGTCAAAATTAATTTAAAAAATTGTAAATTAATATAAGCACACGTTTATAAAGTACCTAGTGAAAAAAAAATCATTCAATTAAAATATTTGTTTTATTGAATAAGAACCCATCATTGATGTAACTGGCAAGCTCTCACAGCGATCAGTTGCAACAAAATAAATAAAGGCGCAAAAACCTCACTGTATTCAATAGTGGAGTCTCCTTGTAACTTTCTGCATAGTAAAAACTTGAAAACAAATGTGAGACCGAGGAATATTGTACTCCAAGACGCTCTGTACAGTGAAGTTCTGTATGAACTTTCCAAATGCATTCTTATACACACTATGCAGCAAAAATATGCATTCATTGCATCACTGACAAATAATGGTGAAAATATTGTCCACCAACCGCTGCTGATCATGCCATCTATCTTCAGCGCTAGGAGCACAGAGAATATTGTTATAGTTAAAAGATTGATCCATATTTCAAACACCGTCAGACCGATCCATTGCACGATTTCATTTAGAGTGAAAAACATTTTTTCCTACTGCTTAACTCCAACCATGACAGTTCTCAATGAAGAACGGTGTTGGTGTTTCTGCATCACCTGCATAAAAATAACAATAATATTGTTATGGCTTAGCTTGGCTCATGAGGTGACCACCATGTGGGATGTCGATGTTCCCAAGAGCCTCGATCAACACCACAAGGGGCTCTCACTAGAAGTTATATCGAGCGAGGGACAGATACAAAAGGGGTACTTATTAACATGGCATGTATTGTCAGAGGTTCCTCACTCTGCAGCCCTGACCACCGGTAGATTCGGCCTTGCCACTCTACCAGTGGAAAACTGATTTAAATACTAGCCATGGGATGGCTTCACCCATGTGGGATTCAGATTGTTTCTCGGTATAAGTACCTGTCTACTTCACAGTTGTAGCATAGGTACACGTCTTGACTTTGCATTGCCACGGCATGTTTACGCTTTACATAAAAATCACGTGTATTAAATACTTGTGATGATAAACTTGCTGATTTTGATAAGGAGAAATATTTTTTTTTGTTAATATGACCGATAAACATCACCTAATAATTTTAAAAAAATTTTTATAAAAAAGTAATTTTTGTCGCTTAAATATAAAAGTTAGACATTTATGCTGTCGCTCTACAACTTTTTTCTAGAAATATATCACTGTTAAAGTAGCACTCGAAAGAAACTTTTTCGTTCAACTACATATTTGTTGAAATTCTTTGCAAATTCAATTACCATGAAAAAGCCTTTTCATTTGAAAACTGTGATAGTAATCTATTCTAGTTCTATTCTTAAATTCTAGTTGATTCAAAAGCCCAATAGGGTGAAGGACAAGGTGAGGATAATAGAAAGGTATTCCTTACTCACATAATACAACAGCACATTGCACCTTTGTTGCAACAAAATCACAAGAATGTAATTTTACAGGAAAGAATTTAATTTTTTTTTCTTTGTTATCTTGTTGCTGGATTCATTTCTATACTTAATAGGTTTAAAATACCACACTAAGTATATTGTTCTTGTTACAGCTTCAAGTAGCACTTTTTTAATTACTGAAAAAGTTAAATATAAAAATAGTGTGCTTGTATAAAATTTGAATTGCGACTTTGTTGCACCGAAGATGCAATGTGTGCTGTAAGAATTTCTGAGAGCAGCTGATCATTGTATGATTACAAAACTCACCATCCACTTGTATGCTGGAAACCGAATTACCCTTGTCTGCCAGCTTTTAAATTTATCATTTCAAGTGGCATTTGCCATGATAACAGATTGTTCAAATTTCGACCATATTTACCGATTTAACTACTGACTCTGACTGACCTAATTGTTCTCCCAAAAGAACTCATGGGGGTTCTACCATGATTTATTAATAATCATTTGTTCCGGCATACAAAGGGTTAAGTTATGTCATGTTTACGTCTGACAAGTTCTCGATAATTATCTCTTTGGTTGAAGTACTAAGTTACAACAGAAGCTCCTTCGAGACCGAAGTATTATTTCAATTTCACTTTCACTTAAATAAGTATTGCAATACTTCTTGGTATGAATCTGATAGAATATTGGAATAGCTTAATTTTATTTCTTATTACCTATTATGTTATATAGAAATTAATCAGTGAAAGAGTTTTACCTTACAATTAGTCTTTTTGGTAACATATAAACATTGTTTCCTTCAATAGGCCGGGTGGGCAAACGTTTTCCAATGGAGTAGTTCTTTTTTAAATTCAGTTCCTCAGCAGTTCACATAAGCTATGTATAGCTTTTTAAGCATGATCTAGCAAAAATTGCCGCTTATTTTTCAATATTTACATTTTAATAGTTTCTTTCTAGTTTTGGGACCAAAGCATATAACTAACTTAACTTGTAGATTCCATTTAAAGCTATCATTTAATATCTCCAATTGTCACTTTATTTATTATATGTACGATTTATTTATGAGATACAAAGAGAATTGAATAGTAACAGTTTATTTCTTTATCTTTTCTTCTGCTGATATTGATCGATCGGCAGCGGCACTTGACATTTGTCTATGAAAACATTGACATGACATTTTGATAGCCGGCGCAAACATAGACTACGAAACTGTGTAAGTCGAAACGAGAGCTAAGAGGTAAGTCGACCCCGATAATAGGGCTCCGAAAGAGGACGCGTGGCCCTCGCCACTGTCTTTTATTAACCTCGTCTTCTCGCTACAGAGAAGCTAACTAATTTATTTTTGAGCTCGCCGGAAGCTAACTAATTTCCATTAGAAGATGAGAGCAATGAGGGTTGTTGTTTTTTTTTTAAGGTTAAGTAGATATCAACCTTTATATTTTCTAACTTATCTCTGTTAATTTTAATTATAACAAAATTATATTAAAATTTTCAGGTAAAACAAAATTCCCTACTATGTTAAAGAGACTTAAAAAAATTGTTAAAGAGAAAATGGAATTGTCTCATGAAATTAACAAATAGATGGCTATGTTAAAGTCTACTTAATAGTCTGTGATTATATATGAACTTCCCTATTGACCATAGACTCAAACTATTGACATATTAAGATGACATATTGTGACAATGATAGATGACACCATGAACCATGAACATGTCTAAATTATTCTATTCTATATATATAATTTATGAAACATTTTAGTTGTTGATTGATTCATGTCGAAAGAAGACACACATAATATCTACGTTTCAATTATCATTTTCACAATTATTCCAATGATATACCATAATCGTAAAAAGTGACAAGAGTTGTGGTCAACGGTATGGTCAGGACATGAGAGAATTATTGCAATGGTTCTTTGAGTGTAGAACTACCATAAGGTGGATGTGCCATCATTTGAACGCTTTGTCTTCTTGACCTATTTCGTTACAAGCTCTTCAATAATGGGGTTACTTATATCGAAGATTTGGAGTCTCTTCGGCAATGAAGGTTAGTTAGTATTTTTATTAATTTTTTTTTCGATATATACCTGCACATGTTTAACTTTTTTGTTTTTGTTTTATTGTTTCTTTTTTTGTTTATTAATATAATTACCAAGACTTCTCGTGCCTTGCCAAATTTTAATACAGTTTATAATTTATTTTTTTAATTTAAAGTAGGTTTTTTTCCTACCCTCACTATTTTTCAGTGCACTTGTGTTTTTAAGTTTCCTTACGAAAAATCCTTAAATAATTAATATACCTAATTCTATACGCTAATTATCGAAGATTCGTGATAATAATTTACTAACTCGCGAGTATAAGTGTTTTTTCAACATAATACGCTGCTGGTGTGAATCCATATCAAAAAGTGTTTCAATATGGCCACATGTTTTCAATGTAATAAAGCTGTGCCAAAAGTTGATGATAAAAATCCGAAAATTACGTGCCACGGTTGTGAAAGGCAAATCTGTGCGAAGTGCAGTGGGCTATGTGCTACCGAACTGCGAGTCGTCATACTGCAATCGCCGATATTAAAATTCCTGTGCCCTGAATGCACCCTAGGAGTACGTCAGCTACCAGCTTTGAGGCGACAGGTATCGGAGATGAAGCAAGAAATCGAGGCCATAAGAAATCAACGGAATAGTGGTACTAATTTGGAGAGTATCTTGTCTGAAATCAGCGATCGTGAGAGGAGAAGCCGAAATGTTGTCATGTTTGGTATCGTAGAGGCGCCTCCTGGTCATGACAGTGATGCTCGCAAACAGCACGACCATGATGAGGTCAAAAAGGCACTAGCTGTCATACCCGACTCGGAGCCTCCAATTGCTGTCTTTCGGCTGGGCAAGCAAGAATCGGGGCGTGCACCTCGTCCTGTCAAGTTAGTATTCTCAAACAGAACACTGGCTACCCGTATACTTAAAAACGGGAAAATGCTACGTAGTGGAGTTACTGCAAAAAATGACTTGACACCATACCAGAGTGAGTACCTTAAAAAATTACGCAACGAACTCGACGAAAGAACCCGAAATGGTGAGTCAAATCTGACTATTAAGTATGTTAATAACACGCCTAAAATAGTACACTTAAAGAAATTTCCGAAAGGTAATTAGTAATGACATCATAGAACTTACTTTTTTCTACACGAACCTGGCTTCCCTAATGGCAAAACGAGACCTTTTATTGATTGAAATAGATAAATTGCAACCTACATTTATAATATTAACAGAAACTCACCTTAAACCTACAATTAGCGACAGCATTATTAATATTAAAGGCTATAATCTCTTTAGACGGGACAGAGTGGGCGGGAGTGGGTATGGCGGCGTTGTTATTTACTGTGCGCAGGAACACTTAGGAATTCCTGTTCACGTTACCCTACATGACTCTTACAACAATAATGAAAACGTTGAAGCGCTATGGTTGAACGTTTCCTACGGTAACTTCAAACTACTAATTGCTGGAATTTATCGCCCTACTCATTACACTTTTGAAGAAACTGATGAAATATTATTTAACACTATTAAGAAAGCAGATAGCAAAGAAACAGTTTTCATTGCAGGTGATTTTAACCTACCGGACATAAGATGGCCACTTTCTACATCTGACGGACTGAACCTGTTGCACTGTAAATTTGTCGAAATGTTTACAGACAGTAATCTCCAACAGCTTGTAAGAGGAATTACTCGCAAAAGAAATAAAGAGGAATCTCTCTTGGATTTGGTATTGTGTAATGAGGAAAACTTGTGCATAGATGTAGAACACTACCCAAACATAGGAAAGAGTGACCACCTGGTACTCTACGCAACAATGCAGATAACATCACAAAATCCAGGTACGGAACTCAAACAGACTCCAAGGCGAAACTTCTTTCATGCAAATTACGACTTAATATCTCCAATTCTACAAAAAGAGACGAGCCCTTCGACAGACCTGAACACCCCAGTTACTAATGTATGGAATGCATACAAAGCAAAAATCCACTGTGCAATAGAAACTTACATCCCCTTCCAACGCAAAACTCGGAAATGTAACCTTAATAAGCCATGGATTGGTCCAGATATAATTAAAATGTCACGAGAAAAGGCTTCCTTATGGAGAATGTATCGCTTGGAAAATACTACAACAAGTTATGATAAATATCGAAAAGCAAACAATAGACTAATTGCAGAGGTAAGAAAATCAAGAATTATGTTTGAAACTAAAATAGTCAGTAGTGGAGCCAAATCATTTTACAAGTATATGCGTCAACAATTGTCATCTAAAGTATCGGTTCCCCCCTCACTAAAGGATGATGCTACAGGAACAGTTGTGTATGATCATAATGAAGTGGCAAACATATTTGCAAGGCAATTTGAACAATCTTATGTAAGAGAACCAACTAGCACATCTATTCCAATGATAAGATCTCCAAGAATCCATGACTGCATAGACAGTGTAACATTTTCCCCAGACCTGGTGGAGAAGGCCCTTATGACCTTCAAGGATGACTCTGCCATGGGACCTGATGGCATACCAGCTATCCTATTAAAGAGATGCAGTAAGACTATAAGTCCTCAGTTGGCCAACATGATGACACTCTCCCTTGAACAAGCTACACTCCCACTGGATTGGAAAGAAGCGGTGGTAACACCAATATACAAAAAGGGAAATAAACGGATTGCGGCTAATTACCGTCCCATAAGCCTCACAAGCATTATTTGCAAAACGATGGAGAAAATTATAGCCACAGAACTAAGAACCTTTTTGGCCAAGGAAATGATAGTGCTTGATGAACAACATGGTTTTATCCCAGGGAGATCAACGGTAACAAACCTGCTCTTGTGTGTTGACATGTGGACCAAAAACTGGGACAGAGGTCAACCAACAGATGTCATTTACTTAGATTATGAGAAAGCCTTTGACCGTGTGCCTATAAGGAGACTTGTTTCTAAGCTTGAACACTTTGGGATACGTGGCAAGCTCCTGAAATGGATGGAAAACTTCTTGTCGGGCAGGAGTTTCAAAGTAAGAGTAGGAGAGTCCCTATCTGACCGCCACGAAGTCCTTGGTGGTGTGCCGCAGGGTTCTGTACTTGGACCTATCCTCTTTGGAGTTTTTGTGACTGATCTCAGGCAGTGTGTGCAGTCACAGCTATCACTTTTTGCGGATGATACAAAAATTATGGGTAACCCACTCATAGTCCACAACATTATCCAAAAGGATCTTGATGATATTTACCAATGGACACAAGACTGGTTAATAAGCTTGAATAAAACTAAATGCACAGTACTGCACATTGGTAATAAGAATCCTAAAATAAAATATTACATTAATAATAATGCAGTAGAAACTGTGAAATGCCAAAAGGACCTTGGAATCCACATCACATCCAATTTAAAATGGGAGACACACATTATCAGTATAACAAAAAAAGCAAACTCCATTTTATACATAGTAAGGAAGGCTTTTTTGTACCTTGATGAACAACTGTTTTTAAAGGTCTACAAGATGTATATAAGACCCTTACTCGAATATGCATTCCAGATTTGGAATCCCTACTTTAAGAAGGATATTGAAGTTCTTGAGAAGGTACAGCGCAAAGCTACAAGGATGGTGTCATCTCTGCGTGACTATTCATATGATGTTCGACTTAAAAAACTAGGCCTTACTACATTAGAGAAACGAAGACAGCGAGGTGACCTTATAGAGGCATATAAAATATTAAATGGGCACTATAACGTACCAAACATGGCAAATATATTTATGTTAAATGAAAATAAGAACCTTAGAGGACACTCACTGAAACTGAACACTCGGGCTTGTTCAAGTAATCCCAAAAGACACTTCTTGCCTAACCGTGTGGTGAAAGAATGGAATAAACTGCCGGAATCTGTGATTGGTGCCCCGTCCGTGAACTGTTTCAAGGGTAGACTAGATAAATATTTGAAGTGTACTGAAAGTAATATACACGCAACAGCTTAAAGCTGCTAGTGTATTAGAATAATAATAATAATAATAATAACTTAAATAAAAGTGATGGTTAAATAATTCTAAGTTTCCATTAGCATTTTTAATTATTTAAAGTGTGCCTTCGACTTGATTATGATAGATTGCCCCCAATATCAATCTATTATTAATTACTAAATGAGCATGCTTAAAAGCTTTAATAACAGCCAAGAAGTGACAAAAGTGTAAGAGAGCTCATTTATCCTAAAAATGAAAATGGTTTATAAATAGTTTTCCTTCTAAATCCATTAGTAATAGGTATTTGACTCACAGGATGATTTGTTCTTGTGTATTTCAGTAATGTTTAATTTGAGACAATCTTTAAGATTTTAGTATATTACTAGCTGACCCTGCAACTTTGTATGTGTGGTATTTGGTATAGAGTGTATTTGGTATTGTTTGTAAACCAATTGGAACGAAACAAACACTAAATGTTACGGGAAGCTTGCTACAATACATCAGTGAAAACCGAATTCAAATGGGTTAACCCGTTTTTGAGATTAGCATGCACAAACACAGAGACAAACAGACAAAAATTCTAAAAACAATTTTTTTGACCGTTTTTTGAAAATATATATTAAATATATTTTCAAAATGGGACTTAAACAATGCACATACAGACACGGCTTGTTAACGATTTTATTATGTATTAAGTATTGTTATCTGTTGGTATTTACAGTATCTGTTTTACTACAACAAGCTTTATATAGCTTATTTGAAAATCTTGTGTAGATTAAAAGCAATGACAATTGACAGAAAATATCCCCATATTATCTTTATATAAATCCTAATATCATAATAATATTATAAATAGGAAAGTTTGGATGTTTGTCCCTCAATAAATAAAAAACGGCTTAACAAATATGGATCAAATTTGGTACACCAATAATTTGTTACCTGGATTAACATATAGGATACTTCTTATCCTGGAAAAATGTTAGATTCACGAGGGATAATCTAAAAAAAATTGGTGCATTGTCATATATTTTCAATTACCAATGCGTATGGAGTGGCGGGCGCAGTTAGTATTTAATATTTTAAATAAGACTCATACAAATAGTGCTAACTTTCTTTACAACAAGTGGATGCCTTTTTGGATGCCTCTGATGCCATTTTTTACTAAAAATTATAACAGGGTAGCAATGTTTTTTTGTGAGTGCCTTACAACTAACTTAAAATACTAATAGGGTATTTGATAAAGTTTCTCTTATTATGAGGGGCAAATTTATAATTAATTAATTATTGTAATTATGCAACATTGTGACATAACCTTTGAGTAAATCTTTAAAAAGAGGTCTGTCCTACTTATCTGCATTAGGTTATATTGTCTCCGACTGTTTAACTGATATAAGTACTTTTAAGATAAATTTCAGTGCCACACAAGTGGAATTAATTTATGTTGGTTTCTTATTTCATCATTATCATCTCAGCTGTAGGTGTCTGGATTCCAAAAGGACTGGTCAGAAGCAGCCTGGATCCTTGTCTGTTCAACTTGTGGGTGGACTTTGTATGTTGCCGACATAACCTTGTTGATTGGGTGACCCCAATCAGCTGGGTTATGTCGGTAACTTTTGCTTGTCTACAGATCTCCTCTTTCCTGAATTGTAGGACTCTGAGCATATAGCCCCTCCATAACTCGTTGAGTGAATTTAAGCTTTCTTATGAGCTCCACAATTAGAGCCCACCATTCAACGCCATACGCATCATTGGCAGCACACATTGGTCAAAAACACTGCCTTCCAGATGTCCCTGGAGCGGCTCTAGATGTAGGAATTTGTCTATAGATTTAGGAACTTTGTCTATAGAACAGTTAGGCTACACAATAAATACTTTTAAGCTTAGATCTTAGCTTTCAGATCTTAGCTTAGCTTTCAGCTTGAGCAAGCACATGTACTTAGTTAATGAATTCGTTTTATTTGTCTTTAATATTAATTTTCTGGATTTTTTGTATGTTTTGTCTTGAACATTTTATCATTTCTGTCTTAGTTTTGTTACTGCTCAAACTCATGTATGTCTTTGGACAGATCTATGAAACTTGTTTTAATTTTATTATTTTTTTGATATTTTTATTTAATTTCTCTATGCATCCCAAATATTAATAAAAAAATAAAATAAAAATCGGTTCGTAGCTATGAAATTCTCCATAGATATTTTAAAAACAGTAAATACCCCTTAGTAGACTTGCTCCCGGTTTTATCGAGGCTACATTTTTTTTTCCAAATTATATATAAAAACCTTCCTCATTCTATTAGTGTGTTAGAGAGACGCAGACATACACAGGCAGTGACTTCAATTTATACTATCTAAGGATAAGGATTGGGATACATACTCGTTTCTAGTTCATACATGTGGTATCGTGAACATTGAATGACATTTAATTCAATATAATAAACTTACTTAATTGTAGTAGATTTATGTATCTCCTTGTATATATATATATATATATATATATATATATATATATATATATTTAATTAACTTAATTTATAATAGACTCTGTGACTTTGTCGAGACCCATTTATCTTAGGCCTTGATTGAAACGTTTATCTGAGGTGTTGAATTTCGTTATTTTGAGATCATCCCTTGACAACAGTATACTTATTTCTTTATCAAAGGTATCATATGTCATTTTTTATATCCATGATAACATGTATGCTAAATTTCATGATAGTTAAGGCGTGAAAGAAAACGTAACAAATACACAAAGAAACTCACTTTCCTACTTATAATATTAGTAAAAAAATGGGATGAAAAAAAAATGTTTAAAAAAATATATTATGTATTTGAAGAGTTTATAAGATTGGTTAGTCGATTATTGGTAGTTACTCAACTTAATTTTAGTGAATAGGAGAGAATACCAACTGCATACTGACCGGACATTTCATCAGAGTTATCAAATGTGAAGATTAATATTTGTTGACAGAACACAAATTGGTACTTGTCGGATTAGACAATGCGGGGAAAACTACGATACTGTACCAACTGCTGCTGGGAGAAGCAGTTCACACGAGGCCTACAATTGGATCCAATGTGGAAGAGGTTGTCTGGAGGAATCTGCGATTTGTGATGTGGGACCTTGGTGGACAGCAGAGCTTGAGATCTGCATGGAACACTTATTACACAAATAGCGAGGTAAATTATGTCATTTAGAATTATGTGTTTTAATTACATATTATGTATAAGGATTGCCAGTATGATCGTTTTACAATATAGGGCGTCATGTAACTTACCTACTTATTATAAAACTAGCGACCCGCCGTTTATCCCTCTTTCCATTAGTGAAAACCGAATTAAAATCTGTCTACCCGTTCACGCGTGATGCCGTGACCAAGGAAAATGGGGATTCATTTTTATATTTAGAGATTAAAATATTCTGTTTATACATATATGTGTTCTAATTGTTTTAATTCGTGACAATTTTTTTATTATTAATTTATTACTTTTTACTACAGTGGCTAAGAATAAATAAAAAAAAAATTGTTAAAAAGCAGACAAAAAATAATATGACGGTTCAAATAAATGTTGTGTATTTATTTGATCCTATATGTTTTGTAAAATATGTATATAAAATGGAATTTTTCAGTTTGTGATAATGGTGATTGATTCAACTGATCGCCAACGCCTCAATATCAGCCGTGATGAACTACACACCATGCTAACCCACGAGGAACTTAGTCGGGCTTGTCTCCTCGTATTCGCCAATAAACAGGTAAGGTCTTTGATAATAAATGTCAATATAGTTGCATTTTATCCTCATTGCTAGCAGATCAGAAGGTCGTCACGACATGATACAATTATTGAATTAATGCAAACCTAATTCACCTTCCTTAACTTATAATTATTATAAGAACAGACAGTGGCGGACATTTATTGACTTATAGATTAGATTGACTTATAAGGTTAAGTATTTCATGAACTTATATTATTGAGATTGAAGACTCCTTTAAAACGGAAGCTTGTGCCAGGAGCCTTCGCTCTTCCATAGAAGCTGTCATTTATTAGTTCGTAGATAAACGAAACTCGCTGACGGGGATTTAGTTAGTTGAAGTGGCAATATACCTACAGACTTGACTGACAATCTGGTTTTGAACATTATGGGCAAGCAGGTCCTACGGTTGAGATGATGGTGATTAATGGTGGTTTATGGTACCTATCTATGTCTTCATTTTAATAATATCATTGTGTACACGAAGCAAGGGAATTGTTGTGAAATACATATTAATATACAACAAGGTTTTCAAGTCAAATATTTAGTTTGTCTTTATCAGTTCCATTATATCACGTTCCACGGTCAGGCGTGACTTTTCGAGTTATCTAAATATTTTTAGTATCCATAATATATAACATTCTTTCTTACATTATACTATAGGTATACTCGAGTATTATTTCGCGCATCGTTTTAGTTAGAAAATACGTGAAAATCAATTGGACACATTTATTATTATATGGGAAACCTTGAAAATGACATGTCCCATTTTGGTAGTGTTGACTGTTTCGCAATTTAAACCTACTTTAAGTTTACAATATTATGCTTGTAATACGAGCATGTTTTTCGGAATTTTGAGTTTTTTTTTTGGGGACTTGACTGGCAGGTTGATAGTCTATTTGGGGGTAGGTGGTTACCGTGGTCTAATAAATTAAGAAAGATCGTAGGTTCTGCACGTGCGCTGTCGACCTTAGTAAGATAACGGATAATTAGGTGGGGAGGAGGCATATTCAATGAAACACAATTACAGCACACATGCTCTCATTTCACGGTGGTCTTCTGTAAGGAGCGCGGTACGGAGTGTGCTCCACATTGACATTGATAGTCCTTTCGGACGAAGGATTGGATTCGTAAGCAAATAGGTGTAGGTTCTAATCGTAACAGTGTTTTGAGTCTTTCGTTTTTACGTTAAATCTATCTTAAATCAGCTACCCCAAATTTTTTTCACATAAAAGAGAGGCCTGTGTCCTAAACGCGCCAATCTTATTTGTATCGCATAAGCACACTTAAATACGTTGGTGTGGCTTGTTTTTATAATCGACAGTTAGTCTTATCGACTTATTTAATACCATAGATAAAATACTACTTAACCAGTATAGATGGTCAACTTCCATATAACGATCTGAAGCCAATTTCATATTGGGATTTCCACTCCCTAGATGTCACTAAGAGTCTCGAATTTAACATTAATGTGTATTTTGTTAAAAATTATAACCAACAAATTCAATCACGCAGTTATAGTTCCTTATTATCGTGGTAATAACTAGAGGGCGACGTTGCTGAGAGGTACTTTTATCATTAATCTGTGACTTTTATGTATGATATTATTGCCCTATTTTTTAGAACAGAACCTATACCGTTCATACGGCCCTTTTATCGTTGTTCGTGCCCACTTTTTTTATATTTTAAATAAATTTTAGTAGTGCCATCTCTTGTACATGAGAATTGACTGAATGATCGACTGCAGCGACTCTAGCGGATTTTTAATGACAACAAATAAGCGACAAACTACACAGGCAGCATCTAGAAATAAGCGAAATTGGATAGGGTACGGATTCAATGTACGTGAGTGACCATCTATACTGGTTAAGTAGTATTTTATCTATGTTAATACTGACTTTTGTTCGCGACTTCGTTCGAGTATCTTTAGAAATTATTACTCGTTGATAAGCTTTCTATAGGTGAAAGAGTTTTTAGAATCGGTCCGGTAGTCTTTTGAGTTTATTCATTACAAACATACATTTGTATGGAGGGGGGGTAAAAGGGGGGAGATGAGGGTGAGGATGAGTGGCTTATGTTACTTGTTGATAACGTACCTTTCTATAGGTGAAAGAGTTTTTAGAATCGGTCCGGTAGTCTTTGAGTTTATTCATTACAAACATACATTTGTATGGAGGGGGGGGGGGGGGTAAAAGGGGGGAGATGAGGGTGAGGATGAGTGGCTTATGTTACTTGTTGATAACGTACCTTTCTATAGGTGAAAGAGTTTTTTAAAATCGGTCCAGTAGTTTTTGTATTTATTCATTACAAACATATAAAAATACATACATACATTTTTTTTATGTTAAGATCGGCAGACAGACTGACGGTCCACTTGATGGTAGGTGGTTACCGTCACCTATAACACAAGCAAGCAACTTCAAAGCTGCTGCAAGTGCGCTGCCGACTACAGTAGGGTTAAGGATAAGGGATTAGGAGGGCATAGGGAAATGGGCTCTGGCATCCCTTACTCACTCACCGAAACACAACAGCACTCGTGCTGTTATTTCACGATGGTCTTCTGTAAGGGGGTGGTTACTGCCGCCAGACGGGCTGCCCAAATGACTGCGAAACGCAGTGTGCCCTGCCACTACTTTCCAGATCCAGACCAGAGCCAAATTTGAAAAGTTCATTTTTCAAAGTTGACCCTGCCGGGAATTGAACCCGGGAACCCTAGATCAGAGCGTTAAGGCAAGCACCCTAACCACTCATCCAACTGGCTCGTCAAACAAATACATACAACTAAAATAAATTAGCATAAATTACATTTAACTATTCTATGTACACTAGTTAGGAGTGCAATTTAGCAACTGATTTTTACACATGCACTTTTTTTTGTATTATTAATTGCATTCTGTTTGTGTACTTTACTAAAATAAATAAATAAATAAAATATCATATTAGTATTGATAATGAAGCTCAAAAGTTGTTATTTTGTTTTTGTTTGAACATGCAAATATCTAGTCTGATTTGACGAATCGTTTTTACATAATGGTCGCACAATTCTTGAGAAACGTTTATAGGTTATTTAAAATGAAGGTACTATTTTTAAGAATTGAGCAAATTAGAAGAAATGATAGCTTTGCTATGTGGTGGGTGGGTCTAGTGAAAATGTAGCAATGGTATTGCAGGAGGTAAAAAAAATGATAGTACACGAAACACCTGTATTGACACAAGTAATAAGTCTGCGCGTCACACCGTAGTATGATCGTAATTTTATTTTATTTACAGGATGTGAAGGGCTCTATGAGTGCTGCAGAAATATCGGAACAGTTAGATTTGACTTCGATAAAGCAACATCCTTGGCATATACAAGCTTGCTGTGCGCTCACGGGAGAAGGGTAAGACATTTTATATATTACACAACAGATTCTCTTTTAAATGTTAAGGTAGGCAGACAGGCTGACGATCCACTCGATGGTTGATGGCTGCAAGTGATAGGGTTAATGATAAGTGTTTGGGAAGGGATAGGGAAATGGGCTCTGGAATCCCTTACTCGCTTACCGAAACACAACAGCACACATGCTGTTATTGACTGGCTGGCCAAATGACTGCGAAATGCCACACTATCTGTCAAGGTGATCAGGCCATCAAAAAAAAAGTCAGTAACACATGTTTCTTATCAATTCCAGATTGCATTTGGGGTTAGAATGGATCGCTAGCAGGATAAAGAAGAAATGACATCACTCAAACAAAAATATATACTTTAACAAATACCCTTTTATATATTTTTAATAAATCTTTAATGTCATTTTTGAATAATAACAAAAGGGAGATGGTTACAGTATAATTTACATATAAGTTTTTATTTCTAATAAACAATTTGTTCGAGGCTTCTTAGAAATCGGTTCTACTTATATATGCGATTTCGTGAAGAAAAAATAACGCCTAACAAAATGTTTTGCTGTTTTAGTTCTACCAGGGCTTGTGTTCCAGCACTCCTTCAGCCAAGGCTAATTTTGCTCTAACCGCGGATGAACGCCATTCCAGCATAATTTGATCTGGACATGATGTGATCATACCCGTTCCGGGCGACCTGTCATAGTTAATTATGCTCTGTCTGCTGGAACGGGTATGATCAAATCTTGTAGAGCAAAATTAGCCTTGGCCGTAGGAGTGCTGGAACACAGCCCAGGCGTTGGATTATTGTTTTCATGATGATCGGTTAAGTAGGTATAAAAATGCAGAGACCGAGTTAGTTTCACGTTGTAAATGTTAAGTATGGATTTATGATTGAATTTATCATTTTTTTAGCTGAATTATCTTAATACGATAATAGGGTCTCATGAATCTGTCCACTGCTATACCCAGTCCCGCATGTTGTAAAATAAATCAGTTTTTGGTGGGCTAGGTTCAGCAGTGGGAATCTATTGATTGTTATTTAATGGCGATATCATCACATAATAAAAATTCGGTAATAGTGATTTCATTTTAATTTTAGTATTAATAATAAATTAATTATTAGATAAAGTGAAATGTTTGTAATATAAAAAAATATAGTAATTTTTATACAAATATTAAGACAATAGAATGAATTAAACGTGAAATAATTTAGTGATTATGTTCTATCATAGAATTATGATGAGCCTAATTTGTAAATACAAGTTAGGTGTTTTATTTTAGGCTTTTTTATCACAATATATAAATCGCCTTTGTCACCATTAGTGGGGGCCACTGGGAATCAATTCCCTTTATCTGGAGAAATCTACTAACGAACGAAATTTAGTAAATTTTTTTAAATCTAATCTTATTTTCGAACTAACGGTATTATTTTGAGGTACGGAATATATAAAATGTTATTATATATATATATATATATATATATATATATATATATATATATATATATAGGGATATGCGGACTGGTATCTAAAGTCTGTTCTTTGGACAGGAATTTTGTCTTCCGCTCAAAGGATGGATAAGACTTTAAAATTTATTTTTTTTTATTATGAAAATATTAGGTAAGAAGAAAAAGATTAAATATGTAGAATGTATTGAAATTTTTCCTACAAAAATATTGATCCTGATCGCCGTAATCAGGATACCTTGTAAAGTTGGCGATTTTGTATTGTACCACGTGGTTTTAAATGTCACATTACGTCTTGCCCGATCCATACAGTTGAAAATCTCTGGGTACGAATGAATTATAATTAACAAAAGTATATTTTTTTAAATTAAAACGCTGTAACAAAAATAATTTTAATACTTTGAGATGGATTTTTCTACGTTGGCGTTAATTTTGAATTATAGTTTTAAAACATGATTAGCCAAATATTAGCCAAATTTTATTAGAGGATGAATCTATTTTTTTTTAATGTGACTAAGATCTATCTTATTCATTACCTCAAAATAAGACTTCAATATTAGAAGAAGACAAAAATAAGATTTTGTCTTTAACACTTTAAATGAGAGATTTTTCCCTGTGACTTACCATTGGTGACGAAGCTATTGGCGGCAAGTACTAACATTAATTGCCTACAAAACAATAAGCAATATTATAATGTTAACGACATTGATTCATCACGGCATACTGTGAACCAATATTTCTTTCTACACCATTTTATTGTGAATTCTCTTTTATTTGGATGTTTTGTTTATTATTAGTATAAATAACGGTTTTACGATATAATTTTAGTTTAAATATTAACAAATTTACATCGCTATATTGCATTTGTATCCAAATTGCTTTAGGGTTAATTTCTGTAGGGTTTAAAAAGTTAAAAGTTCTAAAAATTTACAAATATGTCAATTGATTTAATCCGTGCATGTATGAATTGTATTTCGATAAATGTAATTGAAATGTTATTGTATTTATTGTCATCATGGTTAAATTAATCTCCTTTCTGCATCTATTTTTTATTTATCAGAATTTATGTAAATGTTAAATAATTTTGATCATGATTAAATAAAACAATTTTCTTATACGTTTCGCAGTTTCATTTTATTGTTCGCAGTTCTTACAAACAATTATTATGGATAAATATTTCTATAGTATTATTTTCACATTGAAATTAATTGTATGGACACAAAACATTCAAAAGCTTATATACTTTGAAGCGAGTTCCGGGTAACATTGTCTCTATAGGTACTTTGTAAATATAACATTATGCTTTTCTTAACTAAAACAGTTCTCATCACTGAAACGAATGTAGGAAAGAGGTTATTTCATAACCTCCTGGGTAGCTTTCGTTAAAATAAAAACTGTTTAATTATCATTGGATGCAGATATAGGAAAGGAAGTTAGTCCATGAAATGTTTATAGAATTTTATTCAAGATTTTATGGCTTTAGCAAAAGACAATATTTTTTTAATTATATTAAAACGAAAAAAAAAAACAAAATAATCGAAAGGTGTGCTCTCTATTTCAGAAAAACTATTTACAACAGATTTATTTGTGCCCTATTATTATATATTTGTCTTAAAAAAAAAGAAACTTAACGAAGAATTTTTATTTTATACTAGCGACCCGTCCCGGCTTCGCCCGGGGTGCAATTTTGATAATATAAACATTCCCCGTTTATCCCTCTTTCGATTAGTGAAAACCGAATTAAAATCGGTCTACTCGTTCACGCATGATGCCGTGACAAAGGAAAATAGGGATTCATATTTTAGATAAAGAAAATGAACATTTATTTTTGAAAATAAAAATTCTTCATACAATTTGGTTTAGTACTCTTGTTAATTCAAGACAAAAAAAAAAACGGAGTACCTATACAATTCGAAATTAACTTTATACAGAAAAATAAACGACGTTCACTGTTCCTTGAAACACCATTAATAAGGCAGTTCATCTTTTGGTCTTTTTATATCACGGACTTTTAAAGGTAACGTCTGATCCATTAAAACTAGCATTTACAAGTACAATTACAAGTTTTCGCCTTATGGTCTCCTTATATTTATATACAATATACAAAATGTTTAACAAAAAGTTAAGAATTGTGTTTAATATTTACAAAAGATATAAAGTGCGTCCAACGAGATCACGAATCAAATGAAGACAAAGCGTGCAAAAATTTTGCGCGATTGTTAGTGTTCGTGATGGAATTAGATGGATATAAATGCCCTAATTCTACCACAAAAGAGATCGGAGAGACCTTGACTTTATTCTAAGGCCGGCCACTTATACTCTAAACGGTATAGTTTCAAAATATCATTTTAGAATATTGGTTCAAGCTTCCATATATAAATATACCTATATCACGCATATATGGTTATTTCCGGTCAGAAAAACAACGCACAGTCGAGAGGTAGGTTTCATTTAATAATATAGTTTGACATCTTTCAGACTGCGACTACATTGGTACTATATGTTGATGTATTTGAACATAAATACTGGCAATATATATTTATATAGGTTTGAGTTTAAAATAAGAATGTTTTAAAAATATATGTAAGATGTCATTGTGAGAAAAATTAGTGAGAAGGTGTTGAAGTTTAGAAACGATATGTAATGGATAGAATTTTATAGTGTTATTTATTTTAAGGTATATAAGAAATGGATTATATATGTGCATGTATATAATAAAATAAATGAGTTTAATTTAAAGAAAGAAGACTGGATCCCACAACAAAAAGAAATAGAGTGTAGGCACGCAAAAGTGTTTAAACAAACTAAAAATTTTTAACACTATATATCTCTAAGAAGAATAAAAACCTCTCAGTTACTGAATGCATCCCCGGAACACCCCAAGATTGTAAATTTTATAGAAAAAGACAATCCGGTGAATACACAGGGACTGTAAACTCTTCAACACTTTCATAGTCGCTATATATTTGCTTAGCTATCTATGTCCTTCTTCTTCTTGAGGTCTTTATTGTCTCTATCTTCATGCGGTTAAACTTTCTTTCGAATCGGATTTTTCTTCACTAGGAGATTTGAATGCACAAAAAACCATATGGAAATTTTATTCGAAAAAAAAAAATCGGACGCAAAATGTGTATGATTATGTGAAGTATATGGAGTTTTGCCCACGTAATTACCAATCGATATTCCAAGTAAATGTGGCCGGTCTAAATATACTTGTTAGTAAAATCTCGCTGTGACTAGCGAAACATACTGTTTTCGGTCTCGTTGGACCAACTTTATACTGCATTTACACATCGGTGCGAAAAACGAGGCACTCTATTATTGACATATTCTGCGGAGTTGTCTTTATAATTTTTTTTACATCATACATTTTAAAGATTGTTTGAATGAATGTAAGGATGTTTGTTACTCTTTTACACAAGAACTACTGAATGGATTTTAATGAGACTTTTCGGTATTACAACTCCTTACATCAGAATAATAAATCATAGTTTGTAATTCAATCAAATGAGAGGACGCCACGATCTTCAAGTTTATTTGCACATTGAACATGTAGCGAATAATGTTTATTAAAATGGTTATTCTAAACAATTTCTAACAATTGGACGAAGAGCACGAATGTGTAGATATACTATATTTAATTAATAAAAATATTTATCTAAACACGTCTGGGGATAAATAATCCTATTTTAATAAACTAATATTAAAATATAACAACAATCATAAAATATTTTCTCTAAGCAAGTGAGGCGAAACTGTACTTTATTGAATTTTTGATAAATGCCATGCAAGTAAAAAATAGTTGTACTTTTTGAAAGCTATCTTAGTTCTCTGTAGATACCCTAATTCTGATTCTTTAGTTAAAATAAATATTCAAAAATTGCTAGATGACAAGATTTGGCATTGACAGCCTAAACGGTTATTTCGGTGACTTTCTAATAGATTCGATCTCACGCAATATAGTCTTCTCCATCACGTTTTTACTGCAGATGGGTATTAGGGTAGAAGAGCCTTGGAGAGAAGATCACCGATCACCTGCTTGCTAGACTTAGACTTCAAGAGTTGGTTTGAGAGAGACCGAGTGTAATGGACATTGGTAGGCTGACGATGACGATGATTAGATAACACAGGCGGTGGAAGTATGTAGAAGGACGACAGCCTACAGTTCAGGTTCAGAATAGTCGACGAAATCAGGTTTTCTAATCAGTTCCTAGTTCGGAGCATATAATGGTGTCTAGTATTTTACTGATAATATCAGGGCGACCACAGCGACTATAATAGGTATACCTATATGTATGTTTTAAAACGACTTACCAAAAAATTTCTTTCACGCTAATCTTCGAAACCGCCCAACAGATTTATGAATTTTGTTAAACTGTATCGTTGATTTAAAAAAAAACCTAAAAACTTGACTTGAAGTCGCCAACAAAAATTTAGTATTTAATAATTTTTGAATTGAGAATATAAAATACATTTAAAAATATTAAATTAATAGAATTTAACATAATTGGGATGTATTTACGTATTAGTGGCTTTTATTGGTGTTACAGTTTAAAGAAAAGAAAATGTAACAAAAATGGATTTGAAATAAAATACGAATGCACTCTGGTAATGACAACAAAAGTTAGTAGGTTCAGTTATTTATGGTTTTTAACGAAATTAGTTGTTAAAAACCATAAAAATTCAGAATTCACAGCCAGAAAAACGATTTTTTTCTTTTTAACACGTTAAGAAAACTTAATTTTGCCGCTTCCAGCCGACTTGTATCCAAAGCATTTTAACTGAGTGTTAAATTCCCTTCATCATACATCATCCATTATTCGATAATGCAATTTAAAAAAAAACAGCTTAGCACAGCGGCAGTAAAAATAATATTTTTAAAGAAAACTATGTTTTTACTTATTACTTTAATAAAATTTGCGTCAAGGAAATTATCACAGTCATTCAATAAATTCATAAAATATCTTAAAATTTTTTAGTGAGAAAGGAAATTTATTGGGAGAAATAGCTTTTGAATTAAGTTACTGACAATATAATATAAATCGAAGCAAAAAAAAAAAAAACAGGGAGACGTCAAATTTAAAATTAGTGCTGGAATGAGTATAACAGACACTATAATATTTAACAATGAAGATTTCTCACTGACTCATCAAATATCAATTAGGGATAACATTTGGTCCTGAGGTAGATTTATCTAGAATGTTTTTTGTGTCTATACTTCAAACGGAACAACTATTAGTTATACGACGACAATGGATATTTTACTTTTTTTTAGGTAATAAGAAATTATTTGCTTAACGTGTTCAAATATTGCAAAAAAATTTAAGACACTTCTAAGGCAAATAAATAGGAAAGTACGAGAAGCATTTTTGATCACATCATTTTAAAGACTACACAAATCACTCATTTATGCTATAAAACACAGTCTGGCGAGTCCATTAGGCTTTCAAATTTAATTAATTAATATAAAACTACACATAATCCTATCACTAAACAGTCTTCAAAACGTAATCTTGTAAGTTTTTACCTCCATCGGGTCTAATTCTATTCCCTGTAAGCCTGAGATTGTGTTGAAAGTTTTTAGGCCGGTCAAACTAACGGATGTAATGTTTTTGATTTGTAAATCATTGAATTTGCTTCGAGAACTGAACGTGGTCCTTCTCGCGTGGTACTTATCACCTATGGTGCAACTGTATCCTGGTCTCTGGAGGACCATGTAAGAAGATGTGCTTGGGAATAATTCAAAAGACTTGTCAGTGATTGTCCGCAAAGAGACCAGGTGTAAACCAACGGGGAAATCCTGTACTAGGTTCTGATGTGATTTCACTTCGATTTCGCCTACCTCGCTGGTATCGAATAGGTACACATTTACGGGGTAGTTGAAAGATCTGCTCAGAAATTCGGCAGTAGGAGATGGCAGTTGATACGATTCGTCTTTGTTTCTCGGAATGAATAATCTCTCGCTGTTGTGTTGGAAACTATCTTTAACATCGCTTTTCATTTTGTTCATTGGATCTAAAATTAACCAATTTTGAAACAGAGTTGGCTTGTTGTCCACTACACCTTCCCCGATGCCTCTGAAGTCGTCATACAAGGTCCTTCGATCCAGCATAACCTCTAACCGCCCCGGTTCAAAAGCAGCCGATCCTTGAGCATGATTCGTCAGCAACGTCAACCGGGTCTCGTCATCTTGCAACCAAGCCATAGTTGTTATAGGATAGTAATTCGCTTCAACGCCCAATTTATCAACCTTAACCCTCTTCTGATACTGGAAACCATTTTGATCAGTGTAAAAGCTCGGTGTTATACCATTCTCTATATCAGTCTGTATTCTCATGAACAATTCGGTTTCTCTATTCTTTGGAGGGCTTTCGAAATCAACGAAATTCTCTATTTGCACCCCTCTAGACAGCGCGTAATCGTCTACATTAAATATTCTTATGGTATGTATTAAGAAGGGGGTGTAAAGCGTTGTAATTTCAGTTGAAACCGGTCCCGATATGATTATTATATTGTCGTCTTCCATGTTGTTTGAATTGGAATACGGATTCAGGACTAATTTCTCGGGGGCATCATAATCTGGCATGAAAAGGTACGCTCCAGAATGCCTTTGCGCGCTCTGGTATGCACCAAATTGCACTTCTACTACGTTCTTCTTCTTTATGTCCTTCCTATATATTTGTCTCAGGAACCCTGTGTTTCTATTTACAAGTAGTTTCAAGACTGAGTTCTCCAACTGTATATCTCCTGGCATCATCTTCTTGGTGGAAAAACTACTGCCCTCTGTTCTTTGTAAAGCGCTACAATTACTGCAAAATACGACAGCATGATTCGAAACGTTTGTATATTCTTCTAAACTGAATGTAACAGCACTTAAGGCTGGCAATTTGGCTACGAAGACAATTTCAAATTCTGTTTCGCTTATTATGTGCTTCCCGGTTTCCGGATAGTTTATGTAAGGACTAATTTGGTATTGCACATATTTCTTATTGTATTCATCATAAACGCGTACGTTAGTGGTATTAGATAACAGGGTGACGATTTCTGTTCTTGGTTCAGCTAAAGAGTTGAACAAGACCACTTTTCTCTTGTCTGCAAGAGACACTTGAAGTTTCTTCACTGGCTTTCCATATGTCTCCCACTCGATAGTACTTTGAAGAATGCTCTGTGTGTGCATCTTTTCGTCTGGCACCATTAAGGTCGTCATTGCGGCTTCTTGAAGTCTCATACAATGATACAGGCTGGTGAATATTTTTGTTCCATAATCATACATTACATTTGCTTTCGAAGTACCGGTTATAGCGTCGTGATGTTGAAACAGTCCCAAATTTCTCCGAGCTGTGATCAACTGTTCGTAACCTTTCTCCAGTTTCTTCTCCGATGCGATCATCTTTCTGTTGCTAGATTGTTTAATATAATTGGATACAAATGTGAACAATATTTCCGACGTCCTTAGCTGGTGTTCAAATTGTCTCGCGAGAATTTTCAGATAGGGTCGCGTAGTGAAATAACCGGACCAGTAGGCCGGTTTACCTTCGCTAAATATATCGGAATAGACGAAAAAGTCTCCCTTTAGAGTTGGTATATTCTCGTGTCTCTCCTTCATAGCGTTGAAGTAATCTAGAGGTGTCCCAAACTGAACTTCCGCATTGAAAATTTCTTTATGATTGTTTATGTAGTTGAACATCTTCATGTAATTGGTGTATTGAGCGTCGAATTCTACTGCGTATTCATATCTAAAGTCGTCACCCAATGGTACCAGAACTACATTGTGAGGTGTAAGAGAACCGATTCGATTATATTCTTCGATGAGTGTTCGAGATTTGCTTTGTAGATTACTTTCAGTTATTTCTTCGTGTTTGGCTGTGTACTCAGAATACTCTCCTGGTATTTTTCTAAAGTCGAAGCTAAGGCAAACGGAGGGATGAGGTCCGCAGGTGCTTTTTATGGAGTATATATCGAAGGGTTGGTTGTGAACAATTAGGGACGGCTTCTTCGTGGTCCACCCTGGAGTCCAATAGAACTCCTCGATTTGACGTTGTGCGAACCATTGCTTCCAGGCATAGTGTATCCTCTGTATTATAGTACCTTCTAGGCCGCTTTTGTCGAGTAAGTAAGGGACGGTTGCGCCATGACCGAACGGATCTATTGACCAGCCGGTCTTTGGTGTTATTCCTAAATTTGATTTCACCCAATGGTGGCCTGAAAACAAAAAATAGTAAAATGCATTTAGGTACATATTAAAGATTTCGAAGTACGGGCTGATGAAATTTGTTATCAAATGTGTTTGTTTATATTGTTTGATACTTTTATCACCTCCTCTGACCCAACACAGATTTGTCGCCTGTCTACTTAACTACTTCATTTCATATCTATAACTATACTAATAAATAAAATTTAAGTGTATGTTTGTAATAGCTGGACGATTGTGATTGAACTTTCACTGGCAGATAGCTGATGTCATAAGGAGTAAAAAAAAAAATAAAAAAAAATAGGCAGTTTCTAGTACCGCGCGCGCCACTGGCGCTCGCCGCAGCGAAGCGGAACTAGGTTCAGCTAGTTTTATAATATTTTTTGTATAAAAACAACACACACTTTATGAGTCTGTGTAACTTGATTTAGTAAACATTATCATTATTATTACTATAACTAAATTTTAACATTTTGGTTTTAGGATTAAAAAAATCTTAAGGTACTCACGATCAGTTTAGGTATGAGTATCATTTAACTTTTAAATCATAGTTTGGGAGTCCAAAATCAATTTCATACAAATTTATGAATACGGAACACGATATGTCCACAATAATGACTTGAAGTTATTCAAATGACTATAGACGCGTACGATTTGAGCTACAAAGACTAGAATTTATTCAAGATTAAAAAGAGGAAAAAAGGAGCTCATTTCCTTCTCCCTTCTAATCCTTGCAGCGTACGTATAGCCATGTACCATCAAGTGGAACGTTAGCCTGCCTGACGATCTTTGCATTAAATAAAGTAGTAGAATTAGTCACCGACGTTACACAGAATGAAGAGAAATATATAGTAAATACAAACCTTCAATAAACTGGTCTATTAAAGCATAGATGTGAGTGCACGCCTCGTCAGGCATCACCCAACCACCGGTCGTGATCTCCAATCTTCCTTCTTTGATGAGCTTCTTCAAAGCCTGTAAGAGGATTATTCCTTGGGTAGGTTACTGAATAACAGAAAATTTGCTGTTGTGTTCCGTTTATTTGTTTGGGAAAATAATAAAATTATACTACATGACTACACTACTATAGTCGCCGTCACGACTATGTAAATTATGTACACAAAAAAATAACTTGTCACACGGGCAATTATCAAAGAAAGAACGTAGGCATCTGAACAGCGCATACTTCGACGCTCGCAAGAAATTTAATTTGACCGGGTTATAAAGTCATACATACTCAATACGTCATTAGAGTTTAAAATGCGCATGGGGTCGCTTGCTGATTAGGTTATATATTGGATTTTATTACTTATTTTGGTTTTTATTTCATTTTGTTTTTATTAATAGGCATGATGACAGATTTTGAAATTCCCTTCCATAATGTAGATACACGTCTACCATATCCGAAAAAAACGATATTTCAGCAAAAAAACTAAATTTCAACTTCAACTTTTGTTTATGGCAATCGGGTCACTTTTAGGTTAGCGACCATTACTGCCAATGACTCCTGAACATAGCACAGTGTATGGCGTGGTTGACCGGTTATAAAAATGGATCAAAAACAGGGTCTGGCGTAGTGTGAATTTGATGTGCACGCTGAAATAAACGGACACGGGACCTTTAGACATCCAAAACTGAACAAAGCATAGGTACAGACAGACCATACATAACAAAGGAAAATAAAAAAATCGATTAGAGTTTAATTTTTTGTGAATGGATGAATTTAATTAAGGAATTTAGAACTTTTTTGTTGGTCGATGAAAGAAACAAAAGAGATTTAAGATCTATGGGTTTGGGCACACAAGGAGGGAGAAAGTTATACAGTTATAAGTTTCAACGCGAATTATTGAATGTTTTTAAATCTTTTTTGAATTACGCGCGAAAACGCTCTTAGGTGTCATGGCGTCGCGTCTGATGAACCGTGACGTCACCGACATCTCATCAGATTTTTCATTCTGTCAAAGCAAAGTCAAGCAACACGATGGCACTTACCTGGGCGCGACGTCATTCGCTCTGAATGGTGTTTCAGTTAACATGGCCGATTGCGGTTATTTATATTTCTATTTTATTGAAAATACTATTAATCTCAATTTTAATATAAAAAATGAGTAATTTTTAGACTCCTTTCAACATATATTTTTCTCTAAAACCATTTATTCTTTGATTTTTTAATACCGTCATCATGCCTATTGTTGTCTTAAATTAAGTGTTCGATCCAAATGTCGTGAACCCCTGAATGTTTGTTTATATAATTTACAGCTTCTCGTGACGGCGATTATAAGACATTAAATATGCACTAGTAATAAGTTATAATCAAGAAAAAAAATATATAAACAATCGCCGCTAAGCAAGGCAAGTTAGATAGGTTATTAGAATGTGGGTTAATTTTAGGTTAGTCAAGTGCATAACAATTAGACCCTAAGTAACACCTCAATAACGCTTCTTTTAAACTTAGGCACTAGCTGATAGAGAAAATTTATCTGTCGGATTTAACTGTCGGAGTTTATAGCGTAACACAAAGAGGGACTAAAATGACTTTAGATTCCTGTTAGGGCTTAAGGACTATCTGAGTGTATACTCTTGCATACTTACCTAAGCACTGTAATAAAACTTAATTATGACGTAATAATTCAAATGATACTTCATGATACTTTACTATTTTGTATTATGTGTGAAGTAAGTGTACTGCTTTATGGGAAACACGACAGAAAACTCGCTTATCTGTAGCAGGACAAGTATAAGCCAATATACCTATTTTTAGAGGTAAACCAACATACATAATAGATAAGTTATCCATTTTAAGTTGCAAATGTATTCTCGGACAATGGAAAGTTGAAATTTTTAAGCACAAGTCAAGGAACAAATTTAGAGGCGGCGTTGCTTAGTGGGTCAGGCTTGAATATTTAAATGTAATGCAATGGTAAAAATCGATTGACAATGTTTTTGTGGGATCGGTTAGCAATCACTTTTATTGAAAACTAGCGACCCGCCCCCGGCTTCCCCGTTTATCCCTCTTTCCATTAGTGAAAATCGAATTAAAATCGGTCTACTCGTTCACGCGTGATGCGGTGACCAAGGGAAATGGGGATTCATTTTTATATATAGAGATAAGATTTTGACATCTGTGTATCCAATGTAAATTTTATGTTCTTTTTGTCAATAAACTAAATGTTTTTGGCATTTATAAAGAGAAATTCGTATTCGTAAATACGTCCAAAGTTGTTTCTTAATCCTATAAACAAATAAAGGTTACTTGAATGTTTTAAGTTCTATTTTATTTTATTTTATTTTATTCTGAACAAAAACCCTACAGCAATACAATACAGTATTACACAAGAGAGACAGCATCACCAATCACATTGCCACTAACAGGGCTTCATTATGTACCCATTAACTTATTTGATTATTCATTTGATAACTTATTGTGGATAAGTATATACTGCACCGTATACAACAATAAGTTATCAAACGATGCACAGCAACTATCTATAGTTAAATTAAGTAAAATATCAAAAATATGTGTTCTAAGTAATATTTTATCTGCATCTTGACAAAGAGACGGACGATCCAATCTAAATTTAATAAGTCTTGTAAATTTAATAAGTCTTGTTATATACAACTAGCGACCCGCCCCCGGCTTCGCCCGGCGTGCAATTTTTATATATTAGAACATTCCCCGTTTATCCCTCTTTTCATTAGTGAAAACCGAATTAAAATCGGTCTACCCGTTCTCGCGTGATGCTGTGACCAAGGGAAATGGGGATTCATTTTTATATATAGAGACTAGCGACCCGCCCCCGGCTTCGCCCGGCGTGCAATTTTTATATATAAGAACATTCCCCGTTTATCCGTCTTTCCGTTAGTGAAAACCGAATTAAAATCGGTGTACCCGTTCACACGTGATGTCGTGACCAAGGGAAATTGGGATTCATTTTTATATATAGAGAAGATTAGGGAAATTTTGTGCCTTTTTTGAACCGGTGGTGGTGTATTAAATATAGTTTAAAAGTTCAAATCTTTCGATACTTAAGAGTATAGCGCTTCGCATGTGGTAGGTATCATTCCATATTACATACCTTTTGTTTGACAGGATGCGATCTTTCCCACCAAGCGTTCAGAAACGAAATCTCTGTCCATATGAACGTCATGTTCGGATATTGGTGTAGTTTTTGCACCATGTTATTAATTATGTTCTTGGTTTTCCATTCGAAGTATTGCTCAAAAGTTCTCAACCATCCTGGATCGTTATGGGAATGAGGAACTACAATTACCTGAAACAAAATTTGTTTACGTAACTTCAATGACAAAATATCACTTCATATGCTATACTAGCTGTTATTCTGGGCTCCATCTATTGATTAAAGTTGGAACTAAAATAAGAAAAAAATTCTAAAAATATTTATTGGACTGTGTCGTGTACTTCATAAATTTTACTAATATCCAGGTACACATCGGTTCTCGACTTTAAGCAACCAACACATATAATAAAATATCTCTATTCTCATTATGTCCCACAAGAAATGTCCAATTTGTCGTAAAAGAGCCGTATCTGTGCATTAAATATTTAAAAAAAAAAAAAAAAAAAAAACAATTTGTGCACGTTCTACCTACTTATTGAACGAGGTCAAAAAAATAGTTTTTAGAATTTTTGTCTGTTTGTCCGTCTGTGCACGTTAATCTCGGAAACGGCTTAACCAATGTGTTGTAACAAACAGCCGCCCTAAAAAACTTACACTACTGAGGTAGTGGGCTCAGCTAAGTAAACAATATTTGTATTATAAGATAATTTGAAAGGAAAATAGCATTTTGGGACTATAACGAATGTTCGCCCACTGACCGTAATTTGATTACGATGGAAAAAGTTTTTCCAAATTTTTTATTGATTTTCTAAAGTTTATTTTACCCACCCATAGAAAAAAATAGGTTCATAAGCAAATTAGAAAATGGTTCCGAAGTTTTCGCCTCACGCATGTACAAAGCTGAACCCGAAACTTCTTACGCGTGGTATTCGGTATAGCGCGAAACTTTTTTGTTTGTAAACCGATTGGAATGAAACAAACACTAAATATTACGGGAATATTGCTACAATACATCGGTGATAACCTCATTCAAATCGGTTAAGCCGTTTCTGAGATTAGCATGCACAAACATACAGACAAAAATTGTAAAAACTATTTTTTTTATTTTTACCTAGGTAACGTAAGTACAACATGTACAAATTGTTTTTTTTTTTAAATATTTAATGTACAGATTTATTATATACTAGCGATACGCCCCCGGCTTCGCCCGGGGTGCAATTTTTATATATATATAAAAATTCCCTGTTTATCCTTCTTTCCATTAGTGAAAACCGAATTAAAATCGGTCTACCCGTTCACGCGTGATGTCGTGACCAAGGGAAATGGGGATTCATTTATATATATATACAGTGTCTGTACACATATCTTCGTCTGTAAATATTTCCAATTACTGAGATTGTCAGCTTTATCTGGATCTATACAATTACTGTGGGACTTAATAAAAATTAATTACTTTCAAGACTAAGCGACCGAAAAGAAGATATTGATTGCCCTAACTCACCTTTAATCTAGGTCGACGGGTGTCGTTGTGAATTTTTTCATAACGATCCTCAAAAGACTTATCCCAAAACTCCTTCGATCGAAGCCAACTGGGCTGAAATGAATATATATTTTGTATTACTGTCAATGAATTTTCACTATAAGAATTTTGCACGCTCCATAAAACCCGCAATTCTCCACGAGACGGAATTTATCCTATTCCAGTTGAATGGGATAAATCCTATTTATCGTCGGGATCAGAGAGCACCGATAATGGTGGAAATTTTGTTTACTTTTTATGTTAAAGGTCGACAGGCAGGTTGACGAATCTATTGAGTGCCAATAATAAAATAGCTGGTGTTCGCGGCTTCGTCTGTTGGAATATATCTGTCTCATTTTAACAAATAGATTGATAGTATCTCTCTTTCACTTAATTACAATAGCTCTTTGTTTCATACAAGAGCCTCATATATTTGACTTTGTGTTGTAACGTCAGTCCCTGTTCTAACTGCGCCCCTTAGTAGTAAATACGAACACACTTTTCTGTTAAATTTAATCGTAACTAATTAAATAATATCATTTACTACAAATTGAATCTTTCATTTATGCCCATTACCCATTATCGCCCGCGTTGAAAAAAAAATATAACGGCCTGACTAATATGAGCAATGTAACACCTAAAATCTTTATTGCAGTTGTAGCAGTTGGCTAGATGATCCCTCGGGAACAATACTTTTTTCTGGATGAAAGGTACCCTATGTCCTTTCCTGCATCCCTGAGAACGTGTATGCAAAATTTAATGATGATCGGTTCAGCAGTTTAGGAAGGAAAAGGTAACAGACAGACAGAGTTACTTTCACATTTATATTATTAACTATAAGTATGGATAAAGCAAGCTGTATGTGATTTAAATAACTATACATTTTTACACCTGACTAGGGTTGCCAGATGGTCGGGATTGGTCTAGATTGTTCCGACATTTTATTTGATGTTCAGACTCCCGACAAAATACAAAATGTCCCGACAAAGAGCTTCTAGTAAAATTTTTAACAAAACATAAGTGTATATTAGTTATATTAGTGTATATTAGTTATATCATGTATGAACTCTTAATGTGGCAAAAAATTTAAGTTTTTTTGTCATTATTTAATAATTTTGATATATATAATATTTATTTGTCCCGACGAATGAACCCGACTTTTTGAAATTTTGCCCAGATAATTTAGTCTTTCCATCTGGCAAGCCTACACCTGACACTGTATACGATAATGCATTGTCTACACATCCCTATTTAAGACATTACCCTCAATTTCATTGCGATTAAGTACACTCAAATATACTGCACACACAACAGAACAATTATTGGTTTAACAAGACAATTTTTGGGTAAACTCTCACTAAGCTACAAACGGCTAAACCGAGCATTCAAAATCTAAATATGTGAGAATTTAAAATATAAATAATTATACTTTAATAAAAGAAAAGAAAAGTCTTAAATAATCTAAAAACTCTTAAAATAGTGACAAAGTGGATTGGAGTTTTGGGCTCTAGCATCTGTTACACAAGTGTCGTTTTTCAACGTGGTGGTCCTATTAGCAGTGCAGCCGCCAAATATTACTTATCACAAAATTTAGAATCAAACAATTTTAAACATTTACATACCTGAAAATCGAAATTTGGGAATATTTTAACAGTATCTATTTCTGCTGCGTATTCATTTAAAACTGGACAAACTTCTGGTTGAACCTGAAAGAAAAGAATTATAAAGTAAATAACCTGCAGTAACGAATTACGTATAATATTTAAATTAACAATCGGCTGTTAGTTTGTTGCACTTTAAATTACTATTCACAAAATTAACCTCTTCACATACGCTGATCTTTAAGCTAAAATCAAATTGATTGATTGATTGATGATCAAATTGATGATTCGTCGGTATTGACACCATACAGTATGTCAGAATTCAAAATATACAGAATGATACAGGAATAAGATTCAAATTTAAAAAAAGGACAAGCTATGAAATGTATGGTGAAAGTTTTAAATAATTAATAGTTATTTGTTCAACTAGAGAGCAAAATTGTTTTTTCCTGCGAGTGCCGTCTTTAAATCACGAACTAGCGAAGTAGTCTATAGAATTGAATCACGAGCGAAGTGAGTGATTTAAAGGCACGAGACATAAAAAAATTTGCTCTCGTGTTAAACATACAACTTTTCACCTCAACAGCGAGTTAGGCCATCACCACTGGTATCTTCACAGCTGTAAAACTATCTTCACAGCTGGGCCAACTCTAGTTGGCTATGGTCGGCCGAATCTAGTCGGCTATGGCCGGCCGACTCTAGTCGGCTATGGCTGGACACACTAATAAAATCCTAATAATGTTATTCCAGGGAGTTAAATCGCGTGTTCGAAATTTGAATCACTTCTCCACACGCTCGCAGCAAAAATCGATTTTCCTGCGAGTTTTTAGGCACCAAAAGCACCCTTTTCGTGCTGGAGAGGTGAATATGATATTTGTTTAATTCTAAAAATAAAAATAAAAATCATTCGGTCCACGAGTTTCAGCAATTTTCTTTTGAGGACTCGAAGGGAATCAATTCGTTAAATGTGTCAAGGGCAATTATAATACAATAAAATGTTTCAGTGAGTGAGCAAGCCAAATTTGCATCTGGTTAATCCTTGCGTTTATTAATGGAATTAAAGAGGGCTGTATCGTTTAGTTTTAAGGTTTCCTATGTGCTCGTTAAGCAAGAACTCTTATAGTTTCTTAATTATCGTTACTCCCTAATGAAATACGATACCACACGTATTAAGTGCATTATGATGTTAGCCAAATTTTCTTTTAGATTTTTTTACCCGCTAATCGTCATTAAGGTCGTTCCCTCTAGAATTGGGCCTTACAAACCCCGCTAGCTGAACAGGGGCCTTAGACAAAGTAGCATTCGCTCCGTAGCGATGCGATATCGAAGTTCGTTATCGTTTCAGAGACAAAGGAATCGACACTGTAACACGTGATAAACACGTGATACCTTGTCATGATTTCTTTGTCTCTGAGACGATAACGAACTTCGATATCGCATCGCTACGGAGCGAATGCTACTTTGTCTAAGGCCCCAGGATCGTCAAGCACCATCGCTCAGCTATCACTGTCCCATTTTGCGAGCGTGAATGAGAACGCATAAGCGTATCGTTTTGAATCGTCCAATTTTGGCAAAATTTTAAAGTTTTTGATTTGTTTATAACTAGCTGAGCCCGCAACTTCGTACGCGTGCTATACGGTATAGCGCGTAACTTTTTTGTTTGTAAACAGATTGGAATCAAACAAAACTAAATGTTACGGTAAGCTTGTTACAATACAGCGGCGAGAACTGCATTCAAATCGGTTAAGTCGTTTCTGAGATTAGCGTGCATAAACAGACAAAACTTCTAAAAACGATATTTTTTTTACTTCTGTAACGTAATTACAACGTGCACAAATTGTTTTTTTGAAAAAAATGTTTTTTTTATTTTATTATAGATAAAAAATATATAATATAGAACGGCTGGCCATTTAATCTTCCAGAATGCATCTCGGAGTTGTTGGTAATAGTAATTAATAAAAATTATTATTAATTACGATTTTATTATATTAATAATTTACAATAATAATTATTATTTAGAAAACTGAAAAAGATTAACTTATCAAGTGCAAAGATTTGGCGCATGAGGTGACCGTTATGAGGGATTTCGATTCGACGACAGTCGTTTCGGCGAACGGTCTCTACCAACATCTCAAGGGGCTCTCGCTAGATGGCTGGGTCAAGTGACAGTTACAGAAGGCAGTACTTGTTGACACGGTACGAATCGCGGCAGGTTTCTCACTCTGCAGCTTAGGCCTTGCCTCGCTACCAGCGGAATAGTTGTTTTATGTTTTTTATAATATTTATTCTTTTATAGACACACTATAGCGATGCTTAGTCAGCTTTGTATAGTTTTGGCTGTGCGTTGATAGTCAGTCAGGATAAACAAATTTATAAGTATAGATAATGAACATGAAAAACAATGTTTTAAACAATAGTACTCACTGTTTGGTGCTGATTCACCTCGCGGAAGTACGGCGCCGGTCCTTTCAGATCGACGTCGACCACGTTGTTGCTAGCCACATTGTTGCCTGCAACAATGAACGAAATTCAACAGTCTCTAAGGAGAATACGCACCGAAATTACTTGTATCATCAGACACACGTAACCTATTATACAATATGTGAGCAATTCAATAGGTTGACAATGCCTACCTACTCGCGATGGCTAAGTCACGAACCCTATGTACAGTGAACATTTCCAGTCACACGACCGGGATGCTTCTTTCTTTTATTTCTACTTTTAATCCGTTTATATTGAGAGAATAGGCATGGCGATGGTATTAAAGAATCAAAGAATAAATGGTTTCGGAGAAAAATATATGTTGAAAAGAGTCTAAAAAATGACTCATTTTTTGTATTAAAATTGAGATTAATAAGATTTTCAATAAAATAGAAGTATAAATAACTGCAATCGGCCATTCTAACTGAAACACCAATCAGAGCGTATGACGTCACGCCCAGGTAAGTGCCATCGTGTTGCTTTGACAGAATGAAAAATCTGATAAGATGTCGGTGACGTCACGGTTCATCAGACGCGACGCCATGACACCTAAGAGCGTTTTCGCGCGCAATTCAAAATAGATTTAAAAATATTCAATAATTCCTCTTGAAATTTAGTTTTTTGCTGAAATATATTTTTTTTCGGATATGGTAGACGTGTTTCTACATTATGGAAGGGAATTTCAAAATCTGTCATCATGCCTATTCTATATAGGACAGTCTAAGGCCGGTGTTGCATCCCTTTGTGATGTTATGGTACGATATTAAATTTTTAATAGCAAGCTCCGCTAATGGAATTACGATTTTTTAATTCGGGAGAAGTTTATAGCGAGTTAAGTTAAAGTTATAAAAAATAGTAGAATGTAGGTTTTCTCGGCCGGTATCCATATGAGTTGTGGGTTTCCGGGATGATGGCCCAGGTCTGTTGGAAATTCTTCCAAACGTTTCGTCAACAACTGCGGTTGACATCCTCAGTGGTGTAGTCCGTGTTAGAAGAAAAAGTACATCACATCACTGCACTTCACTTCTGCACTTTTCGACTTCTCGAGCGAGCGAGTCTCGCTCGAGAATTGAGGTTGAGAGGATGTCAACCGCAGTTGTTGATGAAACGTTTGGAAGAATTTCCAACAGATCTGGGCCATCATCCCGGAAACCCACAACTCATACAAAGTTATAAAAAGTTAAAAGTAGTTATGTTTTTTTTGTCTTGTCTTGTTTTACTGGTTGTATATATGTTGCATTCTATTCTACATGATTTTTGTAGAGTTTATCAAGAATAGAATAATAGCACAGAATAGAAACTTTGTTCATCATTGATTTTTATAGTTTTGATTTTACAAAGTTCGCTTAATACTATTCCTAAATTTATGATTAACAGTTACACAAATGAGAAATCCACTACTACTTATTTTTTATTAATTGGGTGCCTTTTTTTCCATCTATCCTTTTTGGGGATCTATGCTGCACCACTAGTGTGGCTTTCACGTTTTTCTTTTGGGCATTACAAAATCCAAACCGATACCACTCTCATAGTTGAAAGTTGGGTAGGGTGAAGCCCCTTATGTTTGTATTACATGATAATATAGCCTATTTTGGTAGAAGGGGGTCTGTCTCTTGGAGATAGGTTTACCCCGATTCTTTCACTTTCCAACAATAAGTGACATTTTAATTGTCAACGAGATTTTCAGAACGACTTGATTTTCCCGTTTCTTCTACCATATGAAATTATCGTGAGCCGTCAAAAATATTAGTTTCGGGAGATAAGTGGCTAGTTTATAACCGTATCAGTCTCATTTGTAATGAGTCTCAGATGTGTTCAATTGTTCGTGAATAAATAGTAGTGTGAATAATTAAGTACAGTAGAGCCTCGCTAATCCGGACGGGCAAAAAATCGCCCCTTGGCGGATTACCAAGGTGTCCGGATTGTCGTCTGCAAAATTTGGTTGAAGTTTATATGTATGTACATAAATATGTATAACCAATAATTAAATGAATTTATGTGTTTAGTTATTATTTTTTATTATCAAAAGATACACTAGTAAATATACGTATATGTAGTAAAAAAATTATTTATTACGACTTAGTAGTTTAGCGCAGGTGCGGGCGCCGCTGCGCGATGTGAAATTCCTCCCGCTTCTCCCGCAAATAGCCTGCGTCCGGACGCAGTAACGCACGAACCCCCATAAATTCGGTGATCGCGGTACCAGATTACCGCGATCACCGAATTTAGTGGGGGTCCGGATTAGCGAGGCTCTACAATACACGAAATACATTTGCTTACATTATGTAAATAAATAAATCTAGCTTAATTCAATAAGTACATGCATAGTTTAAATAAAATATTATAATTAGTTAAATGTAACTAGTTATATCAATATAAAATTGAATACCGCATATTTTCGCAATATGATAAGATGATGAATAATATGTAACATGAAGGTGCCTACTGTAACATTGGAATTCCTGTTTGTGTTGTATTCTCACTATTAATTAATAGCTAATGATTAAATAAACATAAATGTTTAGCCACTAATATATTTATATAAATTGCAATGAAAATATAGTAAAATTCGAGTTAAAAATTGACTTTAATAAATAGGCAATAACGTCTGTAAGGGGGTGGTCACTACCGGCAGACAGTCAAGGGACAGTTACAGAAGGCGGTACTTTTTGACAGGGCATATATTGTCAGGGTTCCTCTCTCTGCAGCCTTGATCACCAGTAGCTTTTGGGTCTTGCCCGGCTAACTGCGAAATTCTATTTTAAGTTTTATTTTATGATATTTATTGTTTTTCATGTTTATATTGTAAATAAATAAATAAAAAGTAAATGAATGAGTGTTAATAATTTTATTTATTTCAGATAATTATAACCCAAACTTTCATTATAACCCAATAATGAAAGGTAAAGATGAGATGATGATGAAGCCTGCAAAAAAGGAAGATTTTTTAGAATTCACCACAACGTCAATATTTAGTTTACCATTTAAACGAGAATCATTTTTAAAATTGCTTCTTCAAAATTTTCCATACACAAAACCCTTTACACTGAAATATGTTTTATAATCAGTCAATAGCAATTGGGATAGGAAAAAATTATTTTTATAAATAAATTAAATTGACAGATATGTAAATGAATGACACATGAATGTACATATGACCAATTAGTAAAATATGTTGGGCCTTTATTGCCTTCTTATTTTTTATAGGGAACTTTACTTTTTATTAGGTTTAATTAAAAGATAAAATATATGAGCAATGAAGATTGAATAAATTGCAGACATGTTTAACACCTAAGAAAAGATGTGCGGACGAAGTCATGAGCAAAATCTAGTTAAATAAAACCCTCAACTAGGCAAGCCTACTTTGCAGGGTCCCATACTATAGCTCAGAAAGTTTTCTTTGTTAAGGTTGTGTGTAATTAGAAGTTATGTACATAGTTTATGATTTGGTGTTTTGTGTGTGGGTAATTAATTAATGAAATGAAATCAACGATGATATTGCCAGGTCATTTACCATTAATATGATGAAAGCATCATTCATTATATTTGCAATGTTTGGGATATTAAACGAAATCCGGCCATGTTTCATTATTGAATAAACTTGAACAAAGTATTTAACAAAAAACGAACTTCAAATAAAGGTTTATTAACTAAATAGCCCACTTCACAAGATAGCTCATCTGATTTTTTATGACTTCTAGGAAAATGATAAACAATTAGAAATTTCAAAAAAGGGGTTCACATTTTTGCAAATAACTCAAAAACTATTAATGATATTCTTTTCCTAAAAAATGTCGACTCTCAAAACTTTTATCTATATTATTAATAGTTTTTATTTAGTTTTGAAAATTGGTCGACGCGCTTTGCCTTTATGTAATCTCAAAACAGACCCTTTCTTGTAATTGGTTTTTTAATTTCAAGATATTAATAAAGTTAAGGTTAAATAAAGTTAAAGTTACTATCAGGAATAATACCTCGTTGGAAAAACATTCTGAACCATCAATTCTTAATCTTATCTTAATTTTGGACTTGAGAGTCCAAAAGTTTCTGGCCAGAAATATATGAAGATGTTAAATAAATACAACTTTACGTACTACAGTGCCTTTTTTCTTTGCTGGACCGAACACTTTTTAACCTTTCAGTCAATCTTTAATTATAAATAACGGTTGCAATTGTTCTGCGAGTTTAAAAACTTTGCACATTTTCCTAGATATAATTACGAATCAAATGAGCTCTATCCCAAGTATTTTAACCCCCCTAGTGGTCTCCCCCCCCCCCCCATAGTATTAGTAAGGATTAGGTTAAACGAAGTGATATTTTCTCTAAATAAACCATAAATATTACACTGTTTTATTTAACCACGAGTTAATAACTTACTGGGCTTATATTTGTCCTTGATTTGAATTGAACATAGGGTAATTTACCAATCAATGGATATTATACTAGTTAATGGACAGAATACGCTTTGAATGGCCACAATAAGCGACAATCCTTTCGATCGAACTCTTTCGATTCCTAAGTTAGGCCCGCTATTAGTAATTCATGAATTTGCGAAAGATTTGCGTGTTTTTTTCATTTTCTCTCGGCATAGTAAACTAATGTTGACACGTTGGCAAAAAAATGTTAGGGTCTACGTCCATTAGGAATTGTATTCTGAAAGTGATTTTCCAAATATCTAGCTGCTTGCTCAATGGTAAAAGTTTGATTTCTTTACTTAGATGTGAATTTCAAAGTTTTAAGTTTTTTAAATTATTTGGACTTGTCCAAGCACTGGTCGAATAATTCTAAAGAAATTTAGTTTTCGACAATTTAGCTTTTGGATTCGCAGATTTATGTCTTTTCCTGGGAAACGAAGATGATTAAGGGGAAAAGAGAAGGACTATGATACAAATAACTTAAACTTAGCTCTCTAGGAATTAAAAGTGACAGGAAAACTTCGAGAAATTGCTCGCAAATATGGCAAACCTAAGTCAACTTTACTTTTTAAATAAAAAAATTCTTTTAGGATTATCCTAGATATCCTAAAAGAAATATCCTAGATAGGAGGAGGATTTTAGGATTCTGAATAAAAGAGCTAATGAGGAAGAGGTTTTTGAAAATTGAACAAGTCTGATTATGAATAAAAATGATTAAAAACATTAAGAATTTCCTGTTAGAAGTGTGTTTTGTCTTTATAAAAAAGTGATTGAAACCTTAAATTGTTCTTAAGATTTTTGTTAATAATAATGTGATTTTTTTATGTTACGATCGGCGGACAGACTGACGGTCCACTTGATGGTAGATGGCTACCGTCGCCTATTACACAAGCAACGCCTAAGCTGCCGCAGGTGCGCTGCCGACTACAGTATGATTAAGGACAAGGGATTAGGAGGGAATAGGGAAATGGGCTCTGGCATTAAAAAATATTTTATTTACATTTTTTGATATACTTGTACTTATTTCATGAAAACGAAGAAAACAATAGAATTTCTTATATGTAGGGTATTTCAACACGTATTTTAAAGGAAATTTAAAAAATATTTTTTCCTAATTAGCGTCGCTTAAGTGTCAAATGATTAGTAGATCACGCTACTTATTATATTGAAAATTAAATAAATCATTGCTCACATGATTTCTCAGGCGTTATATTTTTATTTTTCAAGGGGGACGAATGAAACAATCGGAAGACGGTTCTGGCGAAAATGTTTATTGATTAAACCACGCTGTGACCTCACAAGTAATCCCTGTGGAATTATTGTACTTGGTTCGTTTTTTACTTAGCGCGCGTACTCACAGTTTGAATCATCAGTTAAATATGGGTCAACGTTTCAACACTTTAATGGTTCGCTAATGGTTGTTTTTAAAGAAAGAAAGACAGGATTATTTGTTTGCGTGAAATGTTAGTAAAATTAAGATAACAATTGCCATGTCCTTCAATATTGATAATAAAATTATTATTTGCTCTCAAAAGTGATAACTAATTAAATAAATTAAACGAGTCAAGGTAAAAAGTATAATTATTCTGTTATCTATGTTTGTTATGTTGTCGAGTCCATTGGTCGAGTAGTTAATGTGCTTGCTTTAACGCTTTGTATCAGGGGTCCTGGAAATGATCTATTCACAGGCTCTAGTCTGGATCTAGGCTTCATTGCGTTTCGCAGTCATTCACCACCGTACAGATAGTGTTCATTTTTAACTAGCCCATTTCTTTACCCCCTCCTAATCCCTTATCCAATCCTACTGTAGTCGGCAGCGCACTTGCAGCAGCTTTGGCGTGTGTTATAGGCGACGGTAGCCACCTACCATCAAGTGGACCGTCAGCCTGTCTGTCGACATAACATTAAAAGAAAGACTGAGCAAATGATTGCATGGGAAGCAGCTCCTTGTTCATTTACTGACTAGGAAATGTAATCGCTACGCTACACTTGGGTGAAGTTTCTTCAACAAACATTATGCAACTGTGCGTAGATTGTGGAATACGGAGTTAGTGATGTAATATTGTGACAGTATGTTGAGAATGTTGAGACCCACACAGGTGGTTAGCCACACAATCTACGGCGAATGTTGGTGCATTGTTTGTACCCACAGTACTGAGCTGCAGTACATTGCAGGTTAATTATACGCCAACCGAATACCACAGTGGGGCGTTCACTTCATATATAGAACTAGCTGTGCCCGCTACTTCGTACGCGTGGTATTAACCGTGGTATAAACCGATTGGAATGAAACGAACACTAAATAAATCAGTGAAAACCGCATTCAAAAAGATTAAGGCGACTCCAGTCGCAAAACTCGTTCTGTACTGAATTGACGGGACTGCTGAGGGGGATTCGCTACTTGCAAATCTCGGAAATATCTATTTAAAAATTAAATAAAGTATAATTCAAATTTTTCTTTTGATGAGCCTTCAGATAATGGATCTTAAAATTTATCTTAAGAATTTAGCTATTTAAAATATTGATTATTAAGCAAATCACACGGTTACTACATCGATATTAGATAAATCATCTGTTGTTAATAACGTAGTACATTGAATTATTAGTGATATCATTTTTAATACTAAATCCCATTATTTTAAAATGGTTTATTGAGAAAATATTTATTAATCAATTCATATATTGCTCACTGAAAATCGTTAATTATACGTAGGTAATGTAATCTAGACACTACAAACATATTACACGTTAGATTATAGGAAAAATATAAATATATATATTAAGGACTCGATACAAGAAAATAAATAGACGAGTTTTCGGTTCGGTGAGTGAAGTAAGGGATGCCAGAGCCCATTTCCCTATCCCTTCCCAATCCCTTATCCTTAATCCTATTGTGGTCGGTAGCAGCTTTGGCGTTGCTTGTTGTATAGGCGACGGTACCATCAAGTGGACCGTTAGCATGTCTGCCGAACTTAACATAAAAAAAAGACGTGATAAAAATTTTCATTCCGAAAATTTCCATGGTTTAATTGCTCTAATACTACACAGTCATGTACGTCATATAAATAGCGACTAATTGGTAGCGATGACAGAAATTGAAGGTCATAGGTACGTCTGTAACCAAACAGAGCAACGACAAACGGGACATGACGAATTTGCGTGCGACTTGTCGCTGATTGCTAATTGTAAATGTGAGTGAGTTCTCTTCCTGCAGACACTGCGACAGATCGATTATAAACCTATTTCCTTAATAAATGTATATCGCATTACAATGAATTCAGACATGCGATTTCATGATTAAAAAATTAAAAAAATATAACGCCTGTCAAATTGCCAGGCGTTTGATTTTGCCAGGTATGTTGGATACCTGGGGAGCAGTACTTATTTTCGCGATGAAAGGTACCCTATGTCCTTTCTGTATCGCAATCGCATGCACAACCAAGACCAAAACATAGCATCGACCAAGATTCTGGAGGTTTCATATTTAAACTTCTTCTGGTGATACTAGTAAAGTTAGATTTCTGTAGTTATCTGTAGGTTAGTAGCTATCTTGGGTCGGTATCATAACGACTGGATCTACAAAATGACCGCTACATAAGGACTAGCTCGCAAAACGACCACAGCCGCAGAAAGCCTGTATCTCGAAATGACGTTGTAGTAAAACGACTAGACCGCAAAATGACCACCTGGTGGAAGGTCTACATTTCATGGTAGCAAAACGACTAGTTATCGAAATAGCTACAATATCCATAGAGTATCATGAAATGTCAAGGAGATCTTAAACCTCACTTGTGGCAACCTCAACAAACTCTGCAAAATATCTTACCTTAATAACGCTCCCGGACGACATATAGGTATCGTAAATATGTTTAAAAAAAATGTGAATTTAGAAGCTTGGATATGTTAGATGAATTATAATATACTAGCGACCCCCCGCCCGGCTTCGCCCGGGGTGCAATTTTTATATATACGAACATTCCCCGTTTATTCCTCTTTCCATTAGTGAAAACCGAATTAAAATCGGTCTACCCGTTCACGCGTGATGCCTTGACCAAGGGAAATGGGGATTCATTTTTATATATAGAGATAAAGTAGATACAGAATAAAGAAAATTCATTTAATTTGTTTCACAAATCTTGGACAAAGTTAACGCAAGTAACCTTACTCACTACCATTTATCTATCTAATAACTTTAGACGGGCAATTCTTAAATATAGGTATATTTATTTATATATATAATTTATAATTTGGGTGAAATATTTGTATTTAGAAAAACTTTTGCCGCGCTTGTATATTGTATTTTGAATGGGTGTGATTATTGGCAGCAGACAAACTGCCCATTTAATTACCGCAGTTATTAACTAGAGTCTGTTACTGTTAACTGGCAGTGGGCCAAGTTAATTGTGCAAGATGGTATTGTATTGACTACAAAACTCTGTTCACCTCCTGTGTTCGGTAGTTGGAACACTGTCATAATTAAGCACCATCATACGAGATAAGTTAGTTTCCATAGTAAAATATTATTGTATTTGTTTATTGTAAAATGTAACTCGAACAGAGATAGTTTCTAGAACATTTCTGATTAACTGCACTGGGAATGACAAGGACAAAAAACAGAGATTAGAATCGTTTCATAATACGAGAGTCAATAAGTAAACCCACAAATCCAGAATTCTCTTTGTCTAGCGATAACCTTATTTTTTTTTGTTTTTTTTTTTTTTTGTAATTATAGAATGTTTAAATAGGGGATCGGACAGTAATCAGATTAAAATCTAAAATGTACTTAGAAAGAAAATATATAATTTTTTACGATTATTTATCGAATAATAATTTAATATAATTCATTTAAGTATTTTTAAATGAAGAAATAAAATTTTATTATTTACAATATTTTTAATCTATACTGAAACACCAATCACAGTGCGTGACGTCATTTGTGGGCAATCATTGTCTTATGCCAATGCAGCTGTTTTGTTATGATATGACCACAAATGACGTTACGCGCTCTCAGATGAACTATCGTGGCGTTTTGGCGGCATTTTCAAACAAACAATATTAAAACATGATTTTGAGTACCTAAAAGGCTATAAATAAATAAAATATAGTATTTTTTATGGGAATAAATATCCATGAAGATTAATTTAAAACACTTTCTGAAAATTTGTCTGATCCCCTATTAAAGATAATATGTATAATCGCATATGTATAATAATATAAATTAAGATAACATAAGATGTATAATCGCTTTACTCATTTAATCTCAACTCCTGTGCAAATTCGGCTATGACAAATGCATACGCCACGTGTAAGTATTGGTTATTTCAAAAGCTAGTGTTGATGCCGACAAGAGCCGGCCGATACCTTTGAAGTTTTGGAGCGGTATTGCATCCACCAGTAACCTTTGTGAACAGCGTCAGTGGACCAATTAAGCTCTCACAGTGCATCTATTTACATTCGCAATCAATTCTGGGGTCTGCACTTCATTTTTCTAGTACTGACTATTTATGTAAAAACATTGGGAAACCAAAGACAAAGACACGGTCTGCCTTTGACACCGCTAGATGTAGTCAATATAATTTAAATTGAAAAATAACAAAAATAAATCTACCAAGTCTTAATACAAGTATAAAAAATCACTTGTCATTTTGTTCGTTCACGAAACTGTTAAACGAATTCAATCAATATTTTGCAATATGTACGGCCAAATACAACATATATGTATGTCATTCACAAAGATGTGCACAGTCGAAGTAGGCAGTGAATGTGTTTGTTACGATTTCACGCCTTAAGGCGAGGACTTAGCAGAAAAGCGTGATTTTCGTCGCCTAATTTGACTTGTTAGAGTAAAATTACATATTAGATAAAAATAAAGAGCATTATAAAAAAGTTTAAAAAAAAGTATTTAAAATTTTACTTTTTTAAATACTTTTACTTTTACTTTTTAAGTAAAAGTATTTAAAAAAGGTTTTCGAATCGGAAAAATTTATATAAAAAATATATATTTTCTGAGAAAAAAATAGTAACTTACTCTGCCCAAAAAAAGCTTTCGTGTCACAGTAATAAAAAATTTCAGCGACAACTGCATTATTTTTTAAGCTTATTGATTAACTTAAGTACTGTAGTAAAGTTTAAATCGGTTACTTTTATTTCTTTTTTCATATTTTACACAATATTTAAGAAAGACCTTCCAATTTTTAAAATCTCCGTGTAGCTACAAAAATTTGTTGTGCAATATTGCACCTTAACTCATAGGTTATTAGGTTGCGTTCATTTTGGTAAAAATTGTGTTCGGTTTAATGTTAGTCCTCGTCTTAACTACTCAAGCGATTATCATAAAATTTCATCCAGAAATGCTTGTCTTTGTTGAAGTATTATATAAAACGAAAACCCATCTTAAAAATTAATCATCACACATTTCTTTTAAACAACTTATTCTAAATAAACAAAGTAATCAGTTGATTCTGCTATTCTAGAAGCTGTCTGAGTAAACAGACAATTTCATTACAATCGTCACCGTAATTAGTTTATGTAGTTTAACCACGTGATAGTACAAAGGTCACCGAGGTTCACGCGATGCATAACAACGACAATGCTTGAGGGTAAACAGAGACAGGTCATCATCCTGTTGATAGAGGGAGCAGAATAGAGAGGGGGTCTGTCTCCCTGTACACGTGCAAGTATGCTATACTCGCATTTCCATTCTAGCGAAGAGTCTTTCGGCGCGGCGTTTTGTATTTTTGGAGACTCAAAAATATATCAAAAATATATACAGAAATTGTAAGTGACACGTATGCAAAGGCGTATCATATCTTACATAACGTGACACGTTACAGGAGCTTGAAGGATTTCTCTTCGCTGTCTTCTAACCAAGTAATATGGTTTCGATGAGGAAATGTCGAAAATGATATAATTCCATAATAAATCTATAAATAAATAAATGGGAAAAGACAAAACTGCTCAGTACAATCTCTCTTCGTAAACAGAATTTTTATGTTTAGTAGCTGTTCGATACAATCCTATTTCGATCACAATCTCATCTCTATATATAAAAATGAATCCCCATTTCCCTTGGTCACGGCATCACGCGTGAACGGGTAGACCGATTTTAATACGGTTTTCACTAATGGAAAGAGGGATAAACGGGGAATGTTTTAGGGTATATAAAAATTGCACGCCGGGCGAAGCCGGGGGCGGGTCGCTAGTTAGTTATTAAAAAAAAACACTTATGTAACTGCTAGCTCTTTTCACTTTTCCCCTCCCCCTTCTTAGACGTTGAATTTTTTTTCTAAATTTGATTTTTTTAATTTAATTTTCAGATGATCTTTTGAGAACAGTATGTCTTTTTTCTGTAGGGACCCCGTACAACGTATTTGCAAAATTTCATAATGATTTCATTCTATTTTCGGAATTTTCAATGAAAAATGAACTAAGTATATATGTAAATACTAAGTATAAAAAAAAATCGATAGATTTTTGTTAAATTGCATGTCCACTTGGAACTTTTCTAGAAAATGGATTGGCATTTTTAGTGTTAGGTTTCAGTTTAAAATATGAGCAGAGCAATTTTATTTTTAGTTAAATTAAATAATTTAAAACTTTAGTTAAATTGAATTTAAAATCTTTTTTGCAATAAATAAAGAGTCAACTTAGTTAAGCGGAGTTAAGTGGTGCGACCCGGTTGCAATCAAGGTGGGAATTTAATTCATTCCTTAATTTCATTGCAACTGTTAGGCGGCTTACGGCTTCTATAATACAATTTTGTATCACTAATTCGGAAATTCTGAAATTTTGAGTTTAGGGGCCAAGAGAGTCATAAAAATTTATACTGGAGGTCGCCCAGTGGTCGAAATTCGACCATAAACAATCACCATCGTCGTCACCATCTCAGCCGCAGGACGTCCTAACTGGATTCGAAGATTGACTTCCTCTTCGAAGTTGACTCTATCTAATTGGACTGTTTGTTCCAAGCACTTAGATGTACTCGTCAACAACTTCGAGAGTTGAATTTCCAACTGTTACTGGGGTGGCCACAACGTGGACATTAGATATAACTTTGTCCATATTCAGTTTAAGGCCCACCCTTTGGTAAACCCGAGCATCGTGTTTATTTCTCTTATCGATTTCGCCAGAACCAAAATATCGTCGGCAACCGAAGGTGAGTCGCCGTTAATGTTGATGCCAAGTCCTTGCCAGTCCTGCCGCCAGTGAATAATTTCAGAGAGAGTTCATCTCCAGGTCTCACACCTCTTCGCTGTGTATTGGTGGCTTTATTGTACAAACACTTCAATGCGACATCGATCGAATCGAAGGCTTTCTCATTGTTCAAAAACACCAAATATAATGGAACACCTCGATCCTCGACTTGCCGTACCGTATGGATGTGGTCCATGGTACTTATAGCCTTTTCTATGATACAACTTGTAAACATGGCTCAGAAGAGTGATAACATGGATCTTGGTTTTATAAATCAGAGAATGACCCAATAAATGGTGGATTTTATTAACAGCACCTGGAGGCTGGAGTTAAAGTACTCTTAAATACTGAATAGCAAATTTTACTGAAAGGAAACGTTCTTTAATTTTTTAAAAGAAGTAAAACTGCTTTCAAAGGTTTTTGAAAATACGCTTGAAACACCCGGTAAAAGAACCGGTTAAAATCCGAAAATTTGTGCTTTTATGGTAAATTTAATAAAGGAAAACCACGATATCTAAATTAATAAATTCAAAGGGACAATATATTTATCTTACTCAAGGGGACTCAAAGGGACCATCTAATAACTTATGTTAGTAATTAACAATTTATCTTTGACGTAATTTAATAATTAAAATTATTTCATGGTTTCCTTTCGTTTAATTTGCGATGATTGTTAGAGAGATTTGATCCTTATTAAATCCTTATTGTTATCAAAGAGAAACCTTTAAAATTGATACCATAAAAATACAGGTTAAAATTTTTTCGGATTTTAGCCCGTTCGACTCCTAGGTGTGAAAGCGTATTTTCAAAAATCTTTGAATACTGCATTCAAATGCTTTTTTTTAAAAATAACGGAATGTTAACGGAGTGTAAACTCAAAGCAAACATTCCGTTATTTACCTATTATTATTATTATTATATTTTTTAATTTTTTATTATGCTACCTCCAGTTAAAAAATTCCACCCTGTTCTGATTTATAAGTTGAAGAGGTATGAGCAACATTATATTTTTTTACGTATGTTACATACAAGCGAAGGAATTTATCAGAGAGCTTAAAGGTCAAGACTCACGGAGCTCAAGTTCAATTCCTAGAAACATAATATTAAAAAAGAAACTTCTCAAGTTTAGCTTCGCTCTCCATATACGTATTATGTTCTTAGAACTATAACCCAAGACTCCGTATTATATGTATATTATTATCTATATCAAAACATACTCATCTGGTTTACCTGTTTTTAATCTCTCTCTCTTTCTCTCTCTCTCTCTAAGGAGTACGTAGGCCGCACAGAAAGTTTTTAGAACTGGCCAGAAGATAAAGAAAAAAATGAAAAATATACTCTTTAGGAATCTGTCGACTTGCGTTCCACTTGCGGACCACTAGACGTGGGCAGGGGTTTCATCCCTTCGTGGTCGATGTACCTCGATCACGAACAAAGCGTTTCAGTTCCACCTTCCTTGTTCGAACTGCTAAGGAGTGGAACTCATTGCCTGCGTCTGTGTTCCCACAGAACTACAACCTCGGGGTCTTCAAAACTAGGGTAAATGGGCATTTACTAGGTAAGCGTGGTCCACCTTCGGCCACATCTGCACCTCACATCAGGTGAGATTGTGGTCAAGCGCTACCTCGATTTCATAAAAAAAAAAAAAAAAATGTAATTTAATTTTGTTCGTTTGAGAAGTGTGTGTCGCGCGAAAAAAATAAATTGACGAGAGAAATTTTCACTCTATGGCTAGACTTCGATTGGCATTCCATGACGAAGCCCCATGTGTCACTGTTTATAAATGATTCAGTGTGTATAAATGTGGTCGTAGCAATCTCATTGATGATTTTCGTAAAGAAAGTCCATCTATGGCGACAAATGAAAAAAAATTGAGTGCTGTGCGGCTCATGGTTGAAACAGATAAAAGAGTGACATACCAACAAATCTGCTTATGGTGGATACTGATCGCAGATACCAGAATAAGACAAAAAGGAAGTATATACAGGTGACCCAGAATCGACGGATCAAATGGGGTGTGGTGGTAGAGGGGGCCCAATACCTATCCAATGGACCCCCATGTATGTTCAGCGATTACTATTAGATACAGCGATTTCATGTAACTCCGAATTCATAAACAATTTCTTCTATTGTGAGTAATCCATTGTAACTAAAGCTATAATTTATTTTTATTCCTATAGCTATCACATGAAAACATAATTTAATTGATGCTATTGAACTACACTGAATAAAAAAATATTGTTCTCAAAAATTTTCTAAAAGTGAGTTTTAAATGTTTTTAAATGTTTTTAAATATTTTTTTTAGTAATTTTTTTTGAGTTATAACCTTAGAAAGTTGTTATAACTTTCTAAGGTTATAACTCAAAAAAAATTACTAAAAAAAATATTTAAAAACATCTCTAATATTCTATCAATACATCACACAAATTTCATTTGAATATCTGCAAGACTTCTGACCAAAATCTACTTTACAAATTAGTAAAGTGAAAATATCACTTTAACACCACGTGCCTTTTGTTTTCAAATTCCAAGAAAGTTGTTTCGTGTAACTCGTTACCATTGTAGTTTTGACTTATTATAATAATTCAAAGACAAAGACAAAGCTAGCAATGCAGTTTACCAGTTTAATACAAAAAACAGTTTAATAGCAACACAAAAAATTTAACTGTTCTAAATGTTCTTCTAAACAGAATTTAATACAACGATTTAATATTTTCATAAAAAATGTTCGAAATGTTCACCAACAGCTCCAATGCACATGCGACATCTTAAAAAATAAGTTTTAATTTTCTAAATAAGTAAATAAATAAATGCATTCATGTTAGGTACTGTTGATTTTTTCTTTTTTTATAGGCTTAATACTATAGCCACTGACTCTTAGGAGCCAATGATATTTTGCAAAGAACGAAGCAAAATATAATCAGAAAGAAATAAAGCGAAAACTAGCGCGAGCGGGCGTAGTGATGCGGTCATTATCGAAAGGGTGAAGAAAGAAAAAGAGAAATCTATTAATTTTAAATTAAACTATTTTTAATTCAAAATTAATTTATATTATGTACTAGTTTGAGACAACGCTGAACCTGAGTTAAGATAGATTTCCCGTGCGGTTAAGGTATTGATTTAAGAATATTTCAAATGAAACAATCCCAAGTGTCTGCTTACGTTATTACCTAACCTACCACTTTTTAAAACCACAATCTGTTAACTAGATTCCGTTTTGAATTTTAGAGCTTTTTTTATTGAATGAACAAGTTTACGGCCGTAATCACTTTCTAAATGACCCGAATGACCAGTTTTCATTGAAAAAGTAAAACTTACGTCAAGTGAAAGATCTGCAAAAAAGCTAAACAAGGTTCTACAAAAGTTAACTTAGGTAACCAGTTAGTTACCTAGCCTATGGGTGCTTTTCCACCAGAGTTGTGCTATGCTACGTTGCTATGGATGCGTTTGATATCCACCAATCATATTCATTGGTCCACATAGCATAGCAAAAGCACTGTGGAAACGGGTTCAACTAAGCTATGTTTTTTATATTAATGGATACGTACGATGGATGCTTTCACATCCTCGCAGCATAGCTGCTTAGAACATCTCTGGTGGAAAAGCACCCTTACTATTTTAGAAACATGAAAACTATTTTAGCATTTTACAAAAAAGGAAATTCCGAATGTAGCGTCAATCATATGTTTAAATCAAGAAAAGAACTCGAAGTTTATGAACAGGTTTTTTTTTTATAAATATTATATTTTTAGGGTAATGTATTTTATGTAGGTATGCATAATAAATTTAAAAAAAATCAGCTGCGTTATTTAAGTATATTGAAATGTCACTTTAATTTATAATAATTTAGGGCTTTCGGGCTCAGCTATTATGAAATAATATTATTAAAAAATCAGCTGGTAAATTTAAATTTAACTGGTAAATCTAAATGACGATCATAAGAGTTTCTTGGAGAAACCTAATTGATAAATAAATATTTTGATTTGATTTTGATTTGAGCTCAAAAATTTCGATTCGAATTTGTTCCAAACAAAACCAAGAAAAGATGATTTTTGTCAATGCTTCTGTAAAAAACAAAAAGGGCATGAAACGTGTCAAAAGAATTGATATGGTACAAAACACATTGGCGGAGCGCGATCAACTAGTTTTAGCTCAAATCAAAAAGAATTTAGCGCAACAGTGAACATCGAAAGCAGATTTATCCGAGTATATACACATGTAGTTACGTATATACGCGCGTATATACGTGTATCTGTATATATATGTGTATACACAATTGCACATGTGTTATAATCGTGTATATACGTATCCTTATACACTTTTATTATTGGCCGATTAAATTACTATTATCTCCATCTCACTTTTTCAAACACAGTATGCTGCAATAACAATAAAAAAAATATGCTAATTGCACTCGCTAAGAAGTTCGCTTAATGTAAGATACTTATACATACGAGTATTTATTTATTTATTTATTTATATATGAGGTACACAAAACAGGATGCTGTCGTTGAAGATTAATTGTAGAAAGAATTATTCATAGAGATGTACTAGACAGCAACCCAAAACATGTGCACACAGCACGTCCAAATTAAACAGTGTCAAAATTGAAATAACAGAAGAGAGACGCGCTTTCATCCAAAGACAAGCTTAGCTGTATTTTATAAAAAGTTACTTTAAGATGAAGATGAAATTCTGAGCAATTTTTTATCAGGTCCGACTGTTTCACAATATCAACAATGTTCGCCACAGAATAAAAACAAGCAATTGCGCCACTGGGAAAAACACCACACCAAACAAAATCAAAGAACGAAATATTCGCTTCGTTTTAAATATAAAATATTGTAATATCGCTTAATAAGTAATTTAAAATACAATAGATTTTACCTCAAGTAGAAAATATCGTAATAGCATCTATTATATGCAAAATCACAAGCTGACGGTCCACTTCAAGGGAAGGTGGCTACAGTCGCCAATTAACACAAGCATCCTATTATAAATCATAAGGAATTAAGAATAGATAGAAAAATGGACTCTAGAATCCTTTACTCACTCACGGAAACACAAAGGCACTTGTGCTGCCCAATTTATGACTAGGAACGCAGGGCGTCCTGCCTCTACTAAAGCAATTGTAGTTTCTCGCTTCTTTTTTTTAGTTATTATTGCGGTTACTGGTTAGTATATAATAGTAGTTAGTATAATAGTTAATTGTTAATAGGTGAGTACTACGTCACGTTTTCTCGAACATTTCTAAACTTCTAAAACACGTATTTTGTATTTTTTATAAACCACATATAGGAACAGGCGCTACCGGGATTCAAACGTCCGTCTGTTTTAAAGACAGCAGTGCATGTGTTGCCCACAGCTATTACGCTATTACATACAATTTATAACAATTGCAAGTTTTTTCTTGAGGAAATACAATGGCAGAAATAAAAACCATGCAATCACCATAATAATTATACCTGTCGCAATATTTAGATTAGCGAGAGAATCGCTGCTATACCAAAGTTATTATTTGCGGAATCGCTTTGTCGTGACAAGAAGATAGACATGTTTAAGTTCGTTGTTGATTTAGAACTATCTTAAGGTTTCATTATTCTAGAATTTTTGTAGTGGTAGGGCACACTGCGTTTCGCAGTCATTTGGGCAGCCCGCCTGGCGGCAGTGACCACCCCCTTACAGAAGACCACCGTGAAATAACAGCATATACCTGCTGTTGTGTTTCGGTGAGTGAGTAAGGAATGCCAGAGCCCATCTCCTTATCCCCCTCCTAATCCCTTATCCTCAATCCTACTGTAGTCGGCAGCGCACTTGCAGCACCTGTAGCGTTGCTTGTGTTATAGGCGACGGTAGCCACCTACCGTCAAGTGGACCGTCAGCCTGTCTGTCGACATAACATAAAAAAAATAATAATAGAATAATGATGAGCAGAAATTGAAATTTTATTTTACTCGAATAAAATTAAATGAATTTTCAATCTGAATGCCTGGAAACACTCGTATTACCTAATAGGCCGCTCTGAAAGTTTTTAGAACTGGCCAGAGAGTAAAGAGAGAAATGAAATATAAATTTCGAATTAAGAACTGTTTAGGAAGCTGTCGATGTAATTTCATTCTGTTGACATTTGTTTTTACAATGCGTTCCTTTAAAAAGTGTGTGTCGTGAGAAAAATTTAATTTGACGAGAGAAAATAAAGAATTAGGAAAAAATGTTAAGGCTATTGACATTAGGTCACTTCTTGTATAAGACATTTCTAGATGATCTACATCAGTAATGTTCATACATCTATGTAATGTTACTTTGGTGCTTGTACGAGCAACAGCTCGCACACGGACGCGGCCCGCCTGGTCGTACGTAGCCCGCGCGCATTAACAAAGCATTAAGCAGTCCGCATCGGTTCGCGCATGCGATCAGGCGTGTACTCATTATCATAGTTTCGTAATTATTCAGCAGAACACGTACGGGACACCGTACATAATGGTCCTTCGAGCAAAAATAAAATAAAATATCATAACGGTCTTCAACAACCTCGCGAGTGATATGCAAAGTGTTGTGTTCATATAGTGAGGAAGACCAGCGAACATTGGGATTTTACAGTGTACTTATCAACTTATCAGCAACCGTTTGGCCTTAGCATAGCAGTAAGGCCAGCATCAGCATCAGCATCTCATCATATCAAGTAAAATCATTCTATATTAATTTTCCTTGATTATTTTATCAATCATAATCATGGAGTCTATCATAAATAAGCAGCATAAAATTATCGAAGCAATCAATCAAGTTCTAGTTAACTTCAAAAAAGACAGTTTAGAACGACGTACAGCAGAATCTATCAATAAAAGGATCATCAACTTAGACTCATTGTGGGATCAATTTCAGCAAAACCATGACATATTAAACGAATTTCCAGACAAATCGTTCGAATATTTCGAAAATAAGCATTACGAAAGAGCACGTATTCAATACAATGACATCAAATCAACATTATCAAATTACCTGAAAAAGGCTCAGGGTGATGGGGAATCGCCGGGAACAAGCAAAACTACACTTATCAACCCTAATCAACCTTCAATTATGACATCAAGGTCGACCACAAGCAAATTGGAGGACATGCACCGCAAACAAAAAAGCAATTTTAAAGCACTATCACGTACTATATCATCAGTCAATCTTGACGACTTATCAGAAAAGTGGGAATTAGAAGACTACTTAAAAACCATTCAATCGAGATGGGCAACAATCGACTCTTTACACTGGGAGATCGATAGCGAGCAATACGAAGACAACAACGAGTACGATGAAACATTTACCAAATATGAAAAAATGTATAATTCTATCAAAAAATCAATCAACAGCAAGATATGGACCTGTTCTCATCGTGAACAATCAACACCTCAAATCGAATTACCGCAGTTCAGCGGCAATTACTATCAGTGGTTATCATTTAAGGATTTATATGTTGAATCCATTCACAGCAACAGATCAATCCCAAACGCACAAAAAATGCAAATTCTTAAAAGTAAATTACGGGGAGAGGCAGAGAAATTAGTATCTCATTTAAATATCAGCTCAAATAATTATCAAGCATGCTGGGATTTGTTAGATCATAGATACAGCAATCAAAAACTTATCTTTAATTCTCATCTTAGCATCCTCTTATCATTACCGAACATACAAAATCAATCTTCAACACAAATAAAAAGGATGCATGATACAGTAAACGAATGTTTAAATGCGATCAAAAATTTACACGTCGATATATCAACATGGGACCCCCTCATCGTCTACATATTGGATCAAAAGTTAGATGAAGAGACCCACAATGACTACATAGAATCCTTATCAATAGAAAATCGCCGCCAACTACCATCATTATCAGACTTCATGAATTATCTTGAAGGAAAATTCACATCATTGGAATCAGCTCGTCGGAAACAAGCCCCGACACAACCAACATTGTCAGCAAAAACAACATACAATTATCGTGGAAACAAAAGCCACATATCATATAACACACCTACTTTCTCACGTGAAAATAAAGGCAAACCATTTTTCAATAATAATTATCAACAAAAAAGTTATTACGCAACCACACCGAAGTGTCCAATTTGTAATAAGACACATTGGATATTTAATTGCAACAATTTTCTTGAAGCAAAACCTCACGAACGAAAGTGCTTAGCAACAAAATACCATTTGTGCGAAAATTGCCTCTATAGTCATCATGGAAAGGAATGTATTTCCAATAAAGTGTGCAAATTATGTTCCGCAAAACATAACACTCTGTTACATGATTTCTATGTAAACAGTACAAATACCTATAATCGCACGGTAAAGCAAAATGAGCACTCTCAGCGCAAAAATGTTACTCATATTTCCAAGGAAAATTTTAACGAAGTAATTTTAGCAACTGCAATGTTGAAAATAAAAGATGTATATGGATCATATCACACCATGAGAGCACTAATTGATCAAGGCTCACAAATTTCACTTATTTCGGAAAATGCCTCTCAGCTGTTAAAATTGCCACGTAAACATTGCAACGGAGTAATACTCGGAGTCGGGGCAAAGGAAAATAGGTGCAAGGGAATCATTAATATCACATTATCATCCACCGATAATGAATTTTCTCTAACAACAGATGTTACTATTGTAAACAACCTTATCAATCGATTACCTAATCACTCATTTAGCAAGCCTTGTTGGCCTCATATAGCAAATATCAAGTTAGCTGACGATGACTTTTACAATAGTCGCCCTGTAGACATCTTGCTGGGAGCAGATGTCTACCCTTCTATCATAATGAGCGGTATCATACAATCAGAAGCTAATCAGCCTGTAGCACAGCAAACCCGCTTAGGGTGGATACTAAGCGGCAATGTAAAATCTTATCATTGCAATGTCGTTCTAACAGACTTAGAAAACATACATACATTTTGGTCAGTGGAGGACATATCCGAAAATTCAGAAATATCAGACGAAAACAATAAATGTGTAAAGCAATATGAAGCAGAAACAACCCGCCTTAAAAATGGACGATACGTGGTTCGATTACCGATGAAAGAAGATTATCAAGAAAAATTAGGGGAGTCGAAAAGAAAAGCATTAGCACAATTTAACCAAATCGAAAAGAAATTTACAAAAAATCAAACATTAGAGCATAAATATAAATCATTTATGAGTGAATATTATGAACTTGGTCATATGATGCCTTGTACTAGCAAACAAACGCCCGTCTGTTACTTACCGCACCATGCAATACAACGAGCAGATTCCACAACTACATCACTCCGGGTAGTTTTTAACGCTTCGAACAAAACATCCACAGGGTTTAGTCTTAATGACTTAATGTACAGCGGTCCTAATTTGCAAAAGGACTTGTTTTCACTAATACTCAGTTGGCGCCAGTATCAGATAGCATATGTAGCAGACATTGAAAAAATGTTCAGAGCAATCAGTATTCACGAATCAGACCAATTATTACAAAAAATAATTTGGCGTAACAACTCAACATCACCCATACAAGAATACAGGCTAACAACGGTAACTTATGGCATGAAAGCAGCGCCCTTTCTCGCCATGATGACTCTCAAAAGATTGGCCAGGGATGAAGGTCATAAGTATAAGGAAGCAGCACATGTCCTTGAAAACTGTTTTTACACTGACGATTTGTTGCACGGAGGGCATAATATAGAATCAGCAAAACAAATGAAGTCAGATCTTATCAATCTACTAAAACTTGGGGGATTTAATCTCCGCAAATGGTCATCAAACAAAAAAGAACTACTTGAAAACACAACAACATCTTGTAATGAAATCTTCGATTTTAACCATACAATGCAGGAGTCTACTAAAACCCTGGGATTGAGCTGGAACCCAAAGGAAGACAGCTTTAACTTTAAACTAAATATCAACATTGACATATCACTATCTACAGCATATACAAAGAGATCTCTCTTATCAGATATATCAAAGATATTTGACCCCCTAGGGTGGCTTACTCCAGCAACTACTAAACTAAAAATACTATTCCAGAAAGTATGGCAGTTGGAACTAAAATGGGACGACGCCTTACCGGAAGATATCAAAAAAGAATGGGAGACTATCAGGAAAGACTTAACATACATAAATACTATCAAAATACCAAGGTGGTTACAATCCAAAAAAGGTTGCTCTTTAGAGTTGCATGGTTTTTGTGACGCCAGTAACAAAGCATATGGCTGCGTAATATACTGTAAAATGTTAGAATATCAGAAGGATTCCTCAGTGGTTATTATAGCAGGGAAATCACGACTAGTGCCCATCAATAAGAATATTTCTCTCCCAAGGTTAGAATTGTGTGCAGCATTGTTATTAGCAAAACTTATGAAAACAGTTAAAAACAATTTATCAAAATATAGCATCAAAACATTCGGGTGGTCGGACTCAACTGCGGTGTTGGGTTGGCTTAACGGAGAGCCGAACCGTTGGAAGACCTTCGTCGCGAATCGGGTCAGAATGATCACCGAAATAATACCAACAGAATGTTGGCAATACGTTACCTCACACGAAAACCCAGCAGATGCAGCAAGTAGGGGATCCAGTGTTGAGCAATTAATTAAAAACCATCGGTGGTGGACAGGACCTTCATGGTTATTATCATACGATCATAAAAAACAAAATACGAAGCAAAACTTTTCTACAAATGAAGAATGCAAATTAAAACAAAAACATGTCTTAACAACGACATTAACTTATCAAAACAATGTAATTGATCGCATAATAATGAGTCATAGCAACTACACGCGCATTACACGTATTTTAGCATGGGTTCTAAGAACGGGCTCACGTAAACACAAACCTTCTACCCTTACAATCGAAGAGATAGAAAAAGCAAGAAATATTTTGATCAAGCATGTACAATCAACAGAGTTTTTAGAGGAAATTACGGCCTTAGGATTATCGCACCGCGACACATATACAGCGATAATGGCACAAACTTTGTCGGGGCCTGCAAAATTATCAATCAGGAATATCATGATGTTCGAAAAATAACAGACGAAAATTTCTACAACAACATAACTGAAATGAAAATAAACTGGCATTTTAATGCTCCGAGTTGGCCCAACGCAGGAGGACTGTGGGAGGCAGCCGTAAAAAGTCTCAAATACCACCTAAAAAGAGTGCTCGGCGAACAAAAACTCACCTTTGAGGAGTTTACAACGTTGTTAGCTCAACTTGAAGGTTGCCTTAATTCACGCCCTCTCTGTGCTTTAACAGAAGACGGAAACGATATAAATGCACTAACACCCTCGCATTTCCTCTCCAGTGGGCCAATATTATCAATCGTCGAAACAGAAAGGGATGAGCGTACTAGGTGGCGACTCACCCAAAAAATATTTCAAGATATATGGGATAGATGGAGAATGGAATATCTGGCCCAATTAACAGCAAGAAGTAAATGGAGACAAGTAAAAGAAAATTTAAAAGTGGGAGATATTGTAATCGTACACGATATAAACTTACCAGCAGGAAGATGGCCTCTTGGTCGTGTTACAGAAACCCATCCAGGTTCTGACGGACACGTCAGGGTCGTCAGCATTAAAACTAAAAAAGGCACCTTTAAAAGACCTGTATCAAAAATATCAATCTTACCTACGGAAGCAAATAATCAGCAGGAAGAAAAATCAACCATACCTAGAAGGGTTAAAAAGAAGTCTTGCAACTTCATATCACTATTGCTCTTATCATTTATCATGCTAATCATGCCAGCAACTTGTACTCAGCAAGTTACAAGCATAAAAACAGATCAAGGTTTCTATTTCGACAAATTAACAAACTTATACCTGCAACGAGATGAATGGAAACTTATTGTTTACTATAACATGACTCCGTATTGGCAAGCTACAAACTTACTCAATCAGTACCTAAGCAGAATTGAACCAATATGTAACAAATCAGCTGCTAAATCGCAATGTGACATCATTTTACTACAACTGCGTCACGGCTACTCCAATCTCGAGCACTATAATAACATTTTACTCAGTCAGCAATATCACGGTAACTCCAGACAACGCCGTGGGCTTATAAATGGAGTAGGTTATATAGCTCACAGTCTATTCGGGATATTAGACGACGATTTCGCAGAACAATATAAAAAGGACATAGAGTTAGTAAGAAATAATCAGCAACACTTAGTGAAATTATGGAAAAACCAATCATCCATCATTGAAGCCGAATATAATGTAATGCAAAGAATGGAAAGGACTATAGAAGAACAACGCGAAATATTTACAAAACACTTGAATAATTTATCAAACGCAGCAATATCATTAAAATTAAGAATAGAAGACATCACCACAATCAACGACTTCACGTTATATTCTCTCACTATCAACAACATATTATCAGAACTTAAAAATATACAAGACAGCCTAATGGATACCGTGACGAACATATATCACGGCAAACTTAATATACATTTGTGGAAACCAGAGCAACTACAAAGCGAGCTCAGCATTATTTCAAATCAATTACCAAAGGATTTAAGCTTGCCACTTAACAACATACAGTTCGACTTACCAAAAATATATAGTTTATTAAAAGTAAAAGCAAGTATAAGAGAAGACTATTTCATATTTGAAATAAAAATACCACTTGTAGAAAGGGATACCTACGAATTATTTAAAATTTGGCCTATACCTAAGCAAAGGAATAGCAAAATGATCAAGATAGTTCCGATAGCTGATATAATAGCATTTAATATACAAAAAGACACATATATACCAACTACGACAGGCGACATACAACAATGCCTACACTATGACACCACTTCCATTATTTGCAATCTTCAAACAGCAAAATACCAAATGCAAGCTGATGAGGATTTATGTGTCAAAGATGAAAATTCGTCTAACTGTAAAACCATAACATCAAGCTGCAAAAATACTTGGAGTACCCTATCCCCTCTGAACACTTACCTATTCTTCTGCTGTGACACATGTACTATCAAAACAATATGTCAGCAGAATATAAGAGCAACACGACTGAGCAAGGCTGGCATACTTACGCTCGGAATGGGCTGTGTCATCAAGGGCGACGCTTTCACTATAATTTCGCATCAGCAATATCATAATCGACTAGACGTCGCACCAGACATTTTGTTACTTGAGCCTCACTCAATCAATAACATTATAAACATAACGATTCCATTTGAGATTGACAGGGATGATAAAACTTTTGAAACGCAGAACCAATCATTAAAACAAATAGGCCAAAAAATAAAGAGTATGAAAAGGGATGAAGAAGAAACTTTATCAAATACAATGTCATACCACGACGTCCATCATTATGTATTGATCTACGTCGTGTTGGGAGTAACGGGAGCTGCAGCCCTCACATGGTGGTGGAGACGCCGCCGCGCGGTGGCTCCCGCGCCGCTCGCCTGCCCGTCGGTCCACTACACAGCTCAAGGCAACACCAGTGATAACGTGCCAACACCAAGTGTAAAAGCAGAGCAAAGTGAAATGTGTCGTGATAGCAATTTAAGTAAAGTGCGCGTCAACAAAGGAACTTCGCCCTTATTTTTCCGGAATGAATTTAAGGAGTGATTAAATTAGTATATCTTATCAATTATCAAATAAGGACATTAAGCAAATCAATGTGTGCATAGTTTTAGTTTGACATTTACCTACTTTAGTTTTTGTTACTGTGTTTAATATCATTTTTAATTGTATTTAGCAGTAGTAGCATAGCAGTATAATTGTATTTATCATGTCATTTTACATTTAAACTTTTGAATCTTGTCCGCCTGGGAGCATGTACGAGCAACAGCTCGCACACGGACGCGGCCCGCCTGGTCGTACGTAGCCCGCGCGCATTAACAAAGCATTAAGCAGTCCGCATCGGTTCGCGCATGCGATCAGGCGTGTACTCATTATCATAGTTTCGTAATTATTCAGCAGAACACGTACGGGACACCGTACAGTGCTGTTTATATGACATTACTGTTTTTATCTAGCTCTAATATATACTTTACCAATTTCCACTGCGTTTATATATATTCACTTTAATATGGTAGCAGAGCGCTAAAAACGATCTTAATAGCTTGGCAAAGTGTTTTTTTGTTTGTTTTCCAAAGTTAAAAACATTGAAAAGGCAAGAATGTCTGGATATACGAAACTGGATATCCGTCCGTTGCACGATGGAAGTAACTGGACAACTTGGAAGTTTCAAATGTTGTTGCTACTGAAGACCCATGCTGGAACATTAGACGCGGTACAAGGAACACTTAAAAAACCCGTTGATCCAGGTAACACTGCCACACCAGAAGCTATAAATAAGTATAAAATCGAATACGATGCTTACCAGCGAATCGAGAGCACTGCCTTTTTACTACTCACTACTAATATGACAGACAACATGCTCACCAAAGTAATGCGTTTTACATCAGTGAAAGAAGCTTGGGATGAACTAAACCGGCTTTATGAAAGAGTGTCACAAGATCGATTCTATGATATCTGTATGCAATTTTTCGGGTATAAGCTTGATCCTACTCATGATATGGGGAATCACTTAACTACTGTGAAAAATTTGTGGCATGAAGTCAATGTGATCTTAACCGAACAAGGTAAGAGTCAACTGCCAGATATGTTGTTAATTTGTAAAGTCATGGACTCGCTTCCTGACGAGTACTTTAATTTCAAATCTAGTTGGGCTTTGATGTCAGTAAATGATCATAACATAGAAAATCTAACCACTCAGCTGTGCGCATACGAAAGATCGCTAAACCAAAAGATTGAAAAAGGCGAAAGTAGCAATGAACTGTTATTAGTGCGAGGTGAGAAGCGTTATGAGAATCAAGCTCAAAGTAAAAAGAGATTGAAGAAATGTGGTTACTGTAGAGAAGGCTATCATAAAGTCAGATCATGCAAGAAGTGGATAGCGGATGGCCGACCTCCAAAAACCACACAAAAGCAAAACAGTAATCCGAATTATACTATGTTGACAGGGCTAGCTCTATCCTGTAGTGACAAGATCTACGACAAAGACTCATGGTTTGTTGATAATGGTGCGACCAGTCACGTGACCAATAGGAGAGACATATTTAAGTCTTTCGAGTTTTTTGAAGATTCTCATAAAGTCATGACAGCGAATGGAGAAGTTATTGAAGCTACTGGAAAAGGCTCAATTCAACTTGAAGCTGATGTTAATGGTATTAAAGATATATTGGTTTTAAAGAACGTATGGTATGTTCCAAGCATTCAGAGAAATTTATTTTCTGTGCTAGCTGCGCAAGATATGTTACAAAATACTATCTTTCAATCAAACGGTCAGTCATGTAATATGAAGTGTGATGGCAAAGTCATATTAGTTGGCAATCGTATAAAATATGGTGGTCTATATAAACTTAATGTAAAAGTATTATTGCCTGAACTTGAGATAAACCAGCTAACAACGTCACAAAAACTTCAATTATATCATGAACGTCTAGGACACCAGAATAAGAGACATGTAGCAAAACTGGTACAAAGAGAGCTTGGTGTAAAGTTAGACCCAAGTTCTACAGATATCTGTGAAGGCTGTGTCTTCGGTAAGAGCCATAGACAAAAGTTCGGACAGAGACCTAAAGCTAGTAGACCTGGAGAGCAAATAAGTACTGACGTATGTGGACCATTTTCTTACTCAATCTCAAAGTACAGATACTATGTTCTATTTAAAGATAGCTACTCAAAATATCGATGGATTTATTTTCTAAGACACAAATCCGAAGTTAACGCACGCTTGAAGGACTTTCTTGCTGAAGTTAAAACTTCCGGACATGTCATACAGGAGTTGCTAAGCGATAATGGAGGTGAGTTTGATAATGAACAAGTACGAAATATTCTGAGAAAGGATGGCATAAAACAAAGGTTAACAATGCCTTACACTCCCGAGCAAAATGGTTCTGTAGAGAGGGAGAATCGCACTGTCGTGGAGATGACTAGAGCACTAATGCATGCTCATGATAAAATACCAAATGGTTTATGGGCTGAGATATCGAAAGCTTCAGTTTACATACTGAATAGGACGGGACCTACTCCTTTTGATTGGAAGTCACCGCATGAACTATGGTACAACAAAAAGCCAAAGATAAATCATCTCAAAATCATAGGCAGCAGTTGTTACGTGCATACACCCAAACAGAGAAGAAATGGGAAATTGGACAGAAAAGCTGAGAGAGGGATACTTATCGGATATGATGGTGATGAAGGTTATCGCGTCTTTGATGTAAACAATCTAAAATTGGTGAGATCTAGAGACGTAATATTTGATGAAAACTCATTACTAGAGAAACAAAAAATTGACATAACCTCTAAAACCCCAGATCCTGAGAAGAGTAAAACCTATGAACTACCTGTACCTACCACAAGTTCTCAATCTGAAAATAAAGTAGTTCAATTGCACCCACGATCAGAGACAAATGAAAGCACTGAAAATGAAGTCTTTGATTACAAATCTTTAGATGACGATTACAAATCTTTAGATGACGATGAGAGAGTCAATAATAATATAGATTCAAATAATGATATAAGACACGACGAGTATGTTTCACCGTTCGCAGCGAGTGAGAGACAACTTCGTGATCGAAGCCAAATTAAACCTCCAGATAGATTTAATTTTGAGCAGTTCATTAACGAAGCTATATCTATAGCTGAACCATCTTCATATCGACAAGTACTGTGCAGTCCTGATAAAGATAAGTGGAATGAAGCAATGGACAATGAGATTAGATCTTTACAAAAAAATCAAACCTGGGAGCTGACGAATCTTCCTAAGAAGAAAAGCACTAAGATGTAAATGGGTATTTAAGATTAAACGAAACCCTGATGGTACTGTGGATAAGTACAAAGCACGATTAGTTGCAGTTGGATATACTCAAAAGAAAGATATCGATTATGACAAAACTTTTAGCCCTGTTGCTAAAATGAGCACAATCAGGATTTTATTAAGTATTGCTGCAAACGAAGGCTTAGCGTTGGAACAGTTCGATGTATCTACAGCATTCTTATATGGTACAATAAAAGAGGAAATCTTTATGCGTCAACCTGAAGGCTACGATGATGGAACTGGTCGCGTATGCAAACTAAAAAGAAGTTTGTATGGCTTAAAACAGGCGCCTAAATGTTGGAATGAGTGTATTCACAACTTTCTTTTGGAAGCAGGTTTCACACAGAGTGATGCAGATCCTTGTCTCTACGTTAGAGAGCGTGGACGTAAGAAAATTTTGTTTGGACTTTATGTGGACGATGGTCTGTTGGCAGCATCGGACAGAAATGAAGCCGAAAACTTTATTAATAATGAACTGAGAGGACGTTTCAAAATAACAACTAAGTCACCGTCATATTTTCTTGGTCTCGAGATAGATCGACTTAATGATGGAACTATCAAAGTACATCAAGCCGCTTATACGAGAAAGGTATTAGAAAAATACGGTATGAGTAATTGTAAAATTGTTGGAACGCCAATAATAAAAGATTCTGAAAAAGAAAAGGAGGAAGAAGATAATATAAATAACTTTCCCTATCGACAAGCTGTTGGATCTTTGGCTTACCTGATGGTCGGGACCCGGCCTGATATAGCATATGCTGTAGGAGTTGTATCGAGGACTCTAGATAAGCCAACACCCAAAAACATTCAGCAAGTTAAGAGAATATTTAGATACTTAAAAGGTACAATTGATATGGGACTTGAGTACAAGAAGAGTGAAAAGCGTCTTGTATGCTATAGTGATGCCGATCATGGTGGAGACAATACCAGTGGATGCTCTACTAGTGGGATACTGTGCATGTATGCTGGCTCGGCAGTATCATGGAGAAGTACAAAGCAGAGCTTAGTTGCCTTGTCATCAACTGAAGCCGAAGTAGTAGCTGCTAGCGAGGCTTGCAGAGAAATCATTTGGCTGGAAAGATTGTTTAAAAGTCTAGGAACAAAACTAAAGACTCCTACGTTATACGTAGACAATCAATCGGCAATCACTCTCGCTAAAAATCCATCATATGAACAGCACAAGAAAACAAAACACATTAAACTGAAACATTTTTTTGTGAGACAGTGTGTGTCTGAAGGAGATGTGAATATAGAGCATGTGACAACTAATGAACAGCTCGCTGACATTTTTACTAAGCCAATATTTAAGCCCAGATTGACACACTTATGTGAAGAGTTTGGCTTAAAAAAAGGGGCAAATGTTAAGGCTATTGCCATTAGGTCACTTCTTGTATAAGACATTTCTAGATGATCTACATCAGTAATGTTCATACATCTATGTAATGTTACTATGGTGCTGTTTATATGACATTACTGTTTTTATCTAGCTCTAATATATACTTTACCAATTTCCACTGCGTTTATATATATTCACTTTAATAAAAAACAGTTAAGCGGCAGCAGGAAATGTCAGGAAATGTCAGAAGTTGTCAGCGGCCTTGAAATGCTAAATCTCGAGGTTCCTTTTTCGCACAGAGTTAAAAAAATTCAAAAATCCGAAAATCCGTTTTGGCAGTGCTTTGATTAGGTCCAATTAACACGCAAATTGCCTCTTTAACTTTTTTTTATGTTATGTCGACAGACAGGCTGACGGTCCACTTGATGGTAGGTGGCTACCGTCGCCTATAACACAAGCAACGCTACAGGTGCTGCAAGTGCGCTGCCGACTACAGTAGGATTAAGGATAAGGTATTAGGAGGGGGGATAAGGAAATGGGCTCTGGCATCCCTTACTCACTCACCGAAACACAACAGCACGTATATGCTGTTATTTCACGGTGGTCTTCTGTAAGGGGGTGGTCACTGCCGCCAGGCGGCCTGCCCAAATGACTGCAAAACGCAGTGTGCCCTACCACTACTTTTCAAATCCAGACCATACCATATCATAACTGATTCATATCGAACCGAACGTATAAGCTCGGTATAATCCTAACCATAATATTTAGTATATTCATACTTCTATGATCCTCTAACTGATATTACTTCTCGAAATTCAATAAATGTTCTAACACCTAATATAGTATTCTTATATATTCGAACCGAATATAAATAGGCTAAGAATTTGCTCCTTTGAACCCGCGAATCTTACATGTAAAATGCTTAATAACGAACTTATGTTTCATTCATAACAACCTAAAGAGACAGTTTTAATATGAGAGCCTTCTTTGTGCTCAAAGAGACTATTTAAGCATTTAGTGTCTGCAATATTTAGTAAAGATAGAAAACACTATACAATTAAAGATGTAGCATTAAAATACTTATCTTTTTTTTCTTTATTTCATTCAGGCGCCATTTAAAAAATTATAATAACAGTTTAGACAATTTTATATCTGAGATTTTATTGAATGGATTGAAAAATATTGGAATATATTGAATAATGCAAACGGAATATATTAAAAACATATTTACGTATTTTCATAATTTAACAGAATTTAATTAAACGAGATGTTTAACCCAAAACAGTCTCGTTAACGGACGATAGATCCTTTTTTTATAACATACTTTTTTACCCAAATATTTAACCTTAGATTTAATTTTTATTGAGTTATAACAACTGTGTATGTATGTAATTAAAAATTTTCTAAAGAGATACATCTGTGATATAAAATGCCTTATAATAAAATGGTATGTTAAAATTTGAAATTGAAATTTTTGCTATTTTTTTTTATAGTAATCATAATTTATAGTAATCATAGTAATCATAATCACTATTTAAGTGTAATAACCAGGCGGGCATCAAAATTTAGAGCGGTCCAAGTCACGGGGATATCTGATTATAATTTTTGCCATATGTATGTATGTATACTGATACTAATAAGGCCTACTTCCAAATAAGGCCCACTTTTCTAAACAAGAGCCACCGAAGCTTGTGGTAAACGTTTTAGTAAAAGCCCCATTTGTAAAAAAGTCTTCAAATAACGATTTTCGTGGGACTCATCTCCGCCATACGGACTACTGGTATGTACTTATTTGGTATGTTTTTCTGAATAGAAAAAGTGCGGTAGTCACTTCCTAGGGGTATGGAGGGGGGAGCTGTGACGTAGCAAAGATGGCGGGCCTGCCCATTCTATTAAGCGGTATTTCTACATAACTACTGAACCGATTTACTTAAGTAAGGTGTCGAATGAAAGACCATGAAATGCACTTTATTTGATTTCATATATGTGTTCGTAACAAGTGAACAAGTACATACCAGTAGTCCGTATGGCGGAGATGAGTCCCACGGAAATGAAGTTTATGTATTTTGGGGACTAGTCTATTTGTAATTACTAGCGACGATCATCACTGAACGTACGAATAGGTACGGTTCGAAATATCTGGGGCAGAACAACTTGTTCACAGATCGATATTGCGATTACGGACATGTCTGAATGAAAAAGTCGCCATTAAAAAAAATTGTATTATACAATACATTTCAATATTTAATACATAAAAATATGTTATATTGTCTTTATCCCCTAAATTACTAGGATAACTATTAGTTTATCCCCTAAATTTTTTATCCAGTCCAGTGCCAGTTCAAAGGTTGAGCAAGGAGCAGCGCGTCTGTAGCGTAGGTAATTACAAAATTGTATTAAGGCGGCCGACAGATAAGTCGTTAAATTCACGCTTACCTTCTAGCATTCAGAGATAACAATACCTGTAACAAAGTAAAAAGAGGATTTATATACATCACATTGAAATATCAATTCATTTTTTTTATGTTAAGATCGGCAGACAGGCTGACGGCCCACTTGATGGTAAGTGGCTACTGTCGCCTACAACACAAGCAACGCCAAAGCTGCTGCAAGTGCGCTACCGACTAGGTACAGTAGGGTTAAGGATAAGGGATTAGGAGGGGATAGGGAAATGAGCCATTCCTTACTCACTCACCGAAACACAACAGCACACGTGCTGTTATTTCACGGTGATCTTCTGTAAGGGGATGCATTTGAATTCTTAAGGTTCACTTGAGGGTAAGTGGCTACCGTTTCTTCTTACTCTGCCAACCTTAGTATAGTAGGATTATAGATAAGGGATTTGAAAGGCATAGGGAAATGGCCTCTGGCATCACTAAACAAAACAGCACACCTGCTGTTTACTGTCAAGATAATTTAAAGAACACATGAAAATTTTCGTTGCATGATTTTAAATGAAAGAAAAAGTAATAGAAAGAAACTTCTTCCAGAAAACTCTTTGTCCACCACAACTAGGCTTTGCTTCTCCTGTAGGAGAAGTAAATGAGAGCAACATCGTTTAATAATTTTTATAAAACAATCTATTCTTTTAAATATCAACGTAATGATGTAAATATTGTAATGAAATCTAATAAATCAACAGAGACTGCTTTTTAGGCGACAACATCAGGTGAAAATTATAGCTTTTATTTATAGATTTTGAGCGCGATTTTTTATAAGACAAGTAATGAAAAAGGGATTTATTGTTATACGATCCCAAAAGAAAGCAGCAGTCTTTCATGGAATCCGCCAAAATTACAAAATAACAAATGCTATTATTATTAGCGTTATTTCTGATTATTTTTCCTTTTGATCGGCATATAAGGATCATAGCGTGATGATAACTTCCTCCCTCATACCTTTCTTCAAGAATTAGGGTATTAAATGCCAGCCTGATTTTTTAAAATCAGGCCGGCATTTCCGGAGTTAAAAGCTTATTTATTCGTAGACTACCGGCCCGCCCCCGGCTTCGCCCGGCGTGCAATTTTTATATACCCTAAAACATTCCCCGTTTATCCCTCTTTTCATTAGCGAAAACCGAATTAAAATCGGTCTACCCGTTCACGCGTGATGCCGTGACCAGGAGAAATAGGGATTCATTTTTATATATAAGATAGACTAGCGATCTGCCCCCGGCTTCGCTCGGCATGAAATTTTTATATATAGGAACATTCCCCGTATATCCCTCTTTCCATTAGTGAAAACCGAATTAAAATCGGTCTACCCGTTCACGCGTGATGCCGTGACCAAGGAAAATAGGGATACATTTTCATAGATATAAGATAGAAGATTGCACTAAAAATAACAGTGAACGCTTAAATAAAATTATATTATTTACATATATATTGCTGTTATAGTTTTGCCAGGCGTTAGATTTTTATATGATCCCACGGGAACAGTACTTTTTATTAATGAAAGTCCTTTTCTTTTCTTTGTCCTTTTTTATACCCCAGAGAATGTGTATACGAAATTTCATAATGATCGGTCGAGTCGTTAAGGTATCAGACAGACAGACAAAATTTCTTTCACGTTTATTATATTAGGATACAACTTTTCTGAAACGATGGCGTGATAATCAAATAAATTACCTCACACCAAACAAACGATTGTGCAATATGAAATCAATTAAAATTAATTAGCAGCAAACATTGTACAAACAATTAACACTTCGCTTTAGAATTTTCAGTGAGGGCGTTAATTATATTTGTGTTCGAGAAGCGAACTTTCTTCCAAGTAGAGAAAGTTTGCACGTGAAGACTAAGGCCAAAGAGTTCATCTCCGATTTACTCCTCTAAATCCCAACTTATGCTTATTATAAATGCGCGAGTGAGTTTAAACTTTGCATACATACCTATCAGGGGCACATTAAAGGACATAGACCTTTCACGCAAAAAAAATGTCTGTTCCCAAGGGACACGAGAATATATCGAAGTTAATTAAATACGTTTATCTTCTATATATAAAAATGAATCCCCATTTCCCTTACGCGTGAACGGGTAGACTGATTTTAATTCGGTTTTCACTAATGGATAGAGGGATAAACGGGGAATGTTTATATATCTATATTAATAATTTCGTCAAGGGGTACGGTAGACTCGATTGAAACCTTACCTGAATAATAAAACATAAAAAAATAAAGATTTCGAGTCGACAACATATATCCGCAAAATTCGGATTGTCAAGTATTTTATTAAATTCTAATGGTGCTGACAGACAAATCGCAGTCGCCATACTGGTCACTCTAGAGAAACGTCACTCACTGACACCTGTGACATCTTGAGTGGTTAATAAACGTTCCGTTTCATTCATACTAGCGCATATGACTGTGTAAAACGAAACGTCTTTGCCGCAAACATTGAGCGAAATCTATGCCGCTTTGCCTTTAATATTCCTTGAGAACCGATAACTACAGAAATATCTACCTACATGTGTACATTATGAGTCACATTAGACCCGAGCGAAGCCGGGTTTTCATCTAGTATATATATATTCACCGGGGGTGTAATACTACTCTAGGATATAATAAAGTATTGATTATTTCCAATGTATTATAATTAAAATTATCTAACAAGTTCGAAACAATGAGAATTTTAATGAGCAAATTTTATCCTGTGCCCTTCACTTCACGGCATACGCGTGGTTTCTCATGGCATATTCCGCTGCAGATATTTTTTATAAACTTTGTCATTTAATCTTCTAATTAGCAATTTTGATAACTGCTAATATCAAAATTGTTCCATACCGGTGAGATATAATTGATTTTATCAACTTATATACTGTCTAGCTTCTGTCCGCGCCAACTTTTCTCTATTTCGGACCAAGCGCTTTAAAACATCTTTCTTAAAGCGCTAAGGATTGGAACTCCCTGCCGGCGATTGTATTTCCGAGCTCATAAAACACAAATCTTTTCAAGGTACGAGTGAATAGGGATCTTCTGGGTGAGCTCGCTCCAGCGTCGGCCTCATCTTTTAAGAGCCAAGAGGCCAAGAGCAAATCCATCTTTAATTTAAAAAAAAATAATAATCTTTATTGTTCAGATAATTATGTTAGGTGTTGATTTTTTTTAAAATTTTTAGATGATCCTTCGGGAACATTTACTGGATGAAAGGTTGTCCTCATTGTATCAATTCAATGACGATCAGTTGAGTAAGTAAGGCGCGAAGGCAAGTACAAACAAACTCACTGTCGTTATATTATTAGTTAAGATTTGTTAAAACAAAAAATAGCTATTAGTAAACAAATTTATGGAACAGTAATTGTGGGTAGCAAATTTTGTCGCATCACTATGCTCAACTTGATAGGTAACCTACATATGATGTATAAATGAACCTTCAGCATATGATATATGTTATACATACGTACATATACATATATTTGGCGAATGAAACTCGATAAAATCCATGGTGGCCGCCCTAGCGCCCTTTGAATGATTAGTGAAAAAATCAATATTTGACACGCGCTCATCAAACGCACATTTATGTATCAATATGACAGACCAAAGTATTGGACTTTAACTATACCTTACTAATTTTATAGTAAAACTATCTTTTGCCGGCGACTGGCACTTCTAATTCAATTATTGCTCATATGTGAGGCGTTGATTTTTCTATTTTTATTCGTAGACTAGCGGCCCGCCCCCGGCTTCGCCCGGCGTGCAATTTTTATATACCCTAAAACCTTCGATCAACAATACAACTAGATTAAAGGTGATAGCTCTGAAAACGGCCCGAGAAATAAGAGCACAAAATAAGCGTGTGCTCTTATTTGCGACAGTACGGTTCAACCAAAGCCAACGTTCGGACGCGTTAAAATGCCACAGTGTGCGTTTAAAAACTGTTAAAAAGCGTTTAGACTTAAGGTATATTTTAAGTTAATTTAACAGATATAAACAGATATAGCTTTAAGTATAATCAACACAAGATCAACACGGACTGTTTTTCGCTTTGATTTTGTATGAGACCTTTAATCTAGGTTTATTGTTGATCGTAGCCTAAAACATTCCCCGTTTATCCCTCTTTCCATTAGCGAAAACCGAATTAAAATCGGTCTACCCGTTCACGCGTAATGCCGTGACCAGGAGAAATGGGGATTCATTTTTATATATAAGATTACAAACTGTTTATGATAGAACTTTTTTTGTGTCTTGTCGAAATAATTCATTATTTTCATTATAACTAACCATAATATTATGTGTTTAAAACCATTATAAAATCTTGTCACAATACCTCAATTGACTTAAGTATTTGAAAAGTTGTAACTCTGTCAAAACGACCTTATTTAACTGTCGCAATTATAAATTTAAGAACGATAGTGACCTACATCGAATTTATTACACGAAAAGGAAATAAACGTCTAAAACTGAAACGACTTTTCCAATCTTGAAACTTTTTAAAGGATCGCCTTCTAATATTACTGAATTGGATCATGTTTACTGTACAAGTAACAGGAATCAGTGATTTGAAAATAAACTCAGGAATATTCAAATATTCCAACTGACGTTGCCTATCTGCAGTTTTATGATTTGATCACGTTCCGTGTATTTACCTACCCATCGTTTCAATATACATACGTACCCGCGCTGTGTATGACCAATGTTTCAATAAAATTCAATAAATATTGAATAATATTTCAATAAATGTGTTTTCTATTCAATCTCATTGATCTAGTCATATTTTTCTTTTAGTGAAGTGTAATATTAAAAAATATTATTCTTCGTTTATCCCTCTTTCCATTAGTGAAAACCGAATTAAAATCGGTATACCCGTTCACGCGCGATGCCGTGACCAAGGGAAATAGGGATTCATTTTTATAGATAGAGACTAGCGTTCCGCCCCCGGCTTCGCCCGGGATGAAATTTTTATATATAAGAACATTCCCCGTTTATGCCTCTTTCAATTAGTGAAAACCGAATTAAAATCGTGATGCCGTGACCAAGGGAAATGGGGATTCATTTTTATATATAGAGATTACATGTCGAGGCAGGCATCAGACAAAAACAAGCAGCAAATGTCTGTACTTACATTAAATATTTTTTCAAAAAAAATACACGTTATAATATAATTTACACGGGCACAGCTAGTTATAATATAATTTATTAATACCTGAATATCTGATTAGTATAACCGCTAGAAGAATTTTGTCTCTTTGCTTTTTCAAAGCTTTTATTGGTAGAACGTGCTCAAAATGAAACGATCGTCAAACAGACTGTATAATAAAAACATTGTGTATATAATTTTTTGTTGTCTCTGCAAGCCTAGGTCTCACTTTACTATGTATTTTACATATATGGTTTGGTTTACTGTACATGTGCGTGTATATACAGAGATGACAGTGAGCGATGAAGCGTCTCGCCCGAGAACGACGATGTCTCGTTGTCTGGGGAATCTAGATCCAGTTAAATAGACAAGACATCAATTTCCATTAGGACTCATAAACATTATTACATATTCCAATTGTAATTGAGTATTGAAATGTTTCTCAATACTTATTGATTAATATGAATTAATCAATTAGATGATATGATAAATTTTATTATAAAGAAAAAAGATTTGTATGTACATATGTTTGTATTTTTGTAGTGAATAAACACAAAAATTACTGGACCGATTTTAAAAATTCTTTCACCTAAAAAAAATCTACGTTATCAGCGAATAATATAGGCCTACGGCTAAAGCCAGGTGTCCGGCTTTAGCCGGACATGTCCCGCTTTTTACAGTCGTGTCCGACCAAATATATACAAGTCCGGCCCGTCCGGCTTTTGTTAGTATTTGGTCAACCCCATAAGCGGCCAGAAACACACGGACATGCATGATTCGCGACCTTGCAAATTACTTTAAGAAAATAATATGTGATAAATAAAAAAGAGTAGAGCAAGTCTTAAAGTAATAATAATTGCACAAATAAAAAGAACTATTTCTTTTAAAAACTCGTGTGTCAGGCTTTTGTGGCAAAATGTCCGACACGAGCGTTGCTAAGCGTTTCTATTAACTCGTTTATATACAAGTTGAAGAGCTTCGGCGAGGTTAACCCCCCTTGCCTAACTCGACACTCCAACCTGTATGGCTCTGAGTAATCATTGACCCATCTAACAATGTTGACCTGACTCCGATATCAATATTTAAAAATTCTCACAACTTCGTCAGGCATATCAATATTAATTAACTTTTGACACGGTAAATCAACGCCTTAGATAAGTCTAGAAAACATGCATTGACTAAAGTTCGTCGTTAAATGTAATACGGACCGTCTGCTTCAAACTCAAAATGTTAAATCCAGATTTTTAGTTTATGTTAATCCAGATTTTTAATTTATGCTAATCCAGATTTTCAGTTTATGTTAATGCAGATTTTTAGTTTATGTTAATCCAGATTTTTAGTTTATGTTAATCCAGATTGTTAGTTTATGTTAATCCAGATTTTTAGTTTATGCTAATCCAGATTTTCAGTTTATGTTAATCCAGATTTTTAGTTTATGTTAATCCAGATTTTCAGTTTACGTTAATCCAGATTTTTAGTTTATGTTAATCCAGATTTTCAGTTTATGTTAATCCAGATTTTTAGTTTATGCTAATCCAGATTTTCAGTTTATGTTAATCCAGATTTTTAGTTTATGTTAATCCAGATTTTCAGTTTACGTTAATCCAGATTTTTAGTTTATGTTAATCCAGATTTTCAGTTTATGTTAATCCAGATTTTTAGTTTACGTTAATCCAGATTTTCAGTTTATGTTAATCCAGATTTTCAGTTTATGTTAATCCAGATTTTCAGTTTAAGTTAATCCAGATTTTCAGTTTATGTTAATCCAGATAATAAACTACTTGTGTGCCTTTCATCCAAATCCGTTCAGCAGTTTTTGCGTTATTGAGGAAGAAACATCAAAACATACAAACTTTAGAATTTACAATGTTATTAGGATGCCGAGTTATGACAGTGTTAGTCCGAGCAGTCTGTAAAAATGTCAATTTGTAATGACCTTTTTTGAATCGTTTGATGTAAGTTAAAACAAAGTATGACAAGAAAAATCCTGACCCCTGACAACGTGTATGTAAAACTTTAGGATGATCAAATGATGGAAAATTAGAGTAGTTAAGGCGTGAAAGTGTAAGGAACAAACAAACTCATTTTGTATATCAGGACGATATCAAACATTGCCATCTTTAATATTTCTTATGAATTGGATCATTGATTCCCTGTGGAGAATCGTTTCATGTTGTTTTTCAATAAAATTATTTAACGACTGCCTTTTCACAATATCGAGCGGTAACCCGCAGCTCATTGATGAAGCCTTTACAATTTCCAAGCCGTCTTTTGTTCACCTGTTCAAATTAAGTATCTACGCAGGACTTTCTCAAAGGGAACAATTCTGAAAATATATTTAAACTAACGACCCGCCCCTGGCTTTGCACGGAAACATTTATTTCTGAAAATTATATACGCAACCCCTCCACGTTCATCGCTCTTTCCATTAGTGAAAACTGTATCAAATTTAGTTTGGTGGTTTAGAAGAATTTAGGGGAGGAACAGACAGAAGCGAACAGAGAGTTTTCTTACTTTTGCTGACTACCTTCGTCCGCAATTTTGTCCTTTTTCTTGGGTGTTAAAACATTTATTCAATGTTATAAGACGTTAAATATTTTATTTTTAGTTTTATATTGAAAACAATCTAATTTTGTATCAATTTGTGGGTAAAACATGACAAAAATACCAAAAAAAATTCGATCGTCACTAAATATTGACAGTGATCCTGTCAAGTTTAGTGACGATCGAAATTTTTTTTTTGGGGGGGGCTAATCTGGTGATTGCATTAAAATTTCACCAAAAATTCACCGGTTTTGTGGATCGTGGGAAATGATATAATAAGTAGTGTTACAGCAGATTGCGTTCTGTAAACATAAGAGATCATTCCGTCTGACGACAGTATTAATTTCAGTATATTGTTTTGTTTTGGTGAGTGAGTGACTTTGTTGAATCAAAGTCGCAACCCCAAGGGAGCAATTGTAGGAGTAAATAATAAAAGAGTTTGTGTATTCTTAGTTATTTGAGTAAATAGTCTTTAATGACACACATTTTAAATATGTTCCTCTTATGACAGGGATTAATTGATAAAATAAGTATAAATTATTCACGTAGACTGAAGCCAGTAATCAATTAAAAACGGATTGTGACATTAATTAACATTCTAACGATACGTTTTATAATTTAAAACAAAATATTCATTGACTCTTGTATGAGTTTACAATGATGGCACTCGCTGGCGAGATTGTACAACATTTGTAACCTACTTAGACAATTTTATTATTATTTCATTTTTTAACTCGTCTCGTCTCCCCCTCAAAAAGCCAAAATGAGAGGGAGACGGCGTTACCCCCGACAGAAGCATAGTCAGTCGGGGTTCAGGTCGACAAAGACAGAAACCGACACACGATCCTGGCCGTATCGAGCAGCACCGCCTTCTGCATTTGGGCCGGGAGGGAACTGCCTCGGAACCCCAACCGTCTCAGGTTACTACTTAGGCTGGTTGGGATTAACCCGTTGACGGATATAACGACTGGGATGATGTCAGTGGACGCAACAGCCAACATGTCAAATTATTATTATTAAAACTCTTTATTTGTACTATAAACATAAAAAAGAATAAAAAAAAGAAAGAAACAACAAGCAATAAGTACAAAAGGCGGCCTTAGGGTAAGGAAAATTATATATGAAAAATAAAACAATGTGGGTGGTAAAAATCATCATAAACTCACATTTTAATAAGTAAATACTAGTACATAAATTAAAACAAAATATAAACAAATATTAATAAGATAGATTAATAAATATAATATATTAGAAGATAAACCTACATATATATCAATCAATCAATCAATTTATTTGTAACTTATAAAACATACATTTAACAGACACAGAGAAAAAAGAAATAACAGTAAGAGCAAGAAAGAAAGTTACAAAAAGGTCCCTACTCAGCATTTTGCTGGCATAGGCCAGCACTGATCTTGCGTAGGAACCCTTACTTAATACACAAACACGATCACACACCATATAAAAATATAAAAATTAAACAAATAAAAATATAAAAACACATATAAAAATTAAACAAATAAAGTAGTCTTCAGTTTGACAGAAAATGTGTCTTGAGTGCTTTTTTGAATAGGTCAAGCGATTTAGATTGTTTAATGATCAATCAAAGGCAATGCATTCCATAGAATTTTGTGTTGTGTAGAATGCATTCCGGGGTAAGCGCACGGCAAGGTCTTATGTTCGCCTGCACACTAAAAATGCTCCATTAAAAAGGTCTTATGCCCCATTAAAAAAAATATGAAATATTGACACTTTCAAAACTTTTTATATATGAATATTTAAAATCAAACCCAACTTATTTAGGCTAATACCTCGGTAACATCCCTTACTCACACACCGAAACACAATAGCACACGTGCTGTTATTTCACGTTGGTATTCTGTAAGGGGGTGGTTACAGACAGGTTGCCCAATTGACTGCGAAACGCAATGTGCCCCACCACAGAGCCAAATTTAAAAAAAAACATTTTCAAATTTAGAACAGAACCGGGAACCCCAGAACAGAGCGTTAAGGCAGGCACCCCAGCCATTCATCCAACGGGCCCGTCAAAACATGTATAATATTTTTAAAGCTCCTGGTTTTGCGAATTCGACGAAACGCGTATTGACATAAAGGACTTAATTGGTAATTGAGATCTTTAGAAACATTTTCCGACGGGTACCTACTTTGTCAATTTACATCGATTATTTTCACCTATTGACATCCTTTTCACTGAATCCAAATTGGAAGAGACGTTTGTGTGACATTGACAACAAAAATAGTAAAGGTAATCAAGGAGAGTGTTTGTTTATTTGTTTGCTAACAAACAAACATTCACGACTAAACTCAAACCGATGCCACGTTGTCTGGAATACATAAGAGAATATATGGCACTTATTTTTCATAGAGAAAATTACCGTTTCCGAGACATCATCTAAAAAAATCTAAAATAAACGTTTCAACGCCTTAGAAAAGTAAGCGAGAACGAAGTCGCCGACAAAAGCTAATATTTTATAAATTTTAAATTCAACAACTGCGCAGTGTTGTTCATTGATCTACAATTTCAGCGCTTATCCATGAAATAACTATAAATTTATTAAAGTTTTACAAATTGTTATATTAAACCTTAAAAACTTATAATATTAAAAGCTTTTAAACATTACAATATTCTAGAAACCTATCCCAAAGAGGGAATTCTTCCTACGCAACGCCGGTTAATAGTAACATTTATCAGACTAACATTGAACGAGCCCACTTTCTAGCCCCTTCATCCTACTAAGGGCGTCAACATTTAAATAGTGTTTCACAAAATAAAAAACTAGAATATTTTTAGGTGTAATGTATTTTCTTGATGAGGAAAAAACTTTTGATTTTAACCACTAAAAAAACAGATTATCGCAGTTGCAGACCACGATCAGACCAGCCGCGGTCTCCAGAGCACCCAGTCGTCTGTTACTCTCATAGGCTTTCAGTAAACTATCGCCGGAACCCCTTTTACTCGAATATAGACATACTAAGGCTTCGCCCGCGTTGAAAAATTAAAAAAATAACGCCTGACTAAATTATATGGGCAATGCAACGCCTAACATCTTTATTGCAGTTATATCTTCGCCAGGCGTTAAACGATCCTTTCCTGCATTTAGGCGTGAAAAGATAACAGACAGATAGACAGAGTTACTTTCGCATTTATAAAATTAGTATGTATTCCAATATCCTCATGAAATTGCAGTACCTGGGCCGTTACTTGTGTTATAGGCGACTGTAGCCACACACCATCAAGAGGACCTTCAGCCTGTCTGACGACCTTTTACATAAAAAAAAAGAAAATTTCCTTCATCGTTGAAAGAGGTGACCATATCTTACATAAGGTTACTATCCGTGCCATTTAATTATAAAAAAATAATTTCCAACATTGTTATGTTTCGAATATGCGACTGCAATAACTTAATCGATATGTATAATAGGCATGATGACAGATTTTGAAATTCCCTTCCATAATGTCTACCATATCCGAAAAAAAACAATATTTCAGCAAAAAACTAAATTTCAACGCGAATTATTGGATGTTTTTAAATCTATTTTGAATTACGCGCGAAAACGCTCTTAGGTGTCATGGCGTCGCATCTGATGAACCGTGACGTCACCGACATCTCATCAGATTTTTCATTCTGTCAAAGCAAAGTCAAGCAACACGATGGCACTTACCTGGGCGTGACGTCATTCGCTCTGATTGGTGTTTCAGTTAACATGGCCGATTGCAGTTATTTATACTTCTATTTTATTGAAAATCTTATTAATCTCAATTTTAATACAAAAAAAAACTCCTTTCAACATATATTTTTCTCCAAAACCATTTATTCTATGATTCTTTAATACCGTCATCATGCCTATTAATAAACAATTATTAAGCTGCTTTAAGAGGGCACGCTGGAAGCAGCTTTTTTTCTTTTCTTTTCTTCTTTCTTCTTCAAAATATGGCAATACGGCTCATTTTAAAAATGGAAGCAGCTTTTCAATCGTTATAAGTGTATAGTCAATTCGGATATAATGGAGATGTCAGATCAAGTTCATAAGTCATTCATATGACAGTTGACTAAATATTATAATAGTTAGGATTGATTAATGTTTCGAGACGGGAAGATCTACATTAATATCGCTCACAGTAATTTCATCCAAGCGGGGAGGATACTGCTTGTGCCAGTTCGATGAGTTATCGATGTTCGGTTTTAAACTATTTTAAAAATGGGACAAGTGCGAGTTGAACTCGCGTGAAGAGGGTTCCGTACGATGTTACCTACCAGCACAATATTGAGTGATTTACCATGTTATTTTAATATCATGGAGAAGTCCATGATATTAAAATAACATGGTAAATCACTCAATACAGGTTTTCTTATAATCTATAAGTAGAAAACTAATTTTTGTATTTTTTCAAAATTTTAAATTCAGTAACTTCGGAGATAAGGGGGAAGGGGGAATGGTCGGACAGACGGACACACGAGTGATCCTATAAGGGTTCGGTTTTTTTATTTGGATGTACGGAGCCCTAAAAATTCCTGTATTTTATTTTGAATCCTGTATTTCTGATTAATATTTAGTCAACTTTGAAGCTAAAATGTAAACCAAAAACAAACATGTAAAAATTTATAACTGTTCAAGGTGGGGGTAGCTTAAACATAAAAGCATAGTGCCCATATCTTATCCATTACTTTTTTTCATGACTTATAGGCAAGTAATATTTTTGCTTGTACGATTTCTAACCTAAATTCTTTTTCCTAATTCGTTTAAAAACTAGCGATTTATAAGACTAGCAACTCTATAAGAAACGGTGTTTCATAAGCCGACTGTTTGTAGGTGTATTATTTCAATTAACTTTTTTGTTTGTACACCGATTGGAATGAAACAAACACAGAATGTTACGGGAAGCTTTCTACAATTCTAAAAGCGAAAATAGCAATCAAATCGGTTAAGCCGACTGAGATTAGCGTGAACAAAAACAAGCACAGACAAATAACAATTTGTATGTAAGTCATATAACTCACATATTAGGAACAAATATATCATGTTAATTATTATAAAAAAATTTCATTTCCATAGTCTAATGAAGATAGTTGTTAAGTAAAATAAACTAACACTCACCGAAACACAACATGCAATTATTTCAAGGTGGTCTAAATTATGTAACACTGTAATCTGTGTAACAATGTGTCATGATGATCGATTGAGCAGTTAAGGCGTGAAAACAGACAGACAGAGTTATTTTTATAAATTTGTAGATATGTACGTGTATACCCATTAGTTGGCAACCATTACGGATCAGACGTAGCCGACTGGCGCGACGCCTTTTATTTACAGCTTTTAATTCCAGTAAATGTAATGTAAACCTATCTCTTAAGGGGGAGACAAACCCTAAATACTAAAAATATCCATTGTTTAATGAAGATGTTACAAGAAATGGACAAGACAATTGCTTTGAAAAAAATATATATTATACTTAAACATGTGAGGAACCAATTGTATTAATTAGAATTTTCGTTAAAGTAATAGAAACTCCACAAAAAAGTTAGAACACAAGAAGAATTTGACTTTTATTGAAAATTCTCTCGAAAACGGCTTATTGCGCGCATATGAATCCTGTACCTATTAATAAGTTAATATCAGATTAAAAAATTGTATTAATAAAATTTTTTATTTTGTGTATTGTTCTAATGGTAAAAACAAAAAAACACCATTTCTAGGTCTGTTGAATTGGATCCGCCGCCAGCGAGTTCTATAGTAAATGTCATTTGCCTCAGTGAAGCCCTTAAGCAGCGAAACAACAAATCTATTTACTCCACAAAATATTTAAATGAAGCTAATATTTAGTTAGATATCGCGTTTGAGAAGTTCCCGGCAACGTTGTTCTAAAAATACTTTTGTAACGTGTTCAGGAAATCTGGTTAGAAGATAAGTTTATTAATATTGAAATAGCACTTTTACGCAGTATAGGATGGAGTGGAGATCCGATTTTACAGAAGTCCATTACTAACTTCTCTCGTTTAATGAGTCTAGAGTGCACCTTCCTAATGTGTTTATGCACTGTCTCCCTTCTCGTCCCGTATTTGAGAACGAACTGGTAGAATTTACACGTTCAAGTAACGTATAAACTTTTATTTACATTGACGATTTTTTATTTATATTTTCATCACAATCAAAACTGTTCTAACTGTTAGTAGAATGTAGGTTTTCTCGGCCGGTATCCATATGAGTTGTGGGTTTCCGGGATGATGGCCCAGGTCTGTTGGAAATTCTTCCAAACGTTTCGTCAACAACTGCGGTTGACATCCTCAGTGGTGTAGTCCAAGTTAGAAGAAAAAGTACATCACATCACTGCACTTCACTTCTGCACTTTTCGACTTCTCGAGCGAGACTGATTTGTCGACTGGAATTTGTCTATATTTAAACTTAAATTTATATCCCCACCCCAACTTAAATTTATATCCCCACTCCGTGGTTGAATTGGTGGGGTGTGGTCACTAGGAGAGGGGTTATAATGCCCTCTCTTTCTTTCATTATTATTATTATTCCTGCGTAGTGCCGGATACCAAATGTTGTGTAGCCTTAGATTTTCCTAAGAAAATGTAGCCTTAGATCCTCCACGGGGTGGGGATATATAAATTTAAGTTTAAATATAGACACATTCCAGTCGACAAATCAGTCTCGCTCGAGAAGTCGAAAAGTGCAGAAGTGAAGTGCAGTGATGTGATGTACTTTTTCTTCTAACTCGGACTACACCACTGAGGATGTCAACCGCAGTTGTTGACGAAACGTTTGGAAGAATTTCCAACAGACCTGGGCCATCATCCCGGAAACCCACAACTCATATGTTCTAACTGTTGTTATTTTTAATATTTGTTAATGCTGTAAATACATATATAAGAACTAGAACAGGTGTCACAGATAATCTTACTAAGATAGATCAAATGAACTGGAGATGGACGAGTAGCATACGGAGAGCTCATGATAAGTGAAGCAAAATATTGACAGAATAGTACCCTAGAAACGAAAAATGAAATGGGATAGAGACTATTTTAATCGTCGATAAAACGGCTCTGAATTATTGTGTTGCGACCTCAATACCTGAGTAACGATAAGACACGCGAACCAGTTAGGAGATCGTACATTCTAGACGGTTCGCGATTAGGGAAGCGGAAGTCTTCTAGTAAGAGGTTAGGTGGGAGTTCGACGGTGACTCGCAGCTCTTTGGCCGTGCGACGGTTGTAGATGTGTCCACGTATGATAAGGGCAGGATTAGACATGGCGTCTGACCATGTGAATTTGGAATCATGAAAAAGTGAAGTTTCTTTTCAATGGCGTGATCTGGCTACCGAAATATATATGCCTTTGTGAGGGAGGAAGTTCAACATCCTCGTCAATCTATGATATGCTGCAGAGTTGTCTTCAATCCCGTCGAGTTCAATAAGCTCGGACTGTCAATAAGTCCGATCTTTGGCTGCGTTGCAGCAAATACCACGACACGTGGGCGCGGGATCATTATCTGGGGCGCCTAGACGGTCAACCATTCTGCACGTGTTCCCACAACACGTGAGCGGTGCTCCTGATTGCCTCAACATCCACCAAGGTCAGGTCAATTTCTCCTTTACTTATGTGTGAAGTGACATCAAGTGTTTCTGGATGTCTTCAGGGGCAAATGAAATAAGTGCATTTCAACGTTAACTCATACATGTCTCTGTCTAAACGTTTACGAAAACTGTGTAAAATTGCAACTAGCATTTAGGTACTTTATCGCCATAAGCGCCCTCCGTGCAAGTATGTGTATCTATGTAATTAAAAAGTTATAAGGCCAAGTTCTGTGTTTTATGTGTATCTGCCCAAATCTCACTTCGAGTAGAATACCCCCTTGAGATCATACCCAAGCAGCACATTAGTGAATTTTGCTGCTTATCTTATAGCTTTATGTTCTAAATGAGTGGTTTAACAGTGTTTGATAAAACTTATAGCTTTAAACACAACTCAAAATTGTATATGAGTTCATCCTCTCACTTGTAGTTGCTTAGGAACGTTTTTTGTTTCTATTTTATTACTTATGGTTGGGTAAAGTAGATTTTGCTACTTAAAGTTGCATGCAGGTTTTAATTGTCACTTATAAGCAACGTTTACATATAAGTGGGAACACACCCTTATTTGGAACTTTTAATTCCAAATGACTAGTATAATAGAGTAGTATATCACGAATAGTGGCTAAAAAGATAATTTTACGGCTCTTTTGGAACCTAAAGTGATTGCAACTTTTAAGGCCTAGAAGTACCTTATTGCCACTCCAACGCACAAATAGGAGTCTCAATAGACTCATAAAAGTCTCTATAGGAGGTTTTTGAAACCAAAAGCAGTTATTTTTACTTATTTCAAACCACTAACAATCTAACCGTTCCAAAATTAAGACATAATATTTTATTATTTCTATTGCCCTTGTCAAAATAACATTATTTGTCCTACAAAAGGGCAAATAATTAGTATTGGTAAAATAGCATTCACTGCTTTGCCACTCGCAAGATACAAATAAGTGATTTTCAGACCTGATAGTTCCAAATAGAGAACAAATAAGTGAAAATAAACACTGTAAGATCTTTTTTGTTTCGCCATGTTTACAAAATGGAGTCCTTGAAAATGAATTATTTTAAACAGAATTTTATCACACTTGCGCATAATCACAGACTTTTGATAGTTGTGACGATGTTACTTTAACATTGTACGTAACCTACGATCATTAGGTCAGGTTTTTAACAGTTTTATTTCTTATCGGTATCAATTCCTTATTTGATTTAGCACTCTCTTTTTAAATATTCCTGATCAAATCAAAGGCGCATCGAAATTTACAAAGAAACCATACTACAGTTTCACAGTAACAAAAAATTCGCAGGAATTTCGTGCTCGTTTCATTGCTTGTATAACGTGAAGTTTTAATCATTTACCCAAACAGAGGTATAAATCTAAAATTAAAATGGCAGATAACATTCACTTTTAAAAAACAACTTATTGACAAGTTGCCACGCCACTCAAAGGAACTTTGGCGTCTCATTTATCACTCATTGACCGAACTGAAATTATTAATTCGGTCAATGAGTGAATAAAATAGTTCACTGCGCATAACTTTCACCCATAGTTCTAATAGACACTTAAGGTAATCGTGAGATCTCTTATGGATTCAATTTAGAACCAAAAATAGGCTGCAATTTTTCTCCCCGTGGTTCTATATTGGTTGCCTAAGGGTTCTTTCCACCTATATAGAACTTAATCATGGCTATATATTTCACTTAAGTATGTAAATAGATATGATATACGAGCTATTTCCCACCCAGTTGTGCTACTTGGGTAGTTATCGCTATATCATGTTATAGCAATGAGTTTTTGTCAGTGAATAACGTCCGAGGGTAATGTAGGCCTTATCAAGGCTCTACAGACACATTTTCGCGTTACATTTTTATGCAAAATGTGAGAATCTACTATTAATTTTAATTCATTTAAATTTTCTCAAACATGCTCGGAAATGTAGGCATTCTTGTACTAAAAACAAGCCACGAAGTTTGTAATTATTGGCTCATGCATTTCTTTCTCGGCCTAGGCCGAGAATGTTGTATGAAAATTCATTCCTGGCCGCTGCTCAGCCCGATGAAACCCGAAGTTTCACGAGTCTTCACGAACGCGCCCGCCGCTGTCACAGGCGTAGTAGGCGGGGGCGTGTTTCATTATTTCCTCACATTTATTGAGAAAAGCACTATACCAGCCTCGACCGGAATGAGGATTGCCGGACTCAGATCTTTATCAAGGCCGAGCTTTAGCGAGTCACTTCGTCCGGCAATCCTTCACTTCCTGGACTCTGCAGTAATATACTATTAATTAATCCAATCGGAATCGTTCCACTTGCGGGCCACTAGGCGCGGGCGAGGGTTTCATCCCTTCGTGATCGATGTTCCTCGATCACGCACGAAGCGTTTCAGTTCCACCTTCCTTGTTCGGACTGCTAAGGAGTGGAACTTTTTGCCTGCGTCTGTGTTCCCACAGAACTACAACCTCGGGGGTCTTCAAAACCAGGGTAAATGGGCATTTACTGGGTAAGCGTGGTCCACCTTCGGCCGCATCTGCACCTCACATCAGATGAGATAGTGGTCAAGCGCTACCTTGATTTAATAAAAATAAAAAAATCTGCAGATTTTGTGTTATATTTAAATTATTTGTACAAAATTCCTTTATTCTGTGATAATAAATAAACAATAACCTTTATTCACACCGAGAGATTGAGCATAATATGAAGCATGAGCAATAACAGAAAATACAAAATTGAAAACAGACAAAGGCAAACTCTAATTCCCGAACAGGATTAACAAATTAATTTAACATAAATTAAATGAGCAAAGAGTGGTACCCACGAGATAATAAAAGGAACAGAGGTAGACAGACTAAAAGTAGCTGGTCCAATATGAACCTGTACAGTAAAGGACAGAGTTAAGTGACTTCAGAGGAGGCCTTTGTCGAGAGACAAGAATAACAATCGTTTGCAGATTTATAAAATAATAATAATAATTTAAAATAAATTTAGTTTAGGCATTAATTTTAAGTAAAAATGTAATCAGCAATAAATGCTTTTTTATTATATTTTATTTTACTTGTTTATTAAATATACAAAGTGAGATATTATGAAAATCGTATTGTTGACTGGAAGAGTTTAGTAAGAAGTAAGTAGTCGAAGTAGCGAGGGCTTAGTAGAAAAGCTTTATTTTCGTCGCCTAATTGGACTTGTTAGAATAAAATTAAAGCTTAGATAAAAAACACAGAGCAATATAAACTATATTTAAAAAAGTTTGAATAGGGCAGATTTATGTTAAAAATATATTTTTTTCTGAGAAAAAAAAAATAGTAAATTACGGCCCAATAAAGCTTTCAACGACATCTACATTATTTTAAGTTCTTTATTAAAGTTTTAATCGGCTACTTTAAATCTTTATTCATTTTTAGGGTTCCGTACGTCCGAATAAAAAAACGGAACCCTTATGGGATCACTCGTGTGTATGTCTGTCCGTCCGTTACAGTCAATTATCTCGGAATCTACTAGACCGATTAAGTTGAAATTTGGTACACGTATCAATTTCTGTGACCCAAACGCAGAGGTGTGTGACGTGAATAGATGAAATCTGTATACGGGAGGTCATTTTTGGGGGGAAGGTGGAAAATTAAAAAAAAATGTTTGAAAACTGCATCGTGTGACATATCAAATGGAAGGTCTTGTTGTGAAGATCTTAAATGTACTTTTTTTGTAATTTTAAAATAAATAGTTTCCAAGTTATTCAAGAAAATAGACGAAAATTGACCACGCCCCCCCCCCCCCCCTTATCTCCGAAACTTTTTTTAAAAATACAGGAATAGTTTTCTACTTATAGATTATAGGAAAACCTATAGGAAGTCCATGATATTAAAATAACATGGTAAATCACTCAATATTGTGCGTAGATTTAAAAAAAACATTATAGGTAACATTGTACGGAACCCTCTTCATGCGAGTTCAACTCGCACTTGTCCCGTTTTTTTTTTTTTGTAATATATGTAATATTTCACGAAGTTCGGTTAAGTAGTTAAGGCGCGAAAATTCACTTTTGCATTTATATACGTAATATTAGTTATGCTAACAGTTCTGAATCAATTTAGGGTTAGCAGAAATTAGTAATCTCATAAAAAATGTGTTATTTTTTTCCTGTTTGTGTTTGATGTTAATTTATTCCGTACATTGTATGCGCGTAATGGTTGTCGCGTCTGATTGAGATTGGTCCACAAGTCAACAATGTATGAGAGCGTCTTCGCCCTTGACAATTTGTCACGCAAAGTATAGTCCAGTACCTAGCATTTTATTTTGTAGATTTACTTTACGCGTAACTTTTTTGTTTGTTAACCGATTGAAACGAAACAAACAACAAATATTACGGGAGGCTTGCTACAAAACGCATCAAAGAACCGTTTAAACCGTTTCTGAGATTAGCGTGCACAAACGCACAGACAAACAGACGAAAATTCTAAAAACAATTTTTTTTACCTCAGTAACATAAGTGCAACGTATACAAATTGTTTTTTTTTTTTTTTTTAATAGTCAAGTTTACGATTTTTACTATAAATTAAAAAGACCTTGTATGAAATTATCTAATTTTTAGATATTTTACATCGAAAATGGCTTACGAAAATTAATAAATCTCCAATTCTATAATAAAGACCTAATTCACATTAAATTCCAACCATTATTAATTTGTTTATTGTATACTTGTACCTATAGTAAATTGATGTTGAAAAGAGCAAATATGTAAGAATTGGCGAGGGTAAAAAATATTATTGACAGCAAGTTTTTCATGTTGATTAGCGTTTTATTTTTAGCTCTAGAAAAGCTATACAGTTTCTATTGTTACTTTTTATTACAGTCTTCATACCATTGCACTCAATATCAAAAGCAGTCTTTGGCAGGCTAATTTCCGGCACGTAATGCTCAGTGGGCGAGCTACATTGTTTATTATATTATATTTCATACAAATAAAACGAACACACGACACTTACAATAAATGCCAATATTATATCTGTTCCGGGTACAGTTACAGTCCCTAGTCAAGTCACGTGATCAAAGTCTGTTCCCAATAGTGGGACAATTTATGGGACATGCTAAATTTTCAAATGAAGACTTAATTACCTTTTAGAAATCTAATTGGTTGTTGTACTTAGTCTTTAGTTTTAGATATTTCCTTACAATTACCTATGAATTTACATTTGTTAATTTTGCGTCCATTTTATATAAAAAACCAGTTGGCAAAATAGTATAATTTTTACTTACTGATTGATGAAATATAACAGTCGTAGGATTGTGATTATTGTGTAAACAAGATTTTCTAAATAATGGAACTAATAGGCTTTGGCTAGTGGGCTTTGAAGGCGAGCAGCCCGAGAATCGAAGTTCAATCAATAAATATAACCTAAAGAAATAAAAGATTTCTGATACATCCGTATAAAAAACCCTTAAAGCTTTCAACTTGTAAGTGATAAAAAAAGGAAATATCTTTTTATAACCATGTAATGTATAAAAATTAAATAGGAAACGCTTCACAGATGGTACACCCAGGTGTACCAAAGGTCTGAACAAGTACTTGTAGTACACCAGGATGTACCAAGAGTAGTACACTCGGATGAACTTCCAAGGTGCGCTACGGGTAAGTAGCCTAATTAAAGCCGTTTAATTTCAATGGACGTAGGCGTGCACATTTCGGCTTATCTCGGTAATGATCGGTTCTCGTCGGGCGGGTTCGGCCACCGACCCGCCGCATAGCATTGTCGGATCGCACTATTTATTACCCACTCTTACTTGAGTTCTATCTATTTTTTTTTATTCATTTACTAGGCTCGCGTGATATTGAAAATAAATTGCAAAAAGATTTTTTCAAATACGAGTGCTACAAAGAATCCTGTTTCTCCAAGATAAAAGAATTTTTTTTTATGTTATGTCGACAGACAGGCTGACGGTCCACTTGATGGTAGGTGGCTACCGTCGCCTATAACACAAGCAACGCTACAGGTGCTGCAAGTGCGCTGCCGACTACAGTAGGATTAAGGATAAGGGTTAGGAGGGGATAAGGAAATGGGCTCTGGCATCCCTTACTCACTCACCGAAACACAACAGCACGTATATGTTGTTATTTCACGGTGGTCTTCTGTAAGGGGGTGGTCACTGCCGCCAGGCGGGCTGCCCAAATGACTGCGAAACGCAGTTTGCCCTACCACTACTTTTACCGATTTATTATTATTTAATTATTATTATTATTATTATTATTATTATTATTGGACTGTAAATTATTATAGTATAGAATAGAGTAATTGCTACTTTATCTGCAAGGTATTGTTCCATCATATTTACATTTTCAAGTTATGTCAAAAAAATAAAAACAAAATATTTTAAATTTCTTTCGGAAAGATATTTCGAAGTAAAACCCCTTTCAAATCCATAGAGATAGACAGACGTAATTTGAATTATCAAATTAAAAAAAGTTAAATAAAAAAATGTCGCGGTTTTTAAAAAAGCAGTGTTTTTTAAAAACCGCGACAGCAGGACAGCAGGAAACGGTTGTGTCGCGAATTTGGTCCGCTATATATCGCACATAAATTTATTTGGGCGTTTTTTTTTTTTTCAAATGCACTATGATCAACATAGTCTGCGTCTCTTTATAAAATATTATTCGTGGAAAGCGGCAATTATTTTATATGGAGGGGGGGGGGGGATGGGGGGAGGATGAGTAGTCTATGTTACTCGCTGATAATTTAGCTTTCTATAGGTGAAAGAATTTTTAGAATCGGTCCAGATTAGGATCTTTTTAGATCTTTGAGTTTATTCATTACAAACATACATACATACAAATCTTTTCTCTTTATAACATTAGTATAGGAGTATAAATAGTATCGATTACTCCTTCATAGTTCCTTCTGCCACGGACAAGTTTGTGTGTGTGTATGCGCCAGAAAAATCCTCCGAAAGATAGTAAGTCAATGTTGTAACTTGGATGCCGTTCAATTCCATTATAAGTTCAATATTGAACTAACGAATATTGAAGTCCAAAGTTAATTTCGAAGTTGTTGATATTTTTCTCTTTGATTTTACAATTACAAACAGTTACAAACAGACACTTTCGCTTTTATGGTATAAACTAGTATATACAAATGAAATCGTAAATATTAAATATTTTTTCTTATGTTACGTGGTCAAAAAATAGGTTTTAGAATTTTTGTCTGTTCGTCTGTGCGTTTGTGCACGCTAATCTCAGAAACGGCTTAACCGATTTGAATGCGGTTTTTATTGATGTATTTGTAGTAAGCTTCCCGTGACATTTAGTGTTTGTTTCATTCCAATCGGTTTATAAATCGGTTATATTCCAATCGGTTTTTGACGGCCCGTTGGAGGAGTGGCAAGGATGCTTGCCTAACGTCTAAGGGACCCCGGGTTCGATTCCCGGCGGGGTCAAGTTTGGAAATTTTAATGTAATTTTCAAAATTGACTCTGGTCTGGATTTGAAAAGTAGTGGTAGGGCACACTGCGTTTCGCAGTCATTTGGGCAGCCCGCCTGGCGGCAGTGACCACCCCCTTACAGAAGACCACCGTGAAATAACAGCATATACGTGCTGTTGTGTTTCGGTGAGTGAGTAGGGATGCCAGAGCCTATTTCCTTATCCCTCCCAATCCCTAATCGTTAATACTTGGTACACAAGCGCAATTGCAGCACCTGTAGCGTTGCTTGTGTTATAGGCGACGGTAGCCACCTACCATCAAGTGGACCGTCAGCCTGTCTGTCAACAAAATATAAAAAAAAAGCTATAACGAAATACCACGCGTACGAAGTTGCGGGCTCAGCTAGTTATTACATACATATACTATATTTATATATATGTATATCTATATCTAACACTGTATATTACACAATAAAGTATTTGTCAGTTTCTATCTTTTTTTTCTAAAACACTCAATGGGTTATCATGCGTTTTTCACTACCAAATTGATGAAATCATAGAAGGGGGAGGGTTTGGGAGTATAATTTGTAGAAAAAAATTGTAAATAAAATAGTTTACAATTTCTTTTTGTTACAAAAATACATATCCACGTGTAACCATTATCAGCTCACGTTTATTTCGGCACTAATTGTGAGGCAATTTGTGAGCTACGTAGTCAAGCAGAGAACAAGCGGCAGCATTCATTCGGTTGTTTTTTAATTAATTGTGACGTCATATTCCAAGAATGTTATCATAAAGTAACGCTCGCTGGTTTTCCTCTAGAACCGAGTGTGGCCTCAGGATAATTAAATGAAGAAAAAAATTGGGTTTGCAGAAGAAAAAAAGCAAAATAAGCTCGCCTTATCCCTCGTATGTCCACCTATCTTCCTGTTTATTAAAAATTCCTGTCTATTATCCCATTTTTAATATGAAATAATTAAAAAAACACGTGTCATTTGTTAAAGTTTGATATAATAAATTTTATTTACTATCTCGTGTATTTCGTCAATAGAAAAGATTAAAATGGAATATTGGGTGATGTCACACATCACCCTTAATAGAAAATGATAGGTTCTATCATTATCTATGATACTTGCACATTATGTATATTGTTAGTTTATATTTTAATTTTAATTTTAATTTTCTACAATGTATAGTAATATAATTTAAAAAGCTATAGACACAATGAAGTCTGAAATAAAGTTATTATTATTATTATTATTAATATTCCATTTCGTCAACTCGGTCGAAGGATATTTGTTCAAATGACCGAGTAATATCTATAGGATACCTTTTCATACAATATCTATTTTTTCCTCAACTGGTTCGACAATAGCAACGAAATTTATATTTATATTTGAATGTAAAAATAAAATAAACATGTATGTGTCAGCTCCGACACAAGACTGGAATTTAGTTCTTTTAAATGTATAAAAAAAAAATCTCGTGTCAATAGGTAACTGGATGCCTAATTACTTTATATTATTTAGTTACATTCTGCATATTCAGATGTCACGTGTTCCGACAAAAGTCATGTTAGTTACGTTCGGTATACACAGATGTCGCTACGTTTTATAAGTTCAAATAGTTCATTTTTATTCGATGACAGGTTATAACGCGCTGTCGTTTCGTTCCACAACGGGGAATACACTTTTCATACAAGATTTCCACGTTTTCTTTTATAAGCCTAGAGAATAGAATTAGGGAATGTGCGTCAGCTGTTGCACAAATGTCAAAGAGACAGATAACGTAACGCTTTTTAGTTAACGCTTGTATGAATTTTACTGATCATAAAATTTCCATATCGGGGCTTAATTTTTATGTGAAAAATCGATTTTTAGGACAAAACTCCAAAAAAATTTATATCAGCAAATGGCGCTACCTATCTTAAAGTGATAAAGAATTAAGAAGAACATAAACTCTGGCATCACTTACACACTAACCGAAGCACAATAGCACACATGCTGGCCGTTATTTCACGGTGGTTTTCTGTGAAGTTTTGGTGACTGTCGCCAGACGGGCTGCCGCAGTGTGCTCTGCTACTACATTTACTATTACGAAAAATTATTACTCGTATAGGTAAATAAATAATCCCCAAGACATTTTTGGTCAACTCTTTGACCAAAAATGTCTCAGTATCTGCTTCGTACATCTATCTATTACATAATAACTATAATTTATAACTATAATTTTTAATTTTAAATGTAATTTGTCAGACCTAGTAATAGGCTTTGTAAAAATTTAATTTTTTTTTAAATGTATTTGTAATTTTTTGTATGCTGTTAGGTTTGCTATTCAATAAATAAATAAATAAATAAATAAATATATATATATACTAAAATCGTAAAGGAGATGTACATTATGTTACCAAGGTAAAAAAAATTGGTTTTTAGAATTTTTGTCTGTGCGTTTGTGCACGCTAATCTCAGAAACGGCTAAACCGATTTGAATGCGGTTTTCACTGATGTATTATAGTAAGCTTCGTGCAAAATTTACTTCAATCTGTTTTTATATTCCAATCGATTTACAAATTAAAAAGTTACGTGCTATACCGCATACCACGTATACGAAATCGCGGGCTCAGGTAATAGTTCAATACGTATGTTTTTATTGACAGGAAAATGTGAATAAAATCATAATACATAACATTTTGTAATAAGACTTTCTTTTTTTATACGGTTTATGTTTAATTTAAATTGCCAAAAGCTTGCACATATCGACTCTTCTTGGTATTTCGCGGTGGTCCTCCTCTTCCTCAACAATGAAGCAATCAAATGCAAAAAGAATTCTTAAAATCCGACTGGTAACTCCAACGTTAACAACGTTAAACCAACTCCTCAGCTTTATTATATTTATACATAATATAGGCTTCCCAAGGAGTTGAAATTTTCAAAAATCCTTTCTAGCAGATGTTTGCGTTATCAAATAAACCCATGTGATCAATCAGTTTTGCATGGAGATCAGGCCATCAGTGTGTGGTATTTTCTATTTAACGGTTGAAACTTGTAACATTTGGTAAGAAGGAATTATAGATTTTACTCTATTTTATGTTAAGATCGGCAGACAGGCTGGCGGTCTACTTGATGGTAGGTGGCTACCGTCGTCTATAACACAAGCAACGCCAATGATGCTGCAAGTGCGCTGCCGACTACAGTAGGATTAAGGATAAGGGATTAGGAGGGGATAGGGAAATGGGCTCTGGCATCCCTTACTCACTTACCGAAACACAACAGCACTCGTGCTGTTATTTCACAAATGGTCTTCTGTAAGGGGGTGGTTACTGCCGCCAGACGGGCTGCCCAAATGATGCGAAACGCAGTGTGCCCTGCCACTACTTTCCACCTTCAGGCCAGAGGCAAATTTGAAAAGTTCATTGTTCAAAGCTGACCCTGCCTTGAATCGAATCCTGAAACTCTAGAACATAACGTTAGGGCAAGCACCCTAACCACTCATCCAACGGGCTCGTAAATAAATATAATATAATATAATATAATATAATATAATATAATATAATATAATATAATATAATATAATATAATATAATATAATATAATATAATATAATATAATATAATATAATATAATATAATATAATATAATATAATATAATATAATATAATATAATATAATATAATATAATATAATATAATATAATATAATATAATATAATATGATAGATTTTACTGCGAAAAATTCTAGCATTTGGTAATGGGGTTTCATGGATATTTAAGATTGAAATTATGAAAGAATTTTTTTACCAAAATCTCCAAAGTGTAAGTGAAAATTTAAAAAATGGCCTTATTTTGAACGAAGTCCGTTCAGCTTTCTAGACTGACTAGTTTTGACCGTGCGTTAGATAATAGTCAGTCAGTACAAAAGATTTATAAGTATAGATAAATTAAGGTATGCTATAAATTTAAAATTTAAAGAGTACCTAACTTGCTATATACTTATTTAATAAACAGTGCTATATACTTATTAATAATTAAATTGACAATAAGTCAGTACGGGTTCGAATAAAGCACAAACAACACAAAGCGATATAAAGCACCTTATCGCTGGGGTTAAAAGGTTATCTTCAATCATTATTACTTTATTTTATTAATAATACACAACTATTTAAATAATACCTACAATGTATAAAATTCACATTCATTTACGTCGAGAGGTATTGATAATGCTGACCAATTAAATCATTTTTACCGAAAATAATAAAATTGATTAGCAACTAATCTATTTTATTTATTACCTAACTGTTTAATTTTTTATCTATACTTATAATAAAAACCGTAAACGAGCCATCTGTACATTGAAGATTTAAAAAAAAAAAACAATTTATGCATATTGTACGTAAGTTACCGAAATGAAAAAAAATAGTTTTTAGAATCTTCGTCTGTTTGTTCGCGTTAATCTCAGAAACGGCTTAACCGATTTTCATGTGGTTTCCACTTAATTACAAAAAAAGTACGAAGTTGCGGGCTCAGCTAGTAAATAATAATAATAAGATAATGTTTATTTCTACAAAAAAAAAGTTTAGATAAAGTAATCCTAATATTTCCATGGCAAATTATAAACTGAAATAGTAAAATTGTAACAAATACCCGTGAAAGCAGTTATTTTAGATTACACATTTATAAGTGTCTCGCAAATGTGTATTTGTTAGACAGATATCCATACTAATATTATAAATATTAAAGTAACTCAGTCTGTCTGTTACCTTTTCACGCCTAAACCGCTGAATCTATGATCATGAAATTTTGCATACACGTTGTCAGGGATCCAGGAAAGGACATAGGTACCTTTTATCCAGAAAAAATTACTGTTCCCAAGAGGAATATTTACAAAGGAAATATTTCATATATCTTCGTTGTCAAATTAAAATCAGTTATGTGCACTTTTTTGAGATTTAAACATTTTGACCTTAGTGAAAAATTCAACGCCTTACCTATAGTATAAAACGACTGCTAAGTGCTCATGCTTACGACCTCTTAATAAAATGTGCTAACTTATGTGAAGCAGCTAGAATCTGATATGTTCAAAATTTACTTTATTATCAAAAAATAAATGTTTAAAAGATCAACAAACCTAACATTCTAATAAAATACTATTTTTTAAAATAAACCTTCATGTAAATTTTTTCACTAAAACTTTTTTGTCTATATCTCTAATAAAGTATACTTTTAGCACATTAGCGCTTTTAGCGCAGGTTTTGGTTTGACAACGATATGTAGGTTGTATAATAAAATATGCATTTCATTCCAGTTAATTTACATTAATATTAAATTTTAAAACGCAGTACTTCATGGTTTCAATAAATTTTATTAAATAATAATTATAACAATTACTAAAGACAATGTTATTTCCTGGTAACCTTCTACCTATATAAACGTTCTTCATACTAAAAAAATAACATATGTTTTGTAACAAAATTTACATATCACACCCACTACTTGTACTAATGTGGTTGTTTATAGAGCATTACTGCCGAGGCCGGAATTAGAGCAATTGTCGGCCGAGTAGTATTGAAAGCACAAGGCAAAGCCGAGTAATTAAAATAAAAATAAAAAAATAAAATAATTAATTCATATACTTAAGCATGGGTACAAAAAGAGGTGTAGGGGGCCTCCTATTAAGTAAATACTTGTATCAGGAGAACCCCGCTTCTCCAACACCCTACTAAAATCAAAAGAATACAATAAAGTGTGTATGTTTGTATGAGTGTGTGAATGTGTATGTGAAGTAGCATTATCTATATGAGTTAAGTGTAGCTTTTACATAAGTCCCCCCTAATAATCAAATTAATGTTTTGATAATAAATGTTTAATTTAGTTAAGTAATAAGTCTTTAATAAAGATTTGGTTTCAATATAATTTAGGGTCTTGAGCCAATCACCCTGAAGTCTTTTTGCAATTATAGTGTGTCGTAGGATAAATATTAATTCCAAGTAAATTTAAAGGGCCGAGGTGTTAATTGCTACTTCGGCCGAGATTTGTACAGTACTTTTCTCTAAATTGCAAAGAAATAATAGGCAAAAAAATAAAAAAATTACAATTTATACAATTCGACAACGATAGCTGAACTTTTTGCCTAGTAAAATCCTACGTTTTTTTTTTTTTTTTTTTTGCTAGTACATAATAATGTGAAAGAGGACGTACACAAATATCGTATGATATGTATGTACCCGAGTAATGAGAGGTATTTCGATGTATGTATTAGCAACAATAAGTGCTCGAGTAGGAACAATTACGAGAGACGTGGTTGAGGGACAGCAATTGAGTCACAGCGACTCACTTATTTGTCTGAAGATCTGGTCAAACTAGTTTTCATAAAAATCATTATGGAGTTTGAGCAAACGAATCGAAACAGTGCGGCGTCGTCCGCCCGTATCTTCTCACATATGCGCGGAAGGTCACATTATTACTTCAATTTAAAAAAACATATACCTTCTTTTAGACAGAATATTCAAAACATTAAAGCCAAAAAAATAAAACAAGACCTATAAAAATAAGGACTGAATTATAGACAATTTTATAGTGCTTACATATTTTCTTCTCTATATATAAAAATGAATCCCCATTTCCCTTGGTCACGGCATCACGCGTGAACGGATAGACCGATTTTAATTCGGTTTTCACTAATGGAAAGAGGGATAAACGGGGAATGTTCATATATATAAAAATTGCACCCCGAGCGAAGCCGGGGGCGGGTCGCTAGTCAGTCATAAAATTTTATTTTGAACAGAAGTAAATTAAGGGGGAGACAAACTCTAAATACTAAAAATATCCATTGTTTAATGAAGATGTTACAAGAAATGGACAAGACAATTGCTTTGAAAAAAATATATATTATACTTAAACATGTGAAGAACCAATTGTATTAATTAGAATTTTCGTTAAAGTAATAGAAACTCCACAAAAAAAGTTAGAACACAAGAAGAATTTTACTTTTATTGAAAATTCTCTCGAAAACGGCTTATTGCACGCATATGAATCCTGTACCTATTAATAAGTTAATATCAGATTAAAAAATTGTATTAATAAAAATTTTTATTTTGTGTATTGTTCTAATGGTAAAAACAAAAAAACACCATTTCTAGGCCTGTTGAATTGTCTCCGCCGCCAGCGAGTTCTATAGTAAATGTCATTTGCCTCAGTGAATCCCTTAAGTAAAAATGTCTCATGAAAAGTCAAAATGCAATTTTTACACATTTGTATTGCCACCAAGAGCTGTTATACGGTTTGGCATGCATTCCACCAGATTTCTGAATATTCTCCCTATCCCCTTCACGATGCCTGATTGGAGGGGAATTTCGCTGGAGTATACGTCATCCCAGTTCATCCTGGGCATGCTTGATGAGGTTCAAGTCTGGGCTGCCTGCTGGCCACCTCATAAGGTAGTCAAACACTATCCAAGCTGTATGGGAACGAGCGTAATATTGCATAAAGATGGAGTTCTGTGTACTAAAAATGGGCCAACATACTCATTTAAGGTACCTTTTTGCAGTTAAAGTGTCATTTTCTATTGTTAAAATACCATTGTATTCGTAATAAATTCCAGTCCACACGTGTTGGAGCCTCAGCCGTATGGCACTTTCTCTTCAATGCAAGCTTGGTTACAGTTTTCTTCTGGTTTTTTGTAGACTCTCTGCCTCCCATCGTCCGAGAACATTTCTCTTGATCAGTCATCCACACACTCTTCAGGGATTAGTGACATGTTTTTAATTGAACAATTAATTTCTGCACAAGAAGTGCCATATTTATATCATAGAACAAAACAAAAATTAAAGAATTTGTTGTTCAAATTTCCAAAATCGTCTTTAATTTTTATTTATTGTTTTTCATGCAACAAAATATGAATAAAAAAGTTTTATTTCTATCTAAATTTGTAATGAAAAAAACTTTAATATGGTTTTTATTTTAAAAGGATAGCTTAAATATTTTAAAAGTAATCGGATTTTTTTATAACAGACCCGCTTTCTTTGCGGTCCAGTGTATTTAGAAATCCATACTAATGTTATAAATGTGAAAGTAACTCTGTCTATCTGTCTGTTACCTTTTCACGCCTTAACCGCTGAACCAATCATCATGAAATTATGCATACACATTGTTATGGATGCAGGAAAGGACATAGGATATCTTTCATCCAGAAAAAAGTACGGTTTCAGGATTATCTAACTCCTGGCGAAGTTATAACTGCAATAAAGATGTTAGGCGTTATATATTTAGTCAGGCGTTAATTTTATTATTTTTTAACCGAGAGCCTGGTGCTCTCTAGTTTTTAATAAACGTAATTAAAAAATATAGTTAAGAATCTCATTTTCGCTGAGCGGCCTTTCTGACTTTTTAATCTTTTAGTTTAACATTTAATAAAAACCTTATCTCCCATTCGTAACTTTTATATGAAATTAGCAATATTTTAAATAATAAATAGCCTATAATTTTTCTCGAGAATTGGGCTATCAATTGCAGACAACGCGACCAACCTAACATACAAACTCCCCCCCCCCCCCCCAGCTTTATTAATAGATTTGAAATATTCCTTCAATTAAATAGTTGATTATTTTAAGTAGTTTCATTGAAATGTCCAATTAATTAATATTAATTTTATTTAATATTTCTACGAATGATAATTAATAATACTATATAAAGTTTTGATAATTAAAAATCCATTCTCAACATTTGCTAAGAATATTTAAATAATTTCAAAGTTGCCCCATCTCGAATGCCCGGAGGCTTCACCTGCAGTTTAACTGAAATTGACATAGGTATGCATATTTCGGACTCTTCTTCGTACTCGTTTCCTCATCGTACGTCCGCGCTATTAATAATTTTTTTGCCTGAACAATTTGGAAGGCAACACTACTTTGTACATTTATTTTTAAATAGTTAAAGCGTATGCAGTTTTTTTTTTTTTTTTATGAAACCGAGGTAGCGCTTGACCACTATCTCACCTGATGTGAGGTGCAGATGTGGCCGAAGGTGGACCACGCTTACCTAGTAAATGCCCATTTACCCTAGTTTTGAAGACCCCGAGGTTGTAGTTCTGTGGGTACACAGACGCAGGCAATGAGTTCCACTCCTTAGGAGTTCGAACAAGGAAGGTGGAACTGAAACGCTTTGTTCGTGATCGAGGTACATCGACCACGAAGGGATGAAACCCCTGCCCACGTCTAGTGGTCCGCAAGTGGAACGGTTCCGGTTGGATTAAATCGTACAACATAGATGCAGTTAAAACAATATTAATTTAATTGCTTTAAATTCAAAATTAAATTAAACTTCCAAATTGGAAAAGTTTTGACAACCCCATTCTATTTAATAAGACATATTACCATAAAATTTTAATGAATTCTATAGGAAAATAACCAGATGTTAAAATTAATATTCACACTCGTAGAAAGAAATAAGACTTCAAAATCTACTAACATGGTAATTCTTGATATCATATGTACATTCATTGGCGTGTTTATCGGGAGACTATTATTAATTCGAGCTAAGATCAACATTCAGCTGTTAGTTCTGTGTAATTGGCGAAAACATCTCATTACGGAGCGAAAATTAAAACGAGCTGTGTTGCTATTTACAAATATATAATTAATTAATTTTATTCAATACTTCGTTGAAATGTAATTGTGGAAAAAATGTGTTAAAAATTTTTGCTACTACAATGCTACTGTAGAAATTGTAAATCTTAGACACTATAGTAACTTAGTCAAGTACAAAGCGGAAACCTTTCAATTAGCTATTTTTAATCATGTAGCTAACATATGCGCAACATTCGGCATGTTACCTTGACATTAGTTTAGATAAAATAATCTCAACTTTATAACCAGCAATGTTAATACAGTTTTTTTTGGTAAAAAAATATATAAATGGAATTACAAATATTTTAATACGACAACACAATGGAATAACCACCCCTTTAGAAGACCACCATGTAATAATAGCACGAACGAGCCAGGGGACAGAAAAGCTTATCCTTTATTTTGTTTTTTTATCCTTTACCCTAACAGGGTCAGTAGCGCATAAATGACACAAACGAACAAATGTAAAATAAAACGTCAGCCTGTCTAGCAAGTCTACTAGTAAAAAAGGACTTCTTTATGGAATTTCTTTTTTCTTTTTCTTTTTGCTTTTCAACTTAATTTTCAACATAACTTGGGTACATAATGAAACCCTGTAAGTGGCAATGTGCTTGGTGATGTCTTTTTTGTGTACCTATTATTTCTGCTGTATTGCTGTAGGGTTTTTGTTGAAAATAAAATAAAAATAATAAAAATAAAATAAATAAATAAATAGCGAATATGTCGGAAGACAAATTAGGGTTATAATTATAATTATTAACTAATTAATTATTAATTAATTATTTTTAATAATCACTTCTATAATATTGTAATAGGTTTACAACTACATCGTAATCAATACAGCCCTCCAGGATACAAACCATCATTTGAAATGTCTGTACATTAAAGATTTATTTTTAAAAAATGTACACGTTGTACTTATGTTACCGAGGTCAAAAATGTTTGTCTGTTTGTGCGTTTGTGAACGCTAATCTCAGAAAAGTTACGTTACGCGCTATACCGAACACCACGCATACGTAAATGCGGCCTCGGCTAATTTGTGATAAAACCTTCATTTAAATTTAATGGAATATTTATAATTATAAAGAAGCCAATGGCGACAGGTCGTGTTGGAAAAAATTAAGATGGTATGGGGGCAGAGATAGCTTACCTTGTTTTCTATAAGAGCCCGGTGCACTGTTGTAGTAATAGCACGTCGCGCCAAAACCAACCACCAGCAGCAATGCGCCCAACAACCTTGTCGATAGCGGTCGACATCTGGTGAATCGTACCCTCATTTTCACCCTACAAAAAACAATTAATAATCTTAGTCAGCAACTAAAAAAATCACAAAATTAGTAATATTGTACCTACATAAAATCGAAGTACCAATTATAGGTATCATTTAGACATTTCTTTGTTAATTACAAATACAACTAACTAAGTAACTCATGGATTAAATACCTACCTAATCATGCATTTATCATTATACGACAATTTATGTAATCTAAGTAAGAGCCCGTTGTGCGTCGATTTGGCTTGGGCTCTGTTGCTACGACGTATGATTTATTCCCGTTGAGACTAAATCTGACTTTATTAATAAAGTAAAGTAGGTATAGTTAGATATTTTTTTATGAATTTAGCATTTTAAAAATAGCGATGGCTTAAAAGGAGAGATGCGGTATGTAAAAGACAATTTTTATTGTTAAATATTAGTTGACCACATTTCTGACTGTGTACTTGACTCTTACTACATGTGTGCTCTAAGAAGGAAAGTGGGAGAAAGAAACGGGGGGAGCTTAAACTTTGGGTTAACATGGGTTATTGTAAATGGAGAGCGGGCTAGACTGCAAAATCATAATCCAAGTGGCCGGAGAAGAATAACATTTGTTTTTAATTAAAAAAGGGTTAATAAATTTTTTTATACAATTACTTATTTAAAGACCCATAAATTAATTAAAGCGTTCAGCGTAAAGACTTAATTACTTCAAGTTATTTTGGCTATCTTCCGACTTATCTTAAATATTTTAAGTATTAACATTTACAAAATAATTAATTAAGTTTAAATTTTTAACATTATTAAATAAAACATAAATTTCAGTGTTGTAATCAGAAATGAATTGTGTATTTTTACGCTGCATGTTTGCTTTTAAAAGAGAACTTTTATAATACTGAGAATTAAAAAAAAATTGCATTCTGGTTGCGGACAAAAGCTTTAGGAGTTTTGGTTCTACATTTTTGTGGCCATATTAAAAAAAAGGAATCAAACACAACCGCATTGTATGTTAACAAAAAATATTTTGTGTTAAGTTCAAAAATTTGAGCTTACTAAAGTTGTCGTAAACAAGTAAACAATGCATCTACTTATTTTTAATTAAATATTGTATACTTACGTTTAATTTTCAATAACGGAACACTTGCCACCGTTGTTTTATTCACATTTTACACAATATTTAATTTATAATAAAATTTATACACGATTTATGAGATAAATCACAAAATGCAGACGAAACGGTTCACAAAATCACGCGACGCCTAACTCCAAACGCCAAGGCTTTAATGCTGACTGTGTGCCCAATGCGTTACTACGCGTAGAGCGAATGAAACAAAACGAATCTACGCCGGTGAGTTCGTAAGGGACGGACGATGAATACGGCAAAATATTTTAAATCTAGAGGCCGAGTGTTACCGAATGAATTCCGAAGTCGGTCGATTCAAGGGAAAACCATCTGTCACTATCTGACGTCACTGACCGAGCACAAGCGTCGAAACAACGCCCTCTACACACAGCGTGTTACACTAACAGAAGTGACTGCTAAATATTACTAAATTGGTAGTACTGGAAAGTGAGATTTTAATTTAATTAAAATTAATTAAAATTATTTAATTATTTCATTAATTAAAATTTTAATAAAAGGTGGGGAGATGTTACTCCAATGTATATTCCTCTCTACTAAATCGGAAATTAATTTTTTAAATTTATTTAGTACGTTCAGAGATTATCTCCGAAAATGTTAACTAGTTTTATAATTTATAACATTATTTTTATTATATCTTATTAATTAATCAAATTAAATAATTTATTATTAATTCAGTTAATTAATTCCTGTTCGATTTCCGGCAGGGTCAATTTTGAAAAATGAACTTTTCAAATTTTCGCAGTCATTTGGGCAGCCCGTCTGGCGGCAATGACAGCCCTCTTACAGAAGACCACCGTGAAATAACAGCACGTGTGCTATTGTGTTTCGGTGAGTGAGTAAGGGATGCCAGAGCCCATTTCCCTATCCACCCTTAATCCCTTATCCTTAATCCTATTGCAGTCGGCAGCGCACTTGCAGTTACTTATGGCGTTACATATGTTGTAGGCAACGGTAGACACCTACAATCAAGTGGACCGTCAGCCTGTCTGCCGATCTTAACATAAAAAAAATCGTATAATATTGTTTCTTAGTACAAACAAATTAAAATATAATAATAAAACTTGTTTATAAGTTTTGGTAGAGAAGTATTTTTAAGTAAGTGAGGTTATGAGTAACAATCCCGCATATATTAGTCTCGCAGTATGTCACTGCGAAAATAATGCAGTATGTCACTGCGAAAATAATGCAGTATGTCAATAATCACAACAACGAAAGCAATGCCCTTGCAAATAATGTTATTCCCAAAATCCCCATGCTCTTTGCGCTTGCGTAATCAGTCGGTGGGTCGCAGCTGTTTGCACCGAATAAATAACACAAACCACCGACTATCATTTCATGCCAAGCGCTGTTTTCAAAACGAAGAATGTTTTTGTCGGGTAAAAATTTTAGTTTGAAATCATAACTTTGGAAACACTAATCCATCCATACTATTTATAAATGTCAAAGTAACTTTCATTCAGAAGAAAGTAATGTTCCCGAGGGAAATATAAAAATCCAACCCCTAGCAAAATTATAACAGCAACGAAGACAGGAATGGGAATGTTTTCTCGGCCATTATAATTTTTTAAAAGGGCCCCTGACGGAAGTCACTAGCACCGGCTACTTAAATATATGTATAGTTTTATTATACTAGTTAGATGGCTTATGATGCTCCATGCCCACAAAGACACTATTTACTAGGCATAAAAAGACTGATCAAACGAGACTACTTTTTTTTTCTATTTTTATATTCAGAGTAACTCTTTGCAACTTCATTCCTATTTTTCTAACCAACTTCTCTCTTTTTGTCTACAGAAGTATCGTTATTGCCCGCGGTAGCTGTATCACTGCGGGCAAAGCATTCCAGAAGATTTTTTCTTCACACATTTCAAACCCTGCTCTAAGTTCTGTCTATTACATTCACTCTGGATGTTTATCGATGCTATAATAACTCTGGATGTCTGGATGTTGTTCACCCAACTAAAAAGTTGTTCATTTTTTAATTCTTTTATTTGTTTTGTTTTCAATTATTATTTGTCTCGTCTTGTCAGGATGTAATTAGAGCTGTGTCAATTATGTCAAAAGATAGATATATCGTTTTTATATGTAATTAAGTACCTATTTAATTCTAATAAAGATATAAGTACCAACTCCTAAAACACAGCCAAACCCAACTAAAAAAGTTGTTCATTTTTTAATTATTTTATTACAAGTTTCAATTATTATTTGTCTCGTCTTCCCAGTATGTACTTAGAGCTGTGTCAATTATGTCAAAAGGTAGGTAAAATAAGACACCCATTACAAAATTGAGTTAGATTTATTGATTGGACAGCCCTAGAGTAACTAACTACCAGTTGTGTACTCTTATCAACATTTCTTTAATAAGCGTCTACAAGACTGAATCAGTCTGTGTTCAGTTGTCGTGGCAGTGAGCTATTTTAATTGTTTGTGAACCATTCGTCAGTTAATTTTAAGAAGATGTTGTACAACGACTTTGGTGATAGCGGCATGAAGGTGTCCCATATTAGTTTAGGGGGAGCCACATTTAGTAATATTTATGGGTGAGAACAAATTGTTGGAACAGTTTCCGAATTGTGATTATTCCAATATTTATTTAATTTTGAGTATGTTATCATAATTTTAATGTGTGCTGTTCTGACGAGTGAAGTAAGGGATGCCAGAGCCTATTTCCCTATCCTCTCCTAATCTCTTGTCCTTAATCCTTCTGTAGTCGGCATCGCACTTGCAGCAGCTTTGACGTTGCTTGTGTAATAGGCGACGGTAGCCATCCACCATCAAGTTAGGAACAGTGTTAATATTTCCCTGAACTAATTTAGGTAGGTGCACCATTATCTTTATTTTTTACATGTGAACAAGTTATAGAACTAAGACAGATTATAAAAATATTATTTCTTTAATGTAAAGACGGTCCATTTGAAGGTACCGGTGGCGGTAAATTATTACAAGAGTGTATGGAAATGGACTCCAGCTTCGAAACTCAATAGAACACAGGCTTGCATTTCACGGTGGTGTTCTGTAAATGAGTGCTTACTTATTCAATTAAGTTTACTTCAATTGACCTACATTATAGTTTTTTTGGAACGCGGTTATTTATTTATTTATTTATATAAAAAACGGTTACATTATATAAGATGGTGGGTAATGTCTTAAACCCTTGATAAGGTTGTCTAAATAATAATTTAACGTACATAATAGTTATATAAACATAAATTGTAGACAGTAAGTCATATAAATAAATATAAATAATTGATAGATTGCATACAGTTTGTTCCAATTTTTAATTGTGTATCTATTTTTTATTTTATTTTAATAAAATGCGATTAATTAAATTACTTTTATTATTATTAATTTGTTATTATTGTTTTAGCATTTATATAGGTTCATATAGATAGCAGCAATATTGACGTCAGAGATTTTTTAATTATTACTAAAATGTTAAAATGTTTTTAACTATATAACATATAAACATATATAACTATATTGTTGAACTATAATGTTTGAATTTAAATAACAAAAAAACATAAAATTTGAAACGATAATAACAAACAAAACAACATTGTAAAACTATTTCCACGAAGCAGACAAATTAGACAAGCCACTCTTGTGGCTCAATACACTTCTTGTAAACGAAGTGCGTAATTGACACTAGTTTGAATGAGACATTTGTTATTATTATTATGTTATTTATGTTATTTTATGGCTTATTTCACACGACTCCATGCCCTTAAGGGAGTCGCTCCCTTGAGTTTATTTTCAGCAGTTCTGCCGAGCAATTTTTTACACCAAGCAATTTATCTAATTACACTTCAATATTACTGTCTTTTATTTGTTATTATTAATTTGTATCTAATCATTATTTAATGGAAAACGAAATTAACCCAAAAGTGAACAAATCTTTTCATTTTATATCATATCGTTATCTTTTTCTTTTCAAACGATTGGAACATAAAATATTAATACTTATTTAAGTACTAGCGATCCGCCACCGACTTCCCACAAACACAAATATACAATTTTTCAAATTTTTCCTATTTTTTTTCTCATAAGAAACTTCTATTTAAAAAAATAGCTGAATCGATCCAGCAGATTCGAGTTTTGCTCTTAGCAAAACATTCATTTTATTTTATATGTATATAAATTATTTAAATGAAAGTAGTAATTAATGTGGCAAATGAGGTCACGTAACGCCACCATTCTTTTTATTGGATTTTTTTCCCATATAATTTTGAGACATATCCCCACTATCCCGACTTTCTATCCTCACTGGGACAGTAGCAACTTGCTACTGTTCCAGTCTTTGATTTGTTTTTTATTTATAGGCGACACTGTGTAAAGTAGCCTACTTGTACCATCAGAATAGGCTATGAAATGCAAAAAGAATGGTAGTTCCAGAAATTAACAATACTTATAAAATCATTTCTTCTGACTGACTAACAACCCACAGCCAAAACTAAAAGCTGAAAATTTAGCTGAAGCTGAAAACTATAACTTAAGCATAGGATTTTTGAAAATTACAACTCCGTGCTAAGTCGGTGGCGGATCGCTAGAACTAAATAAATCATCAGCTTTTTTATATTGATAGGTAAGTAGATTATGAGACCCGCGTCCGAATTATACTTTATTGCCTCAACAGAGGAAAAATACAAAGATAAGAGTCATTATGTAACACGCAATTATTATTATTATTATGAAATGGGTAGATAACACTGTATCGAGTTCTCTGTAATTGTATTTGTAATTCTTTTTAAGCTTCGGCTTAGAGTTAAACATTTGCATAGTTTTGTCCCTAACAAATTGCGATATTTTTTTTAGATCCCTCGATGAAAACAAGGGCATAGAGCTAATAAGAGAGGCTTTGAAATATGGCATAAATTACATGGAGACCGGTCCATGGTATGGCCAGGGCTCGTCTGAAAGGATTATGGGAAAGGTAACTAATACTTATAAAACGTGTTCTCGCTAAATTGGTGTTGGCAGGTATACTGTAGTATATACTAGCTACTAGACCCAAGCTACCGGTGGTTAGGGCTGCAGAGTGAGGAACTTCCTGACAATTCGTGCCGTGACAAGAGGTAACGCCTTTTGTATTTGTCCCTTGGTTCAGCCATCAAGCGAGAGCCTCTTGAGATGTTGGTCGAGGCTCTTCGCTATAAGACCGTTCGCCGAAACGATAATTGTCGAATGGACGTCCCACATGGCGGTTACCTCGTGAGCCAAGTATTATGTTAAATATTGCATTTGTAATTTACTAGCTGAACTCGGCAACGCTTCGCTGTAGCCCATACGGCGGCGGCGTGGGCATCGAACGCGCGGTACTGGACACTGCTTATATATAATACTATTGATCGTAGCGTGATGTTATATAGCCTATAGCCTTTCTGTATAAATGGACTATTCAAAACAAAAAGATTTTTTCAAGTCGAAGCAGTAGTTCCTGAGATTAGCGCGTTCAAACAAACTCTTCAGCTTTATAATTTTAGTATAGATAAGAATGAATTTATATTAAGGGGGAGACAAACGCTAAATACTAAAAATATCCATTGTTTAATGAAGATGTTACAAGAAATAGACAAGACAATTGCTTTGAAAAAAATATATATTATACCTACTTAAACATGTGAAGAACCAATTGTATTGATTAGAATTTTCGTTAAAGTAATAGAAACTCCACAAAAAAGTTAGAACACAAGAAGAATTTGACCTTTATTGAAAATTCTCTCGAAAACGGCTTATTGCACGCATATAAATCCTGTACATATTAATAAGTTAATATCAGACTAAAAAATTGTTATAATAAAAAAAAAAATTTTGTGTAATGTTCTAATGGTAAAAAGAAAAAAACACCATTTCTAGGCCCGTTGAATTGTCTCCGCCGCCAGCGAGTTCTATAGTAAATGTCATTTGCCTCAGTGAATCTCTTAAAAGCTAGTTCATAATATCAGTTAGGATAAGTAGTGTTTGAACATAGTTTATGCTATTTTGCCGTAAAAGCTTTTTTTTTTAATTTAATATCTATGTCGTAAAGTTGGAATTTTTTTTTTGAAAAGTTTCAAATATTTCTCTGCCCTAATATGTTACAGGCGCTCGCCGGAGTCCCGAGAGAGTCTTATTTTATCGGCAGCAAAGTTGGCCGCTACGAGAAAGACATTGGTCGAATGTTTGATTTTTCAGCCGAAAAGACTGAAGCCGGAGTGGACAATACGTTGAAATTGCTCGGTTTAGACTACGTCGACATAATACAGGTTAGATGTCAAGATCATGGTCAATTTAAACGCCCTACTTTGAGTGCGACGTGGCAATTACGTTCTTAACTTCTTCATGTTAAGGCTTAGAAAGCAATGATGAATGAAAAGTGTATCCATTATACGAGTCAAACGGGTGTACGTACCTAAAATTATTTTATTAAATGGAGACTCAGTAGACACTGCCATTATTTCCTCTCCGGGATATATCTGTCGATTCCTGTTTATAAAACTGGTATTTTGTTTTGAACAGTTGAATGTGGATACTTTTGCTCGACTGCGGACTTAAAAGGCTGAGTCTACTTGATTTTAGGTGTCTACCTTCGCTTATTAACAGTTAGTAGAATAAAGGATAATGGATTACTCAGTCATCGAAATGCTTTATTAATTGAGAGTGGTCTTCTTCAAGGGAGTAGAACGGGTTGGCCAATGGTTTAATGCAATACGCAGCTTGAACTGCTTCTATTAAATATCTGGAGAAAATATTTGAAGGTTATATAGTAATCTTCAAATGCATTCTAAGGCAAGCGTTTATGGCAATTTAAAGGCCAAAAATCTACTTATGTCTTCATCTTATGGTTCTCTACGAAGGTTGGCGATCATCATGGCTATCTTCACCTTGGAAACTGCTGCACAACGAGTGATCATACTAATCACTAATGATCATACCTGTCTCTCCTACATTTGCACTATATTTTTCCTAGCATCACTAGTTAAAGAATTCGATAGGTATTTTTTGCTAAGATATTATTAGTACCCCGTGGCTATCTGCCATAATATGTAAGCAACGTCAATGATGAACAATCATGTTGCGTCCTCTCGTAGGTATAAAATGTAAATTTGTGTGTTAAAGTTAAAAGTTTTCTCATCAAGAAATACAATTTATTATTAATTTAGTAATATTTTTCGCAGCTCATTACGTGCCCGAATTATTGCGACTTCCTCCTAACTTTATCGCTCATAGCACTGTCATTCTTTCTCAATTGACACAAAAACATTGTTTTATCCTAATCAACTTTTGTTATATAGTAATATATAAATAAATTTTTAACTAGTAATAGTAACGAGAGCCATACATATGCATATAAAACGTTGAAGTGAATTCACAAAGGTGACATTACATATTACGTTTTTATTATAATAATAGTACTAGGTAATAAATTTTAAATAGGTGATAGCTATTTAAGTTTATTACCTATTAGGTAGTCCTCTAATGATAATGTAAGTAATATGATAAAATAAATAATAAATAAATGTTATTTATAGGCTGATACAAATTAAAAGAAAATAACCTGTCTAAAAAACATTAATAGGTTTATTCTTATACATATAAGCATTAATGTATTCCGAGCCTTCTTTTCGAATATCGAAAAGCATTGTGTAAGTCATATAGGTAATTAAAGATATGTACATAAATTAAAGATATGTACAGGTTCGTATATTTCCTAAAAATGGCATAATGTTTTATAAAACAAGCGCTTCTGCTGCTAGACTGTTGTACTTTCTTAGAATGATTTAATATGATGACAATGAATTTAGCAGACATGTTAAAAATAATTTAATTTTTTTTTTTTTAAATGTTAAAATTAAACGTTGGCCATAATTTATGGATCTTGAAGAGCGCCGACCGCGTGCGTATAGATAAAGCCGACTCTGGGTTTATGTGTATATATATATATCTTAGGTTCTAGGTTACAGGTTAACTTAATCATAAGCTAACAACAATATTGTTCCAGGTCCATGACGCGACGTTCGCTCCCGATAAATCTATAATCCTGAGAGAAACCTTGCCAGTTCTGGAAAAGGCAGTCAGAGATGGCAAAGCCAGATACATTGGACTAGCTGACTACGATATCGAGCTCATGAAGGAGATTGTCGAAGAGACTGATGTGAAAATATCGTCTATTTTGTCGTACAGTAAAGGCACTCTCTTTGACAATAGACTTCAGAATTATACGAATTATTTCAAGGTAACGTTTTCCTGTCTCGCTAATCTCGAATGACGGATTCGTAGTTATTGAAGAAACAACAAAACAAACACAATGATAAAACAATACTAATATTGAAGCTAAATAATTAACGTTATAAAAATATAAAAGAAAAGAAAATTAAGTTATTTTTACTGATATAATAAATCTGCAGGGCTTGTTCGTTTGCTTGAACGCGCTAAGTTCTGGAACTTAGCAGATTTAAAAAAAAAAACCTTTTGTATTTGATAGTCCAATTCTTGAGGAAGATTTTCGGGTATCGAGAATTATCGCGAGTTTCAAATAAACGGAATCTAAAACGACAGAACACAGGGGGTAAATTATAAAAAAGCAATAAAAATTGGGTCCTAGGTTGCAAAGTACTTAACATGCCTTCCGCATTACTTCACAGAACTGAATAAATTAATAAAAAATAATTTATTATAAAAAACTGTCTCAATTTGCAATAACCAACATTTTTTTAAAGCATAATCAAATAAGAAAATATTCATAATAAAAATAATGTCAAAATAATTAGTAGGTACCTACTGTTTTGTCACCAATATAACATACTTACTGAACATTTTTTACCAACAAATATTGAAAATGTCTGAAAAAAATTTTGATAACTGAACTCGCAGCGGAGAAAATGTAAATTTAGTATGAAAATTGGTTTAGACATATTAAATTCTAAGAATGTATTTTTTATTTATTGAATAAATAAATAAATAAACCGATTTTCATACTGAATTTATAAAGGAGAAGTGTGATAGGAAATTGTACAATATTTCCAAGAATGGTTACAATAGGGGATCGGACAGTAATCAGATTAAAATCTAAAATGTACTTAGAAAGAAAATATATAATTTTTTACGATTATTTATCGAATTATAATTTAATATAATTCATTTAAATATTTTTAAATGAAGAAATAAAATTTTATTATTTACAATATTTTTAATCTACACTGAAACACCAATCACAGTGCGTGACGTCATTTGTGGGCAATCATTGTCTTATGCCAATGCAGCTGTTTTGTTATGATATGACCACAAATGACGTTACGCGCTCTCGGATGAACTATCGTGGCGTTTTGGCGGCATTTACAAACAAACAATATTAAAACATGATTTTGAGTACCTAAAAGGCTATAAATAAATAAAATAGTATTTTTTATGGGAATAAATATCCATGAAGATTAATTTAAAACACTTTCTGAAAATTTGTCCGATCCCCTATTCTTGAGGATGGTTAATTGTTTTATCATCACGCTATGACCCTTAAGATGACGTAGCGATAAACAATTAATACGGCTGTGATTGCTTACGAAAACGAGAGCGCGGTTGCTTATGTCGTAAGGTCGTATGCGACAAAACTATTTTTATTAAAAAAAACTATAATGTATTTTAAGAAATCAAACTGTAAAATTAAAATGTTGGAATCTTTTCGCTTCGGGGTACATTATTGAAAACTCCTCTACATTGTGCAGTATCTTATAATCCAAGACTTATATTTTTCACATTGACATACATACGCTGTCTAGTATAAGATTGTATTTTTTATGTAAAGAGATCGGCAGGCAGGCTGATGGCCCACTTGAAGTACAAAGGTAAGCATGTTGTTGTAACTAAAATCCTAACAGTGCGCTTCTGTATCTCTGACAATGTGTATGCGAAATTTCATGATGATCGTTTCACTAGAATTCACTTTCGTATTAGGACTACAATATTTAGGAGTCAAGATGTCTAATGTCCTAGATATCAAAGCATTTGAAATGTATTTGCAGAGTAAAGGCATAGGCATTATAAACGCTGGAGCGACAGGCATGGGACTACTGACGAACTTCGGACCGCAGCCCTGGCACCCTGCCAGTGACGACATCAAAGCGATCTGCAGGGCAGCCTCCCAATATTGCAAAGTAAGATACACCTACATAAAATCCATCATCATCTTCGCTTGTCAGTCCGTTGTCTCCATTCGAGAAGTGACGCGAATTGTTGGGGAGTTGTGGCCAGGGTTTCCACTTACGATTTTCATTTTTCCCTAGATGTTTTAGGATTTGTCCCTAAAATTCCCTATACGACCTCATAAAATCCTATTTTTAAGGAGCATGTTTTTAATCGGGCAAATGAACAATAATTTGATAGATATTATTTTATTTATTAAAAAAACATCAATAAATAATTCACAAATTTAAAAGATTAGAAGAAGTAGAAGCCGATTACTTTTGTAACATTTTGCTGTGCTTAACATGGCACTGTTGGGTTCTAAAATTGAGCAATTGTTTGCTCGCATTCCGAGATTTGTATGGAACAAATTAAGTATTTTTTGCAGCCACTGTTCCGCTGCGCAATCTGTCGATACAATACGTACTAATGTAATTAAAATTAATAAATGACACCAGAGAGTACTATATTCTTTGAATGAAACCAAGACTATGCCTACACATAGTACGACTATATTTCTATCTCATCTAAAACAATGGAACCGACACATTAATGTGGTAAACTAAAATTAGACGGATTACAATTATTAAGTGTTTGCGGAATCCCCTTTGCATTTTTTTTTGAAATTTATGGCCTGGTAACTAGACCTTTAAGCCAGTCCCCTTTGCATAACCAAGAATACCAAAGAATAAGCAAAGTGTCATAGCTATCATAAAGTAATTTATATAAATATAGGGTTGCCAACATAGGTTTGCATTTTTTATCCTGTCTTATTATCCCTGTCTTATTATACTCCGTGCGCTGTAGCATGGTGCGGGTGACAGTTGTCGGTATGACATTGACATCTGTCAGTACCGCGTGACTAGGGATGTAACGTTCTGCGATTAATTTTTATCGCTATCGATACTCGTAACATAAATCTCGTTCTCTTTGTTATTTGAAATATAAATTGTGGAAAGTTATTTGAATATATATTGTTGAATTAATTAAATTTTGGTATTTGATATTTTTTTCATTACAACATTTTTGCTCTATGGCGCATCGGCGTGGCGGCCATTTTGTTTACCCGTGCTATGATGTCAGTACGAGTGCTAGCGCCTTGTATTTGACACGTATATTTCCATTTCATTGTTTGTTTTCATTTTAGTTAAATATTATTTGTTATAGTTATTTGAGTTTGTATAAAATAATCCTTAATCATGCATAATTTCAGTTATTTTTCCCAAAAAAAAGGGAGAAATCCCTAAAAGTGGAATCACTGGTTGTAGCTCCCTTGTAACTTTACGCTGTATACTGAACTTTTTTTTCAATAAAAACATCGCAACATATGTTGCACGGTTGCTAGCAACATCGTGCTAATCGTTGCAATTGCTTTTGTTATATTGCAGACGTTTTTGACGTGACAACGTCTAATAAATCGATGACTCATTTTCCCGTTACGCTCGAGCCGATGCACGAGCGAGCGAAAGGCACGATCGGCTTGCGCCGCATCTATCTCTCTTCCACTCGTCATAAAAGTATGCAATCATTAATGTTTTTTTATGACGTTGTAGTCCGTAAACCGACTTTACAGACAACGATTTTTTTTTAAACTTAAAATTAAATATTAAGTGATCAGAATTTCATAAAATTTAATAAGGTAAAACGATCGTCTAGGAAACCTGGCAGAACTCTATAAAATATTTATAAAGTCTTAAACCCTTACATTTTTAAAATTAAGTGTTCTTTTCTAGGAACGAAAGGTGGAGCTAGCGCGTATAGCTACCTGGTATACACTGCAGCAACCTGGCGTGGCTACTCACATGTGTGGATTCTTCAACAGAGAACAGCTGGTGGATACAATGGAAATGTTGGAGAAAGGTTTGAGCGAACGGGAGAGTGTAGTTCTGGAGGAAGTTCGCGCAAGGTAGATAATTGTCAGATTGAAATTAGTTCATAGCCACATAGTCGTTCAAATGTTTCACAATAAATTACTTTCTTACAGATATTTTAACAGAGGAACACTCCATTGGGACCATGTAGAATTGATCGCCTACAAAGATAAAATGAATGAAAAAAATAATTAAAACATTTGCGGTTGACATTAGTAAATTTAAAGTTTGGTTTCCACACTTATCGCTCTTGTCCGAGTATATAAGCTATATAAAGGGTTGCATTGCCGCCGAAACAATTATTCCACGGACCTACATATTATTATATATTGAACAATAAATCACACAATTTCTGCGTTTGATTGAAAAAAAAAAAAAAAATTTTTTTTATGTTTAGGTCGACAGACAGGCTGACGGTCCACTTGATGGTAGGTGACTACCGTCGCCTATAACACAAGCAACGCCACAGCTGCTGCAAGTGCGCTGCCGACTACAGTAGGATTGGATAAGGGATTAGGAGGGGGATAAGGAAATGGGCTCTGGCATCCCTTACTCACTCACCGAAACACAACAGCACACGTGCTGTTATTTCACGGCGGTCTTCTGTAAGGGGGGTTGTTACTGCCGCCAGGCGGGCTGCCCAAATGACTGCGAAACGCAGTGATGCCCTACCACTCTTTTCAAATCCAGACCAGAGTCAATTTTGAAAATGACATTAAAATTTCCAAAGTTGACCCCGCCGGGTATCGAACCCGGGGCCCTGAGACGTTAGGCAAGCACTCTTGCCACTCATCCAGAATAGTGGAATTGCGAAATGTTTCGAACCGAATCGGCGTTAGAGTTGTTCGAGTGGTTTCCAAAAAACCGAGTCCTCGGAGTAGCATAGAAATGTGCTCCTCATCGACTATTGTTCCTAGAGCATTCGCGACCTTTCGCAAATGCTCCAACATATCGAGCTTTTGCTCCCCGATTTCCCGATCCTCTTCCTCCTTCTTGTCGCTGATGTTCGTTCGCTTTCCTCATCCTCGGTTAGATATGTCGTGCATGAGTCTCTTTTTTATGTTCTATCCCATTCGTCTTGATATATTTATTCGTTGGTGACTGGGAACGCTTGCAAGATTTTGGTAAGTTAGAACATTAATAATAATAATAATAATTTTTATTTCTTAAGCCAGTATATGTACATTAGAACATTACAACTTATAACAAAGCTAGATGGAATATTTAGGCTTTAAAATACGTACAAACAACGTACAACGACGTACACCTTCCGGCATACTAAACCTCGACCGTTACGTCAACTGCAAATGTCTACATTAATTATTATTTTTCGAACACTTATAATGACTAAAGGACTTATTTATTGAATATTAATATGACATTACAGCGACAATAAAAAATAATAATTTTTAGTTTGTTTGTTTGTTTGGTTGAACGCGCTTATCTCAGGAACTACTCGTTAGAATTAAAAAAATATTTTTGTGTTGAATAGTCCATACATCGAGGATGGCTATAGGCCATATAACATCACGCATGACCAATAGGAGCGGAGTATCAACGATAAATGTTGCAAAAACGGGAAAATTATCCCTTTTGAGTGTTTCCGTTGCGTGCGTTGCGTAAACGGTAATGTTACGCAAAAATCTAGTATGACGGAATTGATCCTCTTTGAAAGTGCTAAAAAAAGTCTGCGACAGCATAATTATGTCTATCCTTTGCAACAGCATCTAGTGCGGCACGGCACACTGCGTTTCGCAGTCATTTGGGCAGCCCGTCCGACGGCAGTAACCACCCCCTTACAGAAGACCACCGTGAAATAACAGCACGTGTGCTGTTGTGTTTCGATGAGTGAGTAACGGATGCCAGAGCCCATTTCCCTATCCACTCCTAATCCCTTATCCTTAATCCTACTGCAGTCGGGAGCGCACTTGCAGCAGCTTAGGCGTTGCTTGTGTTATAGGCGACGGTAGCCACCTACCATCACGTGGACTGTCAGCCTGTCTGCCGATCTTAACATTAAAAAAAAAGGTTCACTCACTATAACCTTTTTTATGTTAATCAAATTTGTTCTAAAATAATGCATTACCCTATGTTCTTTTTTATCCAAAATTAAATTGTGAACGGTTGAGTATATTATTATAGTTCAGTTTAAATTAAAAAGTTAAATACCGTAAATTTTCCTACCGATTATTATTATTTTTTTGCCATTTTTAATCCTAAATGAAATAATAATACTTGTATAACGTCATTGCTACGGCTCAAAGGAACATACGAGTAAATAAGTCTTTGACTCAATATTATTATAAATCTATTATTTTATTGAAAAGCCTGAAAAATTACTGACAATCTGCACTATTGCACTATTTTAGAACAAATTTGTTTATGGTTACCTACAGATATTGTTATCGATCGCATTTCAAGTGTTGCACAAACAATAGAATACAAAGATAGATGCGGTCATCGAAGGTGGAGCCCTGGTGTCCTGAGACACAGGTATTACCTAGTTCAGGCGCCAGTCTCCCACATACAATGTAGCACTGAATACTATAAATGTACCCACTTAAAATTTGTAAATTGTGGAGAAAATAAATAAATATTATTATTATTATTATTATTATAATCCAAGTTAGGAAACTAGGTATGTTTTGTTTTATAATGCATCTTCTCACAATAGTGACAATTCACAATAATTACATTAAATAAACTCACTGAATCAACACATAATACACGCGCTCTATGAAATAATTGCTCACATCCGATAATTGCTCAAATGTCACGACAACTCACCAACAGATGGCGCCAGATTTTGATGTTATATCTCGCTATCGCTTCGTTTCTCTCTTTTTACTACAGTAGCAGCAATCAATTTCTACAGTTGTACAGTTCTACATTGTACTACTTGTACTCATGTAGGCATTGCAATTTTTGTAGGAAGACGGAACTTGTTTAAGTTTCCAGTCTCCAATTAAATTTCTAACAAGGGCCTTGTTTTACTCTATGCCTTGTTACAAGGCATAGAGTAAAACAATCAATAATTAGATTAGATTCGTGTGACGTAATTTATGGATGGCCCCTTATGTATACTCATAGATAAGTATGTGTTGTATACTATCGAAATATTTACATCTAGATACTTTATTTTTGGAGATATGAAAGAAGTAAATTATTATACGTTCAAAAGGGAGCTAAGCTAACCGAGCTAAGGCGCCGAAAGCTTCGATATAGATAGAGCTAGATTTAGCTCTAAACTACATATTACGTTACGAGTACAGTGACGGTTTGACTCTTCTCGTAAAAATGCAAATTAATTTCTTGCGTTGGAGATTTCGTGAAAACGAACTCATATCAATTGAACTGATATCAATTTTAAATATAACTAACAAATATTATAAAGAGAAAAGATTTGTACTTTTGTATGTTTGTAATGAATAAACTCAAAAACTAGTGGATCGATTTTAAAAATTCTTTAACCTATAGAAAGCTTCATTATCAGCGACTAACATAGGCTACTCAGCCTCCCCCCCTTTACCCCCCTCCATACAAAATTGCCGTTTTCCACGAATTTCACGAAGTCGCGTAATTATATAAAAAATAGAATTATTTGACGAAGGTAAATTTTTTGTAAAAAACTTATATTGAATAAATGAGTTATTATTATACAAATTTTATTTCTTTATCTTAGTTTTAATGAGAGGATTTAAAGCTAAACTAAACCACCATGGACTCAAACTGTCCCCCTGGAAGATGCCACGCGTACTATCTTTATCGAGTCCCGCAGACCAGCGGCGCTCCCTCGATATCCAGTTTGACGAAGGACCGTGGTCCACGCCCCATATAACTAGCTAAGAAGGATCTTAGATTCGCATCTATTTTATATAACTCTAATACCGTTCTCAGTCGCGAATGGGGCACCGAATCATAGGCCTTCTGATAGTCAATCCAAGCTACCGAGAGGGCGCCGCTGTTCCGCCGGACACGCTGGCAAACGGTCATATTAAGGGGGTTATTAATAATGCTTGTAGTAGCAGGGCACATTGCGTTTCGCAGTCATTTGGGCAGTAACCAACCCTTTTCAGAAGACCATTGTGAAATAACAGCATGTGTGCTTTTGTGTTTCGGTAGTAAATTATGCCAGAGGCTGCAACATGTTAAACGAAATGGGATGAAATTTTAATCCTTTCTCAGCCGTTGCTTACGTTATTGGAACAATAAAGATGTTCTAAATTTAAAATGTTTTTTAGACTTAGCTGTGCGTTGATAGTTGATTTTATAGAGGACTAGATGAAAACCCGGCTTCGCTCGGGTGTAATGTGACTCATAATGTGTACACATGTAGGTACAAAATGTAGTTAGATATTTCAGTAGTTATCGGTTCTCAAGGAATATTAAAGGCTTCGCTCAATGTTTGCGGCAAGACGTTTCGTTTTACACAGTCACATGAGTCACAGTTCTTTGTAATGGACACTTTTTTAAAATGAATGGTGCGACGACGTATTGAGTGGCGAGGCGTATGTGCGCTAGTATGAATGAAACGGAACTTTTATTAACCACTCAAGCAAGATGTCACAGGTGTCAGTGACGTTTCGCTAGAGTGACCAATATGGCGACTGCGATTTGTCTGTCAGCACCATTAGAATTTAAGAAAATACTTGACAATCCGAATTTTGCGGATATATGTTGTCGACTCGAAATCTTTATTTTTTTATGTTTTATTATTCAGGTAAGGTTTCAATCGAGTCTACCGTACCCCTTGACGAAATTATTAATATAGAGAAGATTACACGGTGCTCCGGCATAAACTACAGCTTTGCCCCGTTCAACACCTATATGCAATTGTACAAACAAAATCTACTGTCTGGTCCAAAATATACTTGCCTATGCATTAGAAATAATGTATCTTTCAAATGGAGACAACTGCTAAGTCGCGCTCCTCTTTGCAATACTAGACTGATTCTCAGTATATAATAAGTTACTCTATGACTGATACTAAACTGTTTTGATGGGTAAGAAGATTTTAAGGCTTCGAACAAAATGTTGAGTCTAAATGCAAACCCAGAATCTTGACTGATTTGGTATAAATAACAATATCATCATTCTGAACTATAGGCAAAACGTTGTTCATGTCCAATTTAGCCAGTTGTCTCGAACTACCCAATATAATTGCTTAACACTTCGAAGGGTTTACTTTAATTCCGAAACCATCAGATCAGGAAAAATGTCGGATAATACTTTATTTAATTGTTCAATGTCAGTGTTAACGTTATCAGGAGTAGTATGTCACGCGTTATATCTGGTTCGATTCCCGGCAGGGACAACGAACTTTTCAATATTTTGGCTCTGATGATCTGGATTTGAAAAGTAGTGGCAGGGCACACTGCGTTTCGCAGTCGTTTGGCCAGCCCGTCTGGTGGCAGTAACAACCCCCTTACAGAAGACCGCCGTGAAATAACAGCACGTGTGCTGTTGTGTTTCGGTGAGTGCGCCCCGGGTGCGCCCTTGGCACGGATGCAATTGGTGGTTCTGGTTAACGAAAACAACGTGCATAATTTCGATAATATTTATTATTTATCGATAAAAGAGGAATGTGTTTCCTTATATTCTAGGACACAAATGCATGCTTAAACTTAACGTGGAACGCTTTAGTAACAATATTCCTTAGTCTTAGTCAAAGGCATAAATAAATTTAACAAATAATAATACTTGCATTATAAATAAAATAAGTCAATCTATATGTAGGAACATTATAATTATTCCTAAACGAATTACATCTTTATAGGGCAGTTTGTCCGTTGGCCGTGCAAAAATTGTTGTAGCGTGGGGCATACTTCCCCCTTCAGACCACCATTCATTCACTACAATCAAGTTTTACACTTAAATTTTCAAAAATACACTAACTTATAGTAGATAGCAAGTATTATATGACAGTGTTGATATATGTTTCATCAAGGAAATATATCTTGCAGGTAAAAGCTATGTAGTTTCTGACTTATCGCTATCTTCTCTCAAGCTGGACCGAATTCACTGACACTTCCATCTTTTGTTTTCAAATTCTTAAACTAACGATTTTTTCATTTGATAACTGTAATCAAGAAAACGTTTTTTTATTTATAACTTTTATTTTTGTGAATAAAAATAAAATAGGCCAAAACTTCTTTTTTTTTTAATTTTCGGCCACTCGATAAACATAGGCAGGCCAGTACCTACAACACCAGCTACCCCCGTGAACATTGGTGCACACACTTAAAGCCGGTCAGACTATATTTGGAACCAGTGTTCTCAAAACAATTCAGACGCGCATTTAAAATTCCTAAAACCCTTGACATCTTTATTGTGTATCTCAGCTAGATGTAATAGCAATGTCGATTACGTAGAATTATATTAATCGATTACAGACAAACAAAAATCACGACTTTTTTATCCTAAACATTAAAGTATCACCCCCTATTTAAAATTAATTAACAATTTAAATTTTTATAACTTGTTTACATCTAAATTGGACTAGACTAGAATTGGACAATTTTAAAGTCTTTCAAGTTATTCTAAGTAGAGCAAGGTGCTTAATACATTCTATTATTTTCGTTTTATAGTTATTCGTTTAATGCTAAATATAATTAACCTAATAAAGTATTGCTGAGTATATCATTATAGTTAAACAGAGCGTACTCTGGTCATCGTCAGAAGTAAACGCCTGTGTCAATCTAGGGAGACGCCTGTAAATTTCAGATCTATAATAATAACTTAAGGCCTCACACTTAGGTATAAACACTTGCCTAAAAAAATGCACTAAAAATGTCACTAGGTATACCTATACCTAGTGACATTTTTAGTGCATTTTTTTTTAATTCCTTACTTATACTATACTCTATGTATAGTATGTGTAAGTATATGTAGTATAGTATATATGTACCATTTATGTACTATACTAGTACTGTACTTATATCTAATTATATAAGTTATTCGTTTTAGAGGCTAAAGAAAATCAATCTGTCATTTCATGCTATAACAAACTTAATTGTACATAATTTTATAAAGCAATAAGAACATTCTTAAAACTACTACGTTGAAATTAAAAATTTTAACTTGGAAAATGGAGGCACTTTACTAGTTTAAGCAAACAGACTTCATAAACAACAGCAAACTAATTAAAAGCTCTGTGAAACTTAATTATTCCTTTTGTATAACTACTATATATTACATTTTCTGATCGATGTATTGTTGTCACATCAATAAAAAAAAAGTCAAATACAAAGCACAAAATCTCAATTTTAATTGAGTTTTACGGATAGTTCACGAAGATATTTTCATACAATGTTTTTGTTGCGATATCGGACAGCTGTGCGTGTAAACAAACATGTCATACTATTCTCCATCTGGTACAAATAAAACCGCTTATAGAGACGGCTACTCCGTATGGAAATTCAAAATGGAGACGATCATTGGATACTTTGAAGGTTTATCGAAAATATGTCTCACAGTAGATGGTATGATAATATTATGGAAGATACTTCAATAGCTGCACCCTTAGAAACGGCTTTGGAAAATTCCAACATAGACATTACCGTGGACTAAGTTATTGAATGAACTGAATAAACCAATATTAGAAAACCCAGATATTGCTTTTCGTACCCGAATGAACCAGAGCAAACCTTTTACATACAAATATAAGACACCTATAAATAAATAAATAAATAAAATAAATCTTTATTTGCGCGAACACATGTTTACAGGATTTTTTAATTTTTTGATTACCACCATTATTACTTTCATTTTGTTTGGGTCAAACTTTAATTTATTTCTGATACCACATCACTCACACGATTGAGCACTTTTGGTCTCATCCTAGACAACATTAACAGTAATTACGGGAAACACCAGAGCGAGGTAATCAGCAATCGCTTAGACATATGAGCTAATCAGATAGTGTTCGTCAAGCAGTGAATTTTGTGTCGATATAAACTAAATTTTAGTGCAGGATCAAGTTAATCATAATACAAATAAAAGCAACATTATTATTATTGTGAACTGTCTGTCTGTCTGTCCAAAACTTTCACAATTTGAATAATTCTATTTGCCGCTGTTTAAGAAGTCTGTGAAAAGTTTAACACGTAAATAAATTCAGACCTTACATGGTCTCAGATAGATTAGGTCTTTTGAATGACTAAATAATTTAGTATAATGAGTATATTGAGCAACTCGGAGAGTTTAATCTCCACTCAATTTAAGGCAAATGTTCTATGGTTACGAGTTATGTAAACCTTCCTACCATTATCTGGATCGACATTGATCATACCAAACCTACTGACTTCGTTGAGTAAATTTAAAAAATTATGGTACTTTGGTATTTTATTTAAACTATTAATATCAATTTTTATCTTTGGCGTTTTCGAATGGACAGTTTTCGTGTGCCACACGAGAATCTTTGAACAGTTATTCGCCAGAGGTTCAATGTCTTCCAGCTTTAAATTTAAGCTGGTCAGAAACCTGTCCTCCTCATAGCCGGCGATGTATGGCATTGTGGCAGTCGGCTTCAGGAATCCAATATTGACCGCAAATCCCGCCATATCCACAGGGAATTTTCTCGAACCCGGCCACGAATCGAAGAACTCCACCACCTGCAAAATGTGAAAGATTTATTGATACCAACTTTATCCTGTGTGACATTTATGTCATAGTACATATGAAATAACAGTTCAGTAGTGGTCACAAACTGTGTAGCCCGTCCGGTGGCATCAACCACCCCCTTGAATGTGTAAGAGATGCTAGAGCCCCATTTCCCTGTCCCTTATCCTTTATTCAAGTGGTAGACAGTGCACTTGCAGAACCTATGACGTCGCTTGTGTTAATAGGCGATGGTAGCCATGGACCAACAAACAGAACGTCAGTCTAAGATACTAATTAGTTTTGTCTATAAGTCATCAAATATAAAAAAACCCTTACAGAATTGTTTCACTATCGATAGTTCTCGGTGCTGCTCTTACTTAAACTTTTTAGTGTTTAAAGTGATTAGAGAATATTGTAAGTTTAAATTGTAGAGTAAAGTTAAAAATAAACTTAAATATAAATGTCTGTACTTAATAAAATTTAAAATATATATATATATAAATATGTTTGTTGACATCTGTTACAACAAATCTGTTAAAATTAGTAAACAGGTAGCCAGCCAATCTGGCAACAGTAACCAGCTCTTAATAACAAATCAAAATTTGAGTCCCTCAGGGGCATTTTTGATATAAAATTATAATATCAAAGGGCAATTTTTTTTTATTTCACACTAGAAAAAGAGATGAAAAAATTAAAATTGATGGTTTTTCCAAATTATTCAAAACTGATGAAGAGTTGAAAAAAATAGTTTCAAACAAATATTGTAAAGAATTTAATTTTACATAAAAATGTTCATATTAGGCACATTATGCTAAAATTCAAATTAACAGAGTTAAAATGGTTAACAGAGTTAAGGAGTTTGCGATGGCTCAGCAATATAACAACTTGCCACACTTGACTCAGTGGATCGCAGAGCTAGGAACTAAGCTGCAGAGCCTGGCGCAAAATTACCTGTCTATGTGTATTCTATAAGACATACTTCAGAGAGTGTGCTCGGGAGCTGTATGAAATCATACTGCCTTCACCTTTTTTCTATCAGACATCTAAAAAAGCGCCGAGCGCTTTAAAAAATCTTTTATAATGCGCACTCCTAAGAATGGGAACTCCCTGCCGGCGTCTGTATTTATGACAGCCCAAATCTTTCAAGGATCGAGTGAATAGGCATCTTCTGGGTGAGCTCGCTTCATCGTCGGCCTCATCTTTCCTACATGGATAGATGCTGGCCGACTGGCCGATGGCCCATCGATATTTCGTTTCTTCTAGAAACTTGTAACAAAAATGCCCCCGAGGAATTAAAATTTTGATTTCTTAGTAAATTTTTCTGGACTACCTATTATGGGTGAGTGCAGTAATCTGCAATCAATTTATATATTTTTTTAAATCCTTTATTATAAAAAAAATATTATTAGTTTTAAATTAAGATTTATGATATTTTACATGGAATTATTTGATAGTTTTAATTTTAAAAATACCTACTTTTTAAGTAAAAATATCTACTTTAGTTTTAATTTTAAAATACTTTGAATGGAACGAATGGAGTATAGCCGAAACGTGCACGCTTATGTCATAATAAATAAATAGAAGAAAAAGAAATCACCTTTCCATTCTTAACAATTGGCGAGGAGACACCATAATGTCCAATAAGTCCCACGGGAAACATGGACACCTTTTTTGTGTTTCTAATCTCATTGAACAATAGCAGATCAACTGTGTTGTCATCGTCGCCAAAGTAGAGAACGCCATCTTTCACATTATCCTGAAGCCACTCTAGTGCGGCTCTCCGGTTGGCAACGCCTCTGGGCTTCGTCTGGTAATTACCGCTTCGGTAAATGTGCGGTTTTGGGCTGGATATATGAGTGAAAGGCAGACCGGTTCTTCTGGAAATTCCATTAATCATATTGTTACTAATATAAAAGATCTGATCATGGCTGTAAAAACTATTATAAATAGTCAAATAAGCTTATTTTACTGAACCAAAACTATGTGTTATGATTTTTTAATTTTAATATAACACTCTAATTTAAATATATCTAGTTTCAAACCTCCAAATAGCTGGATCAGATTTGTGATTTTACTGTTTCATGTTATGTTCAATAAGGTTGGCACTATTTTTTTTTTATCTAAGATCGGCAGACAGTTTGACTTTCCACTTGATGGTAGGTGGCTACTGTCGCCTATAACACAAGCAACGCCAAAGCTGCCGAAGTGTGCTGCCGACTACAGTAAGATTAGGAGGATTAGGGATTAGGAGGGGATAGGGAAATGGGCTCCGGCATCCCTTACTCACTCACCGAAACACAACAGCACATGTGTTGTTATTTCACGGTGGTCTTCTGTAAGGAGGTGGTTACTGCCGCCAGATGGGCTGCCCAAATTACTGCGAAACGCAGTGTGCCCTGCTACTACATTCCAGTTCTAGACCATAGCCAAATTTGAAAAGTTCATATTTCAAAGTTGACCCTGCCGGGAATCGAACCCTAAAACCCTACGGTTAAGGCAATCACCCTAACCACTCATCCAACGGGCTCATCGAATCCATACTCAGACTTACTTAATCACATTGAGGACTTCATTAGAACACAAAGGTTGGTCGTCAGCCACAATCCAATGTATTGCAGGTACATGCATTAATGTATGACTCAATCTTGTAAGTTCGGGCATCTGCTCCGGTCTGGGATATGTAGGCGTTACATAATATATCACTTTCAGATCTGCTTCAAAAGTGATGTGTTTTCTGCTATCGTTAGGGTTAACGAAACAAATTTTGTTTTGAACTGGTAAAGTCTGCATCACTTCTTCAAAACTGAAAGAACAAAATTATTTGCTTTAATAATTTAATAGTTGTGCTGTTAAGGTGCTTGCCTTACACTCTGACTTAGGAGTCTCGGGTTAAATTCCCGGCAGGGCCAGCTTCTCAGTGTAGACTTTGGATTTCACCCTGTCCGTTGTATGGTTATCCCATTACATAAGCCAAAAGTGCTTGTTTTGACCATATATTTCAAAATTATAAAATAATCTTTATTGTATATACCTAATTAAACATCATATTGAATTATGTACATAGAATTAACAAATTAATTAGTCACTAAAATTATAGAACAACTTTTGTTAGATAATCATTTACACAAATTTATTCAAGTAAATTAGTGCTTGACATTTTAATATTTTTGTGTAGCTAATTAAATAAGTGTACACACACCAAGTAACCCCTTATTATAGTTGCTTATGATTGTCAATAACTATGAGCCTGTTTGGATCTGTTTTCAATAAGCCGTTTAATCCTTCGACACTGAGAGGTATACAGTCCTCTTATTTTCAACTGGTGATATACACAAACCTTCCTCGCTTGTCGCTCACTCAAATAGTGAAAATGGGTATTTAGTGCTCGGTAACATAAGCGCAACGTGCTCAAATTGTATTTTTGAAAAAATATTTAATGTACCTACTGTCACAGCTCGTTTACTATTTTATGATTTGTATATTTTTATAATATCTATAGTCATACCTTTGAGTTCCAATGAAATTCCAAGCGAGTAACAATAGCGGAACAGTAAATAAGGCTCCAATGAAGATTTTCTTTTGATAAGAAATCATTCTATACATTAATTTAGCTCACTATATTAATTAATTAACCTCTTTGATTTATTAATCAATTATGTCACAATAGACATTGCAAGAGGTTCCAACACTGCACCAATATCCGGAATAATCTCCATTGCCCAAATATTTCATATTTAATTATTATTTTTACAAAATATATAATATACAACTGATAAATCTGTAAATAGTTTTAATTTTTTGAACGAAAATGTATTATAAGGTGTTGCCATACCAGCCGGGTCCACCATACCAATACATATTATTGTATGTATTGTAATTTGTTTGTTGTAGCTCTCGCTAGAGAGTACATATATAATTATGTTCTGTGGGTCGTACCCACGGAAAATATACAAAGAGGAGATGGCCTAAACAACTGTGCAATGATTTCAAACTAGGTCCTGACGTCATTTTTTGTGGGCGTGGTCTTGGTCAGTCTGCTGTCGGCACTGGTCACGGTGTGGCGGCGCTTGTTTGTTGTAGACTACAGTCAATTTTCATTGGCAATTTAAGATAATTGGGCGGGGTCTAACTTCCTCCTTGCCCCGCGCAGTAGTCACGCGCCGCTCTATAGAAAAATTCAATAACAACATCTCCTCTTTGTATATGCTCCGTGGTCGTACCGTATCGTGCGTGTGGTTCTAAACCATTTTGATTCACCCGCCGAAGCGTCGTCGTCATGGATATATCAATACGGAAGAATTTAATAGGTTGAGAAAAAAGTTTCTTCGCATTTTATATGAAAGCATTTTAGTGCGAAGCCATCTAGACTCTAGATTCTAGAGTACGCCAGCGTATCGTGGAATCCGTTTTATACTCGGCACTCTCAGCGTGTGGAAAATATTCAACGTTCTTTTACTAAGTCCTTGGCATTCTCTTCGACGGAAATATCACATAGATCCTCATACAGGGATCGTTTGGAGTTCTTTAAGATACCCACCTTAAAAGAAAGGAGAAGTGCTCGTGACTTGCTGTTTCTTTATAAGATCATACCCTCGATCACCGAAAATATTTCTTTAAAATTCCCATCCCGTTGTCCGCGACAGCGCATAGCCAGTATCTTCAATGTTCAATTGTGCAAAACCAATGTTGGCTTAAGCGCACCTACAATGAGAATGTGTCGCACGTATAATGACTTTAACAGCCGCGTGGGAGACCTCGATGTCTTCTCGGACACCATTAGATCATTCAAAAATAAAATGAACAAATCGTTTAAGTGAACAGTAATCAATGCTATGAGTATCGTTGACAATGTTCTGTCATCCAATTCTTATTTCTCATATCTGTCTGTACCTATTACTCTGAACCATCGATGTTTCTGAACTAATTAAGTTGATTGTAAAATATTTTGTTCCGTTCTTGTGGTTAATGTTGTGTACGCCTGTAATTGGCATGCGTGTCTGCCGTGATGCGCTGTGACTTATTGTATATTGAATGTGCAACATGTATGCTGTTGATGTATCTAAATAAGTAAATAAGTAAAATAATAAAATGTGTAATTAAGTTTGTAATTAATTGTGAAATTATACTGAAATAAATAAATTATTATTATTCAAATTAACTCGTCTCGTCTCCCCCTCCATAAGCCAAAATGAGGTGGAAACGGTGTTACTCCCGACAGAAGTATAGTCAGTCAGGGTTCAAGACTACAAAGACAGAAACCGACGCACGATACTGGCCGTATCGAGCAGCACCGCCTTCTGCATCTGGGCCGGGAGGGAACCGCCAAACCCCAACTGCTTCAGAATTACTATTGGGGCTGGTTGGGATCAACCCGTTGACGGATATAACAACTGGGATGATTTCAGTGGACACAACAGTACCCGAAAGCTAAAACCCATCACATGCTTACCCAAATCTATAAGCTTCTTACATTTATTCTGACAACAAAAATTAATTCACATATTGTAGAAAACAATATTTTGGACACTGCTCAGAATGGATGTAAGTTTGGGTGCCGTGGTATTAAGGAGCTCCTCCTCATGAATATAATAATTTGCCAGCGTGTCCGGCGGAACAGTGGCGTCCTCTCGGTAGCCTGGATTGACTACCAGAAGGATTCGGTGCCCCATTCGTTGCTGAGAAGGTTATTAGAGTTGTATGAAATAGATACGACTCTAACATCTTTCTTAGTTACGTGTTTCTTAGTACGTGTTCTTAGTTACGTGACAATGGATCACGTACAACAACGTCCTTCATCAACCGAGAAATAGAGGAAGAGCCGCTGATATGCGGGACAAATAAAAATAGAACGTGGCATCTTCCAGGGCGGCCGTTTGAGTCCATTGTGGTTCAACCTAACACTACTCACATGTTTCCGAAAGACAATTAAATTAAAAAACTCTGGCTTAAAGTAATTCCTCGGGTGAAATTTACATATAAAACTAGTTCGAGTTATCTCGGAAACCTATTATAAGCTATTTACTTCAAGGAAAGCTATTATGAATTGATTAGTAAATACACATTGATTAGTAATCTCTATATATAAAAATGAATCGGAAATATATTCTCAATTTATTATATGTATAGATGACGGTACGGTAGTCATCTGTCGGGCATACCACCGTCCTGGAGAGACACTCAGACATATTATTTCCGGTTGTGCTCATCTTCTAGGCGAATATTTGCACAGAACCAAGTAGCCAGGATCAGCAACTCGCCTTTCGATACGGTCTTATCTAGTCTGAGGTGTACAAGTACGTGCTATGCCCGTTCTACTGGGACCGCTCAATAATCACGAACAGGACCATTGTCGCCAATAAGCCTGATACTTAGGCTTGATATCGTGGTATTCGTGGTTATCGACCGATCGGAGCGCCGGGCTATGCTTGTTGCTATCGCTGTCCCGCATGACGAAAATCTCGTGAAAGCCGAGAAAGACAAACTCAGCAAGTACATAGACTTGGCTCACGAATTGACCGCCAAATCATTGTCCCGATAGCCGTTTTATAGCGAATAGCCTCGACTAACATCTCAAGAGGCTCTTGTTAGATGGCTGTACATCTAGAAGGCGGTACTTCTTGACACCGTACGTATCGTCAGGAGGTTCCTCACTCTGCAGCTCTAACCACCGGTAGCTTGGACCCTGCCCCGCTACTTGCTACACTCTAGAGTTAATTTTTTTATAATATTTATTGCGTTTATTAATATATATTGTAAAAAAAATGAAAATTTAGAAAGAAAATAAATACTAATAATATATTTTATGTTTTTTTTTAATGTAATTCATTATTATTGATGGCAACACTGATTGTATTGATATCAAAGAGAATATAAATAATATCAGTGTCAGTGTTCTGTGATCTGTGATTGATGAATTCAACATGGCTTGCTTTGCTTTGGCTTGCGCTTGTGGTACAAGTTAACATTGCAAATCGAATAGTTTGTTCATATTTTATGTCCGTAAGGAATTTTAAGTTAATGTGATAAGAATAATTCTCGTTTTGACTTCATTTTATCGTTTTTGCTAGAAGCAGGTGAGGTGAATTGTAGAGTTTTTTTAAAACCCAAAACCGAAATGATGAATGATTAGTTGTCGAGAGATTTATACACTCCAATGCTTCAACAATAAATGGACACATTTTCTTTTGGTAAATATACAGTAATTAGAGGGCACAGCGTCCATCACTTGTCATTGCATTTTCACTAGAAATTCGAATTATACATACGTTCATATAACAATTATTCAATACTGTTGTCGGTTATCGGCATTTTTATAAACTCAAACAATTACATTTCCCATATCATTTTTTGATATTTCTAATCAAAATTTTTTTATAACCTCTGCATTATTGACGTAAAAATTGTAATATTATAAGTTTAGTTAGTTATATTTGTTCTACAAATTCGTTTCTTTTATAATAAATATCATGCCGTCTCTCTCTATCTAACCCGAAACAGTTCTAAAGGAGATATTTATGATTTCTGACAAACTTAAAATATTAACTTTTAAATATACATATATATGTTTTCAATGTCTATAATATGAACGTTGTACAATTTGAAGAAAACATGACATTCTCATTCATTTTTTTTTATTACGAATTATGATATATTTACAAAAAGAGAAAAAAAAATTAATGCATTACATCCATTGGTAGTTTTTATTGATGCATGACATTTGAGTTTATCATTACTGTGTTACAAGCTTCAGATTGGTTCATCTTCAAATCTTAAGAAGCAGTTTGTTTCAGAAAATCCTTATTCCTAATATTTTTAGATTATTTTACATTATTTGTGTTCAATTTAGGGATGACTTGAGAAGTTACCGTGGCTGTTGCCAGAGGCCAATCTATCAATAGCATTGAACAGGCTCATAATTATTATCATAGATAAAATACTACTTAACCAGTATAGATGATCATTCAAGTACATTGAATCCGTACCCTATCCAATTTCGCTTATATCTAGATGCCGCCTGTGTAGTTTGTCGCTTATTTGTTGTCATTAAAGAGTCGCTGCAGTCAACCATTCAGTCAATTCTCATGTACTACTAAAATTTATTTAAAATATAAAGAAGTGGGCACCAACAACGATAAAAGGGCCGTATGAACGGTATAGGTTCTGTTCTAAAAAATAGGGCAATAAGGAACTAAAACGTTAATTACTGACCGATTATATCCTATAATAGAAAAATGTCTTGTCAATCGATAAAATATTATTAATTATGTTTTGTGTTATTTGTATTCATAATCTTTACATACTTCGATATAATTTTGCTTAGGTACGTATGTTTGTGTTCAGAAAGCTGAAAAACTGGGTGATGGATTAACTTATTTTTTTTACAAACGATGCATTTTATCACAAGAGTGTTTATATATACTTTCTATTCCGAAGATTCAGCGGAAACGAAAATAAAAATGAGCTTACAGCAAAGCGTGGCCAGGTTCGGTTAGTTATAACATAGATAAAATTAACCAGTTTTTGTAGATTATGTTACGAAGAAAAAAATGAAAACTCACACATTTTAATTTGTTATTTTTGTACTATGGTCATTATGCATTATAATTGTAAAACAAATTAATAACATAATGTTTTCTGATATAATAATATTAAATATCTAAATAAAATGTTTTCTATCATTTTCATTAAAATATGCATGAAATGGAATAATATCATACATAAAAGTACTCCCAGCAACGTCGCCCTCTAGTAATTACATATATATAAGGTACTACGTCATACCACGATAATAAGGAACTAACTTCGCGATCGAATTTGATGGTTATAATTTTTAACAAAATACATAAATGTTAATTTCGAGACTATTAGTGACATCTAGTGAGTGAAAATGCCAATATGAAATTGGCCTAGGATCGTTATATGGAGATTGACCATTTATACTGGTTAAGTAGTATTTTATCTATGTTATTATGCAAAATCTCAATGAATATTAATAACAATAATAATTATTTATTTAATCCAACTAGGATCACTAGTAACAATTTATATAAATGTTAGTATTTACACACGCTTATTAGTCGGTACATGAACCATACAACTGTGGTTCAGGTACTGACAGACAAGCCTAGCAGCAAATCCTCTCAGAATCCACCTAGAGCTGACTCGAACCCTACGCACCAGGGGTGCACACCGCATCCCTGTTTCATACAGAAACAGTCGACATACCTGATGCACTACAAAATCGTGGGAGCCATCAGCACCATAAGTGCATCATTAACTAAACTATCGTTATCATTATTTGACCTTGAGGTGCTTTCCAAATTCAAAACTAGAAAAAGAGTTTTGTCTAAATGAAAAGTGAGCCATTTTGATATTCCAGTTTCTTCATTGATTAGATTTGAAAATAAATTTTTAGTGTTTAAAATTCTAATTTTGCATTGAGACTAGTAGGTAGGGCTTAGTTAGTACCGACCGGGACAATAAAATTCAATTTTTTTTAGAAACTAGCCACTTATCCCCAGCTTTGCATGGATGTCTAATTTTCTAAAAACTTGAACGACTTCAATAAATATTTAAAAAAAAAATAGCAACACAGATTATTTTTTATTGATTTGGATTAGGCCTTAAGCAATTGTACTTTTTGTCTTTTCAGGTTTTCTTTGTTGCTCTTTATTTAATTCAAAAATATAAAATTTTCTGGAAGTCATGCTTTATTCTCAAAGAATTTCTTAATAGGTCTTTTTTTCAGAATTGATTATTACAGTATAGACTGCTTACAGATACTTTTATAATTAAGTTTGTATGTAGTAGGTAATCGTAACTGCTCATCCCATTTTAAAAAAATCTTTCACCGATAGTCAGAATATTTCAGGATGTACCTAGCTGAATTTTCCAGCTAGGTATCTAAAAATAACGATGAAATGCTTGACGAAAGTATAATATCAGGTGTTAATATTTTATTTTTCAATGTGGACGAAGTCGCAGGCACCAGCTACTATAAAATAAAATTCATACAAATTTAATTCAAAACGGAAATTGATAATTATATTGACATTGAAATTTATATTGAAATGAATTATTATATTGACACCTGCCTGGTAATGTTTAATGCAAATAAAGTATTCTTATTCTTAAAAAAAAAATAGATAAGTAATTTTTAGTTAGCAAACCTTAAAAAATACATAATAAATTTAAAAAATAATTAATGGAAATAATAATAATAATAAATTACAATCTAATTATTATTAAGAAATCAAATTTCAAGAAAAAAAACCCCTTCTCGCATAGGCTTTCATGCTAGCCAAAGATCCCGTGGATAAAAATCTCATTCCAGTTATGGAATTTGAACTGGGTGTCTCAAAGTATTATACCTTTTTGTTTCAAATATGTCAGTTTCATATTTTGCCATATTGTTTGATAATTAATGGTAATTTGAGATAATATTCTCTTTTTCCTGATAAATTGCCATACAGACTTTTTGATCGCTAAAATCATAATGATTTTATTTTAAGCTAGTGGCCCGCCCCTCACTTTGCACTATGTTTTTTCTGCAAATTATATATCAAAACCTACCTCATTTAACGCTCTTTCCATTACATTACATACATAGTGAAAACCGATTTTTTATAATATGTAAGGATACAGCTCATAATAATATTAGTTACATAAAATTAGATTGATTATATAGAATGATAAAATATGTACTTATTTCTAATCAGTACATGATTTTGACATACAGATATTAATTGTTCAAAAAACTGGTCATCTGGAGACAAAGCAAAAGTATTTGTAAGCATTAAAAAATCGCGTAGGCGATGGGTAGCTCTCTACCGTGTGCAGTAAACAGATGCTCAGTCACCTAAAAATCTAGATATTATATGGAGCTGGTGTCGGGTTTGATTCCCTATATGGAGGTTTGAGATGAGTAGAAATAATTGTGATGCATTTATTAGTAGGTAATACTTACGAAATAGCTGAGTGGCAAGAAAGGGAAACACGACGCTACCTCACACGCTATGTAATTTAATATTATATTTTATTATTTGATTAAAGTGCACTTTGTGCAGTTATAAGACAATGTTCTCATTCGTCATTCATTGTTTGCTTGGTGTGTGGCTCGCAAGCTGTATTTCTCTTTAACATGCTGTATCATTTGGTGCTCAGAAAGAGACTTCACGATGGAGCGAACAATATGAAGGAGATGGTAGGAGGATGCTGTGTGTGCTCGGACGAGCGTGGCTGGCCTGACAACCCGCTGGTCTACTGCGACGGGAACGGATGTACTGTGGCCGTACACCAAGGTGCCCCATTTTGAATTAATTATATCAATTCAATCGAAGTTATCTCAATTAAATACTAAATTAGACTTTTTCGTTGTTAGCTTGCTACGGCATTGTCACTGTACCGACCGGGCCGTGGTTTTGCCGCAAATGCGAGGGTCCAGAAACTAAGGCCAAAGTTGTAAGTGAAATGTTTTCAAAAAATTCTAATTCAATATTTAATTATTTCTGTTCCAGATGTTTGAGGTTTTTGTTGTCTCTTTCTTGCCCAAGTGGACCGGAAGGCTTCCAAGAACAATAAATGACACAACAGGAACCTGCTAAATTAATGGATCCCAAGCATTTTTACCCCCGACTGACCAATTTGATTGTGTTGTTTTGTATGAAAGCTGATCGAGATGATTCTCAGCTTTTCAGGCACTCGAAGATCATTGGCTCATTTCCTGATCTAACTAACTTCCACAGGTTCGATTGATTTGAAATCTGGTGTACTGTTACTTCGGTGGTATTTCCATAACATGCTAACCTTGACCTGATGCTGCAGCGTCGAGTAGTCTGCGGGATACCCAACTGTTCAGCAACAGGTTTGGGCTCAATAGAATGTCGGGGGTTATTTTAAAATTTTAAATTATAACTTGTGACCACAGATTCGAAGCATACTGATGTGTCTTTTTACAGCGATGTGAATTGTGCCCTTCGAAATCTGGTGCCCTCAAGCGCACTGACACCGGAGGTTGGGCTCACGTGGTGTGCGCTCTCTATATACCAGAAGTTCGTTTCGGTAATGTCACTTCTATGGAACCAATCGTCCTACGCCTAATTCCCTCGGAGAGATACAATAAGGTGTGTATTATCATAAGTTACTGGTTTTATCTTGAGCTGGTGGAGCTAACAGATCCTAATTTTTCTCATTAAAAAATTAGTCGATTTTCTTTTTCTATTAAATGAATTGAACTAATAAGAACTTTGATTATTTACATCACATAACGTAATTACAATTTTGCCTTAATTATTTTTCAGACTTGCTACATTTGTCATGATAGTGGTAAGAGTCACCGGGCAACCGCTGGTGCTTGTATGCAGTGCAACAAATCAGGTACCTACCATTTTTCTTCATTATGAGCATAACTAACAATTTTTAAAATTTTTGTCTGCTTGTCTGTTCCGGTTAATCTCCGAAACGACTGGACCGATTTTGACGGCATTTCCTCTGGCAGATAACTGATCTTATAATGAGTAACTTAGGCTAGGCACCTCGTTCTTCGCAGCGAAGCGTTTGCCGAGTTTTAAGTAATTATGTTCTCTTGGCGCAGGGTGTAAGCAGCAGTTCCACGTGACTTGTGCCCAAAGTCTGGGACTACTTTGCGAGGAAGCGGGGAACTACTTGGACAACGTGAAATACTGCGGCTATTGCCAACATCATTACAGTAAACTGGTATGTAACATGGGACGATTGCAGCTCCCATAAAGAAATTTTTTACATGTTTTAGATTATTATAAATTAAAAAAATATAGAGTTCAATTTTCATACTTTAAAAAAAATATCATCAGCTACTTGCAATAACTGGAGTTAATTGTTTAGACAATTTGCACCTACAAACATCTAAATATTGCTCTATATAGTTTAAACTACTTGATGCTATATGAATCAAATGACTACTAAATAGTCATTTTTGTCAATGTTAAAATTTCTAATATTAGTAAAATAACTGTAATTTAATATGGGTTATAGTTATTCTTTAGTACAAAATTAAATTCCCAACAGTTACCGTTACCGGGGAAAACTAGTATGATTTTCAGTCGGTATGAAATGACTTGTCCAAACGTACCGCTGCCACACTACCACATACCACACACTTTACACTCGAATCGAATAAAGATTTGAATAAACATTTGATTTTGTTTTCTAATCGACTTTATTATCTCTCCACTACAACTTTTCTTACTAACCCTAATAACGCTGTTAGCTTTCGCTTACTGACCATCCATTACAGCAATAATATTTGTGTGGCTACGAATAAAAAATGGAAAATGATAAACCAGAACAACCTCTTTTGTACGTTATAACGATATCGATGTGTTTTTACTGTTGGCATTTAATTTTCTTATCACCTTTCATTTTTTAGTTTACCAATCAAGATGTCACCATCATCACGAAGGTATGCTCACGCTTATCATTGCATAGCTTGATTCGCAACTCTTGATCTGCTTCTTTGCTTGCTCTCTCTCATTGCATTTGTTGGATGTATAATTTAGCCTTATGAAACAACCGTAACAATAATGAATAATAGCAAAATTTCGCCCGCGTCTCTTTTTTTATGGAGGCCACCGAGCGGCAAGTGCGCTCATGTGTTGTACCATTTTGAATTTTGTATTAAATAGGGAAGCATAAACAGCCATTTCAGGCTTACTATATATTTTTTACCCAACTGAAGTACAAAATCAGAAGATTAAACATTTTTGGAGCCTCTACTTTAGATTTTTTTTTTTTTCATTTTTGAGAAAGAAGATAATAGACGATTTTATAAGTTTAGACAAAAAGTAAACATTTGAGTGATTTGTTGATGTGTAGCGTTGTATACAGAAAAAGGGTGGTAACGTGAAGACAATCCCGCCCTACAAGCCGGTGTTGCACGACAGCCAGTCGAGCGATTCCAGCGAGGAGAAGGAGGGGGATACGTCTCCCAGGGCCAGCGGAAGTGGTACACCGACTAATAGCACCAAATCCAAAGTGCCCGCCCGAAAATCTTCCCACTCGAGCAACGTGTCCTCGGGGAAGAATACTCCCAACGCCGCGAAGACGCCCACCAACAACGCTCAGCCGATTGGTAAGCGCCATTCGATTCCCGCTCTGCGTACATGTGACATATAAAGGACAAAACCTGTATTTTGTATGGACATGAGGTGAATAAAGGAGGCGCCTCTCATGGAGAAGCAAAATGTAGACCCACTCCTCAGTGCTCAGTGCTCGTGCTCAGTGCTCGTGCCTTAGGCGAATTTTCATCGTTATCTTATTTCAACTAGCATTTATTTTACATAAAATAATGAATTCATTTATTTCATTGCCCACTTATCATCAGGGAAACCTCGATTTTCTTCTATTTAGGTATAAACAAAATCGGACTTTGGACTATAGTTGGAATTATTAGATTGCTGAGTTTGAATAGATTTAATTCTATAGTTTATACCCTTTATGTAAAGGATGTTAGACAGGCTGACGTCCACTTGATGGCTACCGTCGCCGATAACACAAGCAGCACCGAGTGAACTAGTGAATTTCTCAAAGAAAACTATTCATACAATATTTGCTGCGCGATTTCAATTTCATAGGCAATTAAACACAATAAAAAGATAGATTTGAAACGGCTGAAGCCGCAGGACAGGGTAATGATGTTTCCGTTAACGTTTGGACAGAGTCCAACCCGGAGGCCGAGGCGGAGTCTCCAGTGGCGATCGCCGGTCGAAAGCACAAGTCCTCGGACAAAAGTACAATAGAGTGTAATCAATGCATAAGTAATTAGTTGAAGTGTTGTGTCGCATGCGTAGTAGATGACTTTATTTTGTTGCCTTTTTTTAAATACATATAAACATATATGTATATGATACGTATATAAAAAAGTGTTGTGCTAATAATACAAGCAAAGCACGGTTGCTTTATTTACTACGGTGTAGTGTGCCTTGCCACTAGTAATCGTGACTACAATTGCCAGTGCCAGTAAAATGTTGTGCCCACAGGTGGGAAGCCCCACTCGTCCGATAAAAAGAAGGCGTCGCCCGCCCGGAGAGGATCCTCCGCGGACGCCGGAAGCAAGGGCAGCACTCCAGCGCCATCTCCTCAGCACACAACTGAAGGTGTGTATTAAGTTTTGGTAGACTGATCTATTGCCCATGTTATATTGCGTACTGGATATAATCTATGAATGGCTAAATGTGTTGCAAGGCGCAAATCTCGACCATATATGTTTTTTTTTTTTTTTTAATATTGTACGAGCTTAGATGATTATTAAATTACTAGCTGTGCCCACGACTTCATACGCGTGGTATTATTCGGTATAGTGCGTAACTTTTTTGTTTGTTAACAGATTGGAATGACATATACATCAATGAAAACCACGTGAAAATCGGTTAAGCCGTTTCTGAAATTAGTGTGCACAAAGGCACATACAAACAGACAAAAATTCTAAATGCCATTTTTAATCAATAAACTTTCATTCGTTCACCTTTTTACAGATGATAAGTTTCAGTCAATTCAACAGAAGAGTCATTTTATTGCATTTTTATCGATAAAATGTTGGACGTGATTGTTTAAATTTATATAACTTTTTTTAAACCTTTTTTTTAGGACGATAGGGACACATACAGTGTTATTACAAAAAAAAAATACTAAACTATGTCTCAACACGTGTTTTGTCAAACAGCGTCTAATGACATTTGTATACAATTTCACAGTTTAAACCCTGCCTCAAATAATGTTTAACCTTCGCTATTACAAAATAGTGTTTGTCCTTTGACTTACCAAAACATCGCTGGGCAACCTATAGGCAACCAAATGTTGCTATTTTAAAATTATAAAATAGCAAATAGTAACAATAAAATAGCAACATTACAAAACGTTCGTTCAACTTCATTTGGTTCAATCCGAAACGTTCCTTTCTATGCAAATTTGTTATGTGCTAATAGAATATCCTACGCAGAAAATATTTTAAAATTATCTATATATAAATAAAACAGTGACGTGTGTGATTATAAATTAATTATTGCTTTAAATACACCGCCATAAGTATGTTTTGGAACCAAAACTTACGTATATAATGAGTACATTGTACACATAGAACAGTGATCGGTTGAAAGAATGGAATGTGTTTATCAAGACTTGTCAATCGTCATTACTCATTGTCAAATGAGTATAATATAAATTGCAATATTAAAATAAAAATTCGTGAACGTGAAGAAAATTGGGTTCAAGAATAAAAGGTAAAACAACCCGATATTTCATCATAATCATAACCACACCACTAAATACAACTTGCGAAAATTAGAGACAAAGCAGTAGACTAACTTTGAGTCTTCGACAAGTTTTGACATGTTATAAATATGAAAAGTATTATTTAAACCGTGCCTAACTCTAACTATTTAAACACGCTTTTGTAATAAACATTTTTTTAGACACATGTTCAATGTATGTTTATCTTTTTTGTAATAACACTGTTAGAGTTTATGCACATAGTGACGAACGATCGATCTATTCGTTGAGATTAATTTTGCTATTGCAGCAACAGGTGGGTCGACTCCAAACACCACCAAGGCGACTCCTCCGGCCGAATCTACCGGCGCTAAGCCAGTGGAGCCCGTCGGAGTAATCAGCTCGGTCGCGGTAGCTTCAGCCCCAATAACCACAGTCACTGCGGTTCCCGCCAGGTATGTCTTATTGTGGCCATATACCATGGTAACAGGAACAACATGAAAAATAAAATCAAAGACCAAAGAGGCATTTTACGAGTTCATTTGCGTACAAGATACTTTTTGAATTTTGTATTTGAAATACTAGATAGATAGTAAAAGCTGGGCACATCGAATTTTGAGCAGCACATCTGGCAGCTGTACACCACTCCTTACAGAAAACCATCATGTAAGAATAGCATTCTTGCTGTTATGTGCGGGGAGGGAGTAAGAGATGCCAAGGCCCGTTCCCCATCACCTTATAATAAGGTGATGGTCAGATAAACAGGTGGCATATTCTTTATAATATATTGTATTTTGATAAATTAAAATTTCAATCATAACCAATATTAAAAAATGCATAGGCAATTAAAGTTCAGAGAAGGTTTTTCAAGGTGTTCATCCTATTCGAATTGTCATTGAAGATGACTTTCAGCAGAAACTCTGTGAGCCCGAATCAGCAATCGCCACCTGTAGTGGTGTCCCCGTCCGCCGCTGGCCCTCTGACCTCTGTGGCTCCTCCGGCCAGGACTTACCAAGAGTCGGTCATAACCAACACGGAAGCCGTAGACACCAAACTCACCAAGAAGAAGAGGGCTATGACAAGTAGCAATACGCTCAACGTCAGAAGCTTTTCTCCGAGGCCAGAGTTTCAAGTGAGTTTTCTTTGTTAAATGAATAAATGTGGTTCAGACAGTTGACATTTAATTATTGCTGACATTGTATTCCGATTTTTTTTAAATTACTATTATTAAGATGTTAGTTTGGAAGATGTTGCTTTTCTTTGTTCTTTGTTGTGTGGTTTCGTTGTAGGTTTAATTAATTAAGCTGTAGGCATAAATAAATAAATAATTAAATTAATTTATTTATTTACTTATGTAATAATAAATAAATAAATAATTAAATCATAAATTACTTGGTGGCAACACTGTTAAAGTGTGAATGGTTTATCGTTGCAGGATGTGTGGGCTCTAACAATGGGCGAAGTAAATGTAGATGGTGTCGGAAACAAAATTTATAAAAAGGTATGTTGACATCTGTAGTACATGTTGGGGATGTATACCATCTACCTAATTATTTGCTATTTTGATCGAAGCGTCAATTTAATTAACGTCAATTAATAAGGCAATCTTATGTTTTGACAGATGAAATTGTTAGACACACAGACGATGCGCAACTCGAGTGAGAGTCCCAGCTATAGTCCCAGTAGAACGCAAAGTCCCATGTAAGTAGACGCGCTTTTTTCATTCAATCCCGTCTGTTTCATGTGGCAAGTACTCAAAAGATATATTTTAACAGACGCTCGCAGAGCCCTGTAGCTGGTCCGAGTGGCCTCAACACTGCAGCCGGAAGGAAGTCACCGGTGCACCCTCAGGTAATACCTAATATCAAAAAAATTCAATTACAATTGTGACAAAAAAGCACGCCAAGGCAGTAGAGCAGTTCTTTTTAAACAACTGCTTTTTTTTTTTTGCCAAACTGTTCCTCCCTAAGCATATTGTGTGCGGTTAGAAAATTGTATAATTTATCAAACATAACTTTTTCGAAAATCTTGGAAATAACTGGTAAAAAGTAATTGGTCTGTAATTGTTAATATTACAAACGTCACCTTTCTTATGTAAGGATCTAACAATTGATTTTTTGAGACGCATAGGGAAAACACCTTCAGTGAAAGATAGATTTATTATATGAGTTAGCGAACCTACTAATTGATCCACACATTTTTTTAAGACCATAGTATTAATGGAGTCATATCCAGTTAAACTTGTATGTCAATGTATTTATTATCTTATTTATTTTCGTTAACAGGTGTTAAAAATATGCTATTCTCATTATTACATAATCTATTGTTGATATTTTTTGTATCTACTTGATTAATAAAAAAGTTGTTAAATTGTTCGGAAATATCTACGGAATTTATATATTCAACATTATCAATTTTAATTTTATTTGTTTCATTAAAATTACTTTTACTATAAAAATTGTCCTTTATGATATATCATGACCAGAAATATATTAAAAGAGAAGAATGCGCCTCATACTACTAGCTAAGACTATATTATAAGTATATTGAGAGTATTTTAGATCAGTGACTACTAGTGACAAAAAACAAGGAACTACGTCAATCAACGTTAGTAGTGGTAGGTAGGGCACACTGCGTTTCGCAGTCATTTGGGCAGCCCGCCTGGCGGCAGTGACCACCCCCTTACAGAAGACCACCGTGAAATAACAGCATATACGTGCTGTTGTGTTTCGGTGAGTGAGTAAGGGATGCCAGAGCCCATTTCCTTATCCCCTCCTAATCCCTTATCCTTAATCCTACTGTAGTCGGCAGCGCACTTGCAGCACCTGTAGCGTTGCTTGTGTTAAAGGCGACGGTAGCCACCTACCATCAAGTGGACCGTCAGCCTGTCTGTCGACTTAACATTAAAAAAAAACCATTTATCTTTTCTTTTAGTTATACAACATTTTTCCATTTGTTCCTGGAAGATATATTACAAATTTTAGTTTAAAAAAAAATGGAAAGTCTTGTTATTATTATAAAAATAAAGATGTTAACGGGTAATTGATTAGATAACAATTTATAACAAAGTTGTTGAATAGTTGCTTCCGTAGACACTAAATAAAATAACCGAGACTTGGTTTCTACGTGAGATTTCATAAGTTATTGTTGTGGAAGAAAGTTTTTTTATGGGATTTATTTTACAAACACATAAAACATGATTTGGTAACATTTAGTTTACTCCCTGACCAAGTTGGGTGTGTTTTTAAAATAAATTATTATATCGATCTGGTGAAAGAAACGTAAAAAGGTCAGGCAACAATTGTCCTTTGAATTGAATTGTATTGTTAGGGCTGTGTACCTGTAGGAATCCCATGGTCATACGGACCCTTTCTCTACCTGCTCTCACAATGTCCTTAACAAAATTATCGGTTCCGTTCCTGTCTTAAGTTCAGAGTGACACGAAAATAATTAAACAAATCAAATCTCGATACGCAATATTAACAGTGAAAAATATCAGTCATGTCCGTAATTCTAAATTGATGCAACATCCCTTATAAACTAAAAATTCACGTGGTTTTTTTTTAACTTAACGCGCCAAACGTATACACGTAACTTGAAAAAAAGTATCTAATAATAAAAATGTTTTGACTGACCGCTCTGAAACACATGTGCGAGTTTCGGCCTCAGTTTTTTTTTTGTGCTAAATCGAGTCACACGTTCGATGCTCGACAAGCGAAGTCAAAGTTAAATTCAAGTGATTATTTCGATGCGTTGGTTAGTGAGAGCGAGCGATGGTAGTTTTTGGCAAAGGTATGTGATCACTTAACCCGAATACTTAAATAGTTACAGGAAATACATTTATAACAAATCACTAGGGCGATGATTAATTATTCAAAAATTTAATATTTTATTAAAATTTTGTATATGTCACGTTAAATACGTTGACATAGTCTTCTGACCATGTCAATTGTCACTTATCGTTCATTGAAAGTCAAAATCCAGACGCCATCTACACATTATTAGAGGTATCGATGAATACATTGAACTATATATCGTCATTAGCGCCTTCTAGTGTTTCTCTCTAGGAATACGAGTCACGATATTTTTTTGACATAAGTAACGTGGCAACATTGTTATAGGTTACACATGTTGGGGAATTGTATGTTCTGTCATATTTAGGTGGAGGCATTTTTAAAATCTTTATGCAGTTGTAAAATCTTTATGGTTATAAACCATGGGGCGTTTGTTAGAATGCGTAGCATCTTGTTTTGAAATCTCTGCATTGTTTCTATGTTGGAGTGCGAAGCGGTCCCTCACGGGCGTATTCTGTAAGTAGGAGTTCTCTCTCAAGAGACCTTGTGCTTTTCTTCCCACAAGCCAATAGAATTTTCCAAGTTGGAGACTTGGCTGTATCCTCTGCCGTCAGTACCTGTTGTATATAAAATTTTAATAGTGTATATAAATTTGTTTTTAATTGACGTAATGACAAAATTATGTATTGAATTTTTGCGAACAACTCTTGTGTAATACTTGTGTATCGTGTTTCTGCGCTTGAAGTGCGTTACATATCAATTATAATTTCACCTGTTATCGGCCAGTAATTGATGTCGTGTTGTGTTGACGGATTGTTGACAGATTCAATTCCGAAAGGCTACCCCAACCATGGTACAATATTTTGACGATGAACCTTGACACATTTGTTCATGATCCTGAACACGTCTGGCCGACCTGTGTGTTTTTTTATATAAAATCGCCTTTATTGTCACATTTACTTGTGTTTTTTTTATTTATTTAAATATATTAATAATTTTAAAAATTAACAATATATGCGATAATAGCACAATAAGACCGTGTCATATATTTAAACTTGTATTCTAAAATTATCACTATGTTATCAACATAGTATGAAAATATATTGCGGTTATATTGATTCCTGTTGGTGGTTTTCATATATGTGGCCATTGTTGTTAAAAAACAACGAAATGTATTTTTATATTTTATACGAACGATAACAAGCATTTGGCGGTAATTGTTAGGGACAATTAATTTCCGTTTTCCTCTTGTTTATTACGCAAACAATTTTAATTTAGTCTTAATTAGTACACGATTATGTAATGAGCAATGATTTCCAGCATGGCGCGGGTCGTACGTCAGCATGGGGCAATTTGAACGTGAGTTACGAAATGCAGCAAGATCCCAACAAACCTGGGTAAGTTTACCAATATTTCATGCGAGTATCCTATAGGATATACATATGTACATTGTACATGCTACACTTGAAGCAGTCTGTAGGTGGTAAGATATGCATTGAGTAAATAAAACCTGGAGCAATTTTAATTACATCGTTTTTATATAATGTCACATATTGACACACAAAATTTAAAAAAAAATGTTCAATTTCATTACAACTTTAAAATAATGTTACATATAACTAAATAATTTTAGATAAAACATTATAATTAATAAAATGAAGATTAGAGAAAGAATAAATAATACTTTGTACTGTCTACTTGAAAAATATAAAAATGATGCTATTGAGGCGATTGCTAATATTCGTTAATTAGGTGAATAATTCATTCTTTTTCATAATTCATTCATTTTACAATCTTAGTTAAATAGCAAACGCGACATATAAATTGCCGTTGGAGACGCACGTTTAATAATAGAAAGAGATAAAGAATGAAGAGAGGAGCAGTTGGTGCTTACATTAATGATAAGTTTCTCTTATTTAGTACAAAGTAAAAAGTGTGAAAATTTGATATACGTAATTGTAGCACACGTTCAATTATATTGAATGTGTAGCTGTTTGTTCATTACGGCCTTAGGATATAAATAATATTCTTATCCCATGAGGGATATAAATTTTAAATTTGAATGTCTTAAAAAAACTTAAAGCTTGTGTGCCCTTATCCAGTCATCTAGTGCACATCTTGTAACATGTCTCTTTTTATTGTAATTTCATATAAAAATACCATCAAATTATAAAAATACCCATCACTATTTTTTAAATTTCAGCTTGAGCGGCGTAGCCAGTAGAGAAATAAGTCTGTCGAATATCCCTCTGCCCCCGTTGCCTCCCATGCCGCCCGCCATGAAGAACAAGAAACGCGCCGCCATGGCCGCTTCCATGGCCACCTCGACGGCCGGAATGGCGGCTCCGACGAATCCGTCTCCCTCTATGATACGTAAGTGAAGCCAAGCCCCCATTGAAACCCCGCCGAGTCCACCGCGGTGACCACAGTTCCATGTTATGATGTATTTTATAGAAGCGACCACAAGTACACAAAGTCTTGCCAATGTACGTCGCCAACCGCAGTCAACGCCTCCGCTGATATATCAAGAGACAATAAAAGATTCACCACCCAGCTCCCCTGGTATGTCACTCTCCGCATGCCGCTACTCCCCGTGCTTGTCTTTTATACACTATTCGCTAATGGACAAATCGGAAAGCATTCCTTTGTATTAGACAAGCTGGCTGTGTGGTGATTGTGTTTTTTTTATGATAATTTGTGACGCACACGCTAATTGTAACATAGACATTAATATACTAGCGTAAAAGACGCAATGAGAGTGCAAGTGAGAATGCGGTCTCTTTATGGTGCGAAAGAGAGCGAAACAAGTACCGTTAAAACTAGCGTCACACTGCGAATCGAGGAATCGATAATGGTCTGCTGAGTACCTGTTGAGGTCTTATTTGCAAGGAAAACTAGGTCCTAGGATTATGTAATCATATTGTTAATTTTTATGAATAAAAAAAAAAACAAGATTTGAATATTCGAATCATACTAATCCATCTATAAATTACCGATATGTAGATATTTTTTTGTTTCTTCTAATAAAAATATGCCACGTTTTAAAAATAGTTAGTGGTTATATGCGCAGATATATTCTTACGAGCGAGACACTTTTGAAAATTATAGGTGTGGTAATTTACACATATAATGGTTCGTTTATTATATGATACAACTTTTAAAAAAATGTCTGAAGTGACCTTTTACAAAATCTTAAGCTTTTCGCTGACTGGAACACCGTTCTAGATAAGTCTTACTAATCGATAAGGTAAGGACATCGCTATGATTTACTCACTCACTTTGTTTACTGGTCTATTAGGCTAGTATACGTATGTCTCTACAATGAATGTGCCCTGTTTTTGTGCGGTGAAGGTTTTCTATAATTCTGTTGCCTTTGTTTTTATTTTTTCATAAATTTCTATCTTTGTGTGAGCCTTCTAGTTATCTGTTATTAATATAAGCAATTTATTTATTAACATTTAAGGGGTTGGTAGCTTGAGCCTTGCGTGCTTCAATCTTTTCTTTTTTTAATAATATATCTTGTTTTATTTTAATAATTGCGATATACAGAGTACTCGTATAGTGAATATTTTGATTCATCTGACGAGTATTTCAATATAACATTCGTTTGTACCCAAGTATGCTACTTTTCTGTAGACACTTCTTCAATGTCTTCCCGACCTTGATAAGTATACTCATATTCTTCTTATTATGCAAGTGGATGGTGAGAGGTCTCACAGTCACGACAACTTCGAGGAAAGCTGAGGACAGAACCTTTAGCGATGAAGAAAACTACTTCGACTGATTGATGCCCCTCTTATTCTGTTTTCAAATAACATACAGTCAACCTGAGTCACTTTAAATAAATGTCCATAAACAGTTTGATATTTTCTTATCCTACTATCCTCCATAAACAGTTTGATGTTTTCTTATCCTACTATCCTCCATAAACAGTTTGATATTTTTTTATCCTACTGTCCTCCATAAACAGTTTGATATTTTTTATCCTACTGTCCTCCATAAACAGGTTGTTATTTAGTTATCCTACTGTCCTCCATACACAGTTTGATATTTTTTATCCTACTGTCCTCCATAAACAGTTTGATATTTTTTTATCCTACTGTCCTCCATAAACAGTTTGATATTTTTTATCCTACTGTCCTCCATAAACAGGTTGTTATTTAGTTATCCTACTGTCCTCCATAAACAGGTTGTTATTTAGTTATCCTACTGTCCTCCATAAACAGGTTGTTATTTAGTTATCCTACTGTCCTCCATAAACAGGTTGTTATTTAGTTATCCTACTGTCCTCCATAAACAGTTTGATATTTTTTATCCTACTGTCCTCCATAAACAGTTTGATATTTTTTATCCTACTGTCCTCCATAAGCAGTTTGATATTTTTTTATCCTACTGTCCTCCATAAGCAGTTTGATATTTTTTTATCCTACTGTCCTCCATAAGCAGTTTGATATTTTTTTATCCTACTAATGTAATGTTAAAATAGATATACCACTGCATGTAACGAAACGCAAGAACGCATACACCGCACCGCCTTGATTAAAAAGAAACTGCACCTATCGATGTCATTTTTCATTTAGTTGTTGCATTATTGTAAGTTTGTTCGTGTGTTGCAGTTCAAATTTATTCAAAGATAATAGTTCATGGAATTGGTACATTTTGGGTTGCATCAAATGGGGCAGTTCTGATTTTTTTATATGTTGTATATAATGAGGTGGTAATGACAAATATAATTTTTCCACCTCGAAAGCCTTCCGGAACATTGTAAAATTCATGAAAAGCCATTAAATTTTTGATCATTTTTCAGTTTTTGCCATTTTTTACCACCAAGGACCTGTTTTACGGTAGAAGTCACTATGAATTCTTTTAAAGTAGACTAAATTTGCAACAAAATGAGAATAGTTGGGTCTCGATAAGCTGAATAGTTTCAAAGATACAGCTGTTCAAATGTATGCAAAATTTCAAAAAAAATTTTTTTTCGAGTTTTTACTCGTTCTCGTCAATGTGGTCAATTATTGATCTATTTCACGGCATAAATTCATATACGTTTTTAAAGAAGACAATTTTTTTTAACAAAACGAGACCAATTTGATGTATTAAGATCTGATAGTTCCCTAGCTACAGCTGTTCAAAGTTGCTGAGGTGAGTAAACAAAATGAAATACGACTTATGAAATAAGCATTATAATTTTAAAAAGAAATAATTACAGCATAAAAATTTAAAGACTGTGTTATACATATTATCTTTGCATGTGGCGGTTGAAGTTGAGGTCGTCACAGGAGTTGTATTATTAGTTTTTCTTGTATATCTTTGATGGACCAGGCTGAACCTCTAAATCGACGGTACACCTTTTGGGAGCTTGCTTCGGTAGCATTTCGTCAACGACCAGCTCAGGCAGGTCGAAATCGTCATCTGATGGTGGGTCATCGATGGTAGGTTCATCAATGTCATCACACATCAGGTCTGGTTTGTTATCACAAGATTGGCCGCTGCAGTGGTTGCAAACAGCCGAGCATTTGAGTCCTGCTTTTCTGCAACCACAGCTGCTGGTACAACCTTTTTTGCAGTTGCAGGAAATCATGTTTAGCAGGGGTTGAGGAGCTGGTGGTTTCGTCATTAGTTGAGGAATGAGGCCTCTTGTGCTCCGCATCCAGGATTTCAGGATTTCTAACCTCACTCGATAACAACAGGGATGCATAATGTAGTGAAAAATATTGTTTGGGAACATCGATTTATGATTGGCTGCCACAGCGTAACTTGGAAGAACTATTTTTAACTACGGCAAAGTATTATGGTTTTGTTTTTTTTTTTATTATAAATAATTATATACCCTATACTATATATAAAAATAATAAAAAGCACACCTTTAGTAGAAAAATATTTTTGACAGACACCCTAAACTCTAAATTGTATTATTTAAGAAATTTTGCAAACATTTGAACAGCTGTATCTTTGAAACTATTCAGCTTATCGAGACCCAACTATTCTCATTTTGTTGCAAATTTAGTCTACTTTAAAAGAATTCATAGTGACTTCTACCGTAAAACAGGTCCTTGGTGGTAAAAAATGCCAAAAACTGAAAAATGATCAAAAATTCAATGGTTTTTCATGAATTTTACAATGTTCCGGAAGGCTTTCGAGGTGGAAAAATTATATTTGTCATTACCACCTCATTACATACAACATATAAAAAAAATCAGAACTGCCCGATTTGATGCAAGTGAAGACCCCTTTTATGGTACGATTTCCATGGATTATAACTTGTCTGCTAGGATTGTGGTATCCCCAGATGATATGACAAAGACCCAAACTCCGCAATTCTTTGATATATGCTAGTTCAAAGTTACCCAAATTCTGTGCTACCTTTCATTATTTAACGAAATTTTAAGCTTTAATCTCAGCTTAGTAATCCATAAACGATCTCTGGCCAATAAACTTTCAGAGTGCCATTAAAAATGAGTCGATGATAATATTGATTCGATTGGGTTGTAAGAGGCTAGTGCTAATCTCAACCTCTCTATAAATTTTACTAATAGGTATTTTGAACTTTTTTTCAGGTTCCGAACGAGGTGCTAAGGGAAAGAAGTAAGTCTTTAGATAGTTGTTGACAGCTCGTCAACGGCTCGCAGTATAACTTGTTACTGTATAATACTTTTCTTGTCTACAAATACGATTATAAAACAGTGATAATATTTTTAATATTATTTTCTAGAAGTAGAGTAATTATTTGGATTCAATCCAATAAGAAACAATTTAACTAGAATCTTATTCATCAATCTGAAGCGGTTTTATCAGTTAAATAATTAATCGTTATATACAAATCAAATCAAATTTGATTACTTACATTCAATAAAATAAGAAATTTTTTAAATCTTATTCGTCAGTCTGAAGCGCTTTTAGCAGTTAAATAATCATTATATGCTTGCCAACTTTCATGGTGTAAACTTGTAAATAACTAAAAAAATAAAGCCTTTTCGTACCGATCAAATATAAAAATGTCAGTTTTGCCCCTTAACCCAACTATAAGTTAAATTCAACGTAATTCTATTTTTTTATATTGGACAATCATAACAAAAAAAAAAAAACGTTTAGCGCATTAAAAAGTAATAAACGTCAAGTTTTGCCAATCAAGATTATTGTACTTATTTTTTATTTTATACTAGTTGGTGCCCGCGGCTTGGCCAACGTTGAAAAATAAAAAAATAACGCCTAACATCTTTATTGCAGTTATAGCTATGCCAGGCGTTAGATGATCCCTCGGGAACAGTACTTTTTCTGGAAGAAAGGTACCTTATGTCCTTTCCTACATCCTTGACAACGTGTATGCAAAATTTTATGATGATCGGTTCAGCGGTTTAGACGTGAAAAGGTAACGGACAGACAGACAGAGTTATTTTCACATTTATAATATTAGTATGGATTTATAGTTAAATTTGAATTAGGGCAAGGATTTTCTGTTAGAAAAGTTTACTTTTCGTCGCCTAGTTTGACCGTTGAGAGTAAAATTACAAGTTAAATAAAAATACAGTGCATATTTTAAAATAGTTTAAAACGAGTAGGTTTATACAAAAAAATCTATATTCTGAGAAAAAATAAGGTAAAATAGTAAGATAGGTATACTGCTAAAAAATATTTTCGTCGTACTAAATTTTCAACGACACTACTTCTGTTTTTGGGCATATTAAATTAGTTCTAAAGTTTTTAATGTAAAGTTTACTTTTATTTATTTTTTCATATTTTACACAATATTTGAGAAAAACGTTCCAATTTTAAATCTGTTCAGTCATCTCAGAAGCTATAAATTATTTCTGTGAAATATTGCATCTAAATACACAGGTTGTTAGGCTTCGCCTATTTTGTTAGTTTGTGTGTAAAAATTGGGATCATTTAGACTCTGCCTTAATTAATTATGGTATCAAGCCACATTAAACTTGGATTAGCCACATTAATTAGCCTCGTTGGAAACATGGATGAAATCCGTTCACAACTTCACGAGAATAGCGCAAACGTACAGACAGACGCATGAACATGGGAACTAAATTTGTACATACCTGTAAAAGGGCTGCTGGCAACTACTCAGCTCCGCATATGCTCGGGAATGAGCTAAACCCAAAGAGTGTGTCCGCTGCCAGGCTCCAGGAGCAGCTGAGCGCGGAACTGGCGGCCCACGCGGCGGGGGGAGTCGGCCCCGACCCCCTACTGCCTCCGCCCCTCATCAACAAAGCTGCACCGGTAACGTTCTTCCTTTGCATTTTTCTGTACTAGGGTTTGGGCCCTGGACGTCTCGTGTCTCGAAGTCCCGGGACTTTAGGGTCAAGACTCGAGACCCGACACATACGTACATAATTTTCACACTCCATTATAACACTCTTTATTTTATTAAATCAGCAAAGTTTAATTGTTAGTTCATTATATTTTATTTATATTACTGATTAATAGAAACTAGGTGATGATAATTAATGATTAGTATGTGTAGTGTATTTAAAATTTTAACTCTGTTAAAAATTAAATTTAACTTTGTTTTATATTTAATTACTAAATAAATGTATAATTAATTTATATGTTTAGTAATATTACTAAGTTTGTTTTATTGTTGTATTTTATTTATATTACTGATTAATAGAAACTAGGTGATGATTATTGATGATTACTATGTGTAGTGTATTTAAAATTCTAACTTTTGTTATATATTTTATTACTAAATAAATGTATAATTAATTATATGTTTAGTAATATTACTAAGTTTGTTTTATTGTTATTGTATTTTATTTATATTACTGATTAATAGAAACTAGATCATGAATATTAATGATTAGTATGTGTAGTGTATTTAAAAATCTAACTTTGTTTTATATTTAATCACTAAATAAATGAATCTGGATTCTTATTATATCTAAGTATTGTGACCAATGCTAGGTATTAAATATTATTAAAATCAATGATTAGTTTAGTAAAATTACTGATTAATGCACAGGCCACACTGAAAGTTTTTAGAACAGGCCAGAAAGCAAAGAAATTAAAAATAAATATAAATTTCGAATTAGAACTCTTTAGGAAGCTGTTGATGTAATTTCATTCAGCTAACATTGGTTTTAACAAATCTGTGTTCGTTGAGGTTCAAAACAAAGTTATGATAGACTTTGATTGGCATTTCATGACGAAGCTCCATCTCGTGTCAATGTTTATAACTGGTTTAAGCGTAGTCGTAGCAATCTCACTGATGATCTCACTATGATTTTCGTAAAAGACGTCCATCTACGGCGACAAATGAATATAAATAAGTGCTTTGCGGCTCATGATTGAAACAGATTCGGTCAAGTTTAGGCATTGGCATGAGTCAATCGCATAAACTCTTACACGAACATCTGGGCGTGAGGAAGCTTCGCGCTAAATGCTTAGATTGGAATGATTGATAAATATAACGGAAGTGGCTCAAATGCTGTATTTTACATCGTCACAGAAGATGAAACCTGGATATATTATTAAGAAACCGAAACGAAAAGGCAATTTGCTAAATGGATGTTTCCTTTCGACGATTTATTGCCTCATACAGCCACTGCGTTAGAAGATCAGAGGACCGTTACTGCAGACTGGTATATTTGCCAGTTGTCTTGGAAAATGTTCGACAGAAGCACCCAAGAAATAGGGACCTCCTTCACCACGACAATGCTCCAGCCCACTTCTCCAGGAACAGTCAAATATTTGACTATGAAAGGTGTGGAATCAATGAGTTATCGTCATTATAAAAGATAAACTTAGAGGAATTAAATTCGCTTTATGAGCCCTGAGAATGCTCTGAAAGCGTTCGTAAACTTCGTGAAAGAGACCCTTAAAGAAGAGTGGACCCACTGCTTCGGTTAATGATTCCATCGCATGCGACGTGCTTACAAAGGAATGTTAGACTAGTTCAAAAAACGGGACAAGTGCAAGTTGAACTCGCGTGAAGGGGGTTCCGTATGATGTTACCTATCCGCACAATATTGAGTGATTTACCATGTTATTTTAATATCATGGACTTCTTATAGTTCTATAAGTAGAAAACTGATTTCTGTATTTTTTTCAAAATTTTAGAGGGAATGTTTAATTTTTGTCTATTTTCTTGAATAACTTTTTAAACTATTTATTTTAAAATTACAAAAAAAAAAATACATTTAAGATCTTCACAACAAGACCTTCCATTTGATATGTCACACGATGCAGTTTAAAAAAAAATTTCCATCTTCCCCCCAAAAATGACCTCCCATATACAGATTTCAACTATTCACGTCACACCTCTGCGTTTGGGTCACATATATTGATATGTGTACTAAATTTCCACTTAGTCCGGTCTAGTAGATTCCGAGATAATTGACTGTGAGCGACGGACAGACGGACACACGAGTGATCCTATAAGGGTTCCGTTTTTTATTCCTATATAACAATAATAGTACAAACAACTTCGTACATTATTTAGTTTCCGAGTTTCTAAAAACTTTCAGTATTACCTTCGTAGAAACCATGTGATGAATATTAATGATTAGCATTTGTAAGTATTGCATTCAAATTCTAACTTTATTGTTTTATTAGGTAATAAATTGTTTTATTTATTACCCAAAATCCGGGATTGAAAATAAAATCCCGGGATGTCCCCCGGGACTTTGAGTCCCGCGACTTAAAAACTGTAGAGAGTTCCAAAACTTTTACCTGTACTCTTACTTTTCGGTTGAAACAGCATGAGGTGTGCTTGCAGACAATGAGTGGCTCCAGCGGACGCTCTTCGTCGGGAGCCCAAAGCCTCGACCAGCTGCTCGAGAGGCAGTGGGAGCAGGGTTCGCAATTCCTCATGGAGCAAGCGCAGCATTTTGATAGTGAGACGCATTTTCATACAATAAAACAAAGCTACCTCAATTATGAATACATAATTGAAACCAAGTAGCCATGTCTACTATATATATGTATATCGAACCACCTCGTATTCAAAATGGACAAGAAGTAACATATCTTGTTAACAAAAAGAAAAGGAAAATATAGATTTAAGGGAACGCTTCAATGGCTATCTTTAATGACATCTAAAGAAATAGGAATCGCGCGCAGGCTTAGCCATTAGCGGCTACCCAACAAGCAAAATGCTCTCGACTACCGCAGTTTACAATGCTTTAGATCTTAAATATATCGTATAAGGAATTTGGTAAATTCTTCCTTCCTTGTAAGCGCACTTTCAAATGCCTTGTCAATATCAAAACCAAAGATCTACTGAAAATATCAAAGAAACGTTTACATGACGTTTACCTTACAGAAGACCACCGTGAAATAACAGCACGTGTGCTGTTGTGTTTCGGTGAGTGAGTAAGGGATGCCAGAGCCCATTTCCCTATACCCTTCTAAGCCCTTATCTTTGATCCTACTGTAGTCGGCAGCGCACTTGCAGCAGTTTTGGCGTTGCTTGTGTTATAGGCGACGGTAGCCACCTACCATCAAGAGGACCGTCGGCCTATCTGTCTTAACATTAAAAAAATATATTTACAAGATCACATCAACAAATCTACCTATACGTATATCAGAAGTCGATATGACTGAATCTAGCCTAAATACTCAAGTCTTAATAAGGCTCTAAGACTAGCGTGGCTCTATTAAGGTGCATTCATACAAGAATTTTGGTTTTGAAAATGCTAAGATTAGTGCAAATTTTATATTGTAACAGGAACATTAGCAGTGATTTTACACGACGAAATTGTCATTTTCTTATTCTATGGTTATCTAAATAAATTGGATATTTTACTTTAAAAAGTCGAAGAACATAGTGGAGCGATTGGAAGAAAAGTTTTTTCAAAATACAAAGTATTGGAGTTTATCTCAAGAGACCAAAAAAAGACCAATTTTGACAATGAAGCTAGTGATTCTGTACATTTTTACGACGAAGAAGAAGCTGAAATGAAAAAAGAATTTGCCTAGGAATTGTCAGGGCAACGACTTTGAATCTTGATCTCTTCTGGAGATAATCTTGATTCGGATGATGTCTCAAACGTACAAATTACTCGTATCGGAGAAATTAATGACGAATTTCGAGACAATATCAGAAATTGGGTCCCGAAGTGTAATAATCCTCATGCAGACATGCGTTAGTTGTTTGTAAATAATAAATAAAAGAAAACCAAATACTCTATCAAAGGATCCTAGGACTACAATATGTTTAACAGCAATTTAATTTGGGCATTAATGGCACAATGGCTTAACAATTGAAAATTTACTCGGAAATTTACAAGAGTTGTCAGATAAAGTTTCACTCGTTATAAACAACCGTCAAGGTTTACCATTTTATAAGAGCTCCAGAAGGACAAACAAAATGAAACAACGTGATTTAGTGACAAATATCGCATTCGTCATGGATTCTGGCGCAAAATAAATTATAGTTTCTTCTTAGTTCTATATATCTGGACATCTTAAACAGTGAAATGTTTCGGCTTGTTAGGAATTAGCGAATATCCACATCCATAACAGTTTTCAATTAGTATGAAATGAATAAATTGCTACGGCCACTTTAAGTTAAAAATTTATCGTCATCTTATATAGTTTTCATTTTTAATGGTGTTGCCATTAAAAATGAAAATATTTACAAGTTAGGTACCTGTAATAACTGCAACAAAATCCATGAATGGTTATTTTCATAAGTAGTACCCTACTAATGGTTTTTATTTTCATTTGAGGACCTCAATTTACATAATGGCGTCAATATGTAATTGGATTCAAATAAAAATCACACAAATCTTATTTCAGTGTAAAGTTTCTATATTTTCTATAAAATGTACAGTACTTAAGTCTTGTAATAGTTTCAGTTAAGCCAGTGCCCAAATTTAATTGATTTCAAGAATAATTAAAAGCGGGGCAATGAAAATTTACAGAAAACCAACATAACTATTGACAGAAAAGTTACCTTCGTATTAATATTTCACTTGCAACTCAAATTGATACTTAAATTTTACTAAAATAAAGTCCGACGGCTAATTGACTTTTTATCTCATATTGCCAAAATGTATAATTTGAAGGTGACAGTGTTCTTACAAAACTAAAGTATCACAAAACTAAAGTACTAAAGCTATAGCTCTTGGCAATGTTTGTGACTTTTATAGTAGTACTTTTTGCTATTTGGGTAGTTGCATGCGCGACTGAACCAACCAAACCACCTCGTTTTCAAAATAGATAAAAAATTAAATGTCTTGTTAACAAAAGGACAACGCAAACATAGATTTTCGATACCTCCATTGCTAAGGGAATACTACAAAAGCATTTATGCTTGCGACTCTTGCCTTGCCACAAGCGAAGCCATGGTGCTCCAAGTACGCTGTCGACCTTGGTAGGATTAAGAATAAAGAATAAGCAGGAGATAGGAATCACGATTGCGTGTGCAAACGAAAAGATTATAAACTTCATTAACGAAATTCATTTGCGTCCTGCGTTATGGGATCTGTAATCCAGTATTCGTGAGGAATTCACAAGTAGCCTATGCATATAATAAAATCGTAAACGAGTCCTGTCTGTCAATTAAATATTTTTCCAAAGTTTAGTTAAAAATTTATAGATTAAAGTTTTTTAGCGATAGCTGGAGAGTTTCTTTCGCCGTTTCTTCTCTTCCAGAACGCCAGTTTGTTTCCGAAATGGTAGTAGTTTTGACCTCAAAAAGTTATATTGTTATCCTAATTTTGAGAATTAAACTATTTGATTTGATTTGAATATAAGGCTAAAATGGATACTCGGACGTAGTTTGACAGTTGACAGCGCTGACGAGACTTGTAGAAACGAAGGCTTGTACGGGGACGCGTTTTGATTCTGCAATATGTCGCATAATAACGTTATGACTATATTTCTCAACAAGTTTAACTTTTACAAGCCTTATTTTTTTTTTTTTTTTTTTTTATGTTATGTCGACAGACAGGCTGACGGTCCACTTGATGGTAGGTGGCTACCGTCGCCTATAACACAAGCAACGCTACAGGTGCTGCAAGTGCGCTGCCGACTACAGTAGGATTAAGGATAAGGGATTAGGAGGGGATAAGGAAATGGGCTCTGGCATCCCTTACTCACTCACCGAAACACAACAGCACGTATATGCTGTTATTTCACGGTGGTCTTCTGTAAGGGGGTGGTCACTGCCGCCAGGCGGGCTGCCCAAATGACTGCGAAACGCAGTGTACCCTACCACTACATTATTGGACTTTTATGGCGGGAAGATTGTCAGTAATTGGCTAAAACTGTTTATTTAGTGTGCGAAATACACAAGTTGTAAATGTCAATTATGATTTAGTCGCGTCGCTGTTGTCCTGCCTACACCAGCTACGAACGGAGAACGTGCGTCTCGAAGACCACGTGGGCGGTCTGCTGCAGCGAAGAGACCACCTGCTGGCCGTCAATGCCAGATTGGCTATACCGCTCACCACCGGTCAGTTTTATGAATCTCTTTCCTATTTGTTTCAACCTGAGTAATCGATTCCGCATCCGCAGTTTTACAGCTGGCTGCGTGGCAGGGTACATCCGATTATAACTGTGTGATTTGCAGTGGGGATTTATCGAAAAAAGACGAATCCAAGTTTTTTTAATAACTTTCGGATATTTGCTCTTACGCCTGACAAAATATGTGAGCAATGTAACGCCTAATATCTTTATTGCAGTTACAGCTTTGCCAGGCTTTAGATGATCCTATGTCCTTTCCTGCATCCCTGACAGAATGTTTGCAAAAATTCAGCAGTTTAGACGTGAAAAGGTAACAGACAGACAGACACTTTATAATTATTACTTTCACATTTATAATATCAGTATGGATTAACGGAGAAACAGACCGAAGCGGACAGCGTTTGAGTAGATTATTATTTGTGAGCAAATGCCAGGATTCTAGCACAAACAGCACGCTCATGGAGCAAAGATATTGGAAAGGGGCTCTGCCCCGCTTTTTTTTTTTACAAGGGGAGAAATCTTCAAAAGATACCTTATGAACCCATGCCGCATGCAATGCAAGTGTCCATAGAGGTTATGTGGGACTTTTACCGCACTAAAACTACCCTCGAGATGGATGTGGTTCAGTCCATCCCCTATGGAACCGTCACCGGGCGTCAGACCGTCACCGGGCGTCAGTCTGCCCCGCGATAGTTTTACATACGTCATAATGCTAATGGCCATTAATTGTTTTTTGTAAGCATGGCGTCTCTGTGTTGTTCTGTGTAGCTGTATCCAGCGGTCCGGCGGAGAGTGTGAGGTGTCCCCGCGAGAACGGGCCGCAGGTTCGGGGCGGGACGGGTCCGATGCGACCCGGCGAACCCCTGCCCCCGGAGCGGCCACAGCAGCTGATGATGCGCGAGGGTCAGCAGAAGCCCAGCTGAAATCACGAGAGCGCCGATAGCGAGGACACGGTCGCGCTGCAGGCGGTGCACACCTTCATCATGTACGAGCAGCGGCGGCGGCCTCCGCCAGACTTCTCCATTGACGCCATCCTCAACAACAACACCAATCCCCCCCACCACTAACTAGACTGAAAAATACAGTGAATATTGTGAGTGCACACACGACGTTACCCCTTTCGTACACGACGCTATCAAAAAGACTTCGCTCGGTGATCGATCCACTTCTTCGACCAATTTTGAAATGAGTTCATTTGCGATTTCAGTTTGACGCTTTTTGGAAGCTTCGTGTGCTCGTGGCTTTAAATTAGGTTTTTTATTGTTAATATGCGATATACGTGGAGGCAATGAACCCCTAGATATAAGTTCGCGCAAATCATGCCTTTTTTCCTTTTAAACGTAACTTTTTTTAACCCTAGCATAAATTAAGGTTTATTATGTAACTCTATATTTATTATACATATAATTTTCTTTATTTTAAATTGGATAAACTTGTCACTGATTGAACAAAGACTTTTAATATGACCAAGGGAACACGTTGTAGTTAGTACATATCTCGTGTGTTAGGATAAAATTTGTTATAGCGCACTACTGTAAGTGAAATCGTTTTGCATGTTCGTAGGTTAAGTTATAAATAAGTAAATAGCATTGTAGCGAATTTGTGATTTTCAGACGTCGTTTGATTTCATTTCCAATGCCAGCCATACACGGGAATGACACGATGTATGGCTAGGGTAACAAATTGATCTAAAGTTTGAGTTCAATCCAACCTAAACATTTATTTACTTGTAATAGAATCATATTAAAATTATGAAAGCATATAATGCTTTTTTAAAGTTGTTTTAATGGCTATTTTCGTATTTGCATGTAATATTTTTATTTAGTGTCCATTGCGACCAAACAAATACCTGTAACTAAAAATAGTTTTGTAACATTTTAAAGGTAAATAAATGTAATAAATTTTTTTTTATTAATACTTGTTTTTTTTTCTATGAAGAAGGATGCAAGTGTACTGCCGGTCCCGATAGGATAAACGGACAAAGTTGAGGATAGAGAACTGAACGGTTAGGGACGGCGCAGCGAAGTGGCCATAGCATAAAACAATGAATTTGAATTAAATCTACAACGTACTATGAAAACTTTTAAATACTTTGCTCCTCCAATGTGCGACGCCCCTTATAGTCCTGTATTGGTACTAATTTAAGAGGTCTACTCAGGGGACTGTCTGTAACCGTAGCAGGTAGCCTACTGTGTTTGGGCTCATTTGCAACTACCCATTTCTTCAATAAATATCTTAATGTATTTTGATTACTGTCAGTAACGGTCCCTTAAATCTTTGGTTTTTTTGATCAAATTATACCTGACCTGATTGGGCGATGGTTCTTCCTCATTTTCAATTAAAACTACTAGACTGTTCTCCAAGTCTACAATACAGGGTTTCCCTTCTTCGTTAAATTCTAACTGACATGCACTAACTGATACAGTTTCTGATGAATATGTCACAGGGATCGACGTACTGCAATTATCGGTGCCAGATTCACTAAAAAAATAAACAGTTAAAAATAACTAAACTAAAATTAAAACTATGAATTTAATAGATAGTAAGCTTTAATGAGGTACATAATATACGATATATCACAAAAACGAAGGCGTTAGGAGCATAGAGCATTCAGGAAGAAGAGGTAATGTTTACCAATACATGGTGACTACGCTCCTTTAAACAAGTGAAAAAGGTAATTGGTCTTTACTGTTACGGCATAGGGTTAATATTCCATTAACCGAAGCATCATTTTAGAACTGATAGAATAATCGACGCTCGATGTATACTTGTTTAAAAATACTTTCTACAATTATTCAGACTGTCCTTGCGCTAATATAAAAACTGGCATCGACGTTCAAGTTGAGAGTTTTTGCGAAGACATCTGCGATAGTAAGTTAGCGACACATTGAACGACTTAGCGACGACATTGCGAGTTTAACTGTTTAATCGAGAAGCCTTGTGAGATTTTGAGAAATCTTGGTCTACAGGAATAAATCTACTCCCTTCACCATTACACGCCATTTTTACTCACCTCGCACTTATCATTAATGTACTTAAACATTATATTATAGTTCTAAACCTAACTGGTTTTCGCTTTGTTATATTAAGATTGAATATAAAAATATATCAATTTTCCATTTTTTCGCGAACTGTACTTTCAAACTCGCGTAAAGTATTTTAACTTGTATGAAGAGTCGACATGGTGGCCCAAAAATCATATTGTTGGATTTCGCTCGTCGTTTCCTCTTACTGCAGGAACACAGGCTTACCCTCTCAACAAGGGCGTATGGGGCTATATGGTCCACCACGCTGGCCACTTCATTCACATGCGCCTTAGAATTTCTTCTTTGACGTATACAGGTGCGTTTCCTCGCGATGTTTTTCACGCGCTTCACCTTTTGGGAAAAGACAGTAAATGCTCGTTAAGTTTTTTTAGAAAAAAAAAAAACCATTGGTACATGGCATGACCGGGGATCGAACTCGGACCTCTCGACATGATAGGCCGCGTCTTTCCCACTGCGCCACCGAGGTAAATATTGTAGAGAATTTTGTTTTACATAAAAAAGTTGTTCTTTGCTTAGTGTAAAATGTCAGGCGAACATATTTTCTATAGAGATGCTGTAAGAGTTGTCGACGTCTTACTTGGGTCTTCATTGCCACATTTTGCCGCAGTATAGTCTGCAAAAGTTGCCGAGAGCACATCATTGGTTTCTATTATACTAAATTGCAGGACTTGACTAAATTAACCCACATTGAAGCTTCTATTTTCTTCCAAACTCAGACCGACAAAAATTATAGACGGAACAATACACACCCTTAAGTGAGGCAGGTAATAGGAAGACGATTCTGCAATAGGATGACGGCCCTCGACAGTCTGACACAAGTAGTTAATATTGGATTATATAAATATTAATAAACATCCTTTAAATTGCTGAATTTTGTTACAAATTACGTAATTGATGATTTATGAAAAGAGCAACTAGTTTCTTGTCGAGTTCTTCGCCCTAGAAGCAGAATTCCCGAACCTGTGGTGGTTTATAATTATATAAAATGATAAATATTTAACGAAGGTAATTTTTTTGTAAAAAACTTACATTGAATAAATGAGTTATTATTATAGATACATATTTTATTTATTTTTCTTAGTTTTAAATTTCTTAGTTATATAATATTTATTGTTTTTATAATATAATTATAAAAACAATAAATATTATAAAAATCTTAAAATTAGATATCCGCTAATAGCGGGGTGTAATAATACTTTGTTCGTTTTAGTTATTAAAACTCTTATTAGTATTATTCTATTCTTTTATTTATAGCATTTTTGATACATTATAATTTACAAGTACGACACATTAACTCTATTGTTAGGCAAGCCATCTTTTATGTAACCCGTACCACAGACAATATTTTGGCGTGCGCGCACAGAGCCTATCGCTCACACGGGGCAAGGCCCAAGCTACCGGTGTTTAGGGCTGCAGAGTGAGGAACCTCCTGACAATTCATGCCGTGTCAACAAGTACCGCCTTCTGTATCTATCCTTTGATCCAGCCATCTAGCGAGAGCCTATTATTATTGTATATCTAACTATATTTTTGTTCAATAAGTATTATAATAATTAATTGGGGTTAAAGTTGAAAGTACTATACGACAAGTGAGGGTTAATACTTACACAACTTCAGCGAATCGTCATTTTCTAAAACGTTTTTGTTCGTAAGGGTTGTCTATAGTTCTTGTCGGTCTGAGCTTCTAAACTGCAATATTTAACTACAGGTTAAATAAACGGCCTTCACACAGCGTGATTGTAATTTTTTTGTACTTAATTCATGATGGAGTTCAGTAAAGTTTTTCAGATCCGGCCAAGTAATATCAACATAAGACTTCAGTGCAGATCTTCGAAGAATGGTAAGACAACTTGCCCCGAATCTCCATGGTCAATCGATCTTTGCCATTATATTGTCTCAGGAAACGCAAACTTACTCTTTTAAATGATTTCAAACTTTTTTTTACCACTTTTAGTTTAGCCATAGTTAAACGCTAGCTAATTTTGGTTTACTCCTAGTGTCCTAACTGTAACTGGGGAAGATGAGATTTTTTTTTCTCAGCGTCCGTAGCTCAGTAGATGCTGATTACAGCATGAATAAAAAGTTTCATAACTCCTTGCTTAATCTTAAGACTTGGCACAGTAAACTTAAGGTCAAAACTAAACCTTTACTTATTTTATCACATAATTAGGTTTATCACCTTAATAATCTTAAGGGGGATTATGAATTTTTAGTTTGCGTAAATTATACTTATCTCGCCCATTAACTGTTTTTACAAATATACTTAGAGATAATGCAATCAAAACAACATACATATATTTGTCAGTGTTACCAAAGGTTCTGTATGTCTTTACTTGAGGCCTCCTATTCAGATTAATCTAACTCTTGAGAACCTCAATCCATGACTCGCATTCATATTAGCTCTCTCCATAGTTAGAGTACTGACCAATACACCTTCGTCCTATGGCATTGGGTGATCAAAAAATCTGACAGCCTATTGATGTTTTTAGCTGCATTTTGCTAATTACTAGGCAGTGTGTATAGGAAATTAGTCACGTAAAGCAAATACATTTCTTTCTTCTTCTCCATGATTTGACTGCTCAGATAAAAATCAGGAAACCACATGAAAATCGGTTAAGCCGTTTCTGAGATTATCGTGCACAAAGACATAATGGGCAAACAAAGTAAGTCACCAGCGTAAGCTGAACCTTACTTAATATGACCGATCAGGTACCTATATTTATATACTTAGTGTCATATACTGATTTGGGTCAAGGGATAGACATTATACAAAGGGAAGGAAGGAACCCTAATAATAAAAATCGATTCGATTTATCTTCTCTAATGAGGCGATTGTCTTTCAATAACACTTTCAATTCACTTTGAAAGAAATAATAATTGAGGAGTGACCGGGAGCATGTGTGGCATTATCGGTGGAGTGGTTGCTGTGGCCGTGGGAGCAGTGTTAACTATTGTTGCTTGTGTTATGACTTTCGCTGTGATTCCCTCAATCGTTGATGGTATGATAGAACAGGTAAATATCCACACGTAATCTCTCTTTACCTAACCGTTAAATCCGTACTAAGAATGGCCCACTCGATGGCAGGTGGTTATCGTCGCTTGCCATCAAGTGGAGGGGTGGTTACTGGTGTCAGACAGTCTACCGAAACAGTGACTGCAAAACGCAGTGTACCTTATACACATCTTGAAAGTTTAATAATTTATTCCAGGAGGTTGTATTAACAGATGACACTGTGCAATTGGAGAGATTCGAAAATGTGCCAGTGGCTATCACCTTTAACGTGAGATTTTTCAACATTAGCAATTCCGCAGAAGTGCTGCAGGGCGCTATGCCCGTGCTCACTGAAATAGGCCCTTACGTGTACAGGTAAACCACCTCCAGTGTGCTTTCCGCAGTAATGCATAATCGACACAAATGCTTTTCTAACGTTTTCTTTGCAGGATAAATCATAGCCGTATTATAGATGAAGTTGAAGAAGACACTCTGACCTATAGGCGGTTAGAGAGGTTCCAATTCGTGCCAGAGGATTCTGTCGGCAATTCCGAAGACGACTACGTCACCGTCGCAAATATAATGTATCATGTAAGGAGCATTATAAATCCATATTTATTAATTTTACTTCCACATGTTATTACTTTATTTTATTTACTTTAAGCTTGCGAAATTTCATTCGATGCTCGTATATTAGATAGAATTGGCAAGCTTTTGTGCATAGTGTGTTGCGATTTGCGATTTCTGATGTTTTTGGTAACAATTATTGTTATTATAAATTATTGCATAAAACATGGTATGTATCAGGGATGAAAAGCTGCAAGGCTTGGTTTTGTTGGAAATTCAACTTGCAATAGGTATATACTCGCATCTACCTAATCACTTTGAAGTAAGTATAAATTATGAATGAGCATTATCATTTCTTCTGCAACATTCACTTAACCTATTAGTATTATTCAGCTGGTTGAATCTCACTGCTTGAAATTGAAATGTCTTGATTTTTTTATTTCTTTTGGGAGGTGATTGACAGACATATGTTTTAAGTAAAGATATTTATAAAGACGCGGTTGAACCAATCTATTTGCAGTCTTAAAATATTCAAATGCAGAAAAAACACAGAAGACCACCGTGAAATAACAGCACGTGTGCTGTTGTGTTTCGGTGAGTGAGTAAGGGATGCCAGAGCCCATTTCCCTATCCCCCTCCCTTATCCTTAATCCTGCTGTAGTCGGCAGCGCACTTGCAGCAGCTTTGGCGTTGCTTGTGTTATAGGCGACGGTAGCCACCTACCATCAAGTGGACCGTCAGCATGTCTGCCGATCTTAACATAAAAATAAAATAAAAACTATTTTGAAGTTTTAATATTGAAGCTGATTCAATTGAAATGTAAGTAAAACTTGAGGGGACTTGATTTTAAAGGAGCTCTCGCTTAAAGAGATCAAGATTTTTTAATTTGGCTCAAAACCATTGACGCGCTTGTTACACAACGTCAAGCATCCATCAGCATTCAATTTCATTTTAACAAATGGTCCAAATGTATGACCATCTAGGGGCCTCTTAAATGTCTTCTAATGCAATCCCAATAACAAAAAAAATAATTAAAAAGGAATACAAGTGAAAACAGTTCAAGTGTCTTAAATTTCCCAATCCGATATGAATTTTGTAATAATTTCGTTCATTAAGAGATAAGTGATAGCTTATCTAAAAATGTGTCGAAACCGAGTGGATCATAAAACGATTATCGCTATTTATCGGTACTGGTGGTGGATTCGGGTCATTGTCCGTTTACCTAATTACAATATATTTTAGGCAATTCTCCAAGTGGCCGAAGTGACCAGCACGCCACTGATGGCCGCCGTCAACCTAGCGCTGAATGGCGTCTTCGGGGAATACAACAGTCCCATCCTGCGAGTGAGAGTGAGAGACTTGCTCTTCGACGGAATCACCTTTTGTGTCAACCCGAACTTGATAAGCGCACAAGTTTGCAACCAGATAAGGAGCAGTGCGCTTTCCTCGAACAATATACAAATTCACGACGACGGCTCTATGACATTTGCCCTGTTTGCTTTTGTAAGTGTTTGAAAATCTTGAGGCAGTATCCACTGGTGGTACTCAATAATGATTGCTCTTTTAAACAAGAGATATAAAGAGTTAAATCAAGAGATACGCCTTTGTCGAACTTTATAAATTTGGCTCAAGTTTTCTACTTATTACTTATTCAATAGGAACATAAAGTTAAATCAAACTACTATATAACTAGTAGTACCTAGTATATAACTAAGTTATATTATAGTAGTTTGATAATATAGGTGTTGTCTCCGACAGTATCCAATAGGTACCTAAATTGTCGCGTTGTGGGAGCTCATTAAATCTCTATAACTAGAGCTCCTGTTTGAACACGATTTGTTCACTATTGGAGTTCAAAATATATTGGACCTTTCGACTTCAGTATCTTTGTAATAAAATGTATAAATAGTCCTTATTCGTCGCATTTGGTTTTGGAAAAAAATCAATAATTCAACCTTGCGATGAATTTCTTCACCCTTGATTCTAAAATCAAATTGGAAAGATTTATATCTGAATACATTATACATAGGTACATTTTTCCCTTCAGAGCAAAATGTACAAAAAGGCTAAATTCACACATAGCTAAAGTTTTAATCATAACTATAATTGAAAAATCCCCTTCAGAGCAAAAATCTTATTCTAAGTCTTACAACATTTCCTTTTAGATGGAGAGTAATAAAGAGAAGTATATATCCATACCATATGAGTATGGACATATGCTTCTTGAGTACATATCTTGAGTACTGGCCACTCGACATTTTGAGTTGTTGATTATTAATATAATTATAATTATGTAAGTACAATACCAAGTACCAATTGAAGAAAAGGCTCCCAAGGTTGCACAAATAGCAGTGGACGTCCTCCGGTCGACTGACGATTTTGACATAGTTACATGTCCTGAATTAAATGGTTTTTTTTTTCTCTAGAAAAACGGTGTTCCGAGCAGCAATTACAAAGTGCTCAGAGGACTGACGAGCTCTTCGGATTTGGGCAGAATTGTAGAGTTTGATAACTCGGCCCGTCTCTTCTTTTGGGCCGACAACGAACTGCTAGAAGGCCAAACTCACAGCGAATGTAACGCCTTGAGGGGCACTGACTCTGCCATCTTCGCTCCCTTTGTCCATCCTCACACTTCTTTATATGCCTACAATTCTGACATATGCAGGTCAGTTTTTAATTTCAATAGCAAGCATAAAATAGTAAATAATAAATGATAATTGTTTATTTGCTGAATGCCGGTTTACATTTACAGAGCAATTTTAACGCGTGCTAAATAGTTAAACAGTACCTTAAATACGAAGAAAGTAAAGTTTAAAGCTAATTAAAGCTTAATTTATTGTTAATTAATTAACCTTAAATTAATAAATTAAGCTTTTCTTGATTTTAGCTTAATTAAAGCTTAAACTTAGCTTAAATAACAATTTTTATTTAGGTAACAGTAAAGCAATGTTCTTGCTTACAGTTAAGGCTAATGATTATTTAAAATGATGCTTATTTAAATTTAAGTTTTCCACCAATGTGTGTTGCCATTAGTGACATATGGCAACACACATTGGTGTCTCTAACTATGCTCCTCGTAAGAAATCTCAACGAGCTATGCTTCGGGTTACTCTGCGAGATCGAATAAGGAGTGGGGAGATCCATAGACGAACAATAGTTACCGACATAACCCGGCGGATTAGTAAAAAACAAACAATGGAAAGTGACTGAAAAATTTAAAAAATTTGCAATGATCATAACTTTTAGTAATGGGTATGCCTTCCTTTCTTAGCTATGCTCTCCCGAAGTGTGGATTGCAATGCTCTCGATCAAATACCTGACGTTTTCAGCTGAAATTTCTTCCCTGGTAGTTTTTTGTGTATTAATCAGCTGCTGCAGGTTGTGGATCTCTTGCTCACTCTCTAACCTTTCTCTTCAATTGATCCCACATATGCTCTATCGGATAGTTCGCTGGCCACAGTAACACTTAAATACGAAAGTCTTCCAGGGTTGCTAGAGCTGTTTGTGCAAGGGCATTGTCTTGCATCAGAATGAACCCAGGACCCACTCGCTGTGCAAATGAAATCACATGGGGTCATTGATAACATGTATAAAACATTTGACACCCTTCCTCGTGAGAGGTTTATATTATGTTTGCAATTTTGCAGGCGACTGTCTTTTAGTAATAACACCAATTGCTCGACTGTTTATTTTATTCCACTCATGCATGTTACACTTTTAAAAGGCTTTTAAGCTCAAAATCAATAAAAGCCTTTTTTGCTTCGACAATTCTCTTTGCAGAGCCGTAAAACAATTTGCGTGATAACCTTTTCAATATTGGAAATTAATCCCTACTGCCAACGCTTGCATTATAATAACTGAATTAATTAACAAAAGTAAACTGAATTAATTAGCGCGGAAACATATAGGTACATCATAAATTAATTGACATGGTATACCTAATGGTTTTGCGTGGTTAATCTCCCTTACTCATTATATTACCGTCGTTGTTCACTTTAGCTTGAAAATAAATTATTCAATATCCAAAATATTTTGTTGTTATAGTTTAGGTGGAGTCTTCCACCTTCAGGAACACCTTCAGGAGGCTGTTAGAGGCTCCCCGTTTGCACTACGCCACCTCAAAGGATTGTACCTGAGTGTCAAAGCTTGTCATAATTATTAAGGGTTTTCGATTTGTAGGTCTGTTGAATTGCGATATGACGAAGACGTGGAATATGAAGGCATTCCAGCGTTAAGATACACTGCGAAGAATTGGTTTCTGGACAACCATGAGGGTTGCTACTGCATCAACGAGACCAGAGGCGTGACCAGGTACAATGGGTGCTTGCTCGAAGGTGCGATGGAGCTTTACTCCTGTGTCGGTAAGTCACTTAACACTTGCAATCTAAGAAGACCCTCCTCACCGTGCACTTAGTTGTCTCCAACTCCACTCCACTACATACTTAGTTCCTTTTCTTAAGTAAAAGTTGTCAGACAGGCTGACGGTCCAATTAATGACAGGTGGCTCCCGTCAAGCAACGCCACAGGTGCTGCAAGGGAATCTTTTACTCGTCGAAACACAACAGCACGTTTGTGATTACGCCGCCAGACGGGCTGCCCAAAGACTGCAAAATCTAAAACAACTTGGTTTGGTACATTGTCGTACATAATTTATGGCTAAGTACAATAAGTAAAACAATGATATTATTCATCTCAAGAGAGTTACCAAGGAGCGCTTTTTGTTGCGATTTCATTTAGAAACACTCCAATTCCAACTGAACATGATTCTGCCTTCGAGACCATGAGATACAGGTTCCAATCTATACTTAATATTATAAAGAGAACATATGTATGTATTTTTGTATGTTTGTAACGAATAAATTTAAAAACTACTGGACCGATTTTAAAAATTCTTTTATCTGCAGAAAACTACATTAGCAGCGTGTGACATAGCCTCCTCATCCTCCACTATATCTCCTCCTCCTTTACCCCTCCATACAAACGTATGTTTGTAATGAATAAACTCAAAAATATGAATAAATGTCCACCCGTGCAAAGCCGGGATGGGCCGCTAGTATTGTATAAATATAGGCAGCTATTTACATAGACAGCATACGGCTTATTTCCATTTATACCTGTAGTGTACGTGTAGATAATCACACTTAAAAAAATTAAAATTACACACAGGACAATAAATAGCCTGAGCTTATTATTAACTATTTGCTACAATACATCAGCGGAAACCACATGAAAATCGGTTAAGCCGTTTCAGAGATTAGCGTGCACAAAGGCATAGTAGGCAAAGAACGATTTTATTACATATGAGGCTTCACCAACCTAAGCTGAACCCTACTTAATATGACTGATCATATAGATCTGAGGATAACGATGATGATCTTTTAATCATCATCGTTTTCCAGATGATAATAAAATATACAGTTAACTAAAGTTTCAGCCAATTCAACCGAACAGTTATTTTATTGCATTTTTATCGAAAAAATGTTGGGCCTGTTTATATCAAACACCGTATTCAAATCGGTTAAGTCGTTTCTGAGATTAGCGCGAACAAACGCACAGACAAACAGACAAAAAAAATCTAAAAACTACTTTTTTTACTTCGGTAACATAAGTACAAAATATTTTATTTTGTACGATTTTATTACATGTATTGATTGAGGTATTAATAAAATCGTAGTAAGCGCTGTCATCTTGTCTAAATTAATTATAAATTAATTATTCAGTGTATGCAACTTCCCTCATTTACTTGCTTGATAATGACTCCATTTATATACTGACGAAGTAAATAAACAAGTGAGTTGATAGAGCGTAGGTAATTCTAAAGATGGCATTTTATTTCGTCCGGAAGATAAGTACTTATAATAATATGCATATTTCTAACAAAGTTATCACAACCTTTGTTAAGTAACACCTGTGATTTCCTTAATGACAACATACGCCTGGATCAAACAAGCAAATACCTAAACAAACAAACAACTTTTGCATTTATAATAATTATTATTTTGCGATTTTATTAAAAAATCTTTTAATAATAACGAAACTAAAATCGATAGATACTATAATATTATAAAAAGGTAATCTTCGAAACTAGTCATCCGAATTAAAGAAATCTTTCACCAATAGAATTTCAAGATGGACAAAGGTATTTTATAGGCTTTTTCGTGGAAACCGAATTTGCAAAGAAAGTCGACGAATAAAAGGTTTCTTTCGAACACTGATTTAACGGTGTGAGATATATGTATGATTGATTTCTATAGAAAACTTGTAGAGCTTGATAATGCCTACAAAAATGTCACCGAAGGCATGCGAGTGTGTTTAACTTTTATATTTAAGCCACAAAATCTACTTTTTATTTTAAAATAAAATTAAAATCGTTAGGTGTTGTTTAATTATCTGGATAGTTTTTAGATTTTTTGTCTGTTTGTCTGTGCGTTTGTTTGCGCTAATCTCAGAAACGGCTTAACCGATTTGAATGCGGTTTTCACTGATGTATTGCAAGATTCCCGTAACATTTAGTGTTTGATAGAAACATTTCCAACATTTTTTCGAAAAAAATGGAATGAAATAACTTTTCGGTTGAATTGGCTGAAACTTTAGTTAACTATATATTATCATCTGTAAAATGACGATGATAGAAAGTTTATATAAAGTTAATTTAGGTGTTTTTAATTAAACCAATGTAAGTTGACCTCGGATCGGTGATATTAAATAGGTTTTAGCTTACGCTGGTAGTTTTTAATCTATTTATTATAATATAAAACAAAGTCGGGTTTGTTCGAACACTTATAACTCGAGAACCACATTATTCACGAGATATATCCACAATATTCGGATAATGGCGTATTTTAGATTTTAAAAATGTAGAATAATGTAAGTAATTAAAAGTATTTATGCGTACGTTCAGAAATTTATTATCTGATTGACAGATTTCCATGAATTTTTTTTGTTCGTCTCGGCTTCGAGAGGTTTTTTCGCGTACCTATTGGAAAGTTCCTTTAATGTTAAGGTCGTCAGACAGACTGACGGTTTATGACACAGGTAACTCCACAGGTGCTCCAAGTGCGCCGCCGACCATAGCAGGAGAGGGCAATGGGCTCTCACATCCCTTACTCGCTCACCGAAACACAACAGCACACGTGCTGTTATTTCACGAAGAGGGTGATTACTGCCGCCAGACCGGCTGACCAAGTGACTGCGAAACGCAGTGTGGCCTTTTTTGCGTGGGAAAATCTGGCACCAGGCCCCCACGATATCACGATATAGTGATCGTGATCTCATATACGATCCCATATGTGGGATTTCTACTCACTAAAAAACTACGCCGTCTATAGGTCAGGGATCGTTGAGATACGCAACCTTAAACCCCTGCCAAACGCAGTATGCCCAGTCAATACTTAGAGTAAGTAAATCACAAACAAAAAACATGTCTGATACATAACAGATACAAAAATAATAACACACGAATTATTTCGATTCGCTTCAATAGAGAATTACATTCATTTCAATGTATAAATAAAATAGATTTATTTTTGATTTTTGTATAATTCCCTTTTGATAAATTTATAGAACTTAATTCATTTTGACTAAGTATTCATTTACGAAGGAATTTAATTTGATTCAGCTAATAAGTTAATACTTATTTTAATTATTTATTTTATTTTATTTTATTAGGGAAAACAAACAATTACACCATGTATATATTAGACTAAAGAAAGAAAAAAAAACATACATAAACTTAAATAATAGTGCAATCAACAACATTTTCCACAAAGTAATAAATCAATTTTATACAGAGAGGACATATAAATATACACCAATAAAAAATAAAAAAACCAAGAGAGAAAAATCAATAAAAAAAAAGAACAATAAAAGAACAACAAAAACTCATATATTTTTCATATATTTCTATATTTTTGTGGACCAATTGCAAACAGGTCAATTTGTGTAAAGAAACTATCATATGCATGCATAACACGATACAAAGGCGCACGTTCACCAGCGTTAGTTTTGCAGTGTTTCGGCATAAATAGTTTATGCGTATAACAATCTCGTTATACGAGATAATATAATAATAATTGATTCTGAGGCGGTACGATGTTCGCCGGGTCAGCTAGTCTATAATAAAATCGTTGTTTGCCTGTTATGCCTTTGTGTACGCTAATCTCAGAATCGGCTTAACGGCTTTCATGTGGTTTCCACTGATGTATTGTAGCAAGCTTCCTGTAACATTTAGTGTATATTTCATTCCAATCTGTTTATAAACAAAAAAGTTACGCGTTATTCCCGAATACCACGTGTACGAAGTTGCGGGCACAGCTAGTAGTTAATAAATAAGTAAAGTTTTATTCTAAGCCTGTCTGTCGAGCTTTAACATTAAAAAAAAAAACTAAAATAAGTAATAAACGAATACGTATTCAGAGGCCGGTATTATATGTTTCGAATAATGCACGATTTTGTTTAAACACTTCCGCAAGTAGACGAGAGTAAACAACAAAGCGACAAGTGGCGAACGAATCGCACCCAATAAAACTCAAGGTTTTATTCGTTTATCAACTTACTCCTAAAACTTATTTACATTACGCGTACAATTTAGGTTTTCATTTAAAAAAAGAGTGTCAACTTAAGAACCCATCAATCACCAGCGAATCCGTAAAAGGTACGATATTAATATTGAACGGGAACCTTAACCGGCTACATTTAGAATTCATTTTTATTTGTAACAATTGAAGGCGTTTCGATGTCATCTCGGTCGTTTAAGGGAATTATTATTACTTTAGAAATGTTACCGGCTTCATAAGTCGAAAATAACGAAATTGAAACCAACTATCGAATATTTAAGACGAAGTAAAACGCTGTGTCGATCGATGCTAAGAGTGAGAATTAGGCAGTGAGGCTGAGGCTGAGACCTTTCGACCCAACCGCGGAAATCAATTTTATCCCACCCAGTGTTTACACTGTACTAAGATTCTCAAACTGCAGCCGATTACATTTCATTTAGTAATACAATTGCGCCGCCGCCGTTTAAACTGCAAGTATACTGGTGACCGAGATAATCTTGCGAGCCATTCAAACACAGATGAGTTACATTATTAGTATGGATGATATCAACTTAGGTCAGAGTTAAGTTGCAATTAAAATTTGAGCATCACTGTCCGCACACGTAGCGTCTCATTCAAGGCGAACCGCTGCAGGCCATCGCCATCGCCTCTTTAGTGCGTGCAACGGAACCTAACTAAACATCATCCCGCCTACTCTCCGGGTGGGAGAGATGACCTTTATTGTATTAAAATTTTAAATGAGGACGTCGACATCGAAGCAATGAAGATTACGGTTAAAATACGGCGCGACACAGATCGCGGAAGGACGCGGGGGCCGGGCGGCGGCGGGTGGTCAAGTAAAAAGGCGTGCGCGGGCGCACCTCGCGAACATACGTCGCCATGTATGGCGTAGCGTGGTGGATGTGCGCGCTGGTGACCGTGGCCGCTGCGCGTGTTTACGATCGCTGCGAGCTCGCGAGTGACCTGCGACTGATGGGGGTCGATCGAGAACACATCGCAACGTGGGTCTGCATCGCTTTTCACGAGTCGAGGTTCGATACGGCCGCGCGCAACCCTCTTAGCGGCGACCATGGCCTGTTGCAAATCAGCGAACTGTACTGGTGTGGCGTCGGCAAAGCCTGCGGACTGCCTTGCTCCGCACTTCGCGACGAAGATATCACCGACGACGTCCAGTGCGCGCTGAGGATCCACAAGGAACACACTAGGCTGCAGGGAGACGGATTTCTCGCGTGGGTAGTTTACCCGCAGCACTGCAAGCACAACACGAAAAAATACCTCGTAGATTGTGATGTACAACCGAAGCGCGTTCCCACAGGAAAGCCGACCGGCACCGCCGTTTACAGCGGCGAAAACGCAACGCGGCAATACTATAGTCCCATCGACGAGTTGAGGCCGCCCTATTTGTCCATCGGCAGCTTCATTAAGGGAACCGAACTCGAGTTCGAACAGAATTACCGCAAGAGTGGTCGAACCGATTGGTCCCACTTTACAGTGGACAATATAGACGCGTTGGCTCTACCCGTATTCGGCAAGGCGACAACTACTATCGCACCGATGCCCGCTACAACAAGAACAGCGCCCATTACAACTATAACAGTGCCCACAACAACAAGAGCCGTACCCACTACAGCAAGACCAATACCCAGTACAACTATAACAGTACCCACTACAACAAGATCAGTACCCACTACAACAAGAGTAGCGTCCACTACAACAAGACCGGTACCCATTACAACAAAACGTGCACTCACTACAAGAACAGCATCCACTATAACGCGAGCAGTACCCATTACAACAAGAAGAGTACTCACTACAACAAGACCAGTACCTACTACAATAAGACCAGTACCCATTACAACAAGACGAGTACCACCAACAACAACATCGCAAATAAAAAGAAAAATTTCAACACCGTTTGTGTATTCGACTCTATATCGAAAAGCATTCTCGCATTACAACTTTTCTGTGACGTCACCCCGAAGTTATTTAAAGGAGTCAACATCGCGATTACGAAATAGAGAGAAAGAGAGCACCACTCGAAGAACACCGACCACCAAGTCAATATTCGATTTCTACCTGAACACCGGACGACCCAAGTTGACCTCATATGCATTCAGACCTCGGGAAGATAATCGCTTCAAATTGAGAATATTCTCTGACGGGACAACTCCTAAGCCTTTCGAGCGCAGTCCGAAATCGCCCATCGGTGGCGCAGCCAGAAATCATTTTAGACGACAAGTTTAGTTTGTGGAATAGTTTAAGACTTTGCCAAATAGCATTTACTCGTTGGTCGTTGTAAGTTATCTTGATATACTTAGAATTTAAAATTGATAAGAATTGATTATCGTTAAGTCCAATTTTTGCATAAAGAGAATTATTGTTAAATATTTCAGGGTGTAATTTATATGTCTCATGTTAGGCGACATGGAAAGCAATTCGTGATACTATCTAAAATTATATACATACCCAGCATACTAGCGTCCCGTCCTCGCGGCTTCTAAGGAGTTGAAATTTCAAACATCCTTTCTTAGCTGATGCTTATAAAATAAACTCGGTTCTTGGTACTTGACAGAGGTTAGGATATACCTAATACATAAAACTAAGAAATTAAACTTGTGTTTTTATTTGTTCTAAATTTTTGTATGTTTCCATATCTCTAATTACTCTATCTTCAGTTTTAGAATTTTAAATATTATCATCATACACCAAGAACGTATGGTAATCGTATAGCTCTTCCTGTGCTTTCGACTGTTCGAAATACCAGCGCGGGGCATGGAGACGCCGATGGACATCTCTACAAAATGATTTTTTAGAATCAACTAAAAGTGACCTTTCTACGTTTAGTTTACGATATGATGATGACATCGTAGCAAAGTTAAAATTAATGCTCATTAATATTCATATGAGACATGAGTCGGTCGTTCTCGTTAGGCCGGTTAGGTTTTGAAGTTCAAGGGTTACCCCATTGCTATAATCACATGTGTTTGACGCAATCAGACGGAAGCTGAACTTTGAAGTTCTCACAATGAGACAGAATCTCGCGAAGTAATCCATTTTAGTATACCTATCAATAATAAAACAAATCGCTGATATACACGCGCACATCAACATTACAAGTTTGTAAACAGCAACCAGTCCGCGGCTTCGCGCGGACTTCATTTTTTTGACTCGTTTAAAAAAATTAACCTTTAAAGCCGGAGTTAGAGTTAAAATCATTTCTTATTTTTTGCTTCTTTATAAAGTTTTATTCCAAATTTCAGTTTTCTAGACTTGGTAGTTTTTGCTGTGCATTGATAATCAGTTAGGAGAATAGAATTTATACCTAAGTACCTACACATTGTATGGTACTAAAATATTACGCGTGGTATTGTATAGCGCGTAATTTTTTTGTTTCTAAACCTATTGGAACGAAACAAACACTAAATGTTACGGGAAGCTTTCTACAATACATCACTGAAACCCGCATTCAAATCGGTTAAGCCGTTTCTGAGATTAGCGTGCACAAACTGACAACAGACAAAAATTCTAAAATTATTTTTTTTACTTCCGTAACATAAGTACAACGTGTACAAATTTACGATTTTATTTATGTACAGATTATGTATAGATTATGGTTCATTGGCACAATTTTTAATAAATGACATTACTTACTTACCAGATACTTATTTTGCTTCGAACTATAGATGCTGAGCTAAAGATGCTCATAGTATTCCACCTTTCAGGTCAGGGAATCCAATTATTTGGAATTTTTGTAAACTCTTATATTCAAAGATAGGCTCATGAATAAATATTTTATTATAATAATTATTATTTTGTAGATCAGTAGAATTAATATAAAAACACTTGCGGTCTCACCGAACAGTGTAGAAAAAAATCTGCGTTTGTGCTACAGGTGGCTAAATCTGTTTATATCTGGCTGTCGTTTTTGATAGTGTTTTGTCCTGTGTCTATTTTGAGCGTTCAATGCGTGTTCAAAGGTATTATAACTATTTATTATAACTATAAGGTATTTATTCAAGGTATTCAAGGGTCCAGTATAATAACGCTTTCAGGATGCTGTTGGGGCTACGACGTTTCTCAAGTGCGTCCAGTATGTTCGCAGAGGCGGGGGTAGATGGTTTCCATGCCATCATAAGGAAGCGTTGCGCCTCATTGTTGAATCGCGTACGAACCAGCACCGACAGCATCCTGATTACTTTGTCCAACAGATAGGACTCACCTCTGTTGAGTCACTGGCTCTGCACACACACGAGTGTGACAAATGTTAAATAACATATTGTTTTGTAGGTACTAACATATACCTAGTATAAATAAGGCTGTACCATACTAATGCTCAAATATGGACCTCTGGTTCGACAAATAAAGTATTATTATTATTAGGTTACCTAAATGATACCTAAACGTGAGACGTTTACCTAAATGATAATAAAAATAAAAGGAAACAACGCCAAGTGGACGTACCAATTCAAAAATAAAGCAAGCAAACAAGTGTCCAAAAATAGGAATGATTTTGTTCAACCTTTTCTTTTTAAGCATAAAATCAATTTTGGTTCGGAATGGTTTTGTTTTTGCGTTAATTCTATATGAGATTTAAACCAATTGAATAAAAATAAAAATTATTAATTAGAGTGAACAAAAGCAAACAAAATCTATAATACACTAGCGACCCGCCCCCGGCTTCGCCCAGGGTGCAATTTTTATATATAAGAACATTCCCCGTTTATCCTTCTTTCCATTAGTGAAAATCGAATTAAAATCGGTCTACCCGCTCACGCGTGATGCCGTGACCAAGGGAAATAGGGATTCATTTTTATATATAGAAAGAAAGATTTCATAATGTCATTTTACTGATGTTTTAGTATCAGAATTGATCAGAATCAATGTCAGCAATAAATAAACCACGGAAAAGAATGATTCTTTTAATTTTCGAAATCGGGTCGTTATAAGGGTCGACATCGTGACTTAAGGAGTTTGCAACGCTCATAAGACAATGGAGAAAGACAGCCCAAGTTGGTTCTAAAGTAATTCAATCGAAATGGTGTATATCTGCTCGCCTAGCCACTCGACGAGGAACCCCAAAGTTTATGCGCACCAGAGCAATCTGACCTTCAGCAATTTGAATCAACTCTGACCCTCAGCAATTTGCGAAAACAAAACATCGAACATAAGCCTCCGGGATTGCAGTGAATCGCCATTGAAGTTTTTTTTTATGTTAAGTGAAGGTCCACTTGATGGTAGGTGGCACAAGCAACGCAACAGCTGCTGCAAGTGCGCTGCCGACTACAGTAGGATTGGATAAGGGATTAGGAGGGGATAAGGAAATGGGCTCTGGCATCCCTTACTCACTCACCGAAACACAACAGCACGTATTCTGTAAGGTGGTGGTTACTGCCGCCAGGCGGGCTGCCCAAATGATTACTTTTCAAATCGAGACCAGAGTCAATTTTGAAAATTACATTAAAATTTCCAAAGTTGACCCCGCCGGGAATCGAACTCGGGGCCCCTGAGACGTTAGGCAAGCACCCTTGCCACTCATCCAACGGGTTGTGTTTAATTCTGGCTGGATAGCTTGAGATTGCCTTAGCTAGACCGCATCTTTATGGATACGGTCTATACCAAATGCAAAGGAATCGCTAGGCGCGTCATAATGTGGATTCCATATGACTGAGCAATATTCCAGACCAGAGCGTACATAAGCATTATAAAGAGCTATCAATGTGGACGGGTTTTTGAACTCTGCTACATAGATATACTATATACTACTAGTACTATAAGTACGCACTTTTTTTTAAAATGACGTTTACGCACTATCCCTCGCCGACGCCGACTGGGACAGTCGACGAGGGGGAGTGTGGGACTCGCCCGGTGAAGTGACTTATCACCGGGAATACCCACTAAAACCCCCCCGGATTCCACCATCAGCGGTGATGTGCGGGTCCGAGTTCACAGCGAGGCCTTATCCTCGGATCCCCACGCACCGCTACGTTAGGGCTCACTAACCCAGCTTAAAGCGATGGCTTCGTGCTTCCGAGTATATCCATCAGCTGATAAATGTACAGTGTCCTTAACTTTGTAATAACCTTGTAAGCGATTTGATTCGGAAACACATCTGACGTCATCGTCCTTCGTTGAATTTACCTATTCCTCGAAAATCAATAACGCATCGCAAATGGGTTACCTAGGGCTCAAAAATGCACTAGTTGGAGAGGGAGAGCACTAATAATATGTATCGCTCTCTCGGTTAACACGCAGGCACGCCCTTAAAATTTGATTCGTAGGTTTTGCGAGTTTGGCCCATTTCGATGTCGTCGCAAATTGTGTCAACGGGAAATCAATTAACTAAACAACTTTTTTTCACCTATGCAACTCTATGAAAAAGAGTGAAGGTGATGAAAGAAAATGGATTAAAATTAATTAAATTAAAAATAGATATGAACACTTTTGTTATAAAATTTTGTTTATAAATTATACCTACTTGATAAAAAATATGTCTCATCGAGTTATCAGATCGGTGAAGGTCGATCTTCACCGGCTCTTAGTAAGCTAAATTCCATACTATTAGGTACATTCTGAAAAGAGCACACTGAAGTTGCAAAGTGATGAGACTATATAGTGCAATCGGCAATGTCTTAACATACATACATTTATTACAATTTTTTTTATGTTAAAATCGGCAGACAGGCTGACGGTCCACTTGAGGTTGGTGACTATACCGTCGCCTATAACACAAGCAAGTGTTGCAAGTGCGCTGCCAACCTTAATAGGATAAGGGATTAGGAGGGGATAGAGCAATGGGCCTTGACATCCTTTACTCATTCACCGAAACACAACAGCACACGTGCTGTTGTTTCACGATGGTCTTCTGTAAGGAGGTCATGGATACTGCCGCCAGACAGACTGCGAAATGCAGTGTGCCCTGCCACTACTTTCCAGATCCAGACCAGAGCCATTTCATTTGACAAAGTTGACCCAGCCGGGAATCGAACCCGGGAACCTTAGAACAGAGCGTTAAGGCAAACAGCCTAACCACTCATCCAACGCTAGTCGGGTGAATATGTGGACATACATGCATAAAATTTACAACTTGTTTATACCATATTCAGCAAAAAAATAATTTGAACTTATATCGTGACAAACCCATCTTAATTTTCAGGAGCGTTCACAGTGCTCACCTATCCGCACTTCCTTTACGCCGATCCTGTCTACAGAAACGGCGTTGTTGGACTGTCACCGAATGAAGATCAACATAGAATAATGCTCGATTTGGAACCGGTGAGTAAGCACTTCACTATAGTGAGTCGCCAACTCGCCCTAAGGCCCGCTCAACCGATTTCCTCGTTTTCAGCACACCGGCACCATCGTGAGAGGTGCGAAGCGTGCTCAATTCAACATATTTTTGCGGCCCATAACAAGTATTTCGGCAACACAAAACCTCAATACGACGCTCACTCCCATCTTTTGGGTCGAGGAGGTAAGGGAACCCCGTTAAAGTTGAGTACAAACTAAGCTTGATTTGACCCAGATTTGAGCCGCAAATTTTTTAGTATATATCTCGAGAACAGTACTTTGTTTCTGAATGAAGGTGTAAACAAAATGTCATCATGTCACCAACAAACAAACTCAGGATGAACATATATTGTCAAATATTTAAAATTAAGAAAATTAGTAATTATTGTAAAAAATCTTAAGAAATGCCACACAGTTAGTTACATTGACTACCTACTAACCCGAGCATGTTCGCCAAGTCAATAGAGATTAGTTTTTGGAATTCTTGGCTTATAAAGTTTGTTTGTCTGTGCTTTTGTGCACGCTAATCTCGCTTCGGTCGATATACCAAATACCACGCGTACGATGTCGCGGGCATAGCTAGTAGGTAATAGACAAACCTGAGCTTAAAAATACGGCTGTGTAAAATTCCATTATAACCCGTCGTCTCTCTTGCAGACCATGTCTCTACCCGACACTTTCGTCATGGAATTAAAGAGTAAACTCCTCTCGACGCTGGACCTGCTCAATATCCTGTTGCCAATACTTATTGCTGTTTCTTGTCTAGTTTTAGTAGTCGGAATTATTTTAACTGTTATTGCGAAAAGAAATGCTAATAAAGTAAAGGATCCCAAGTAAATTATCTTTCTTTTTTTTTTATTGAAGATGGGTTTGCTCTTGACCAGCATCCATCCATGTAGGAAGGATGAGGCCGACGATGGAGCGAGCTCATCCAGAAGATGCCTATTCACTCGAACATTGAAAAGATTTGGGTTGTATGAGCTCGGAAATGCAGACGCCGGCAGGATTTCCAATCCTAAGGAGTGTGCATTATAAAAGATATTTTAAAGCGCTTGGTCCGAATTAGAGGGATTTCGACAAGGTGAGGATGGTAACCAGCCGTACGTCTGCATGTCCGATAGAAGAAAGGGGAAGGCGGTATGATCTCATGCAGCTCCCGAGCACACTCTCCGAGGTACATCTTATAGACTATATACAGAGAGACAATTTTGCGTCTATGTGCCAGGCTCTGCAGCTTAGTTCTTATTAGTGTACCGTCGCCAATGAGCCTCCTAGCTCTGCGTTCCATCGAATCGAGCCTTTCTTCAGCACTAACTTTAACAGATATAAATTGGACAGCTTGCAGTCCGTCTGAAAAGAGCCTTAAAATTTCCACCTCACTGAATCCATCATATAAGAATTGTAAGAAATGCCATGAAAAACAACATGTATGCTATTATGATTTAGTGAGAGAGTGAGGGTTGCCAGAAGCCCTTTATCTGCCCCTTCATTTATCCTTAATCCTACTAAGTCGGCAGCATACCTGCGGGACCCGTGGTGGTGCTCGGAAGTCTCATACAAAATATAGGTCATTTTGAATAAGGTTCTATTTTGTGAATTGACTCGCGTGATAAGCTTTTTTGTAAAATGAACTAGGTACTTTTATATACATACATTATATACTTACATTTTTTTTTCTTTTTCATGACAATACGTCCTTTCTGACAATACTCCTGTCCACATGGAGTAGCGAAGGCTGCTGTTTTAAAATGTGGCTTCATAGAAATTCGTTACCCACCTTACCTCAAAGCTGAAGTCTGACTTAAGGGTAGAAGATTTTTATAAAGGGATGGGGAAATGTTAAAAGTGATAGAAATTGGCGGAGACTATTGCAAAATAAATATAACTAAGTAGGTACCACAGTGCCTTTTTTTCTTTGCCGGGCCGAACGCCTGTGGGAGGGCCACATGAAACACGGCAATGGAAGAATTGATATTCTTATAAAAAGATTTTCTTATATACAGCTGGTGGTAAGAATGTCACATAACAATGATAATATGCAGAAGGAAGATGAAGCAGCGTCTTCCTTGGTAATCTGATGTCAACTAGACATCCGTATATGATATGAAAAAGTGTAGGTGATGCTTTCACTAATGGGGAGCTACATTTTTGACGAGTGTCATAGGATTTATAGTGAGACGTGTTTGCTTTTATTGTAAACATTTATACCTACTTACTAAAACATAAATTCTTAATTATGCTAATTAAACTTATTCGCCTGCGCGACCAGTCGTCTAGATATGCTGCCAGCATATCAATATCGGCTGCTTTGATCAAGAATGCCTTGAGTGACTCCAAATCAGGATGAGGCTTTGAGCAGGCCTTTACCTCCAAGTGTTGCCATATAATCAAACGGATTTAAGTATGGACTGCAGAGGACCAGTCTTCGTGCCGGATGAAGTCAATTTCACGCGCCGCCAGCCTATGATACTTCGTGTGATTTTCGCTCTGTGAGCTGGCGCAGAATACTTGCTGGGATACCCAGAGTAATCTTGTGTCTGTTGTTGAACATGGTATTCGTACGCTGTTCTCACAAAAATATACGTCAGTTAAGCCCGAATGTGACTACTTTGTGGGCGTAAACCTTATCATGTTGTCTGTTGTCGTCCGAAAAGAGAATTTCACGATGCTCATATCCCGCGTACTTCAGTCTCAGGTCCATTAAACGATGTCCTGTTTTTCTTCGATTAGCTCGATTCCCTAAAACTTGATTCACTTGACCTTTTTGGAAAGTCATTTCTTACAGTATGGCTCTCTTAGGGGGGTTCATATACGTAATAGGTAAGTGAAAGGAAAATGATGGTCTCACCGGTGGTGCGCGGGACGCATATTTTTCGAATTGCGAAAAATTACATATTTGGTGGAGTGTAGCGGGTATTTTGAACCGTCGCGGTCGGAATGGTATGGCGTGGTAACTTTCTGTAAAAAAAACCATTTTCAACAAAGTATGGCCGGCCTAAACACCCACCGGATAAGTATGCCATAGGTAATAGCGAGCGCCAGATTCTTTTTGGTTTAAATGTCGAAAAATGAAAGAAATTTCTCGAGAAATTTCAATTAATATTCTCCAATTGCGTCCCGTACACTAATACCGGTGAGACCATCATTTTCCTTTCACCTATTACGTATATGGACCTTGGACCCCCTTAAGAGCGCCACACTGTAAGAAATTACTTAAGTACCAAAATCTGTCACTTCTCCCGGTCTATAACGGAATATTGCCAATGTTACTATTGCCACAGCTATTGCCTCCGTTTTAGCCTACTGACAAAAATCCAATAAAGTTACAATTTGCGGCACGTAAGTTGAACCAAAATGGCGGTCGTCCGTGTAGACGAATGCTCCGCGGTTAAAGAGAAAACCGTGATATCGTCTTATTTAAAATACCTAGATTTTTGAAAAGTGTGAAAATTTAGTGAAGTAATTTAATTAAACGCAAGTTATACGGAGTTAATCTCGGATTAACTCGAATACAAAAATTTTAATGATCAAATTAGGTATTATTAAACTGTAACAGTTAAATGAATAATAATGCGAGTTTAATACAAAAAAAGTTAGTGTTCTACATAATTTTCAAGTGGTATGGCATCGAGTCTCTTTTATCAGGCGTCCTAAATGTAACTATAAATTCTGTATTTTTGCTTTCTTTCACAATCGTTCAGCTGTTTTTTTTTTCAGAGACTAGAGCAGGGGTTCCCAACCTTTTCTTGGCCAAGGACCACTTTTATATTATTCTTGTTAGCAGGGACCACTATGTAGGTATAATAAAAATAAACTGTAATAATCAATCTGAAACTTTAATTAAAAATTCAATAGAAATTACATAAAAAGAAATAATAATGTTTTTAGGATAATTTTGTATTAATGTGATTTCTGAGTTTGCATCTTCTTCACAAGTTCGTCTATCCTAGGACTAATATTGTTACTCAAAGCTACACGCAAATCATCACTTACTTTCAAACGACTCCTCGCCTTGTTTTTAATTACCAACAAAGCAGAAAATCCTTGTTCACATAAATAAGTTGTTGAGAAAACCATAAAATAGCGCAAGGCGATTTCTTGAAGTTTAGTATAAGATATTGCTTTTTTACACCAGAACGACTCAAGTGAATTCGATTCAAAAGCATCCTTGCAGTTTCTGTCATTTTGGAATTCAATGACTTCTTCCTGGATTCCTTCGGCAACTTCACCAGCGTCCATGCTAAAAGGGTTACGAATCTGTTTTTGATCAACTTTAGCTTCTTCGGTATATTCTGGGAAGTAATGATTAAATTCATCAATCAACGTTTGTAAATGAGTCTTGACGTTTTCTTGTATATTTGCGTTACTACCGTCATAATTTTTGTCTTGCACAAGTGCTGTTAATGTCGCAAACGCAGAGTAATTATTTTCTTCAATTTTACGTAACCACAAGTGAAGTTTGCAAATAAAAGCGCGAAGTTTATCTCCAAAAATGAAAATATTTGCGACGTTCTCTAATTGCTTATTTCCGGAACCTTGCAGTTGCATATTTAATTTATTTAAGTGTGTGAAAATATCCACAAGATAAGCCAAATTCAATTGAAATACCGGATTAGTAAACTGTTTCAACAAATCATTCATTTTTTTATCAACCAGAAACATCTCGCGTATCACCCCCACCACCCGCGCTCTTCTCACTGCACGGTGACCAACGGCTCATTACCCACTAAATTTAAAATCATTCGCGGACCATATTTTGGCTTCTGCGGACCACTGGTTGGGAACCAATGGACTAGAGAGACCTTTTAGTTCAGTTATATTATTTTCTTTTAAAAATGATTATAAAAGTCAAATACCATTCTTCTCGTCTGCCTCCTTGCAGTTGATTGTGGTCGAGTCATATTCTTGAAATCAAATTGAATGATCACACAACAGAAACATAAAAGTAGGAAAAAAAACTAAAGAAATTTATGCGCGATTGTACTCCAGGACCAAGCAGAGCACAGTTTTACAATACATACAGTTGAGAAACAAATGTACTTGCGTAGAGCAACGACAGGTATGTGGCGGGGAAGCGGGCGGCGAGGGCCGCGTTTTGCAAACTCGTTCAGTTTGCAATCTCTTGTACAGAGGGCTGACGCGAACGTGTTTTTTTACGTATTTTATTTAATTTATTGTTTTTTACGTATTTAATTTATTATGGTGTGCTGTGCTGTGTACGGATGCACCTGAACAGGAAAATACAACAAGGATTTAAGTTTCATAGATTTCCCCGTGATGCGAGGTAAGTTTTTCCTATAAATAAGTATATAATCAGAATAAATATATATTTTTATTAAGGAGACTGTAAGTCTAGATTAAGAATAACTCTGTCTTACTAAGTATACAAACTATAAGAGACTGTTTGTTTCCGAATAAATAAATAATTAATAATAAAGTTACTGAAGTCTATAATGGACTAATAATAGTCTAGCACTATTATTTATTTAGTACTAATTAAAACCTTTGTTCATAAAAATTATTGAAGGGGTTCGAACTTTTTTGTATGGAAGTTGCGATGCGGTGCGATTTAGTTAGTAGGCAAATAATCAATTGTAGTAGTAGTAGTTTTCTCGTACTCCTAGTAGTATGTAATGTACCTAGTCTCTTCCAATAAACAGCAATAATAATAATCAACCTGGGAACGATTATTTGGATACAATCTGACGCCTATAGACACGTAATAAGTCTATTTCTAATTATTGTCGTACTCATATATCGATATATTTACCTCCAAATATCTCGGTAACGTGACACTTTGGAGTACCATGTTACTTGGCATGTTTTGTTCGTCTATGTGTTCTCTATCCATACACTTTCACCTTGCGCCGCGATTTTGAAAAAAAAAAAAAAAAAAAACACGGCGACGGGTCGATATGCCAGATCGGTTCATGGTCTTTTGATTTATGGCTAGAGACTTAAGAAGTTTTGTGAAAATTATGTACAAAATTTGTCGCAATAGCTAAAGACAGGCATGGGGGGGGGGGGATCGCACGCGCGGGAAGGGAATCTCACGAACTCACAACGCGTTCTCCTACGCTTCGTCACTTTGTGATGCTTCTATGTGTTAGTGCGCGTTTATTTTTTGTTAAAATATTTACAGTTGTTTGAATCTTTTTGTTACTTTTTCATTTTTTATTAGATAGTTTTACGTGTTTATTAGTAATTTGTTGTTATTAGTTATAGACATCATTTAGATTCTACGTGTGTTATAAAATGTTCATATTCATATTCTTCATATAATACTATTATAGAATAAACCAGTAATAGTACTAATAATAACAAACAATGTAAAAATGAATATTCTTTTGACTAGTAGAATGACTTTTTGACAAAGTAGAATTTAAATCACGACCATTCTCATGTTTCCCTCAAACTTTTATGATAAGATTGTTCATCCTTGATAAGATTTGATCCTATGATAAGATACACTACATAGTTAAATTTAATAATAGAAACCTTAAAACATTAAAAAATAAAGTGTCACGTAAATATCTGGCAGTGCGACACTTGTAAATGTATATCCCAGTGCATCTTTAACACTTGTAAATCACGACCATAATTAGATCATTAAATAATATAGCCAGTCTTGATCACTAAAAATTAAATCAAACTTCTTGCTTTATCCACAACGAATATTTTATATTTTGTATATTTTCTAAGCAGGTGCATTATGATGAGCCACCTGTGTTGATGGCGCAATGTGTTAAAATCCTAACATACTTGTAAATAAATGATCACATAATAATAATCACATTTATTTTATTTTCAATTTTGTGCCAACCCTAGCATATCGGAGTGTGACAGCGTAAGTACTTGCACGGGCGGCGGCATCGCCCAACTACAAAGGCGTTTCTCAACTGTATGTATTGTAAAACTGTGAAGCAGAGCATGCTCGGGGCGGTGTGCGACTGCGTGGTGGTAAGCCTTGGCGTTGCCATGGTTACGCGCGGCCTCTCGTGTCGCACTACTTATGTGCATGACAACATCCTAGAAATTACATTAGATATTATATAATTTTTAAATTGGGTTGTCAATAGCTTTCAAAGATTTTTCTAAAATATTGAAATTCCGGGACAAGGTTTTCGGTTATTGAAGTATGTTGAGACAGCAACGACAGTTTGAGCACCACTATTGGTTTTCACATTAGTAAATCAATTGAGAGTTCCTTGGCGACAGTGACCAGCCTCGAGGGATGCCAGCGCATGGGCATGAATTAAGGGATGCCGGAAAGGGTGCTAATGTGTAGGTGAAATAAAGTTTAAAATTAAGTTGTACATATATTTATTTTCCAATAAAACACTATGTAGACATAATTTATGCAAGTTGATATAATTTCAATATTATACCTAGTGTGTATGTATTATGACACATTTTCTAACTTCATATTATGCCTAAATTCGATTTAAGGTATTATTATACCTATGTATATTAAAAGCTAGTCGGAGACGATTTCTCGCAATGGTTTCACATTGAGTAAAATAGTTGCTACGGTAAGTTAACAAATAAGGAATTCATTTAATGGAAAACGATCACATAAGTCGGAGGCTGACACGGGGTTTAGTCATTCCTTCACGGGACTAGATTAAACAGTAACTCAACTATGATCATATTCACTACTCAAAATAATGCACGTTAAAATATAAAAAAAAATGAAGAAATTTCATTATAAATTCATCAGCCCCACTTCCACGACACTAAAAATAATATCTCACTCATTGAAATAGCCCAAAACAACCAAGATACAAAGAAGATAATCTTTTGCACATTCAGCTAATCTTATGAAAGGAACACAATAACTTTAAATACATCGACTTGTTCTTAATTTTAAGTTCATTTAACGACAAAAATATCTTAGTTTTTTTTTTGTTTTTTCAATGAATTTACTAAATAATATATAATATATAAATGTATCTATTGGAACTGTTAAAAATAATTCAGTCCTCAAGGTATGTAGGCTCATTAAAAAAAGATTTACAGTATTTACAAGAAACTCAATACAAGTTTTCATTAAAAACTCTGGTCGAATGTCAACAGACATGTTTAACTAAAACATAGAATTACAATAGATTATTATTTACAATATTAATGGCTATTTACATTTAAATGAAAAACTTTCTACAAGTATAATCCAGGCTTGAGAAAAATTAAATTTAATCTATTCCTGTTCGATTCAGTCGCGAAAATTGCGACCATATTACGATGCCCCTATGGTCCAACACATAAACTAAATAAGAATAACTCGATTCGGTTCAGACTTCTTAATTAATTGTTGTCGTGTGCGGAGTGATGACGACGCCTATCGTCATGGGTCCGCTTGCGACCTTTGGCGTGTGCTAACATTGTCACTAATTTCTTATGACTGTCGCCCACGATCCAGCCGTGTTGTTCCTGCAAATGGTCCACATCTTCGGTCGACCAAGAGTAGGGCCCTAGACGCTTGGGCTTGGAAATGCTAGGTTGCTCCAACGTATCAGAGGGACCGTCTTCCACCAAAGCCGTCTCCTCCCTCTCGTCGCTACGATTATCAGCTGTCACCCTCGTGGTCTTGAAAGTCACCTGCTTTCCACGTCGCCCGCTGTGTTGGTTTCCCTCCTTTTTCCTGCTTTTCTTCTTACGCCCAGTGCTAAACATGACCGATTCTGCACTCCTAGGCCTGGGCGGAGCGTCGTCAGGTTCAGACTCTGAACTCCACGTTTCAGCCAATACATTTTGTTTTCCGACTGTGCATTTTCGACGAGCTCTCTGAATTGCTACTCCTGTTTGGTCAGACGGTGAAGTTCGCTCGAACGCGTCGTCTCTGTAATCGAGGTTAACGTTGGTCTCTTTTTCTGCATTTACTGAAGAGCTCTCGGTCTCCGGAGAGTCCTCCCTCGATTTATATTTTTCAAATGCATGTTCGTTTGTTTTTTTTGTAGACTTTGAAGATTTTTCATGCTTCGGAGACGGATACTTGTATGACGAAGACGAGTCGTCATCGCTATCGAAACTTAAGCTACGTTTTCTAAGCGGTGGACAAAAACCGTAATGAAACACGGAAGCCCTGTTGCCGTGCCTTCTAACACTAGATGATCCTGTATCAAAAACGTCAGGGTTGTATTTAGAAGTAGATGGTTCATAAGCCAACTCGGGAGGTATGTACTTTCTCAACATTAAACGATCGTAAGGTCTATGTGCCGTAGTGGTTGTGTAAAGGTCATCATCGCTTTCAGATGAACTATATTTTCTACTTATCGAATATCGATAATCTGGCATATACCGAGAGTCACATTGCTTCGAAGTTGATGGTACACAATCGTTATCTGAAAAATCTTGGAATTTTCTCGGAGGCAATTTATCGAGGTACGATTTTGCGCAAGCGCTATATTTTTTAGCCGGTAACGAATAATCTACATCCGAAGAGTGGCACTCGATGGAATCTAAATGCTCGCCACGCTTAAGTTCAGAATCTTTCTTTGTAAATTTATTACGCTTTTTGGAATTAATAATTTTATTGTGTGCTAATTGTGAACTACTGCGATCAACTTCGGAAGAGCTGCTCATAGCTTTAAATGTCGTGTCATATGCACTGTCTGCATTATCATACTTTGAAGAGACCGATTTGTCGTTATCTAAATCAAAACTTTTTGAAGACCTGGCTCCTACGTCCGTTGATCGGTAATCCTTTTTGGTCGCTGACAATTTGGAAGATTTTCGTTTGGGTAGTCCTAGTTCATAATCATCATCAGAAAACATATTAAACCTTTTATATTTCGAGGATTCTTTTTTGGATGTTAAACCGTCTGTCTTATTTTCAGTTGTCTTACCCTTCGACACTAAGCAATAATTATTATCTTGTGACTCTTTATGTAAATCTGATATTTTGGGCCTTAAATATCCGTAATCTTTATCGGTAGATCGTTTTGGTGATAAAGTTGGCACGTCTCTTGGTGGCGATTCATCCGAGTTCATAGGTATTACAACTTTTTCAGATGACTTTGCATCACACGTTTTCGGAATAACCTCGACACTGTCTTTATAATGTTTCACTGATGTATATTGTGTTTTCGATGACGATAATTCTTCAGGCACAGAAGAATCTTTTTCCAATAAACTATCGAACAACTGGTCAAGGTTAGCTTTTGGTTTCTCTGTATCTTTGGATTTTGCAGTCTTTTTCTCAGCTCTAACAGCATTGTTTTTAAATATCTTACCCATAACAGCATTCTTTTCGACTACGTCTTTTCTTTTTTTCTTCGTGTCGTTTACAGTTTTCCCATTACTCATTTCACAAGACATCAAACTGTTTTCAGTTTCGTCGTCGCTGCACATATAGTCATCAGACATGTACACAAAATCATCTCCGTCTGAAGATACGCTAGATGAAGCAGTAGAATCTTCTTCAGCCTCTGTAGCAGTGACATTTCTCGGACTAGTCGATGTTGCGGTTTGTGTTGTATTTGTTGTTTCTTTACTATTAATACTTTTAAATCTTTCCATAAGAGTCGATGGGCGAAATTCAAACAACTCAGCGTCGTCATTATCCATAAATTCGTAAACATCAATTTTCTGCTGAGATTGAGCATCTTTGGCACGATTGTCATGGTCACATTTACCACTTGATTCCAAATCTTGCTTCATTCGCTTCTTTTTGCCATTATTTCTTTTCTTCCGTTTATACATACCTTCTAAAGGCGAAACAATAGATGACATATTAATATCGGATGTAGGAATTGAAACCTTAATACCGTCGAAACCTTTTAAAGCTCCCTTAGTTAAGACCGTATTTTTTCTGCTTTTCTTCGTCCGTTTCTTCCCTTTTTTCCTGTCAGTTTTTCTTCGAACTTTTTTGCTGAAAACAATAACAAATTTAAATAAAATTGTAAAATAAAACATTCAATTAACTATTTTTAATTTTATATACCTGATGGTGGTTTCAACTACTGATTGTATTTGTTTTGCCGCTGCTGCCTGCGATCTGCTCTTTCTTTTAATTTTATCGAATTTATCTTCAAACATATCAATGTTATCAATGGTGTCGGGGTACATTTTCTCTTTGATTTCGAATGGTTTTTTATTTTTGTTTGTGGTACTATCTTCTAAGCTTTCAACAAATTCCGGTTCATGAGAATGCATACCAATTTCATTATGAATGATATCAGATGAAGTTCTCGATAATCCAGACAAGATCATTGGCATTGTTTCCGGGCAAGATAAATGTTGGTTATTTAAATTGTTGTTACAATTAGATTTTGCAGCTTCTTTGAGCCCGGTTATTAGGTCATTTTCCAAATTGCGTACTTCCTCACTTTCTAATATATTCTTTGCCGTAATTAAATCTACTTCTTCATCATTTCTCAAATCAAAATTTTGTTCACTAATGCTACTAATTCCCAAGTTATTTATTCCCAAAGTTGTCGTTTGTGAAGTAAATGTGCCCACGTTCGAAATATTACTGGCCGTTAAGGGAACATCAATGTGGACCATTTCTGTTTTATGAGATTCTTTTAAAAGTTCACAACAATCTATAAAAAGTTCCTCATCTGTGCTGAGAGCTCTGCGCGCCAATTCTTGTTCTCTTACAGTTTTCTTAACATTTTCTAAAATTTCTGCTATAGTCGGTAAAGTAATCTTAGGTGCTTTCGAATTCTTTTTACGTTTAGCGATTTTTTTCTTTAAAATTTGAATTAGGTCAATTTGTTGTTTATACGCTATTAAATAATTTGGTTCTTCGTGGACAGGCGCAGTTTTCACTTTCAATTCAACCTCTGATAATTTTGATATATGTAACAAAGTCATCAGGTGCCTCAAGTAGTTATCAGGGCGTCGGAATTCTTTTTTGCATATGCGACAGTACGACCGTAAAGGTTTTGTAGGTGCCTTGCTTCTGCCGCGTTTACAAGCCTTTTTCGAATGCATTTGTTGATTGACATTAATGTCAGATTCAATGGATTTTCTCTCATCGCAATGTAAATTCTTTTTATTTGATCGAGTTTTGAATCCAAAATATAAGTCGTCATTCTCGTTCGCTATGTTATGAAATGTTTCTGAGATTTTCTTCGTGGCTAAAAGATTGGATTTACGTGGTTTCCTTTCAGAGAAGAAACCAAAACTTTGCATAAATTGCTCTGATCTAATTTCTTCAACAGTTTTACCTTGTATCGATTCATCTTGTACCTTATCAGGAGCATCATTCTGTTCTACACCATTGGACGAGGCATTCATTCTTGAAGTTAAATCTTTGTTTTCCTTTTCACTGACATATTTTTTTAACGGTACATCGCTTTTTGACGAATCGTCAGAATCACTGACACAATCTTGCAAAACTGAATCAGCTGTAGTTTTTTCAGATTCGGCAACAGGTGCAACTATCGTTTTATCTTTAATCTTTTTAGAAATTGACTCCTTTGTCTCTTTTAACTTAGTGGGAAATTTTTCTTCGAAGGAATTTCGTTTTCTGAGAGGCTCCACTTGACAATCCATATCATCCAAATCGATATCATAAGGATCATAAAACAGAGCTCCTGATGATTTCACACAAACAGACTTAGAACGGGTTCTTTTTGATGCAAACGGTACGTTATAGCAAGTTGTAGTTCGTGCGGGAGTAACGGATTTTACTTTCTCTACACTCATGTCTTTGTCACTTACAATGTCCTTATTTATGGTATTAGTGATTTTTTTTGGCGAGTCCAACTCAATTTCGCGTAACTTTTCTTGATTTTGAGAAGACTTTGACTGTTTTGGCTTTGTAACATTATCTGAATCCTCGCTGGTTTCCGTTGCAGGTTTATCACAAACTTTGTTGACGTCGATCTCATTCTGAAGAGGCTCCACATCAGCTTTGTTTAAATCCTTAGTATTTCTATATTTCCGTTTTACTTGTAAAGATTTCTTCCGAGTAGTGGGTTTATTTGTTTTCGTATAGTTCTGTTCGTTGTTTTTGTCCGAAGACGTAGCCATATTTTGGGGCGACTCTTTTTCAAATTCTTCAATATTTTCCGTGACGGGTAAAACGCTTTCTGAGGATTTTAAATTATTTTCTTCGTCCAATAACAGCTTTGAAAATATTAACTGTTTCTTTGTGAGAGGTGTACGATTCTCTATTATAGTATCAGGTTGAGTAGCATTTTCCAGACTACTTTTAATGTTATCATCGAATAACGACTTTCCACGTCTACTACGACGCATTGATTTTGTATCTTCTTTATGATCAGTTACAGAACAGTTTAATTTCTTTGTACGATATTGTAGTTTTCGTTTTTTACCAGTAGTGACAGACTCTTTAGCTTGTGTGATCTCTGCTGGCATTCGATCAGACTCTATTTTATTATATTTCACTTCTTCCTCAACACTCTCGTTCTTCAATTCGCTAACGGAAATCAAGTCTATATCGTCATTTAGTATCTTAGATTTTGATGTATTTTTATATTTACATACAATTTCAGATTCTGACGACGAAGAAGGTAATCTGTAACAAATTTCTTTAGATGTAACATCATTCAAGGCTATTTCGTTGGTAACAGCTTTTATTTCTGCTGTTACATTTTCTTGTTCGTTACTTTCGCTACAAACCATTTTTATTTCGGTATTTTCACCTTGTGTAGTTTTTGAAATTTCTTCTCGTTTATTTTCTTGGTTGATTTCAAAATTAGATTCTAAAGCTTTAATTGGTTCTTCTTTTAATTCTTTACGTAGAGATTTTTTAGTTTTCTTCGTTTTGAGAGTTTCTCTCTGATTTAATGTAGAACTATTTCCGTCTTCATTAGTAGTCTCGGGTTGGGATTTTTCAACATTCTTCTTTCCCTTCTGCTTCTTATTTTGAGTTTTATTTTTTTGTGTCGATGACCCATTATCTGTTTCATCCATTTTTTTCAGATCTAACTGTTTTTGTTTTACTATAACAGCTAATGATACATCATCTGAATCAGAATCATCTTGCTGAATTTTATTAGGTGTGGAATATTGTATTAGTGATGTGGTTAGAACAGAATCGACGCTACTCTGATATACATCGGTTCCCGTGATTGATAATGTTGTCACGTCGGAATTGATATCAACGTTTCTAGCAACGTCACTAGTAGTTTTACATACTGGACTGAAAGCATTATTTTCGTTTGTCACAGATGAGGTAACTAGACTAGGCTTTGTAATACAATCTCCAACAGGAGAATGCTGATCTTTCCCTACCTCGATATTCATATCATCCGATGAAATTGATAAGGAACGGAGTTTTTCAATACTTTCGTATTTCGATGTTAGTTGTTGATCGTTTGGTGAAATTGATAAACCCGTATTAGTGTCAACTAAAACATTCTTACTACTGAGTTGAGTGCTGCTAACTTCAGCCTGTTGTATCGCTAAAGACTGACTTGTATCAACGCGTTCTTCAACTGCTTGCTCATCCATGTCCAATTGAACATTTTTTGTTTTTGCCAAATGTTCTTCAGGATTCTTTTTTATTTGGTTGTCAAGTGATTTCGATTTGCGTCTTTCCGCTGGTGTTTTTATTCTAACAGCTCTTAAACTGGCTGTTTTGTTGTCATTATTAGACTTCAATACATTAGATTTGACAACATTAGGCAATATTTTATCCTCTTGTTTAAGCATTGTAACAGAGGCGACCGCTACACTTGCATCTTCTTGCGCCGGGAAAAACGTTGATTCATCTTCAGTCAAATCAATTATTTGATCGGAATTATTATTATCCTCCTTGCATTTATCAGAAATTGCACTGTTAGGATCCATTAAAAATGTCTCACTGTTCGTATTTATACATTCAGATGAGTCACTTTTTACACAAATTTGTTGAAATGGATGTATATCTGTAGAACATTGAGTCTTATTAATTTCTACTGTTATGGATGAACCTAAGCATGTTTTCGGTGTCACATATAAGACAGAATCATGTAATGTACTGACATATGCAGAACTTAGACTCTCCGATAAGGCTGTCAGCTTTATATTTGGCGTCCTCGAAGAAAGTGTTTCAGGAGTATTTTCATTGATAATATTTGTAGTTTCGTTCTTGGTAATATCTTTCGTAGTTGACACATATTGAGGTAACACATTTAACAACTGCTTGCGATGATCAATAGGCATGGTTCCTAAGATTTCAACTAGTTCTTTTGGAAGCATTGCTATTTTTCTTGCAGTGTCAGGATCTTGCTCTATGGAAACATCTGCGTTATCGGTTTTAGTGATAACTTCCTCTAAAGTATTAGTAGACTGTGTTGTCACAGTTTTACTTGCAGAATCTCGTTTATCTTCAGAATTCGTATTATCATCATTCACAGACAGAGAACTGTTTTTCAACGACATACCTATGGTCGTGCCAGCTAAAGTATTGACTGATGTACTAGGTGTTCCTGTTAAAAGTGTACTGGTAAGAGAGAGAGCTGTTGATGCTTCAATTTTTGTATTTTGGCTAATGCATGCATTAGCCAAAGTATAAACTGGTGTTGTACTTTCAATTTTAGTAGTCTGCAGATCAGAATATGTCGGTACTACGTCCGCTGTAGTATAAGAAGGCTGTGTTGTAGGTTCTCGCACTATACGTTCGTTAATTCCGAAAGCAGATGTATTACAAGCTTCGTCGGTGTACGCAGAGGCGGATATAGGCGTGTCCTGCTGAATATTTAGTATTCCTGAATCATTGGTTACATGTGATGGTGGTTTGACATTTCTTTCACGGTTATATTCCATTAGAGTAGCAAACGAACTTTGACCTTCTTTTACGTTTACAATAGGTGTGTCTGTAACAATGTTAACTGAAGACGACTGATTTAAGCTTGACGTATTGTGAGCCGAAAAATGTAAAGAGCGTTGAATGTAAATATTGTTGTCTGAATTGTTTCTGGCTTTGTCAAGTGGTTCATATTTGTCTCTTCCCTTAACAGACAAATCTGTAGGAATGCTTTCATCGTAAAGCTTTAAAGATAGATCAGTAGCATGTTCAATAGCTTGGTTTTCTTGTACGCTATCTTGTCCGCTTGAATTGGACATAGATTTAATGCGTAGATCCACGACATCATCAATTTCAGTTGAATCATTGTGAGAGTTCTTTTTTGATAAATCTAATGTTTCATAGTCTCCGTAGTTTTCCAAAATATACGATTTTTCCTGTACAGAAAAATTCTGCAAGTTTGGAGGTGTTTGATATTTACCGGACAAATCTAATGGAGCTAGTTCTACATGCGTACTAGCATGAGCTGGTGGTATATCTGCAAATTTTCTAACGTTTTCAGCGGAGGCCCCAAGTCTATCGACATTAATTTTTTGTAAATCTCTTTCAATGGGACTTTCGGAAAGTTGTAAATTACTTCTTTCATTATCCGAATTAAGTTTCGTTTGCAATGATTTTTCGAGTTCGTTTTTATTATTTAATTTAGGCACAGTATCAGCGCAAAAATTTACCTTATCGAGAGTTTTTGATGAATGCGGAACTTTCATCACTTGATTTTCCACTTTTGACAACTGATCTCTACACTCTCGGGTAACTAGATTTTGATTTTGAGACAACATATTGGAACCTTTTGATGCATAGATAAGCAATCCTTGATTGAATTGGCTTTTGTGGGTAACAGAAACCTTAGATACACCTGGGCTTGTATGTTGTCCAAATTTTCGGTCAGTGGCAGTATGTTTAGGTATATGAACTGTTAAATGATGATAGCCAGATTTACTTTCGATAGCAACAGTGTTTTTGCTTACATTAGACACGAAGTCATCGTCACTAGGTGTTTTAGAAGTAGATGATTTCTGTGGTCCTGTTACAATATCTTTACTAGTACTTGCCTCCACTGGTTGGTTAAAATTTTGATTAGACAAAGTACATTTTAATGTAAGATCTTGGTTGGGGTTGGATGTGCTGGTGGTTTCTTTACTTTCGGTAGCAACTATTCGGTTTTGGGGAGATTTTTGTTCTAAAGAATCAAATTTTGATGAATGGGAGGCAGTTTTAAATAAATGTACGTGTCTATTTGGCGATTTCTGGTCTTTTAAGGAAGAATGATTACTGCTTATATTTTCACATATAGAAGTACTGGTTCTTCTTTTCTGAGGAGATTGAGGTTCCGCCCAAGGACTCACTGACATTTGTGATCGGTTACTTGCTTTCAATTCACTTGATGAACTCTTATATAGGTTGAATTTAGCTTGCATATCGGAGTTAAACATGGTGCCGTGCATTTTTGAATCAACTGAAACATTTTTTTGCGTTTCAATTCGCGTTTGTTTACTTGGTGAAATTTTCTCATTTCTAGGTCGATAAATTGCATCATATACAGTAGCACATTTTTGTTCAACTGAAGCACTTCTAATCGTTCTCTCCATAACTGGTGAGATTTCTTCCAATGAAGCGTTTTTATTTGGTAAGCGGTCATGATCCGTATTAATATGTTTTGATACTTGACACTGACTATGGTCAGTGTAATTTTGAAATGTGTGGTTGCGACCTTGCCCCGTTGTAATGTTCGGTGTTGCATACAAATACGGTTTCTGGTTTGGCAAATTTTGGTCACAGTGTTCCGTTACTAATTTACGAGGTGAGATGTCATTTGCAATGAAATTATCACGGATAATTGTTTTAATGTTAGTATCATTACTGATCTTTTGTTGTGGATTGTTTGAATCCCGGCGTGGAGCAACTTTAGCTGGCTTATTCAACGTAGTTGGATTGGATTTGCAAACATCTGAAGTCATTTGTATGTTCGATTCGGATTTATTACGAACATACGGTTCCTTTAATTGCTGCGATTGAGCAACTGACCTCCGACGATATGGTCGTTTAGTGTAATCATTGTCGTTTTTCACATATGTGTTTCCAGAATATGATTCGTTATTAATGTTTATCGACTTATCATCAGATTTTTCAGTACTATGACTTTGTGGAGTAAGAGTAATATCCAGAGTGGTTAAACTGTTGTTATCGGACGTTACTACTTTTTTTCCTTCATGTGAATTGGAGGTAGGTGACATTTCGATACCATTAGAATTTAAAATTTCTTTAGTAGTTCCAGGAATAGTTGGATACAACGGCTCGTCTGTACCGCATTGGACTGAAATATGAGTAACAGGAGTACTCGGAATCGGATCCACAAGTTTGTTCTTTAACATATTTATACAATCATTTAAGCCTTTTCGTGGTTTATTTATTTTGTTCTTTTGTATTGAAGTATCCATTCCTTTATGACCGAATAAGGGTGGCTTATCCAGTTTAGCAATAACACCTTCGTTTTCAAATAATAACTCGTGCCCTGTTGGTACATGTTCGTTTCCATTGTTGCATTCCTGTTGGATTAGAAACATCTGATGAAATTGTACAGACTTGTCATGCGTTTCTGAGTTAGCTGTTAAACTAGCTATTGAATGTTTTAGAGGTGTATTTGAGATTGGAGCTCTTGGGTTTTCAAAGGGCCGATTATCTCTCCTAGAACTCGGATCTTGGCCATCGCGATTATTCAATCCCCCTCTTTCGGGCCCTCCGGATTCGGATCTTCTAGGACCTGATCCACCTCTTTCCGACCCTTGTGATTCTGGAGCATCCCCTGATCTATTTTGTACTGATTGCCCTTTTTGTGAATAACGTTGCGTATGTCTTTCTCCTGAAGATTCATTTGGTTGAGAGCCACCTTCATTCGAGTCGGTTGGAGCTGAAACGTTTCTTTTTATTCCGCGTCGTCTCACATTAACAGGCTCATCTTGATAATTGGAATCTATACAGTTTTGTTTGTCATCTATTTTCTTTTCGAATTTGTCAAGTTCATTGCTTTTCAATGCTCCTTGTCCTTTTCCCTTACGCCTACTACGACTGGTGTCACTGGGCCTAGGCGAGACATTCGGTTTAGGTGAGTTTAAATCATTTTGCTTGTCTTTTCCTAACTTTGGGCCATCTCGTGACCTACTGGATCTTAAAAAACTTTTTCTCAAATCCTCGTCTTCAAAATTATCAGCATTTGCATTGTTTTCATTCAGATCGTCTAATTCCGATAGAGACTGTTCTGGCGTACTCCCAATTGGGTGATACTTTATTCTAGAATCATTTTTATTGATTGGACATTCAGAATCCCTTAAAAAAATCTGTTTAGATTCCTTGGGTCTTAATCTTCGTTTAGGGGTCACATCACGGTCGGCGGAATCAATTTCACTGCTTTCTACGGATTGCGATTTAGGTATAGAGCAATCGCGAATATTTGATTTGCTTGTGTTTTGTTTTGTCTTGTTTCTTTTAGGTAATTTTTTTTGCCTAAGTCTACCCCTTGCTGGAGATTCTTGTTTGTCACATGATAATCCGCTCAATTTTGACTTTACTTTTTGTGGCCCACGTATTTCAGGGCCACGTGGTACCACATCCCTGTTTTCCGCATTATTTGCTTCTGTGTCCGAATAATGTTGCTTTCTCTCTTTCGTAATGTGCCCAGAGAAGTCAGGCACGATCTGCTCTCTCTCTTTGTGTTTATAACTACTTCTAGTTGAACCACTCCATTGTGAGTCACAGGAATCTGAATACTTTGAGTTGTCCAAATCGGGCTCACTTTTTTGGGAACTATTTTCATCATTATCATTTCTTTTAGATATTTGACTGTTTAAAACTTTATCAGGTGGCATTTCTTTAGTCTCTTCGCGATTTGGTTTAAGAAATTTCGATTCCTTATTTATATTATCTTTACTTTTTTCACATATGACTCTTCTCTGTGTTCTTTTCATAATAGTTTTTCTCTTGATGGATTGATTTTGACGTTGATTTTTAGTTACTAAACGTCTGCACTTTAACGGTTTGTTGTCCTCGTCTTCAATATGCTCTTCATTCTTCTGTTGGCTGTCCCTTTTCTCGGCTCGGCTGTCTCTGTCTTCAGATGTTATTTTCATATCCTTGTTGGTTTTTTTCCGGCATTTGAGGTCATCAGTGGAACGCCTTTTCATGATTAGTAAATTTCTTTGACGGTCAAGTTTTTTACGTGGCCGTAGCATCGAATTGGCTGGATTGATCAGTACACGGTGACGTTTAGCAGGTAAGTCAGCTAACATTTTTCGGATCGTTTCAGCTGTAAGAAAGAAAAACAAACATTAACAATTAATTGAAATATTACCATATAGAAAAAACACTTATTAGCCACATGTAATCGAATATAACTTACCATCACCGACTTCGCTTCTGATTTTGGGTCTGGACCGCATGTGAGTCTTCTGTCTTGTCTGTCGACGAATATCCTTCCGTATTTTTTTGCGTATTGTATTGTCAGGCAAACGTGGTCTACGACGACGAACGCCAAATGGACGATAGCGACACTTTCTACGTACAGTTGGAGTGTCTCCCGCACAATCTAACATGTGTTGGTGTAAATCTTCAAGACTGATGGATTTGTTGCATTTAGTGCACTCTCTGAATCCCCTCAACGGCCTTGATCTGTTATATATCTGACTAGGTGGTACATACAGATGTTTTAAAATATCTGCATTCAAAAGCAGTTCTCCCACAATCTCGTAGCTCTGCACTTGAGCATTTGGGTGTAAGGAAGAAATGTGAAGAGAGAGAGCACGAGAATCTCTAGCTTGGGCACCGCAAGCACAACATACGTAGCATCTCGGTCGCACCCATTCGCCGCTAAGTACTGCAGGTTGCAGCTCGAAACTCGGTGTGAGCGGCATTAGTCCTAAACGCTCTTGAAATTCAGACGAGGCACTCCTCGGATGTATGCTTTGAGCGGAGGATGCTACGGCTTGGGGCGTCGGTCGCGGTATTTCCCTACTCTCCAGTATGTCCTTCAATTCGTTTCCAATCACCGATTGTCTATCGATTTTCTTCTCTGTCGCAGTACTAAATCGGTCTTCAAATTTGCGTCTCATGCGTAGTTGGGTCCATATGTCCAAACACGATACGAATGTTATTATGCAATTGTGCGTATGCGAGTCACGTTTTATCTGATCGGGGCTCAAACAGTTCTTGTCGTTGTCCAAATTGTCCCACTTCCACTTATATTTAGGTGCCAACACGCGCGGCAAATACGTGTCATACAAATTGCGGGAGAACTGTTCGAATGCCAGAAGAATAGGGAAACCTTCTGCCGTATTGATGACGACACTATTCTTTGCCTTTCTGGTTTTAATTGTGCTATCTGCGTCGGGGTTGAAATTGAATGACCCATCAAGGAATTTGGACAAATTTTCTTGAACATTACTGGCAACTTTGGAATAGAAACTTGTATCGAAACATTTTTCAAATTTCTGAGTCGCTTCTTCTGTGACTTTATGCCAGTCCCGCTTGGTCGACTCTCCAGTCCTAGGGGAACGATGTACCACCCCCAATCTCGATAATATTTGGTCGGCATCTGTATTATGGAACGAAAAGTTGGATGGAATCCTCTTGTTCCATTGTATATCATCTAAAACAATAACAGCATTCTTCTCGATTACAGAATTGGTTAAACTCTTGCCAGGTGGTAAAATCAAGTTCGTCCTTATGTTGTCCTCAATGTCATCTTCGTCGTTAATTTGTGAGGGTTTGAGCTCGCACGAGATCACCACCGCATTGAAGCCGCGCACATCCGGGTACTCTTTCTTTTCATTGGTGTAGCCACGTTGAATGTTTAGCGCTCTTTGGTTTTTCTTAACAAGTTCCAATGCTTCCTTCGAACGCGATTTGTTGCGGTAAGGTTTCTGTTTTTCGCAGATATTCACCTTATGATCGGCGAGTTCAGACGTTGAAGAGAACCTGCTGTGGCAATTGAGACACGCGAAGTAATGGTTGGGATGACTGTCGACCATGTGTCGAATAATATGGTTCAAGTCGAAATCTGTGTGGTTACAAAAGAGACATTCGACGAGCAAGCGTTGCTTGGACAAAGAGAGGTGCGTACGACGCGCATGTTTTGAAAGTGTTTGTTTAGAAGCGAACTTTCTCTCGCAATAAGGACAAAGCAATTGTGGAGTGGATGAAGAATCAGACTTAATTGTGAGATCATCTGGTTTATTAGGCGACGCCTTCTTTTTATTCTTGTCACCTTTAGCATCCCTTCTAGGAGTCGCTCTGATGCTCTGTGAGCTATGCACATTCGATTTCCTCGGTCTTAACCTTGCATTTAAACCACGAGATGGTTCATTTTCACTCGTATTCATGGTGTTTATTTCATCAGTCCTAATAACAAAAACGTTTAATGAAATACAAACACATATATTCTCATAAACGGTTTTTTTTATAAATGTAGGGTGCTATGTTCAAAACCTACTAAAGTCTTTTCTTCTATTTTGGAAGGATTGATCCTGAAACACGATTGAAAAAAAAAAAATTATAACATTTTTTAATTGTTCCTTAGTATCACCCTTTTAATAAAAAGTCAAGTCAACTCATGCATTAACGTTCAATTTACGAAAAAAAAAAAAACCGTTATCCCATACCACCCTCCAGTTATTGAAAAGCTTAGTAATAGATTACCTAGGCAGTGTTAACAGAGGGACCGGTGACAGTTCAAACAAACATTCTTCCGAAGCCGACGGGTCCGGTGCAAAGCGGAGTGGCGCCGCCGACTCTACATTATGTATGGACTCTCCCGTCGTCAATAAATCATCTGGTGATCTAAACAAACGTATCAAAACAGTTATGCCATACTTAAACACACCAAACAAACGGTCACATGCGACCTCGCAAAGCTTATATCATATCATATTAATTAAAAATGAGCCATCATCGAAATCGCAAAGCATTTGAGAAAATGTAGTGGCAGCGGCGGAATTGCGCAACAAGTGGGTGCGTATGTTGTTGTTGTTTGTAGTCGGAAGAGGCGCAACAGCCCAACAGCGCGGCAACAGGCAACAACCAACCTTGTGCGTTTCGCGAACAAGTGTCGCCTATACGTGAGGCCCATTTCATTCGGCCGAACGGTTCTAGCGATACGCGAGTTTCAAATAAAGAACGGCTCCATGTCGGGCCGTCCACGCGCGCGTCCCGGTCCGGACGCAGCGAGGTAATAACGCATTTGCGGAGCCAGGTAAAAGAGCGCTCAATCTAGGGCTCAATGAGTAGCGCGCGCACCCCGCCGCCTCCATTACTCCTACATAGACGCCAGCCTCCCGCCGAATGGCGGATATTGCGAGCGAACACAGATGCAATTAGGCACTTACGTATGCACTTGTGGGGCGGCGCTAGGCGCCCGCCCCCGGGTGTACGCAGGCCCGCACGTGGCGCCTTCTCCCGCTGTGGCCAACACGCAAATGTCCACCGACTACTTCACAGCGGACGCGAACGCGCGCTGCCAGCTTCCTGCGACCCAACAGACACCTCCTGGAAACGTGCAACATTCACTTCAGTATGGTCTCATAATGTTTTATTGATTTTCATTTCCTAATATTGGAAAATATTCTTGTTCAATTTGGAACAATTTAACTTTATTAAAAAATTTACGTCGATAGAAACGTCGGCTATGCCACATATGCCATATGCCACATGGCAAGCCACATCAGATAGTAATACTATCAGAGAATACTACTAATTACCTGATAGTATTACGATCAGTACCCTGAAAGCAGTATGCGATCAAATCCTAGGTTTCAACAGTCTCAAAATGAGGTTACTTTTCGAAAATTGTCACTCAAAAAAATATTAAAAGAAAATGGATTAAAAATCAAAATAGCATTAAGAATGCTTTTGTAATTTGACATTCTTGGCGTTTTCACTATTTTCACTTGGATCCAGTTTTCACTCTCTTTCTTATGAACAAAAAAATGCCATTAGATGCAACTGGAACAGCTAGGGCTGTGCCACTAGCTACACTCGTTGTGACAAGATTGTTAGACACTTGTTGTGGCTCTATTGCAAGTGTGAGTGAAGGACAACCATACACTGGAAGGGGGGGCTGCACACCCAGATCAGAGCCAACTTTGACACTCTATGGCGCGTACCTTAACCACTCTACCAATGTGCTCGTTACGTGGAAGAGGTTTGAGAAGAACATGTCCTCCCGTTGGGGTAGATTTTTTATTAATGCATGATAATGGACCTTGTTTGCCGCAAAAAGTCCTGTTCTCAACCACATTGAAAGAATTTGGGACAATCTGTCTTAGAGGAGTGCCAAAATAGTAGTATCAGCTTTCAATTGGATATCAGAGACAATACATCATGTTATCACTCACTATTAAAATTAAAATTTCAAATAAACATTTTTCCTAAAAAAATTCATAATTCTATTTTTGTGATAAATATGAGTAAACTCATTTTTTTTAAAAGCAATAGAAATTTACTAGTTAAGCATTTATATTAAACTAGCGATCCGCCCCCGGCTTCGCTCAGTGTGCTATTTTTATATATATAAACATTCCCCGTTTATCCCTCTTTCCATTAGTGAAAACCGAATTAAAATCGACCTACCCGTTCACGCGTGATGCCGTGACCAAGGGAAATGGGGATTCATTTTTATATACTACTCAAAACAAAATAAGGGCCACTAGTTTATTTACATTTAAGTGCACTTTAGTAAACTGAAAGTAACTGATAAGTAGCATTATATTGATATTACGAACTCTTTGGTGTTTGATCTCTTTTATGCTTCCTAATTTGAAAAATATTGGCCATTGTTTTAAGAAAAAAAATAATTGGAAGTTATTCTTATGTTTTTCTTCGATTGTCTTCTTAACTTGTTTCGGTTATTTTAGGAAAAAAGTTTTACTTTTTCAATTTTAATTGAATCATTTATCATCTCGCGTTAATCATGCCACCAGTACGAAGGCACATGGATACAATTACAGCAACCAGAGCCATAACTATGATTCAAGAAGGACGTTCTCAGCGTTACGTGGGTTTGCAGTTGGGTTTTTCTCGAAGAGCTGTCCAAAATGTATGGAATCGCTTCCAAGAGACCGGCAGTGTTGCCAGGAGACCCGGTTCAGGTAGAGTTCGTGTAACAACGGCGCACGAGGATCGGTACGTCCAACTAAGTGCTCGTCGTGATCGTACAGTAACGGCCCGTAAGTTACAACACCACCTACGGCTGACGACGGGTACCCGTGTCAGTGATCAAACTATACGTAATCGATTGCACGAAGATCAGCAAATGTCAAGACGTCGAGTTGTTCGAATTCCTCTGACTAGGGTTCAACGTGCAAACCGTTTAAGATTCTGCCGTCAGTATTTGAACTGGGGGGTTAATCAGTGGGGCAAGGTACTTTTTACAGACAAGTGCAAAGTAAAAATTTTTAATGATGATCGGCGTGTTAGGGTGTGGAGACGACGTGGCGAGCGTTTTTCGGAGTCCTGCATCCACGAAGTTGACCGTTTCGGTGATCCCAACGTAATGGTTTGGGGTGGGATTAGTTTACACGGTAAAATCGAGCTCACCATTTTAAATGCGGGTACCGTAACTGCAGAACGTTACATCGAAGACGTCATCAGGCCTCAAGTGATCCCATTTGCACAGCGAGTGGGGCCTGGATTCATCCTGATGCAAGACAATGCCCGTGCACACACAGCTCGATCGACCCAAACTGTCCTAGAAGGGTCTCATATTGAGGTATTACCATGGCCAGCTAACAGTCCGGATTTAAATCCAATCGAGCAATTGTGGGACCAATTGAAACGAAGGGTTAGAGAGAATGAGCAAGGGGTCTACAACCAACAGCAGCTGATTGACGCTTTAAAACGTGCCTGGGAGGAGATTCCAGATGAAAACGTGAGGAATTTGATCCAGAGTATGCATACGAGGCTTCAAGAGTGTATTGCTAAGAGAGGTGGACATACTCGTTACTAAAAAGAAGAAACAAAAGTGACAAGAACAGTATTTTGTCTTTTTTCCGGTGATTTCTTTTGTTCATGTTTTTTATTCAAAATGGCCAATTTCATTATGAACTTAAAAAAAACAGTTCATGATCATTATTTTAAACAATTGTTAGCCTATATTATAACCAATAACATTATTTTGTAGTTACATAAGTTAAACAATTTAATGTCTTTATTGTTTTCATGGTACAGCAAAAAATCTTAGTGGCCCTTATTTTGTTTTGAGTAGTATATATAGAGATTTGTATATTATTTAACGGTTTGAGCATAATGAAAGTAAATGAAGATGGTTAATACATATGTAATTCATGTGAGTATATTATGTGTAAAATTATAAGTTTATTAATTTATTAATATAATTTATAAGGCCTGTTATTATTAACAATTGTCTTAAATAAAAATTAACTTTATTTTAATATCTTAAAAGATTCATTCATCACTATATTATTTTGTGAAATATCTTATAAACGTACAATTATTTTCTCAGCGCCATCTACTGTAGTGTCAGCAAAACAAAAGGGAATATGCACATTAGCAGAATTCAAAAGGTGACCAATGCAAAAGTGCTGCGAACGCAACCTCACTTTTCGCCTTTTCATGCTCACGGTGAAAAGGCGAAAAGTTTCCTACCTGGGACATATTCTTAGACTTGAGCGATACAATCTACTTCAGCTGGTGATGATGGGCAATCTCACTGGTAAAAGGAAAATTGAGCGAAGGAAGAAGTTGTGAACATCAGGTAGCCGGCATAGCTAATGCAGTAGAGCTGTTCCGACGAACAAAAGAGAAGGAGGCTGATCACATACCTTCACTAGTTGAAAAGGCACCACAAGAAGAAGGAGCTATTTTTTGCACTATTTAATAATAAAATTATTTTCTTAACAAAAGAGAAAAATTAAAAAACATTGAACCCTTTTTTGAATTAAACGCATATTCCCTATTGCAACCACAAACTATTTTGATTCTGTCCTTCCATTGAGCAGATGAATTATACAATCAACAACATCCCTATAACCCGCATTCATTTACATTCTTATACGCTTTTAAATTCAAGATAATAAAGCTTATTTCAAACGATGAATAAATAGCTAATAAGTGCAAAACTCGAGATTGACTGCGATCAAAGTCCGAGAAAGGTTGTAATGAAGAGAAATGCAAATTTTAAGAAACGAAATACAAGGAAATTTAGTTATCTCGTGATCTCAAGAAATAATCATCAATTTCATATTGTAAGAGGAATCCTCCTCCAATGGTCTGCGAGGCATTTGTCGCCTCTACAGTGTAGTTACTCAATTGAGACCTTGTCCAGTGTATCTCGAAAAACAACACATTTGAAATGCAAAGTTCTGATCAATTGGGATGGATGTTTCACAACACAAATTTACATGTACAAAATTTTATACAAACGTATAAAATTTTCCTATATTATTTAGTTACATTCTTTATACTCAGATGTCACTACATTTTGTAAGTTGAAATAGTTCATTTTTTCTATGACAGATGTCGCTGCGCCGGCAGATTATAAGCGCTATCGTTTCTTTGCTCAATGCGGACTACACTTTTCATACAAGATTTCGCTGTTTGCTTTTTTGGGCTTAATATAATTAGATAAATGCATGCGTCAGCTGTCGCACAAATGTCAAAGTGACAGACAACGTAACGCTTTTTAGTTAACGCTTGTATTGATTTTACTCCCCCATAAAAGTTCAATACCAGAGGCATTATATGAAAATCGATCCGAAATTCGAAATTTGCTATTGGCATAAACATTTTTATTATTATAGTTCTAGTCTACTATATGAAGATATTGAAAAGGTTACAAGGATCGTCTTCGGTTCCTCCCAAATCCACTTGCCAAAGTCCTGTTGCAGACTGGAAAAGTTAGGACACTGAAAAGGACATTCGTATTGCCTTAACTTCTTTCAGAATAAGGCACTGGCTTTCTTATTATGTAAAACTACTTAACATAAATAATCTGATTCTGATTACATTGTGAGGTGCAATGAACATTTTATACATATGTAAATTATACCATTTGAAATTCTCTCCTTTTTAACTCACTGATTATGATAACATTTGAAAGGTGATATTTAACAATAAAAAAGGTTAAAAAATAATTCTAACATTTTTGTCTTTGATAAATGAGTCTTATTTTGTTATAAAATAATAATGAAATCTCTGCTTATAGGTATTATGATTAAAAATTATAAAAGAGTTTTACCATTAAAAGAGTGATATTAAAAGAAAGAGACACTGATATTTCAATTTGTTTTTCTCCACTATAATGAGAGTATCTTCTTATTTTATTTGTATAAAATTGTAATTAAATCTCTTTATTTGTACTAGTTTTTGTTCAGATTCATAATAACAGTGTATCTAAATGTCCAATGTGTCCAGTTGTATGAAGTCCAACATCCCGTAACACACACTTAAAGACAAAATGTTCCAATAGTTTATGGATGTTATGGGTATTAAGGAAACTGTTAACACATCAATGGGTTTGTTAATGTGGATTAAAATTTAACCAATAGGGTGGTCTCTGAGACAATAAAAAAAATCTTTATGGTTGAGGCTAGCTAGTACAACCACCTAGGTAGGCTATTTATCTCATTTTTATTCATACTAGGTTTAAAGTGTGCCACCTTCTTCTGGACTCAAAACAACCACTCAATATTTCCAATGTTTCGGTGACAACAATCTATACATATAATAAAATCGCAAACGAGCCATATCTGTACATTTGTACACATTTTACTTATGTTACCAAGGCCAAAAAAATTTTTTGTTTGTCTGTGCGTTTGTTTGCGCTAATTTGTTTAATTGGTTTACAAACAAAAAAGTTATGCGCCATATCAAATAATAGGTACTACACATACAAAGTAGTGGGCTCAGCTTCTAAACAATATAATTTTGAAAATTACATTACCTATATGAGAATTGGTAATATCGTCGCATTTTAAGTTTATCGGTACCCCCACTATTAATATGCATCTTCCCTTACTTTCCAAATAGAATTTCGCGTTAATCACTCTTTTTTATTTTTCCCGTCAAGCTCACTTAACTGCCAAGAAACCGTATAGGCTTTTTTTATTTAACCAAACGTCTAATAAAAACTGTTTTTATTTCTATTCTGTGTTGCCAGAATAGAAATAAAAACAGGATGAATAGTAATTTCCATAATCTCAAAGGTTAAATAATGTATTCATTGTCAAGTAGACTCACATGTAAAAAAATCTTGGGCAAAGTTTAAACCGATGCACAGAAAAACCAAACAGTTCTGTTCAGTTGTTCATTTTCTTTATTTTGATTTGTACATATATACAGACTCAGGACATAGGTTATCTTGTAGTCTAGGTCTACGACCTATGTACACATCCAAGTGTCTCATTTAATCAAAAATATAATTTTGATTTTGTTAACATAATCAAAAAAAGAATTAATAAATATTTTAAATGTCAATGCAGGTTCGCCATTCAAGCCGTCTATCATATTAAAGCAATTTATGCACAAGGAGCCTTGTATTACTGGTATCATGATAATTTGACTGATGGCTAATTATTGTATTCTTAATGTTGAACAGAGCAACCATGAGGGGTCTACCTCACAGAATAGATAGAATATGCACCTAAGAAACTAAAATTTAGTTGCAAGCAATAAAGAACATTTTTATTTTATTTTTTTATAAATTAAAACATGTACTTTTTGTTTTCTTTCCACTTTTGGTTTGTAATGTTGAAAACAAATCATCATTACTTGAGATTTATTGGTATTACTTTTACAGACCAGAAGACTTTTTTATTATTATGGAATCGAGCAGAATCAAAGGAATACTACTTTTAGCAAAAAAATTTAGAGATGTTATCTAAAACTGAGAAGAGGTTACCTGCTTTCATAAATATTCCTTTTATATATAAAAAAGATTCATTTTTATTAAAAATTAGGCTCTCCAATGTATATGAAAATGAGAGCTAAGCGGTCACACCCAGCCAGCAATACTTTTGCCAAATTTGAGGTAACCACATTTTTCTTTTTCTGGAAATTCATTGACTACTTAAAAAGAGAAGAATCCAAAAAAAATTCCTGTTATTTTATAAGTTAGACCTACATTTTATTGGGGGTGGCAATATGTAATTATTATTTTTAAACTAGGTCCAGTCAATTTTATATTAAAATATCAGCCAATTTCCGTTTTATACCAAGATTTTTGAAACTTTTTTTTCATGCAAACCATGCATCAGCAAAATCGGTTGTGTCATTCTCGAATGATGTGCTAAATGTTGGCAATTGATTTTTATTGACAGACTAGCGGCCCGCCCCCGGCGTCGCCCGGCGTGCAATTTTTATATACCCTAAAACATTCCCCGTTTATCCCTCTTTCCATTAGCGAAAACCGAATTAAAATCGGTCTACCCGTTCACGCGTGATGCCGTGACCAGGAGAAATGGGGATTCATTTTTTTATTGACAGATATAGATAAATTAGTAAAAAAGGGCCCGGTAACATATTGATTCTATTTGTTATGAAATGGATTTCTAAAATAAATTGCAATTCAAAACATATGTAAAATTTGAACTTATTTCCAGTTAAAAAAATTAATGTTAATTTACTGAAGATAATAACATGGTATTTGTATACTGATGTATACAAATAACATGTCCATAAAGCACGTTATTCAGAGAAGCCAATTACAAGGTTTTTATTTGAGAAAGAAATTTCATAAATTTCAACGCATTCCCACTGAAATTGGCGAAATATGAACTGCATTTTGTCTGATTTGGCATAAAAGCTCACTATAATATGATACAGAATGTTATATATGTAGTGGTTGGTACCATGCACGTAGCAGTAAAAATGGAGGATGCTATCCCGAACCATCCAAAAACAGGTCTTGCCACAAAAATAATATACGATTAGTTATAAATTTAACCGTTTAAAGGGATTCCTGAAGAATTGTGAGCGTTTTTAGTGGTGAAAAGACACGTTTAACGCCCAATTACGACAATTTCCTCGCGACCGTACCGCCCTATGCTATCATGTTAACGCACAACAAAATATCACTCACCGCGTTGTACAATGACATATTCTGGAAACAAAACGTACACGGGTGAAATATAACACAAACTGCACGCAAATATTATAGTGTTTGAGGAGAATTGAGTTAAGTTTCACAATTTTTCTCACAAAACAATAACAGTACGCGCAATCAGTATCGACACAATCATACGTACTGAAGTTGTCGCCAATTAACATACCACTCAATGTGACCAACATAACTTAATAATAAATCAATTTTTCGAAAGTACAACCATAGATAAAGTTTAACTCCAATCTCAAAACCATAAACATTTATAAAAAGGACGAGCATATTTTAAACAAAATTTTGACAAAAATGTTTTGTTTTACTAAACGAGAGTGTGTTTGTGTTGATATGTAATTTCTTTATCACATCTACTTTATTATTGGAATAGCAAAATAATGTTAAGATGGCGTCATTACACCAGTTCTCTCTTTCCAACACAGAGATGGTCACCTTACCAAAAAGAGACGGCGATAATTTACTTATGTTTATCGTATTTGCAGTGCTGACAACATCAACATCAAATCAACATGCATTCCTATATTCCTATAGAGAAGGCTGTGATTCCTACCTAAATTTTTATGTATTTAATTAATTTTTGTACATACTTTAATATTAATATAATAAATACTACATTTTAATTTGTTGAATATGTATTTATTATTATTATTATATTTATTTAATATTAATAGGCGAAGATAAAAAAAATATATTTATTTGTAAACTATTATTTATTACTTAGCTATTGATGAGCTGTAATAAAAAAAAGGAATCGACAATTAGACACTAGTACCAAATATAATAAATTCATGTACCTAGTAACATCTAGTCTGTATATCTTCATTTAAAGCATTCTGGATATAGGTATGTGGTTTGCTCATAAATAAATAATGAAACCAGTAGGTAATTATTTGCAGTAATCACAATTAAGGTACTAATTAAATTTAAAAATAAGTAAAATCTCATATTTAACAGACAGATTTTATTTTACGTTATTTGAATAGATTTCTGCAAAACTGTACAATGTTCTTATTAATACATGGCCTCCAACAAGGCAGGCATCAGACAAAAACACACAGCAAGGGAAAAGAGAAGTAACACATGGCAGAACACAAGAACTAGTTGGCTACTTCTATAGAAGTTCATGACCTATCTAACAGAGCTTGGAGTATTCTATTCCTCTCCTTTTGGATATTATTTGATTCTTCAACAGCCTTCATCAATTTAGAAAACTTTTCATCTTTGTCTCTTCTCTCATGTACTTCTGTAACTACTCTATGTATTTCTGACAATCTAACATCTTCACAAGATCCATCCTCAATAAGTTCCGATCCCTCGAAAATCTTTTCAAAAAAAGAGAAGTATGGCCATCTGTTGCATTCACCCGTCTCCCGTTTCTTCTCCAATAGTCTTATATAAGTTTTTTTCATGTTCCGGAATTTTTTGTTACATTCTTCCGGTGTCAGTCCCAGTTTGCGTCCGATGATTTTCCACAAACATTTCTTCTTGGTCAGTGGGTCTCTAAATTTATCTTTGTTTTCTATATAAAAAGATAACATCTGTGCAATGTAATCAGGGGATCTTGTTCCATCCTCTTCAACATGATATGTGTTGTTGTTGAATATCTTTTCAAACTCTTTATAATAGCACCATTTAGTCCCAGGTCCACCAGATTGAGCTCTCAACTTTAGCTTTATATATGTCTGTTTGAGATTCCTAAATTTTTTGTCACACTTAGCAGGATTTTGCCCAACTTCCCTAGAAATTTCTCTCCAAAGTTCCTTTTTCATGTACCTCGGGTTCTTAAACTTATCAGCTCTTTGAGCATACGCATCCAGTAATCTTTTTATGGCAATCGTATCCCAAGGGCTTGAGGTTGGATGATAATTACAATATATCCTTTCAAAATAGTGTTGGTATGGCCATTTAATAATCTTCCTACTGTCACTGCTTTTCTCTAATAGATTTAAGTAAGTTCTTTTCAAATTCTTAAACTTGTGATAGCAGTTGTATTCCATAGTGTTCAGTTGGCATGCTATGTCTTTCCAGACATCTTTTTTTAAACATTCCGGATCGTTAAACCTGTTAAGATTCTCCAAATAGAGATGCAGCATCAACCTCACTTTGGCATCTCCCCACGGCTCCAGCACTGCATGGCTCAATTTATATTCTTTAAACACTTCCTCGCAGGTTCTGTAGTGAACCCATTTTATGTCTATGCCTGCCTCCTTCTTCTTCTGCAATCTAACGTATGTCCTTCTCAGATTTTTATATTTTTTACTACATTCCTCCGGCGTCGTGTCCAAAAGAGATGCTATGTCACTCCACAGTTCCGCTAATCTCTTATCGTTTAAATTTGTTGATTTATTTTGAAGACATAGAGTGAGTAGGGTTTTGATTTTATTCCTGTCCCAAAAGTTATTCTCCTTGGTTTGTTTCACAAATTGCGTAGTAACTGCGGAATGGTGAGTGTGTGGGAGTGCAGATGTGTTGGTGTCATTAAATTGAATGTATTGTTCGTTATGAACTGTATCGACGACATACCTTGCCTCCACCCCTGCAAACGAAAAACACAACACTGTTACACTAGAAAACTCATATAATAAAATCGTAAAGGAGCCGTGTTTGTACATTAAAGATTTTTCAAAAAAAAAAAAAAAAAACAATTTGTACGCGTTGTACTTAGGTCAAAAAATTTGTTTTTAGAATTTTGTGAGTTTGTGCACGCTAATCTCAGAAACGGTTTAACCGATTTGAATGCGGGTTTCACTAATGCATTGTGGCAAGATTCCCGTAACATTTAGTGTTTGTTTTATTTCAATCGGATTACAAACAAAAAAATTACGCGCTCTACCGAATACCACGCCTACGAATTGGCGGGCTCAGCTATTCTCATACATAAGTAGGCGAACCTTGCGAGTTTTGGCCGGTGAAGTTATTACTGGTGAGAATGACGTTACTTTGATCTTCACGTAGAACGAACCAATAATTTTGACCATTGCTCTGATTCATATCCATAATCGTACCATCCATACCAAAACTTTTTAAGTTTGTAATAAAATTGTAATCATTTATTTGTTTGTTATCTTTCTTTACACCGTTGTGGGCACAGAACACTATTACTCCTAGACTCCTAGGGTTGTGGGAGACCACAGAACAGACTAATTCTGCGGCTTTCGTACTGACATAACAGAGACTGTAACAGCAACATAGATAAAGCAATAACAAAGCTTGTTTTGGCCCTCGGCACGGTTGTCATTATGTGATCGCAATGTTTTTTTTTTTTTTTTTTTAATTTATATTCGCACGACCAAAGATAATAGTATTAGTGTATAGATGGAACAATAAAAATTGAAGATTCCTTCGATACTCGATACCCGTCTTTCTAATGGCTGCATGTCGTATGTTAAAAAGAGATAACAATAGCCGAATATGACGTCTTAAAACGCTGCGCGCCATAAAAGGGGCAACGTAATATTTGTTTATATCATGCTGGTTAACAAGCGCGTTTAGCTTTATGTGATTTAAAATACTTAAAAATGTGAAAGTGTGATTTCATAAATCTGTTGCTTGCCAAGAATGGCTTGTACTGTTCCCGTTTGTCCAAGTAGAGTGGGTGTTTTGAAGGAGAATAATGGAAACATATCATTTCACCGGTAAGTCACACAGCTCGCACTCATTAATTTTGGTGTTTTGTAAACAAATTTTTATAATTATTTACTAAAAATGAATCATTGTACATGCATACACAGCTCTAAGGTTGATTTATGTAAAGAAAACCTTACTGTAAGATACCTTACTCCTAAGTATATAAATTTGTATGGCAGAAATCGTTTAGAATATATAGTACCTAAATTAATTAACAGTTTGCCGATAAAACTTAAAAATGAATTAAATGAAAATAATATTAAATATAAACTTCGAAAATACTTTTTAGAACAATTATTGAAGTAACATGTACTTATATTTTAATTGTTCGGTAGGTACATAGACAAACTTAGTGTAGTTTATAATGTACCGTATACCTGGATTCCTGTTTATGTATATTTTTTAGTAAATAATAAATGAAAAAAAAAAAAAAAAAAAAAGCTGGTGTTTATAACTAAAATTTACAAAAACCAAAGTTAATCGGAATTTTTGACATTTGTCTTGCTTTATAGTGCTGTAGTCTGATCTTGATAAGTTTATCGATAATTTATTTTTAGTAGAGTGTTGACAATTTCTAGCATTCACTGCAGGTTGAAAGTAATTTTTATCAATTTATAACAGATTTCCCACCGACATCGATTTAAAAAAAAAACGTGGACAAAAAATGTAAGAAAAGCCGACGATTGGAGAGCTTCGCAATATACAAGAATATGCTCGATGAACTTTGAAGATTCCTGCTTTCGCCAAGGATATCAGCGTAAAATTCTACACTCGTATGCAGTGCCGAAAATATTCCCAAAATTACCACCATCGTGTAAACCAGTAAGTTATAAAGAAGTTATGCTTCAATCTATGAAAATTATGAAAATCTTTTGAATCATTAATAACCAAAAACTATTTCTTTTCAGAAATTACCCAGAAAAAGAAAACTTACTAATAAATACGTGGATACCCAAGCGTCAACATTAACTGCAAGTCTTTAAATTAAAATGTTGAGGAATCACAGATGAACGATATCACAGATTAAAATGAAACGATATCACAGATTATCTTAAGATTATCGAGTTTTTTTTCTCTCGTAATAAAAACCTACTCCCGTTCTACCCCTTAAGGATGGATTCTAAATATTTCTACTCAAAAAATAACTATTCTTTTGAAATATTTTGGTGAAATAAATGCGAGAGGTTGCATACAATCTCATACAACCGATTAGCAATGCGGCGAGTACCAATACGCACCCACTTTTTATTTATATTGAATAACCAAACAGTACACTGAAACGCATTTAGCCATACTTTTTATCGGTCATATATTTAAAATCTATATCAACGATATCTAGTTATCAATAAAAATGCACAGCACTATTATACGCTATAACTTTAGCTTGCATTGTATAGTCAAAATGGAGACATTCACTCAACTTCGACCCGACAGATTATATATGTATGTCTCTTTCAATCTTATGACAATTTGAAGATGTTAGAAAGAATAAAATATTGCTGCATTTTGTGATCCATCTATAGGTACAGACTAATACAACATCTTTGCGCACGACATCCCAAAAGACGATACAAAACAAAGGTTGACAGTTTAAATGTCTTCTTTTTATTATAATAATCTGTGGAATCTTTTTGTTAGTGGAAATAAAACACAGTCCAACCTACACTTGTGTAGACTTGTGTTAAAGTAGTAAATATTACATTAGCATCTACTATTTAGATTGTGCGTAGTATAGTGTCACATCGATTTCGATTCAGTTATAAAAATGCAATAACTGTCAATACCAATGCAGGTTATTATAATACAGACTCTCTGAATTTACGTTCTCGCTAGCGAGTGTAGTATTGGTGTATTATCGTAAACTCATACTAGAGCCTCTGACAATCAGAGTTTTTTAGAGTTTACTTCTTGAGAATCGATTTTCATATAGGCTCCCTTTAAGGAAAATTAATTAATACAAACAATAACTAAAAAGCGTTCGTTCTTCTAAGCAGTTCTATCCAAATCCGCTGCCGCTTCACCTAATTCTGTTGTAGTATAATAGATGGCGCTATCAATAGTGTTATATTTTTGGAGTTCACCAAGCAGTTCTATCCAAATCCGATAGATGTCGCCGCATCACCTAATTCTATTGTAGTATAATAGATGGCGCGTTTCCTATTGCATAGACAAAGACTCGTCGTTTGCGAAGCTGACACACACACACACACACACACACACATTTTTTTGAATTTGAATTTTTATTTTTATTTATTTTTATATTGTAATACTATTCGGATTTTAATCTTCTGAGAAGTTTGATATCTGTAAATAGAGTATTCAATCAGTTTTTTGTCATATTACAGATATGACAAAAAACCTGATGATTTCTGGGGTCCAGATGAATCCTTGTGTATTGAAGAACCCAAATCTTTTCAAGGTTCGAGTGAATAGGCATCTTCTGGGTAAGCTCGCTCCATCTTCGGCCTCATCCTTCCTACATGGATAGATGCTGGTCAAGAGCAAACCCATCTATAATAAAAAAAAAAAAAAAAAAAAAAGAACGTATTAAACCAGCAGTCATCCGGGGCTGTATATTAAACTACGACAAAACTGAGAATGCCTTGCTATTACATTTGTGAGGGTGTATATGAGAAGTTTAGAAACAATGTCTTCAATGGAAGAGCCGTTAACTTTAAACCAATTAGTTTTTCCGACTTAACCGAAGCCCGAAAGAAACGAAAGACGATTTGTTATGAGTCTCGAGAACAACTTATAATCATGATTATATGTCACCTATATCGTTGCTGGTGTTAATAGGCGATGGTAGCCACCTACCATCAAGTGACCGTCAGCCTTCCTGCCGACAAAATTAAACAAGTATTTTTCAAATCTAGCTCTCAGTCTGATAAAGTTAATTAGTAAATAAAACAACAGTATTAATTTATAATAAGTATATAATTGTGTTTAATTATGATTAGGCTAGGGCGACGTTTGTCTAGTCGCGTTTTTAGTTTAGCCACTGCGTAGTACCACATTTACACCATTGAACTAAAAGCTACACAAAAATAATCCTTCACAAAATTTGAAAAGAGCTTCCGGATTGATCTAAGTATATTAATTATTATGCCTACTGAGGTGGCTCGTTTCTGACCGGACCAGAATTCGTAACCGGAAGGTAAAAGTTATTCGAAAAACACAGCGACAGTAGCCCCAAATCATATTATCTAAATTAAACTTTAACTAAATATATTACGCGCGCAGAAGGTTTGCTGATTACTACTCCTCCCACTTCAGCAGGTTTACGCCAACGGTAAACCTGCGCGCGCACTATAGTTAACAAGGACTAGGGCATGGCTAATACCGAAATACTGATAACACCGATAATAGGTAGGTACCTACTGTTTTTTTTTAAATAGACAAACTGATACACAGTTTTATTTAGTAGAACTTCATAAAAAGTCAGTCATTCTAGTTAATTATGTCAAAATGGATGTACCGAATTCTGAAACGCTTTTGGCTAGTTAGGGAATAATTGGTAAGTATTTGATTATATCGCAAGTTGCGCAATCTTGTAATAATGCGAAGAGAAATGCAATTTATGCGAGAAAATATAAAGAATTTCAGTTAATTTTATATTGAGAAATTTCAGTAGCTACTGAATCTATTCCGGTTCCGCCGCCATGGCCATGCCCTAGGGCACTCTTTCGCTTATATTTAAAATCCATTCAGCTTTTAGTACTCGAGAGTAGGTATTATTAGAAATGGAGACTATAGATAGTTCATTTATAATACTTATGTGTAAACACCTAAATAGTTAACTTAAGCCTACGCTAAGCAAGTCCAGGCAAAAGGGCCTTACTTGCATAGCAATTACTTAATTTCCTTTTTATTAACAAACCACTCGTTTCAGTCCTAATCTAGTAGTTGTGCAATGATCACAATCATACAACAGGCGTCACATAGCCGGCCCCGATTCTCACACAGGAACATCTAACCAATTACATAACAATACTATGTATAATACATACTTCATATTGTACAATGAAAAGTCATATGAAAATATGTGTTGCCAGTAACAATTTTATCATTTTCACAATACACTAAAGTGTCTTTAAATTCAGTTTCCAAATTTTATTTGTAAATATCCAAATAAACTTAGCAGAACTAAAGAGCGAACAAAGTCCACGTCTGATAAGTTCACATTCGTATATGATTTTCGTATATAAATATCTAAATGTATATTAATATATAAACGAAAAAGTTTTCGAAACACTGGCAGATGAAAGCACCTACGGTTCTAGTTAAATGCTTCAGTTAACGTCTCCTGAAAAAGCTCGATATCATTTCATTATATTTAACTACGATAATCTATGCAGATATACATATTTTTGGTAATGGAAAATGCCTTCACTTTATCACGAACGATGATACCTCTAAAACATCAAATATAAATCACTTTTATCTAGAAATAAAATACTTATTTAGTACATAAATCACAACAGTTCATAATGCACATGGTGATTTCTAGAAGTCGTTTTGCTATTATAGAATCTCCAACAACATTGTCTAAGTACGTCTTTATTTTTCCAATCATTTTATTTTTATACATATATATTATAGAAATCGTAACACGTTTAACCTAAAATTGTATCACATTGGTATAATCCACTAGAAAATTGTCACACAGTATAAAGTCACCTACAATTCCTTAATCTAAATGGCTACGGAGATTCGGCGCTAATGGAAACACAACCTGTATTACGTTACAGCTTAAAACTTAAACGAACAATAAAAAATCTTTGAGCATTATTTGTTTTATAAAAACTCAGTTAATACCAGAACGTATCCCATTTGATACACAAGGTATCGGCTTCGGACAAAATTAAATGTCGACAATACGAGTTGCGATATAAATAAAAAGTATACATAGAAGCGGGGCTTTTGTAGGAATTAGGGCTATTCGTTGCTGTTAATTATTTCTATAATACTAACGTAGGAACCAGTCAGGAACCCGAGTATTCCGAAAGAGACCAGGAAGATATTCTTCCAGAGTACCCAGTTGAAACGGCCGAGTCCGTTCGGTCGGTCCCAGAAGGTGACAGTCTCGATCACAGCTGGGAAAATGAGGCCTAGAAAGGATAGGCATACGGCCCCAACGAGAGAGATAAACGGTCCCAAGTTGGGGATAGCAATAGCGATACAAACGGTCATCACTATTATTGTAATTCTAATGGTGTACTCGGCGAGGTTCTTCTTCGCTCCGAAAAAGTGGCACACGTTCTTCCAGATGATCTCCATTGGCACGTAGAACTGTAGACTGTACGTGAGGAAGATTGCGACGGCGATCATCAGCTTCACGCACTGGCCCAAACTGGAAACGACAAAAATATATTTTGAAACTGCTGGGAATTTAAAAATCTCTAACCGGAAGTTGAGACAACAATAGGTACATACACTTCATCTTTCGGTAAATTGAGCGTAATGCTCCCTTCGGTTTGGTCCCCGTAGCGCCAGTAACCGAAGAAGCCGACGGTGGCGTATAAAGATACAACGAAGAACATTCCAGTGTTCAGTACTCCGGGACAGCCGATGAAGTGAGTGGGGGTTTTCATATTGTTCTCGAGTGGCATCACAACGCCGATGCCTTCAAGAGCAAAGATAGCTGTTCCAAAGAAAATGGGCAACCGTTCCACCTCGACCATCGGCCTGCGTTCGCTCATAGGTGGTAAATCTTGAAACAGGTAGTAGAAAGTGATCCCCATTCCGGTGGCGACTAAAATGTTGGCAATCATCGAGAACGGTGCCAAATACTTGAGATTGCGGATCAGGTTCATGAGAATCAGCATCGGGAGCAGAATCGCCATGTACACCCTGACATCCCAGTTAGGCATCCAGTCGTGCGTTTCCGCATGATAATCCACCACTTGCTTTACATTCTTGGCCACGAAAACGATGTACACACAACAGCAGCCCAGCAGATCGACCACTAAGAACCAGTTCACCATTGCCCTGAAAATACAGTATTTTTATCCACATTAAAAAGGTTCGTTGATCTGATAATATCAATTATGAATATGTTCTGAGTGTATTAGGTTTTAGCCCAAGCTCGCGCGTAAGGCTGGTTTCACTATTTTATGGGGGCATATTTCTATAATTCATAATTGTCTGGCAATCGATAAACTCACTTGGCAAGCCTCGAGAATTTGTGGACAGAGGGTGGGCCTGCCAAGAAAGCTGCTTCAGCAGTCTCAGCAAAGCCAAGCGATGGTTTCTGTATTCTTCTGCAGAGCTCGTGCGCAGTTTTCACCAGGACATGGACGCAGTAGGTGCAGATGCCGCCAATCAAAAATGTAGCAATGAGGCCGAAGTAAAGTCCAGCATTAAGGAAAGCCATGGGCATAGCCAATATGCCACTTCCGAGTGATCCCTTCAAAAGGTGAATCAGAGTGTCCATGTCTCTGAAAAGACGATGTCATTTATACATATTAAATAATGTGATCTCCTAGCCACCTCGGAACCAGCTGTAATCAGAGTAAAAAACAATGGAACAGCCGAGAAGATTTGCATATGAAGTTGAATACTCACGATGTGGGATGTGCAAGTTTACGGTGCTCGAACGGATTGTAGTCCTCATCTGCCTCTATGTCACGTCCTGGTATGTCCATAAGAGGGAGGGTGGACCCAGCCTGCTGTTCCACTGGGATTTCATTTGGGTCAACTTTGTACCTGTGGAGCGTCCCCCGGAAACTGTTATAGCCAATGTCGTAACGTACTTGGTCATATCAGAGTATTAATGTTGATAGGTTAGAAGTGAGTGGTATCGTTCGCTATTGTCAAATTTTCACAAGGAGTTCTATCGTAGCGATACATGTAAAAGCTGCCGACTTTAAGCTCATGACTGAACTGATAAATGAGATCGTTATGTGAAATGATTACTAGCCAAAAGACACTAAACGCGGACCTAGCTCTTTTTTGCTGCTCTGCAAAAGCATAGAGGCCATTGAAAAATTGAATTGTGATTGAGTAGATGTGAGTGTGCATGTGTAGAGTGTGATACATTCGTTATGGTCTCCAAGGTAATCAATAAGATAATGTAATTTTTCACATGCGTTGCACTCTGTTAAGCCTCGGCATTTACAAAACAGTGGCTCAAACCCAAAATTTAATACAGCTTTACGTTGACTTGGATTACATCGACGAGAATCGTCTCAAACCGTCCACCGAGAGAGTGGACGGGTTTCTGCACGGTTGCAGGCAGTGTGGTGAGGAAGATAAGACATAAAGCTAAATCAAATTTGTACAAATGGGCGGTTTGCAGCCAATCCCGAGCCTGAACAGAGATGGCGCACGGACGCCCACCGCTGGAGCGTTGCGCCAATGCCCCCGCCCCAGCGACGGGCACAAATATAAATAAACAAAATTGAAACCATAAAATGGAATGATGTACCGGTGTACGAGTCCATTGCAAGATGATCAAGGTCGTCGAACGACTTTGATCCGAAGTACAGCTCACGTCTTCCCGGAACGACTCCGAACTGCTTCGAGCTATAGAGCTCTGTATAAGCGAGTACTTAACAATCAACATACAATATAAAATACCATTTTCACGACATGACAATTCATCAAAAGTATACAGAACAAATCATCAACATCTCAATTATGATCAGTTGTCACTTGTATATTGACAGTTGATCATAATCAACAAACAAACACTAAGTATTGTTTTCAGTATCCTGTTGAACAAAAATGTCAACATTATTTAACATCAGTTACAAGTATTTTGACAGAAAATTGAAAAAACAAAAACAATGTATGTATTTCGCTCAACACAAAAGGAAAGCGGTGAGCATGCTCTTGGTTAATCGACTAGAAGCGGATTTGAGGAGTTAAATTAACTTTAATATGGAGTTTACAGATCTGAATGTTTGGAACAAAACGTTCTCACTTACTTGACCATCACGACATCGGATAAATCATTTTTTACTCCTTTTTTCTTCGGATCATATTCCGCTATCATCGGCCGCATTTGGGGTTTCTGAAACATCATAAAAAGCCTCAGTATTTATTTCTATCGTACTCCTTTCCTTCGTCACCGTATGGACCTACTCCTCATTTGAACTAATTATACTTAAGTATTGTGAGCAGATTGTGTCATTGCTTTGTAGTGTTACAGTTACAGATTGAAATGTGAAGCGGCCTTCGACATTTTTTTTACTTTGTAGAGGCCGAAATTTTTCCGCGCAGCAATTCGTTTTTCAGTGTTTTGTAAAAGTGGAATGACGTCACCGTGACGTTTGCAATTGGCACATGTTGCAGGGGCTCGGTTTGGTGTTTGCGGCACGTGATGACGTGGGCACGCCATGTCTATTTTGGGACGATAAAAATAGTCTTCGCTCCCGTGAACGTACGAAGCGAAGGCAAAATCTGCTCAACTCTGCAGCAAGCTTCTTAAGCGGGATTGGGGAACGACCCGATTCCCGCTTAAACTATTAAATTCTTGCAACAGGAATGACTCAGGTATTATTGATTCCCTTTGCTCCGAATTTAACCCGCAAATGCTTCTTTTATATAAAACGTTGTTCCCCTACAAATTATTAAGTTCTGGGTTCCAAACGCCTAATAGAGTGGGGTTGCGTTGTAAAGTTAGGTACACAATATGCGACTTTAAACGCACGCGGTTATGGACGAGAAACAATTACCAAAGCAGTCGCCGATTGAGACCGATTGTCTGCAAAACTGGATTGAACTGGTTTCGAGTAATAAATTGGGAAGGAACCAGTTAAGAGTATTCGCACGGCCGCGGCCGGCTCGCACAGCCATTCGTGCCGACGATTATCTATTCAAAAAGAAACATTACACTGATCACTAGTTAGTGCCCGCGGCTTCGATCGCGTGGAGTTCATCTTAGGATCTCTTTGTAAATTAAATTTTACATAGAGATTTAAACTAAGTGCTTTCTTTGTTAAATTTTATCCCGAAGTTTTGAGAAAGCAAAGTCGATAAAGTCGCAGGTAAAAGGTAGTTTTAGTAAACAAACAATTGGAACCTTGTAATCTAAGTCGGAGTATAGTAAGGCGAGAGACGAATTTGAATTTATCTTACTTTTCAAGCCGAGTACTAATTATATGTGAAAACGGTATGAAAATTCGTTTCAAAGTTTCGGTGGTTGGCGTGAACAGACTCTTACTATACGACTATTCCACTGGTTCATATTTATAAAGAGACAGCTTGAAAGCAACTACTCTAAGGGAATTTCGATGTGCTTAGATGCACGCCTTGCATACTAAGTGTAGGTGTACAAATAATTATGTTCTATAAACAAGTTGATTCAACAATTTCATAATGAATTGAGTGAATAGTTAACGCGATCGTGATTGTCGCCTATTCGCGATCTCTTGCAGCTCGATACAGAACAAATAAATAAGTGGTTCTAATAGTTATTGCAAACATTCATGCCACGACGCTTCTCGTTCGCTAAAAGGGTGGTCTTTTAATAACAACCATATTATTTGTATGCGTCGTCACGAACTGCTCTAATAGAAGCCGCCGGTGACAACAAAATGTCCGCATGTTATTAGTTTGTTTATTGATTGAACACGCCTCCGTGTTTTCTACATAACCTATATCGGATAGTTCGGAATAGATGCCTGTACCAGGCGCGTAGGAACTGGATGGGGGAAGCCTATAAATCAATATCCTATATTGTGAAGAAGAGTGCAACGCGGTGTGCGAGGAGCATATGCATCCAGAATGAAAGTGAAAGTCACATGCGCAGTGCAAGCACCCTCTGTTTCAGGCGTTCGCTGAAGCCTTTCCTTCGCTGAAGGCGTGGGTCTGGATTACAGCCGTCTCACGTCGCGAGTCGCTGCATCCCTATCGTCTCAAGCTATGCGATCTCCTATCCGACTATGCGCTCCCATTAGGCTTCCTGCTATATTTGCCAAATGCTACTTAAAATCAGTTCCTTCTTTGAAAGTCTTGGTGAAGAAATCTGCTGTCCTCGGCAAAACTGTGGGAATGGTATTCTCTAGATAATGTTGGGTCTTCTCGGCACCACGTGTACCAATTTGCTTTTTGAGCTCAATTTGAGCTATATTTCGAGTTGTGTTCTGGGAGAACAGAACGCCTTAGGAAGTGATCGTCGTTAATTGCTCTATTTGTAGACGGGGATTCCCCGTTCCAGACGGGGAAGGGGCATTGTTTTTGAAATTTTTACTCCTGCCATTTTTCGCAGTGAACATTGGAAAGGTATGAAAAGCACTAAGACGAGTAGACAAAATGCAAGGGAAAGACTTGTAACGTAACGGTTAGGAGGCGTCGCCTATCTTTAGACTTTAATGTTGGAAGTGACAACGGCACATGCGTCTGACATGCGTACATACATTGGCTAATTTCAGATGAGTCTAAGTATTGAGCTGAAATTGGTCCTAAAGCACTAGGGGAATAGAAAACAATAAGAATTCACTTTACAGAACTGTAAAGAATGTAACTTTCCGTTTTAATTTTATCCAAGCATTCATAATAACAAAGAAAGTATATATTCTGCGAATGTCTAACTAAACTGGAAAGTCAGGGTTGCAGGGAGGAGAAAAAGAGAAACTTAGCGAGGGTTTGTTTCTGAACTCATTTTCTTTTTTCGTTCCTTTGGTAGCCATTGAAGAGGTTTAGCCTTCTCTAATAATACACAAAATAAACGAATGGTTAACTGTTGTTTCAAAACTCAAAAACGGCTGGAATAATTCGGCTATTTTTTTTAAGTTCGAGGAAGGTGAAGTTGACCGGAAAAACGTAAAAACCCCATTTTTCTTTTTCCCCATCCGAAGTACACATTTCAACTATTTTCGAGAGAAAGACCTGTCGGGTGGGCCAAAACTGGTAATGAAAAGCCTAGTTTCGAAATAGGCACATCGATAAATACGTCACATGTGACATTGGAACAGCATAAACTAACAGAGCTCTAATCGCTTTTGGCGCTTTATTTAATACTTTTCTTTATTTCCACTCTAATTTGGGGTTGCCATAGTAAAATACATATTTAGTGGTACAACACCTTCCTATCTAATTTTAGTTTTAAATATAGTTTTGGCACTAATAGACGATTTCAAAGAGCAACAAATCATAACGCCACACCTACATTCTATGGCAGCGCCATTTTTTTATATTTCTTTGGCAGCGAATCAAAAGAGGTGTTTGTTGTCTAAACATATCGCGCATAATTTGCAAACGCTCAATTTTTTTTTTTCGATTTTTTTTTCATGCATATCATATTATGAGTAATAAACAATAATAACAATTTCAATAATTTAATAACAGTTAGTTAAGTGAAAATGCGAAAAAAATTAAGCATTACTGCGTTGCTCTTCGAATTGAAATCAATATATAAACGCGTTTTACTATGTACAGTAATCTCTCAAATGTGATCTGGATGAACTAGGATCTGGATATTACCAGACCTTTATTACTCCAAAGAGTCCAAAAATCCAAATAATGAAAATTAATAAGTTGTAGGTGATTAAAAAAGTGATTACAAAAGTTACAAATTAAAAAAGGCATAAACTCGACTATAGGTTCTCAAATATATTTTTTTTCCAGATTCAATAAAAGCGAACATTTTTAACACATTATCACAGGTTAAAAAATAGTTAATATGAGTTCTCCAATTATATCTAATAATATAATTATGCGTTTTAAAATAAATGTCACATATTTTTCAAAGTATGCTTGCGATAGTTTTAAAGTGTTTTGAACGGATCAGCTATTTTTGTAGTGCTAGACTTTTGCGCATGCTCTAATTGCATTGTAAGCCTCCTTTACAAGTCTGCTTCCTTGGTACTCGAGATGCAATAAATGCATCCAATGTCCCCATAAAGCCCAACGGTGACTATTCATGCTGGCTGGCTTCTGACGATTCTATGAGAGCATAACATAGTAAGACAAGTTTCTATATTTAGAAAGATCCGAACTAGATTGCCGCTTACCTTATTAGACCAATGGGGAATAAATAGGAAGTTGATGTACAAACAACGCCATAGTTGCTGCACTGGTCTTCTGCGAGACGCAGTTTACAACTGGCCAACTCGTTCAGTGCAACGCGAACGAAAAAATAAGGTTTTTGGAGTTTACTGCTTAAGAATTAATTTTCATATAAGACCCTCGGTACGGAAATTTTATGAGGATTAAAATTAATACGAGCGTTAATAAAAAGCGTTACGTTATCTGTCACTCTGATATTTGTACGACAACTGACGCATGTATTTATGTATTTATGGATACCTACCGGCCTGGGGACAGACCGGTGGGTTATGTCGGACTCCTGCCCCGAGATGGTAGTGGGGTAGATCTACCGACTAAACCTCTTGGCGTCCTCCTCATCCGCTATTGGTGAAGTTGTGAGGTCAGACGAACACTCTTCCGCAGCTTCACCGCATGTATTTATGTTCCCTAATTCTATTCACCGCGATTAGAAACAAACATCCAAATCAGGTATGCAAAGTGTAGTCGAAAAAATGAACTATTAGAACATATAAAACGTAGTGACATCTGTGAATACCGAACGTAACTAATATATGTATCTTTTGTTCGAACACGTGACATCTGAGTATGCAGAATGTAACTAATTAATATGAAGTAATTAGGTATCCAGCTATCTACTGACACGAGTAAAAGAGTTGTGCGTCAGAGTTGATGCACACACATACACACACACTTTTTTTATTTAATTAATTGATGTACATCGTTGAATAAACTCGGCGTAAGCAACAAGTAAGAGCGAAGACATGTTGTTGTAAATAATAATTAACGGAATCAATTTTCAATCAATTAATTAATTAATTAAGGCTAATTGAACTATTATTATGAAGTATTAAATTGCATTTTTTACTTTCAGTCTAGTGAAATTTAAAAAAAAAGTCCTTACAATAAAATGTGTCCGGTGTTCTCTCATGTTCCTCACAAGTCATATTTTGCATATATTTTGCAATAACTCGTTCCATGGGTCGAGGCGTCCATGGGTTTGTACCCAAATCACTATAAAATACTCTTGGGGTTCACTTGTATTGAAAACTGTGGGCATTTTTAGACCCACCGCAGGATGGATCTCAAAATCACGTGTGATTTTTCAAACTAGTATTCACAATCCCAATAGCGAAAGTGAGTTAGTTCGCGCCTTAACAACTCAACCGAGTAATTCATCGTGTAATTTGGCATTCACGTTGTCAGGATACGGAGAGTACTTACCGTTCATCAAGAAAATTGATAAAAAAAATACAACGCTTCTCAAAATTATATTCTTACCTACACAGTATAAACTAGCTGAGCTCGCAACTAATATCTTTTCTAACGCACTGTACCTCTTGTTTGTCCGCGAGTTAACGTAGTAAAAAAATTGGTAAAATACAATTACGTCAAGTCGCGTAGATACGCGAATTAATTGCCCGCGAGTTGACGTATAACCCCTGTGTACGCGTGGTATTCGGTACTGCCCGTAACTTTATTGTTTGTAAACAGATTGGAAAGAAACAAACACTAAATGTTTGTTTCTTTCTGGCTGGAAGCTGGCTACAATACATCAGTGAAAACCGCATTCAAATCGGTTAAGCCGTTTCTGAAATAGCACAAACGAACAAACAAAAATTCTAAAAACTATTTTTTTGAACGCGGTAAGGTAACATAAGCACAATGTGTACAAATTGTGTTTTTTTTTTAATATTTTTTATATCACGGCTCGTTTACGATTTTATTTATTCGTATGTATATAGATTGAAGTCGCCGCCCGCATATGTCTTTCTGTCTGTATGTCCATTAACTTCTCGCGGTTTTCACTATAGGATAAAACCACAAACGAGGAAGGTTTATGTTTATAATAAAACCTAATTGAATCCGTGCGAGGCCGAGTGCGGGCCGCTAGTGAGGAATAAAGATTGAATGAATTTATCTTAGAAAAAGGGGCACAAAGGATTCTTGAATTCGCTAACTGTATCTAGTAAACAATAATTCGCCACAAAGTTTATGGTGAATGAGGAGTTTGGATGAGAGTCAAGAAACGATCATGTCTAAATTTATAGTTCGGTGTTTAGTTAGTCAAGTTTAGTCATCGCCAGTGCCAAAATCTTCTCCATGCCATTCGTGTGCACGAAGGTTGTCAGACCGCATTGTCAGGTTGTCAGATTTAGTAGTAATAACTCCCACACAGTGCCCAGCAGTGGGCCATAATAAATATATATACTAGTAAACAAATAAATAAATAAATTAAATACTTAATGTCGGACTGTTTGTTAGGTTTTTAGTAAATTTGGTCACGTTACAACTTGACCCCTTCAAAAATACAAAAGCATAAATGAAAAATTGAAGCTACTAGTGTAGCTAGTAGTAAGCGGTTTGAATGGGGCCGAGTATCCATCTGTACGAGCCCTGAAGGAACAATAGCATGTCACGGCGTCTGATCCCACGACCTTGGCGCGCCGGAAGCCACCGCTTATGGTTCTGCGACAGATTTATCATCAAATTAATTCCGCATAGACGAGAAGTAATTACGGACAAACTACTTACGACTATCAGTGTCCTATTAAACTACTTAACTCTCTATACATATGCCTAATACACTGTTTTTTTTACCTCATACACATAGACCCTCTTATTTAGTTATTAACTAACTAACTAACTAACTATTATTTAGTTTATCGCTAGTATTTATTATTTAAAAATCCGTAATGAGATTATTGATATAACTTAACTTTGATTTTGTTCAAAATCAAAGTTAAGTTTGATAAAATCGTAAACTAGCCGTGCACTGTACATTAAATATTAAAAAAAAAATTGTACACATTGTATTAAAAGTACAGTTTTTAGAATTTTTGGCTGCTTATCTGTTTGCCTATGCTTTGTGCACGCTAATCTCAGAAACGAGTTAACTGATTTGAATGCGTTTTCACTGATATATTGTAGCAAGCTTCCGGTAATATTTAGTGTTTGTTTCAGTCCAATCGGTTCACAAACAAAAAAGTTATGTAAATTTAAAAAAACACGTCGAATATTTTTTCGATAAAATGCAATAAAATAACTCTTATCATATGTAAAACGATGATGATTTAAAGCTTATATAAAGTTATAAATGGACAGTTTAGTTGATTTTGATGTCCAATGTAAGTTGACTTCAAATCTATATGATCAATCATATTAAGTAAGGTTTACCTTAAGCTGGAGGCATTTAATCTATAATAAATTCGTCATTTGCCTATTATCCTTTTGTGCATTCTAATCTTAGAAACGGATTAACCGATTTTCATGTGGTTTCCACTGATGTATTGCAGCAAGCTTCCGTTAATATTTAGTGTGTATTTTATTCTAGTCTGTTTACAAACAAAAGTTATTCCGAATACCACGCGATGTATTTCATAAATAATAAAAAATGAGAAAAAATTGTTCGCCACTGAACATTAAGTGTATCTTTTAGTTTAGCTTGTAAATGTATCAGTCAAATTATTACTCGTATGAGATCTTCAATTCGGGTTTATAGAAGGCAACATTATGCAAATAGATACATAGATGTCCGTCCGACTTAAGTGAAACCGATTCATTGAACAATTGAAGGTAATGCCCGAATAAGGCTTCTCATTATTATGCTACATTTTCGCTTATATGATGTTGGCGAGTACGTTACCATAAATTGCGATCGTCAAAAACCTTTCCGAAACGAACATTAAATAATTGTCAAGATTGGTGAATAGAATTACAGATGAATGACAGCCAAAGATTTCCAACAGCTGAAGGACAATACCTAAATAAACAATAATTAGGTATAACACTATGTTATCTTATGTAAGTATCTAAAAATATCTATTCTATACATATAACAAAATCGTAAACGAACTGTACATTAATAATTTCTCAAAAAAAAAAAAAAAAAACCATTGTGTCATCGTTACCGAGGTCAAAAAATTTTTTTTTAAATTTTTGTTTAAAATTTATTCCAATGGGTTAACAAAGAAAAAAGTTACGCCCTATACCGAATACCACGCGTAACAAGTTGCAGGGTCAGCTAGTATAAAATATAACTCAGAAATTTATCTTTTTTATATATGTTAAGTCCGTCGTCAGATATTCTGACGGTCCACTTGATGGTAAATGGCTACCGTCGCCTATTCACCTTGCCTTGTTTAATTTATTTTTACCCTGCCTCTACATATATTTATAGAGGTTCATGTGATGCATCCTCCGTGAATGTAACTGGCATGAATACGAATCTGTTTTTGAATATTTAAAATGGAACAAGCAAGTTGACAAGAAAATGAAAAGAAATAGCAGAGACGACGACAGGCATGAGACAGGAGACTGCGAGGATCAAAGAAGCGTACAGAAAATTCAAGATCTTTCAATTCACTTTGATGAGCAAAGTTATACCTGAAGAGACCGAGAGAAACATCTTTGAGGCAGTGTTTTTCAAATATGTAAATTGTATAGTTTTGTGTTGATTGTAAATATTTTTGGTTTTATATGGTGAAATATTTCTTTATATTTTGTATTTATATATATCTCTTGTGTACAGACAATAAAATTGTGATTGGAATATTAAAGATAAGTTTGAAGTAGGACAACCGCTCCTACATATTTAAACAAACATTTCTCGTAAACATAGCTACTCAGTAAACACTATGAGTTAGATAGATTAGTTTCAAAAGATGAAGCATCTACGTTATCTTGTAGGTAAGCAATGTTAAGATTGTCTCATAATTAAACTAATTAATCATTTTTGTTTATACTACGAAGTCAAGTTTAAGGCGTAGAAAAGTGTTTATAAACAATTTAACACTTTTAAAAACATTAAGTCGAGGACTTAGCAGAGAAGTGTAACTTTCCGTTAGTTTGATTTTTTAGCCTAAGTTAAATAAAAATATAGTGAAAAATATTAAATTTTCTAAAAAAATAAGTAGTAAAATAGTAAGGTACGGCTAAAAATATCTTTCCGTCACTTTAATAAAAAAAATCAGCGACAATTACATTATTTTTTAGGCTTATTAATTTAACTAAAGCTTCAATCGGCTACTTTTATTTCTTTATTCATATTTTACACAATATTTAGGAAAAACGTTCCAATTTTAAATCTTTTCGCAAAATTTATAGTGCAATATTGCACAGTTTAGTCAAAGGTATTATCGAGTTTTGACTCTAAGACTTAGGTATATATACCGGACCTATGGTATGTTGTTTTCACATTAAATGTGTCTGAAACTAGCCACTTAAAGATAATAAAAATAATTTAGTCATCCCGAAATAGAACTCACATAGAATTGAGCGTTGTCTGTTTTTTTTATCGTGGGTACGATTTAATGATCAATTGAAGATACTTAAATTCATATTTAGTGTTTTCGTAGGTCTGCAATTCTTGGTTAGTGGATTCAGATGTGGCCTGAACAGATTGACATTTGCATGCCAAAATTTAAGTCACTTTTTTATGTTAAGAACGGCAGACAGGCTGACGGTCCACTTGATGGTAGGTGGCTATGATATACAAGCAACGCCAATGATGCTGCAAGTGCGCTGCCGACTACAGTAGGATTAAGGATTAGGAGGGATAGGAAAATGGTCTCTGGCATCTCTTACTCACTCACAGAAACACTGCAGCACAAGTGCTGTCATTTCACGGTGGTCTTCTGTAAGGGGGTGGTTACTGCCGCCAGGCGGCCTGCCCAAATGACTGCGAATTATAAATACTGATATTATAAATGCGAAAATCATCATTAAATTTTGCATATACGTTGTTAGGGGTACAGAGAAGCGATGTTTTTTGGTATATTGGTGGACCGTTTATTTATATAAAAATATATATGATATACAAGCAACGCCATGCTAATTCATGAATCGGTAAACTGTTTTCACAACGGTAAAGGAAACCACGGCGCCTCTTAAATAATGTAGATTTTTTTATGGGGAACTTCTGTTCGATACAATACAGTAATATTGACATTGCTACTTCCTGGAGATTGCGATCGCGTCACTAAAACAAGGCCGTTGTAATCAATAGTCGCGAATGGACTCTCTAAATTATCTTTATACGCTCTTCGATGATATATAACAAAATCGTGAACGTGACGTGTCTGTACAATAAATATTTTTTCAAAAAAAAAAAAAAACAATTTATACTTTATGTTACCGAAGTCAAAAAAATAGTTTTTAGAAGTTCCAATTTGAGTTGACCTCACATCTTTATGATCAGTCATATTAAATAGAGTTCAGATTAGGCTGGTGTCATTTCATATCTATACATGTAATAAAATCTTAATTTAAAAAAAAAAAAAAACAATTTATACATGTTGTACTTATGTTACCGAATTCAAAAAGTAGTTTTTAGAATTTTTGTTCGTTTGTCTGTGCGTTTATTCGCGCTAATCTCAGAAACCGTTTAACCGATTTGAATGCGGTTTTCACTGATGTGTTACAGCAAGCTTCCGGTAACATTTAGTGCTTGTTTACTGATTAGAATAAAACAAACAAAAAAGTTATGTAAATTTAAAGAATCACGTCCAACATTTTTTTGATAAAAATGCGTTAAAATAACTCTTCGGTTGAATTTAGTTAACTATATATATTATCATCTGTAAAACGAGGATGATTGAAAGGTCATTTAAAGTTAAAATTTTTTGATGTCGAATGTAAATTGTAGCCAGCTTCCCGTTTCTTTCCAATCTGTTTACAAACAAAAAAAGTTGAGCTTTATTCCCGAATACCACGCGTACGAAGTTGCGGGCACAGCTAGCATAAAATACAATTACCTACACTTTACTTTTAAAAACTTTATAAAATAAATAAATAAAAAATAGAAAAAGCCTTTATTCACTGACACATGACACTGACATATAAATATACACTGTGGATTATATTAACTTCCCACTTCGAGGTTTCTAAAAGTCTTTTCTAGAACTGCTGTAAAGAGCTTGGGATCTTGAATTCCTGGTCCACTTTCTCTAATTGTATATTATAAACTTATTGTTAACCCCTTGATTATATAAGGCTTCATGTATAAAGTTGTGATCAACTTACGCAATATAGTACCTATATTTGGTTGTATTTGTTAAATTTTTCCATCCGGCCTGTTCTTTAGGTTGCTGCTCAAGTAAGATGTTGGTTAGCCTTAGCCTAATGGTTAGCCTTAGCCATTAGACTAATAGGTCTATAATTTTTTTTAAAAAACCTTATAAGTGTATGAAAATATTTGCAAATACACATAATTATAAGTACTAATATGTTTTTAATAATATAAATATTCTATACTAATATTATAAAGAGAAAAGGTTTGTATGTATTTTTGTATCTTTGCAATGAATAAACTCTAAAACTACTGGACCGATTTAAAAAAATCTTTCACCTATAGAAAGCTAAATAATCAGCGAGTAATAATTTCTCAAATTCTCGAACGAAGTCGCGAGCAAAAGCTATTAAATAATTAAAATAGCTTTCTTTTCTTTGTATAATATAATATAATATAATATAATATAATATAATATAATATAATATAATATAATATAATATAATATAATATAATATAATATAATATAATATAATATAATATAATATAATATAATATAATAATAACAATAATAATAACAATAATTTATTTGCGATGACCAACGGCCATTACCTAATTTATCTTTAGTATAAAATTTAAAATATATTGGTTTTTGATAAAATACTTATAGAAAAAGAAAATTTTTAATTATCATAATCCCGAACTCCCCGAAAAATCGAAAGGAAATCATACTTAGAGACGAGACGAGTGTCTGTCTGTGTGGGTTGGTGGATTATGAAAGAGAATGTAAGGCCATCTCTCCCCCCTCCTGACGTAATGCGGACGTGGGACGCCACCCCGAAGGAGGTCACCCCCCTCCCACGTGGTCCCATGTCCTCTGTCCACTGAAAGGAATACATAACGTTGCCAAAAACAAATGCGACGCCTCCATCCATCATAATACCCACTACACTTGCCCAGACACGACACACCTACGACGAGAGGTCTTGTGAATGAGTGTTGTGAAGAGCCATCTTTTGTCCGTTACTAGTAATTGCACTAGAAAGATTAGTTTAAAAAAGATTAGTTTAAAAAAGATTAGTTTAAAAAAGAAACAGAAAGGAAAGCAACTAAGCACTAAAATTTGTAAACTTTAAAGAACACTTAAAGGGTGATGAAAATTCCTAACTTAATGTTAAATGTGAATACACTTTCACGCTTTAAATACTCAACCTATCCGTTTGAAATTTTGTATACACGTTGTCATGGATACGGAAAAATTTAAATATAAAAAATCCACGCCTGACAAAAATAAAAGAGCAATAAGATTGAATAAACATTTTAATACCCAAGAAAAAGGGGGCGCGCCGAAGCTAGTAAATGCAAAAGCTAGTGAATGATCTCTGTCTTGGCTCGCTTTATGTCGACCGCAAAATATAAAAGCTACTAATATTCTAAAAGCGAAAGTATGTATGTTTGTTACTGAATCACGCCAAAACGGCTGAACGGATTCAGATGAAATTTGGCACACCTATAGTTTATTACCAGGAACAACACGTAGGATGTACTTTTTAGGATGGAAAAACGTGAGGTTCGCGAGGAATCGTCTAAAAACATTAAAAGATCGCCGTCACCGTAGTCAAGGTTATAAATATGTCATTATATTTTTCACTAACTGGTGCCCGCGGCTTCGCCCGCGTTAAAAAATAAAAATATAACGAAACTTCAAGACAGTTTTTTTTTTTCAAAGTTCATATTTAACTACAGTATATATGTGCCATTTTGTTCGATGACTTTTTGCCATCTTGTAGGTAGTGCTGTACATGATCCCGTTGCTGTAGAAATTTTGGGATCTCTGATCAAAAAAAACGCCACAAGTAGTTTTGGCAGTCCTCTCTTGATGTTAACATGACACTGCCTAAAGAATTCTGAAGAGACCGAAACAGGTGGAAATCTGAATGTGCAAGATCAGGGCTATATGGCGGATACTTAATACCTTCGAGCCAAACGCTCTCAATTTTCGCTGAATGGCTAAAGATGTGTGTGGTCTAGCGTTGACCAACTTCGTGCTACTCTTACTGACACGGCATTAGGCCCATAAACGTCTCAAATTTTGTTCGCGGCTTGCTCTTAGAGAGTATTATATTCTTTTTTTTAAATGTATCGAATTTCTTCATTAGATTCAGTCATTTTGACAGAAAGAAAAAAAATGAAAAATAGCTGGAAACAACATTTTACTAATTTGTTTCTTTTTATGAAATGGAACCTTTTTAATGTCATCACAACCAGCCAGATACAAATAGTACAGCCAAACAGATTTTATTACAAATTTATACATACTATATGCGAAAAGACTTTTTATCCGACCTAACATCTTTGCTTTGCTGGGGAACAGTACTTTTTTTTGGATGAAAGGTCCTTGCCTGCATCCCTGACAACGTGTATGCGAAATTTCATGATGATCAGTTCAGTGGTTTAGGCGTGAAAAGGTGACAGACAGACAGAGTTACTTTCACATTTATTAGTATGGATGGATTGGGGCTAAAAATATTCAACATTCGTTCAAACGTTTTCGCGTAATAAAATAGTACCAAATATAGCATTTAAGTATATGATTGGCAGGATTAAGTGGTTTTAATGTTTGATAGCAATCGTTGATAAATTTTTCCCAAATTTTTTTTAAGAAAATTTATGGTTTTCTAAATATTTTTAGAAAATACTCTAAAACCTACAGTACATTTTGAATAATAATAAAATCATTTATTAAGTTAATCGTTCAACGGCTGTTAGTTATCGTATCAAGCTGTCAGATTTTAATGTATCGAGATAAGAGAGGCATCTCGAAGCATTATGGCCCTTCATATAACTTGCAAACAAATGAGTGCAATTGTTAACAAAAAATATACCAAAAATAATTATGGTATACCTAGGTACTTGAGACAAGATTTTGCTAGGCAAACCTACGGCGTTGTAACACCCCACGTGTAACCTTTCATTTAAATCACATTTCGACTTTCAAAATCATTATATGGTACGTACTCACCCAGACACAGAAATTAGTTCTGATTGGGAGGTAATATTTATTGTCTAGAGGTGACACAAGCAAGCGATGTCAGTAAGTATGATTCCTATGCAGATCGCACAATAGGCATGATGACGGTATTAAAGAATCAAAGAATAAATGGTTTTGGAGAAAAATATACATGTTGAAAGGAGTCTAAAAAATTACTCATTTTTTGTATTAAAATTGAGATTAATAAGATTTTCAATAAAATAGAAGTATTAATAATTGCAATCGGCCATGTTAACTGAAACACCTATCAGAGTGAATGACGTCACGCCCAGGTAAGTGACATCGTGTTGCTTGACTTTGCTTTGACAGAATGAAAAATCTGATGAGATGTCGGTGACGTCACGGTTCATCAGACGCGACGCCATGACACCTAAGAGCGTTTTCGCGCGTAATTCAAAATAGATTTAAAAAACATTCAATAATTCGCGTCGAAATTTAGTTTTTTTGCTGAAATATTGTTTTTTTTTTCAGGTATGGTAGACGTGTATCTACATTATGGAAGGGAATTTCAAAATCTGTCATAATGCCTATTATAAAAATAAAATATAATCGCAAAATGTTTTGTTGAGTGCAGAATTCGAGAACGGCTGGACCAATACGGTTTTTTTTTTTATATTCGTTGAACTCCGCGCAAGGTTCTTATGAAGATAAAAATTGGAAAAAAAAAATCTGCGCGAAGTCGGGGTACTATTTAAATATCTATATATACTGATTTTCATACAATTTTACGGACTTTGAGATTTCAAATAATAATTTTTATCTCATAAGTGCAGTATTTAAGAACTAAGCTATGTGTTAATAGGAAGAAAGTCGTGTTTTAAATGTCTCCATTTTCACTTTGGACTTTCCAAGGAAGCGACATCCTTCTTAGTTATACATATTTTATTATATATACGTATTTATCAAGTTATCGCATATTTCAGAAACCAATCCGATGGCCTCTTTAGCTCAGTGGTAGAGCACTGGTCTCGTAAACCAGGGGTCGTGAGTTCAATCCTCACAGGAGGCACAGAGCAAATAGCTGAAACGCTCTTTTTATAAAAGGTTATGGCTGAAACTTTGTTTTTTTTTAATATTATAATTTGTAACATACAAAAATACGTTTTTGTAAATTAATTTAATTCAGTAATAAAAGTCTAATCCAACTGATATTTGAGCACTGCCATCTATTGCGTGGCGAGTTAACTAGCTCGCCAGTGCGATCGCGCGCACTAATGCGGTCCCGCGGCACCTATTTTAGCGACATCTGTCGATGTCATAGAGCGTATTAAATTCTATGGTTGATGTCAACACGACGGAGGGGGTTTAGGCCGATGCTCGAACCTTATGGCCAGGAGATATGGTCGATTATTGATGTCGGCAAAACACTTCTAACTTTTGCGACGCGAACTTCGTCTCCGAGTGTCGGTAAAACACGCGATTTTGATACCTTTTGATGTGACAGTGTCTGAGAACATCCTCCGCCTTCCTCGAGAAACATTCGGACTAAACTTCTAAATTATGTTTTCCCATTTGTGTATTTGTGACCTATTAACTTGTAATAAAAGTGTTGTGTGATTGAAGCCTTGGCTTTCCTTTATCTAAGTCCACCCACAAGTAGTTGGCGCCCTAGAGATAACAGAGGTCTCATGTAGTGTCTACCCCTGGGTTTTGGTCGGTGAGTAACGGTTGGAACGCCTGCGGAGCTATAACGCCCGCAGAGAATTGCGCGGTTGCAAATTATAGTCACTACCGCTCGCCTTGCACATCATATGCGCGCGTGGTACTTGATCAATATTTTGTGGAGTTATTTTAAAACTATAGTATCTCCTAAGATATTCATTGAAATCAAATGATGTCAAGGGCAATTTTGTTCAAAATTAAATACTTGTGATGAATAACGTATTTATTTGGATAAGGATTAATATCATGTTTATAAAAACACCTTCGCTAATAATGCATTATTTTAGAACAAATTTAATTTCATTACCATAAAAAAGTTTATAGTGAGATAGTCGCGAACGTTAACCGTTTACTCAGCGCACGCAACGAAGCTCTCAAAAGGGAGAATTTTCCCCATTTTTGCAACATTTTTCATTGAAGCTACGCTCCTATTGGTTGTTGCGTGATGTTATATAGCCCATAGACTTCCTCGATAAATGGACTATCCAACACAAAAAGAATTTTTCAATTCAATCCTGAGATTAGCCCATTCAACCATACAAACAAACAAACTCTTCAGCTTTATAATATTAGTATAGATTTATCAACGCGGACGAAGTCGCGAGCACCACCCAATACATAATAGGGTTCGAGTATGCCAGAGAGCTTTAAAAAGAAGTAAGCTTGATATAAAATTAAAAGACAACAGAATCAGAAGTATCAGAAGAAACTAAGTGGAAATAGACTAAAGCATGGCGAGTAATGAAAGAGAAAAATTAACTGTAATGTATGTGTATAACGAGTAACAAAAGGCAATATAAATAAGTTAAGATCAAATAGAAATTCATTGAAAATGTCGTATTCGGTTAGGTCTCGTCAACAGAGTTGTAGTGAAAGGTGCTCGACCTAATCAGCCTCTTTCAAGAGAACGTTTCACGTGAAGCCATTCATTACAAATATTATTATTTGCTATGCAAAACACCAGTAGATCCTCTCCAAGAATGAGCAGAAAACACGCGATTTGTAAGAAAAACGAATGAAAAATTAATAATTCCCTAAACACAAATATTGCGAATACTTTAAATTACTAATAAAGAATTATCCATTCTTGTAAAAGTTTCCATGAACATAAACCTCGAAGGATAAAATTTTCTAAAAAACTAACATTATAACGTAAACAAAAATAAAATGTGTACCTACGTATATATACACTAATATTATAAACCTGAGGAACTGCTGGTTCGAATTGAAAAATTCTTTTTGTGTTGGATAGTCCATTTATAGAGGATGGCTATAGGTTATATAACATCCCGCTACGACCAATAGGAGCGGAGCTTCAATGAAAAATTTTGAAAAAACGGGAAAATTATCCTTTTTGAAAGTTTCCGTTGAGTGCGTTGCGTAAACGGTTAATATGTCTATAACGGTTGCGTTATCCATAAAGTGAATGATACGGAATAGGGCTGGATTTATGTCTATCTTTTAAGGTTGATTCACTATAACATTTTTTATGGTAATCAAATTTGTTCTAAAATAATGCATTATTTGGGAAGGTGTTTTTATAAACATGATATTAATCCTTATCCAAATAAATACTTTATTCATCACGAGTATTTAATTTTGAACAAAATTGCCCTTGACATCATTTGATTCCAACGAATATCTTAGGAGATATTATAGTTTTTAAATAACTCCACAACAAAATAATGATCAAGTACCACGCGCGCATTCATGATGTGCAAAGGCGGTCGTGAGGGGGAGGGCGCTGGCCAGGAGCCGCCGGTAACTTTGCGAGGTACCATGCCGCCCGGCTCAGCTCAGACAGACGCGTGGTCGGATGCCTACGGAACGGTTCAGTTCAGCGAACTGCCTTTTTGAATATTTTTTGCGATATTTCATTATAATTAGATTAATAAAATGCCTAGAAAAAGAACTCAGCTTTCTCGGCGGTTTGCTATAGCAAAACGGCTTTTGTCTATAATACAATCGTTTTTTGCCTATTATGCTTTTGTGCACACTAATCTCAGAAACGGCTTAACCGATTTTCATGTGGTTTCCACTGATGTATTGTAGCAAGCTTCCTGTAATATTTAGTGTATATTTCATTCCCATCTGGTTATAAACAAAAAAGCTACGCATTATTCCGAATACAATATTTTCATTTGCAATATCATTTGCATTAGCATCATCAGCTACAAAGAATGTGATATCCATATAAACCTTGATAACAGCCTACGTATGTTACTTTAACTTGAGCCGATTACACGCACTAAGTACACCAATAACAATTTTACACACGATGTGCTTACTGGAACTAAGAACTTGCTTAGATCGCGAATCTAATCTAACACACCACTTTTCTACAATGATAATAATTCTAATTTTTTTTTTTTTTCATTTTTATTAAGTATTAGCTGAGCCCGCAAACTCTGTAAAGCACGTACCACCAACGCACAGATAAACAGACAAAAAATCTGAAACATATTATTTTGACATTATTTGAACATAAGTACAACGTGTATAAATTGTTTTTTTTTTTTTAAGTATTTAATTTACAGGCTCGTTTACGATTTTTTTTATATGCATTTATAATTATTAGTTAAATTATACGAGTAGTTAAATTATAGTAACTTATCACTCATTTGTTTCTGTTAATAAGTTTTTATCCATAGTGGGCTTTTTGTCAGTAACAGCTTTAGACTTGGGCTGGAATTTTAGTGATTCAGAAAAAAAAATGTTATTTAGGTGATGGTAGGAGCGTGCAACATTGAGACATGGCAACCTGCCCTAGGTAATACATATATGTATAGGAACGTGCACCGCCTTTATGCATATAAGAGGTGGAGGAGACATCGTAGGAAACTATAATGTCTGCGTACACAGAATATTCTTATACATTATGGAAATGGCAACCCTGGTTATATTGGTCAGGGACTTAGCGCGTCATTGCGTGAGTGCATTAGGTACTGGGCGTCGTTTCGTTAATAAACCTATACTTGATTTTAATTCAGTTTTCACTATGGAAAGAGGGATAAACGGGGAATGTTCATATATATAAAAATTGCACCCCGGGCGTAGCCGGGGGCGGGTCGCTAGTATATAATAAAATCGTAAACGAGTCGTGTCCGTACATTAAATAGTTTTTTCAAAATTACAATTTGTACACGTTGTACTTATGTTACCGAGGTCAAAATATAGTTTTTTTAGAATTTTTGTCTGTTTGTCGGGTTGTCTGCTTGTCTGTGCGTTTATGTTAAACGGATTAACCGATTTCAATGCGGTTTTCACTGATGTATTTTAGAAACCTTCCGGTAACATTTAGTATTTGTTTCACTATGCACTATACCGATACCATACCACGCGCTCTAAATTGCGGGCTCAGCTAGTAATAAATAAAATCGCCAAGACTATAAACACACCAATTGTATGCTCCGTATTAAATAGGCTTGTGTTATCATCCAGCATAGATACTAAATTCAAACACACGTTCATAGATGGTTCATAGATGGTGATCTTACATGGTTAAATTTAGAATATTTCTCACATCTGGTACTAAATTAGCAGTGCACTGGACGATGCGACGAGACTGATAAGTCTATTGAAGGACCGACGACCTGTAACATCATTCTATTACCTAAACTCAGTTTACAGAATTCCACAGATTCTATTAACCACTCCGCGTACATTTACTCACGTGAAATTGCATCAGCGATTAAAGAAAATTTTCTTGGTCACGCACATTCTCTTATCGCCCGATAAGAAAGCGTGTGAAACTGCTTATTAAAACACGCGTTCAACTCTTTTGTACTTTTGTAAGAACAGAAAAAATATAAATTGGCAAGTGACCATTAGTGTAGTACGAATGATATGCGAATGTATGAAATAAAAAATAACATCACTCCGTTGATATTATACAACTAATAAAAGTACCGTCCGAATAAAAGTACCTAGCCGTTCCAAAGACTAACAAATGAATGCACGATGAACTAGTTTACATCTAGCTAGAATAGGGGATCGGACAGTAATCAGATTAAAATCTAAAATGTACTTAGAAAGAAAATATATAATTTTTTACGATTATTTATCCAATAATAATCTAATATAATTCATTTAAATAAAGAAATAAAATTTTATTATTTACAATATTTTTAATCTATACTGAAACATCAATCACAGTGACAGTGAGTGACGTCATTTGTGGGCAATCATTGTCTTATGCCAATGCAGCTGTTTTGTTATGATATGATCACAAATGACGTTACGCGCTCTCAGATGAACTATCGTGGCGTTTTGGCGGCATTTTCAAACAAACAATATTAAAACATGATTTTGAGTACCTAAAAGGCTATAAATAAATAAAATAGTATTTTTTAATGGGAATAAATATCCATGAAGATTAATTTAAAACACTTTCTGAAAATTTGTCCGATCCCCTATTGCATAACCTACCTACCAGTAGGTTCACTCTTTTACTCCATGGTTTTATTATTATTAATAATAATAATACAAAGAAACCTACAACACTATTAATTTCCACAATACATGTTAATATCAAGGAGCATAATTATTATTGTCAATAAGTGGCCAAATAACTTCTATGTGTTTTCAATCTGTTCAGCAGATACTAGTACAAGAGTCTCTTGCTATACCTACATTATAATATAACCGGTTGTGGACGTGAAGACGGTCAATGAAAGAAGTGTGATTACGAATGACACTTTGAGCTTACAAGGCTAACTTCAACTGTTTCATAGCTTCCTATCACTGTATTCGAGTTTGATTTCGTCTATTCGATATTTACTTACTCTAGGTACAATCTCTCGTCTATCAATTAGTCAATTAGTGGATAGAATCGAGTCTCAAGGTATATTAAGCACTGGAAAATAACATGTGTGAGAAGGGTTTTTACTTAAACATACCATAACTCAAAGTAGAAATATTCCCAAACATTCTTCTATATGACATAAATAATAAATCATTTGTTATGACATACGTATTTATTATTAGGCACCTAAATATTAATATAATTCGCAAACACCTCGCAAGGGCATGGAGCAATAAATAATACCTGTTCTTATAAATTCACCAATTGACGATTCTTTCAGGACAAGGTAATATATGACGTAAGTATGGTTAGACTGTGGTAATAATGTGCACTCGTTCGGATTAGTTGCTAGCTTTTAAAAATTAACAAAAATGAAATTAAATATGATCTGAACTGCATCGAATTGAGGGTTAATTAATATTTGAACTCTCTACTTAATTCTGCTAGATTTTCTTTTCGACCATGTAACAAACCTGATAATGACACATTTTTAGCAAAGAATCGTAACAAACGTACATACACACATAAGATTATTAGGTTATTAAGATAAAAAAAAATTACTTTCGTATACGACATATTATAAAAAATGGCGTTAATAACAAGGATACTTATTGATGTAGCTGGTCTTCTGTTGAATTAGCGGCACGGTTTCATGAGTGCAACACAAAGAATGTAAACAAACCTTCGGGAGTTCGTAAAGTTTTTTCATTACAACAAATAGTTAATAGGTACGTAAATGTATCTAGTAGTGAAGCTGTAAAATTGAGTACGGGTCGGGTTTGTTTGCATAATATGCGTTGTCTTCGTGGATTTACTTTTGACAGTTTGAAACACTTCGTTACCCATCCGCAGAACTTGCCCCTGATTCTAGCGATCGAACCCCCTGTATTGGTACTCATTTAATAAATTTGTGGTATACCATCGTTAACTGTAGCAAATAGACCCCCCGTGTTTGGGCTCATTATTGCAAATACCTACTTCTCCTCTCTCACCCTTTCTCCCCCTAATCCTCACGAAAGTAAACAAAAACACAAACGCTAAAACACAAGACCCAAAATCAAAACAAACCAAATTAAAAGAGCAAATAGAACCGAAAGAACACTCAGGACTACGCCTCCGTCTGAGGCAACCAACTAGTATATGTATTATGTATTTGTGAAGCTAAGTTTTCAATTCTGACGTGAAGTCCTATGACTGACATGTTTTTATTAACAATTTCTTAGAAATGTGTCGCCGTTTTCCATACACTACACCGAAGATATTTCGGACATCAGTCTGTACCTGATAGCAAAGAACGACAAGACACCTGGTGAGACCTGGTGAGGAGATCAAGTCAGAGCTACTGAAGCGCGATTGACACCAATATTTAAAGTCCTTCAACGCCTCTTCAATTCTGTCCTACTAAGTTATTCACTGACTGGCAAGGACTTGCATTGCTATATTGTTGTCCTGGCGAAACCGATAAGAGAACTTAACACGATGCTCGTCGATGGTCTCAACCGAGTTTTCCAAAGACCTCATCTTAAGATTAATATGGACAAGAAGAAATTTATGTGCCCACTCCAGTAACAGTTGGAGATTCAACACTCGAAGTTTTTGGCGAAGGAGGTGAATGGACGAATCCAACTCGGATGGCTGACATAATGGCGCTGAAGCGTGGTCACTGACTAAGAGCCTCGCTCTTAGGAAAACTCAGCGTCGCTCAACGAGCTAAGCTCGGGGTTACAATGCGGCCCATAAATATAAAACGAATATTATTTTTCCTCTTAAGCCGTGAGTTAAATTAGATTATTAGTGTATAGGTTTTTCAGGGTTAGCAGGAAAATATTTCATATTAAATTCATTGACTTCAATTAAACTCGGCGTTATTTTAGTCTCAAGGAATAAGGTTCTTACGAGCGAGTACTCATTAAAGTGCTTTATTGTTGGTCGCAGAAAAAGTTTCTTCGCGTTTTATATGAAAACTCAAGATATTTTTTTTTTCAAAGTTTACATTTACATTTAATTAGGGTATATATGTTTTGCCATCTTGTAGGTAGCGACATGATCCCGTTGTTGTAGAAATTTTGAGACTTCTGATCAAAAAAAAGGCGACCAGTAGTTTGGATATTCCTCTCTTGATGTCAACCCAGTCAAAAAAATAGTTTTTAGAATTTTGTTTGTCTGTGTGTTTGTGCACGCTAATATCAGAAACGGCTTAAGCGATTTGAATGCGGTTTTCACTGATGCATTGTAGCAAGCTTCCTGTAACATTTTGTGGTTTACAAACAAAAAAGTTAGGCGCTATTCCGAATACCACGCGTACGAAGTTGCGGGCTCAGCGAATCGATAATAAAACAGTCTAGAACCATTTGCATAAGAGTGGATTGACAGTGAGCATTTTAATGGAAATCAAATTTCCATGAGGGCGCTGAAAAGTGAGAAGCGAGTGTTAGATTCGCCAATAGTTGCAAAACTAGCATTGACGCCGAGCTTTCATCGGCTGCTCAGTGCATTGCAGGAATTGTTCATCGTGAGCTCTCGATTGTGGCCAAACTACTGTCAATGATCAATGCGATTGAAGATTGAATTGATCAATAGGAAAGCTGTTGTCTTCCATCACGACACAGAGCACACATATGTATAGAGAGGTTTGCTCCGCTCTCTAGTAAAAACTTGTCAAAATCACTCGATTTTCAGAACCTCTCAGAAATCTCAAACGGGATAATGGTTTTACCAGAAAAATGGTAAAATATGTAGTATCGATAAAAACGCGTATATTCATTTTAATGGCCTTTGCTCGTGACTTCGTCCTCCCCCCCCCCCCTTTTTTAGGCGATGAAACATTTATTTAATTTTTATTGCTCCTACATTTTTGTCAAGAGTTGAACTTTTTTATTCTTATTTGTTTGCGATCCCTCGGGAACAGTGCTTTTTCTCTGGAACTGGATAGAAGGTACTTTATGTACTTTTTGTTAATGAATTTTTGAACTTAAACACTGGCTGCAACTAAATTGGTTTGATTTTCAAAAATATCGAATTAGAAAAAAATTGAGTTGTTTTAGATTTGACGTGAATCTATATAAATAAAAATGGATCTTCGAAATGTATGTACGCCCATAACTTTCGAACGGGTAGACCGATTTTAATTCAGTTTTGACTAATGGAAAGAGTGATAAATGGGGAATGTTTTTGTATATAAAAATTGCACCACGGGCGAAGCCAGGGCTAGTAAAATATAAAAAAGTAGAATGTATTATGAGACCGAAAAAGAAAATTGTGTTTGATAGTTTTATTTTAATATAGAAAAGGTTTTTGTTATAAATATCAGTTATTGTGGATTTGTAATGTATAGAATATATGTGCACACATATGATGGAAACATTACAGTGTTTTATTGATAAAGAATAAACAGATCCTATAATACTATAATATGCAAAATTTTCCTATAATACTTTTATGTATACCTTGTCGAGCGTAATATACAAAAAAACTTTTAACATCGAGATTATGCTCTTGTAAGCGATGGTATATCGAGCAGAGTATTGTTTTAAGCGCACGGCGATCGAAGTTTTCTAAAAAGTGATTGAATGCAAAAATTGAAGAAGGATTTTCCAAACAATGGCAGATGATACGATGCCAGTGAATTGTTACGTAAACTGAGATCGGACAATGGCGTGTATTTATAAACAGTGGATGTTGACACACGCTGTGTAGTGTGTACGGGTGAACCGCTTCGAACTGGTATCACTATCCGAATATCTAAACACACTTCTGTGCAGGCTCCGAATCAATTTATATGCGTTATTCATACATTAGGCACAAGCGTGAAAACCGTAAAAACAGACGATGGTAGAGATAAATAATTAAAAAATAAAAAGCCTTTAACAGATTCCATTCAGCTGGGCTAGTCACTTATTAGCTTATACTAGTTAGTAATCGAAATAAGTATGAGTATTGAGTTTACTTCTTCCAAACCGTGCAAGGTATTTCGATACGGCTTTGACTAACTAACCAAAAGAGCGACATGTCTCTAGTATTATAAATTATATAAAACAAAGTTTTATATTATGTTTCCTTATTATACTAAAATGTGTTACTCTGTATTTATTATTAATTATTCTATAAAATTTTGTTATGTATTTATTATTGTATATTAGGTATTGTAGATTAATTAGGCATATGCAGTATTTATGTATGGACTACCACGAAATATTAATTTAATTGGAAATAAATTATATTATTATTATTATTATTATTAAAAAATTGCTTTCCAGTGCTTACTTCTAAACCACTCCACTCCACTCCACTAACTCGACGGACTTTTTCACTAATTGAATAAGCTATAAGCGATACGATAGTATAGCTATTGTACGAAGGAGTTACAACAAGCGTTAACTAAAAAGCGTAACGTTTTTTGTCACTTTGACATTTGTGTGACAGTAAGTATTTATTATTGACGCACGTATTTAGGTTCCCCAATTCTATTTCTCCGGTCTTATAAAAGCAAACGTAGAAATCTTGTATGAAAAGTGTAGTCCGCGTTGATGCGTGCGCGGCGCAGCGACATCTATCGTAGAAAAAAAACTAACTATTTGAACTTATAAAACGTAGTGACATCTGTGTATACCTAACCTAACAAACATAACACGCGCAGAATGTAACTAAATAATATAAAATAATTATGTATCCAGTTGTTTATTAAGAGGAGGAAAATTTTATAACTACATTTAATTTAATACGTTTAAAAAGGATTAAATTCAGTCGTGCGTTGGAGCTGACAGACACACTTTTTTATTATTATCACAAGTATAATGTATTAATTATGCTTCGTCGAATCGCTCAATATAATTAGGTTTTAGTTTTTATATCACTATACAAATTGTTGGATCATTAGTTTGTAAGCAATTATGTTTGCAAATGAAATTAAATATTATTGTTATTATTAACATTTTAAAGTGAGGTAGCACATTTTTTAATTTGACAAATAAATGTATCTGGCACATGATCGTACGTGAAAGTCGAATCACCAATAGAAGTAACATTAACAGTTACCCAATCGTAGTGCCATTGCACCCGAACGTACACACAAAATTTTATCAAAATCGGTCCAGCCGTTTAAGAGGATTCAGTGGAAAACACACGTACAGAATAATTACATCATTACATTGCTATTATTTGCACTAATAAGTAACTTTATAACACGCATGAATCTAAACTTGATAAGCCCCACGAGTGGGCGACATTTGGGAGCGGTCAGCTTGTGCGCGAACGCCGCGCGTTGCCTTATTACTTTTTATCATGCAACTCACTATCGACGTTGATTACTTTTAATTCGAAATACACGATTCCGACAATTTTATTTTGCCATTCGAAACCCATACATTATTTTCCTTGTATTTTTCCGATTGGACCAAGCATCCATCCATGTCTCTCACCTTCTAACCTAACCTAACCCAACCGATCAACGTGAAATCATCGTCATCTCGGCCATAAGACGTCCACTATTAGACCAATTCTCCAACCAAAAGGAGTGATCAGAAGCGGCCTGGATCCACCGTCGACCCAGAGCACTTATCATGTCGTCTGTCCACCTTGTCCGTGGCAGGGGCGGATCCAGGATTTCATTTTGGGGGGGGCCATTCTGACAAAGTTCGGAGTTAGGGTTAATATCACAAGTAATTTTTTTGTGTATTTTTTTTACTAGTTGAGATGCATTATGGTTGTATTGCAAATACTTTTAACCCGCGTAATCGCGTATTTGAACTGTCTCAAATGTCTAACATGAATTATGAAACTTTCGATAACTTTGATTGATATGGATTATATTATTCTATATTCAGTTCATATATGAATTGAATTGTACTTGAATTGAATTGAAAAGTTAAGTCAAAAATATGGAATTCCTGGGTCTTTTGGGGGGGGGCATGGCCCCCATGGCCCCCCCCCCGTATCCGCCAATGGTCCGTGGCCTCCAATCGAGAACCTCGGATCTCCTCATTCACGAGGCCTATAGTTAGAGGTGGTTGGAGACCACGTTTCATCGCCATATGTCAGCCATCCGGGCTGACCTCCTTCTAAAAGTCGGCTCTACCCAATTGGACTGTTTTGTACAAACTCCAGAATGAAATTATTGCTCATAGTAAAGGGGGGGGGGGGACACGGAATAAAGTTGGCAGCGTTTTAAGTACATCTACTGATAAGATAAGGAAGTCCTTGCTGTGAACCCATTATCACAGAACGTTGATTCTATCCCCGAGTATTCTGTTGCGATTATCGCTGTGATCATTGCTCAAAATAGTTGTCAAAATGTTTTACAATAAAGACAGACAGACAGACCGTTTGGCGTAAGCACGCATAGGTTAGGTTAGGTGCACATGTTAGGTGCACATGAGGGAAAACTTTAATTAAATATACATATAATCACATATATGTAACATGACAAGTGACATTACCTAACTTAATGCCAATATGATTTCTATGGAAATTACTAAAATTCATGAAATTAATGTTTAGCAGGTATTAAAAGGTCGCACAAGAGGAATGACACCGATCCATCTATCATTTAAACTGCGTGAAAATTTCATCTATAACTATACATATAGGTAATAAAATTGTAAACGAGCCGTGTCAAAAAATAGTTTTTAGAATTCTTGTCTGTTTGTCTGTTACGTTTGTGCATGATAATCTCAGAAACGGCTTAACCGATTTGAATGCGGTTTTCACTGATGTATTGTAGCAAGATTCCTCTAACATTTAGTGTTTGTTTTATTCCAGTCGGTTTACAAACAAAAAGTTACGCGCTATACATTGAAGACCAAAATGATGCAAATATGTGTTTAGCATTTTAAACAGTCCTTTACCTACAAGGAAATGTTATAATGGCAATAACAGATAAATATTAACTCCTTAGGAGATACAAATATTTGTATTTTCTGCAACTGGAGTTAACTGAGTTTAAACTTCGTTGGCAGGTTTAAATGAAATCCATACCCGTACGTATATCTATAACTAACAAATAACTAAGAGGTGATTATTTATGTCACGCTATTGAAAAACGTGCGAAAGAAATTGGTTTAAAATCATAAATTAATTAAAAGTAGGGCAGCAAATGTCTGTCTTAGTACTAGTAAGAAATCGACTAAGAATGAGTAAAACTCACAATAGAAAATACTATGACATAATTATGTTGACTTTACGTCAACTAATATACAAGGTGATATTAGCCAACAATTATATTTATTAGTTAGTTTAGTTAGCCAACAATAACAGTTATATAGCCAACATAAGAAACAGTAACCAAATGACACAATTGTTAAGTTGTAACTTTTATACATAAACTCCTTAACAGCTGGATCGATTTTGATGAAATTTTTTGTGTGTGTTTTCGAGTGGCGTCGCTACAGTCCGGTTCGGGCAGGACAACTGCCGCTAGGACTCCTAGAAGAACATCTACTGTGTCTTCAATAACATTCGTTAAAACGAAAAGAACCACATTTGTCCCTCCGTTTACTTGTGATTGTGTGTTTTTATGAGTGAGCGAGTGAGTGTTTATAATTGCAGACTTATCTATCCAAGTGTGAAAGGTATACAACGGCCACCTACTATTAGAAGTCGCAATTAGTAATTCAACTGCAGGCAAAACAATCGCTAGGTGAAAGTCATGTGCCTAATCTCAATGCTCAAACTACCCACCGCCAGCCCACATGTCATTGCACAGATTTTAGCCTAAGTGGAAATAGGATACTACGATCTACTTGCTAGAAGGGCTGTTGCAGCTAAGAAGCAATGGAGAAGACATATTTAATTTTATAGTAAGGCGTTTTAATTTATTTATATATGGCAATACTTATGTAAGTATTACTTTTATGTAGTATTGTATATCAAATACCGTAAAGTGCCATTTCTAAAGTATCTTGTATTAAATATCTATAATAAAACCGTAAACGAGCTGTACATTTTGCTTATGTTGCCGCGGTCAAAAAATAGTTTTTAGAATATTTGTTTGTGCGTTTGTGCTATCTCAGAAACAACTTAACCGATCTGAATGCGGTTTTCCCTGATATATTGTAGCAAGCTTCCCGCTTCCCGTAACATTTACTGTTTGTTCGCGCTACACCGTATACCACGCGCGCACATCGCTCCATATTTTTAAGCAAAGTCTTAAATACTTTGCTTAAAAATATGGAACTTTTATGATGAATCTTTGAGCATTTCTGCATAACTGTGAGTGTTCACAAAAAATGAATAAATGAAGTCGAGAAGCGCTTGAACTGTTGGCCCCAGAACACAATAGCTACAGACAACGCTGGCGCCATCATAAAAACACATATTTTTTTCTTGGCTACCGGCGACTTCTAGAATTTGCTAGAGAGAGGAACGGTTGCGGGGCGACCGTGTGAAATTCGCGAGATGGCCACAAAAAACGGCCCGTATAATAAGCTCTAGCGGAGAGGCCGATTTCGAGAACCCCTTTTTGAATAATGTCGGCATGTGAATGGTATTCGGCGCGCGGTGGGAGGTCGCGGGTGGAGGGGGGCGAGGCCGGGCGCGACGTCGAAGAGCACAGCACTGTCTGTCTGTGGAAATTTCCATTGACTGATATAGCGAAGCTGTCTGTTTTATTCACGGGGAGCAGCGAACGCGCAACTTCTAACACTTGCAAGCGAATCGCTCCGAACCCACACTATCGCCTGCCCTCTCTCTCTCGCACGACTATTACTAAGCTTTGTACATGGATAAACCATTATAATAATAGTACTAACAATATATGTAGTCCACAAAATGTGCGAGTTTAGCCGGTTAGCCGCATTAAGGTAAATAGTTGAACCGTCGGCTGTGTCGATGACGTGCGCCAAAGACAGAATGGAAACATTTTTGTAGAATATAACTTTCTAACTGAAAGCGAGTGGTTAGGCTAAGTCCTAGACTCGAGCTATATTATTGCGACACTACTCCGAACAGGCAATAAGAGAAACCGTCTAATTCATTTCTTTATAGATACTTATATCTAAACTCAGAATGTTGTATCTGTTGCCACTGCCTCTATCTCTATTGCCTCTATAAGTCTCATTATCGATCTACATACATATCCTATTTTTTAAAACTTTTTTTAAAAATATTCGTTGAAGTTCGAAGAAGAAGAATCATTGATCAGCTGCCGCGATCCAATAGTTTTTGACAGAACCACGTCTGTCAGGTCAACTGGTGTAAAGTTGCTTGTGGCATATTAGGCAGATCCTTTGTAGCAATAAGTAAGTATTATTTAACACTAGCGACCCGCCCCCGGCTTCGCCCGAGGTGCAATTTTTATATATATAAGAACATTCCCCGTTTATCCCTCTTTCCATTAGTGAAAACCGAATTAAAATCGGTCTACCCGTTCACGCGTGATGTAGAGATTTAAGAGAGCTTAAGCCATTTTTAAGAAACTTTTTAGGAAAACCCGTAGGTACTGTTAGGAAGCATTAGAGTAGGTAACATAATAAGTAAACAAACGCGAGAAGTAAGCTTAGCTTATAGGTATGAGGTGTAGCTAAGTGTTGCGGTGAAGAATGGAACGATCAACTATCAAATGTCACTTTTGTCTTGTGTTCAAAAGAGTAGATACAAAGAGCAATTACGTTTCTCGATACCGAAAAGTGGCCATGTGAAGTCATTGTACCAATATTTAAACAGTACATACAATGTACATAAAAACCTACCTTGGATCTTTTCAATATTACTCACTTCCCAACAGCATAGTAGGTATTTTCTAAGAATGATGGAAAATTTTAATTTTTCTCACATTATTAAAAAAAAAAACAAATAACAATTATCATTATGTTTGGGTTTTAGATCAAAGTAAGTTTTGGCAGTGTCTCCAGGAAGTTAGGTACATGTTCTTTTATACGAGACAATTACGTCTTATTAGATACTTATATTAGGTAGGGGAAAAAGTCTTAAACTTGTAATAAAATCTCTTTGACTGTATTATTTGTATCCGACTGTTTTTGATGACATTAATTAGTAAAATGTTGTTTTCAGCTATTTTTCTTTTTGTAAAAATGAGTGAATCTAAGAAGAAATTTGATACATTTTACAATTTTATTACAAAAAAGGAAAATATTCAACGCAAGCCGCGAAAAATTTTTTGTGACGTTTATGGACTTAATGCAGTGTCAGTAAAAGTTGGTTTAAGCGTTTTCAATCCGGGAATTTTGATGTCAAAGATGCACCTCGCTCCGGTCGCCCTGTTGCGGATAAAATGGACGCCATTTTTGAAAAAGTGGAGCACGATCGGCATATCAGTAGTTACGACATAGCTGGAGTACTGGGAATTGACTACAAAACAATTTTGACCCATTTAAAAAAAGCTGGGTACACAAAAAAGCTCGATATTCGGGTCTTTCATCACGACAACTCTAGACCACACGTATCTTTAGCCACTGAGCAAAAATTAAGAGAGTTTGGCTGGGAGGTTTTTTTTTTTTTTATGTTATGTCGACAGACAGGCTGACGGTCCCCTTGATGGTAGGTGGCTACCGTCGCCTATAATACAAGCAACGCTACCGGTGCTGCAAGTGCGTTGCCGACTACAGCAGGATTAAGGATAAGGGATTAGGAGGGGATAAGGAAATGTTAATGCATCCGCCATATAGTCCTGACGTTGCACCTCCAGATTTCCACCTGTTCCGGTCTCTTCAGAATTCTTTAGGCAGTGTCAGGTTAACATCAAGAGAGGACTGCCAAAACTACTTGTAGCGTTTTTTCGATCACAACTCCCAAAATTTCTACAGGCGGGATCATGTAAACTACCAACAAGATGGCAAAAAGTCATCGAACAAAATGACACATAAATACTGTAATTAAATGTAAATAAAATGAGAAGTAACTTTTTCCCCAACCTATTATACTTTTATGTCCCACTCTTAAATTGTTCCAAAAGTATGTCTTTAGAATAACCTTTTCTAAACTAACGGGTCTTGTTTTAATGTTGATGAGGCATTAATTTGTACAAGAAACGACTATATCAACTATAAATATGAGCAGACAAGCTGACAGTTCATTCAATGTCTACTGTACCGTGAAAAAAAGGCTATGAAATCGACGACGCAACGATAAACAAGAGCGTAGTCTTCGTGTGCTCTAATACAAAAAAATATATTTAAAATGGACTTAAAAAAGGCTAATTTATATGCAAATATGAGATTTACCTATTTACTTATTCATTCCGTTGTAAAAACTCTGTAAAGTCAGGGTAAGAAAAGGTGCGTCACCTTAAAGTCGATATTTGATTGCACCAGGACAATTTTATCAGACATGCCAAAATTTCATTATCAAACGTCTGTCAGTTGTCTGCTTAGTGCTTTAGTTTCAAAAGGTACTAAGAGTCTATGACTTGATAAAGGGATTAATTTGAAAACTGACTAAGATTTTCGTACCCCGTCTGTACAATATGTTGAGAAAGCAGCGCATTCTCATCGCGATAAAAACAGTTTCAAATAAAGGATCCTTATGACAATCCAAATAGATTTGAAGCCTTCTTTGTCTGTATGCTTATTTGAGTGAGCTAATTTCTAAAAAGGCTAAATCGAATTTTAATATAGACTAGATATTTTGTTATTTGAACTTTTACAAGCAGGTTATTTACATATCGATTAATCCGGTTTGAAAGCTAATAAACAACCAAAAAACCACTTTATTTTATTAAATCTTTTTAAATGTATTACAGATAGTTTCTGTTAAGCCTGTTTAAGACATATATTTATTTTGTTAGGTCTGGAAGTAGGAACGACGAGTTTATCTTTATTTTGTTAATTTTAAATTGCGTTACATTTATATATATTTCACAAATATTGAATTTATGTTAATTTTTTTGTAAATTAGTGAATTTTTTAGTTAGTATTATGTAACAATCAATTTTAATTTTATATAATTGAAAGAAACACCAAAAAACATCTTTAAATCACAATAAATTAAAGGAAATATTAGTTGCGAACAATGATGTGTTTTTGTTATTTATTTTTTGCACTTTATGAAAATTTAGGTAATAGTAATATTGGTCAATGGATACGCACTTAACTTATATAACTTAAAATTTGAAAGAAAATTTAAAGAATTTTTAAGGAAGGAAAAGTTAAAGTAGATTCCCGTTTTATAAACAATTCTGAGCCGTGTTTTTATTGCATCGACGGTTTGTTTTAAATGATTATTTATTTTTTTGGGTTTCATCCCTGTAAGCTATGACTTGTATCCATAAAAAAAAAAAAATTAAGAGCGCAGCAATTGTATGTTTTCGCACAGCCAAAGCGTTTAAAAAGTGATCGTTAATTCCGCCTGAATAATATAATTTTGTTTCACCAGAGCGGCGGCGGCGGCGGCGGTCTAGTGAACGCTGTTGTTCAGTGTTCAAGGAAAATTCATGAACCGTTTCGAACGAAACGTCCACATAAAAAAAGCCAATAATAATATTGCCGATTGAATTTTAACTAACCTCGTTCAACGAATAAAAACTGTAGGTACCTACGTGTTCAAATTAGTGGATTCAGGATTGAAATTTCATGCTCGCGTGGAAATTATATTGTTCGGAAAACATTACTTTTAATTTTTTTTTATTACTTACTTTGAATTTTATTTTCGCAAAGCTTTACCTACAATCGAAATCCGAAATAAATAAATAAATAAATGTATAGAAAATACGGACGGCAATTGAAATTCGCAATTGGATGATGAAATGAAAAAAAAAAAAAAACAAAAAAACATACCTTAAATACCGCCGGCGCTAGCGGTATGGCAGCTTGGTTGTGCAGGTGTTTCTTCGACATTTTCGACTCTTTCCTCGTCCACTGGACTAGCTACTTATTCCTCGTGGGGTCTTTTAAAACGTAATGTTACTGAAAGACGAGCGAGCGCTCTTTTAAACCTTTCTAACCGCGGTTAAGTTTTCGCGAAGCGAAAATATAAAACCGCTTCTGAATTTATTTGGACGATAAAAAAGCTCGACAACTATTATGGTGAGATAGATCACTCTATGGATATTGTTCGAAATAAGTGTGGAGACACGTGTCGACGTCGAGCCGGTGTTACGATCGAGTCGGCAATGACGGAATCGGAAAGCGAACCGAGTACGGCGAGTGGGGCTGGGGACTGTCAGCGTCCACTGCTTTGCTTGCCAACGATACGTATTCATATTCATGCCCCGCGTCTGACGTCTGGCGGTTTGAGTCGCGACGCAAGGAGAAAGCCGCGACGTCCACCTCAAAAAACCCCAAGGAACCACCTTTCCACCCTCGCCTCGTCTGCGAAGCTAACGTCTCGAATTAGCTAAAAAAATAATATAACGCTTCTCATTATTTCAAATTTTTAAACCACATTATTTATGATAATAACCATATAATGATATTAATTACTGTTCATCGTTGTTATTGTGACGAGTGTGTAACACCGTATTTGACATCGTACAATCTGGCGTTAATTGTCATTTATTAAATGATAATTTAATAAACTAAACTAAAGCGGAATAAGCATCCGCCTTGTCATCGTGGTTATCTAAGAAAATCATCTGTAATTTTATTGTTATTATTTGTCAATGACGACACAGGTCTCCTCAAAAATCAAGCAAAGTCAGTTCGCAAATGATATATAATACGTCATCGGCCCATCTAAGCAAACAGACCTTTTATCACTTCCTATACATCGCCTACCGTATCGGGATATGCTGTAAAAGTGTAATTTTAACCACCAATAAAACTAGGCCTTATGGCCACTGCTACAAGGACATAATTCGCACCCATAAAAGTATTTACTTGCATGCGTCTATGGAATATTTCGATAGACACGGCGCCGTTCGATTCGACCAATGAAATCGAATACTTAGAGCTTTATTGCTGGTGGAAAGAGCCATCTCGTAACTGATGTTAATATGGGACTTATTGTTTCATGGGAGTGAATGTTTGGTCATCGATGAGTGGGCATTTAATGCGTTTTTCTTTCTTTCTTAAAACAAATTAAAAAATAAATCAATTTCGATTCCATCCTGCAGGACAGTTCGGATATATATCGAATTACTACATAATATTACTATGATTTCTTTCCTATGACATTGAGTCATCGAAAGCATAACTTATCTAGGTTAGGGATTTGTTCAAATAAGTAATAACTTAAATCAATTATCGAACGATACAAAAATAATAAAATTCGACAATTTTCTACATATGGGAATGACGAAGAATGCGCGTTACTCTACTGATAATGGTTTGAAGGCGTCAAAGTAGCTATTTATTACGAAAGAATTAACGAGTTAAATCAATGGGTAGTCATGTTCATTTAACAAGAATGACCTGCACTATTTCCTAACAAACACCCTCGTAACTGACAATTGGATTATTTCTAACAAAAGAAACCATTGTTTGAAGACTGAATACTGAAGTCACTGCACACTCAAGTGATATCGGCTACCAGAACTAGTGAATTCTTTATTTATGAAGCAATATATATATACGTAATAACTATGAGGATTAGATTAGTATACGTAATGTTAGAAATTCGTGTTTTAAAATGATAAATTTTTGTTATGAAACATTCGATGTGTTCTTTCGATAAAGAGTGAAATTCATACAAAATAATCATTTTTTTTTCTTCGTATTAATACTAAATTGAATGATCGTTCGGCAGCAACGTGCTTAAAGTAAGTCGCAAATGAATTCGTCACCATTTAGACTGAAGGATAGTGCTAATGCGAAAAAGTAAACTAACTACTTATTAACACTATCAGTGTTAACAAATCAGTTAATTTAAACAGTACACTTAATTTAACTGTGAAGTCACTGTTCAAAGTATATTTTTACAGTTTAGCCAATTGATTCATTCTTACGTATGTTTTTAGATTTTTAAAATGTAAAATCTAATTAATTTTTGCAGTTGTTGTTTGAATTAGATTTAGTTTTATTAAAAAAAATTTATGTTAAGATCGGTAAACAGGCTGACGGTCCATTTGATGGTAGGTGGCTACCGTCGCTACAGTAGGATTAAGGATAAGGGATATAGGGAAATGGACTCTGACATCCCTTACTTTTTTTTTTTTTTTTTTTTTGACAAGGAGTAATCCGCTGGCTAGGCGACAGGAGTATGTGGGGGTCGCCCAGCACCTGATCATAGCGGCACTGGGAATACCCACTAAAACTCCCCGGTGTCTCCTTGCCCTTTGAGCGGGACGGACCGGGTTCTGCCGAGGCAACAACTCCGATCCACCCCAGGGCGGCCTAGTCATTGCTGACTAGGCTAACTCCAATGGGGGATTGCCCAGAGACACCCAGGCAATCCCCAGACGGGGGGGACCTTGTGCAGGCACACATAGTTCGCCAACCATGTGCGCAGGTCCCCTCTGACATCCCTTACTAACTTAATTATGACATCAAACGGTAAAAATACAACCTTGTATATTTACCTTTTTTTTTGAAATTTACTTATGCTAAAAAAAGTAGGTATCTTGTAAATAGAAAATGATCTAATAGATGATTGATGGTTGCACTAAAAATTGTGTTTTTAGCGTATGTTGCCTATTTACAATGTAGGCACTGGTAGGAATTGGACTTATAAATGGAAATGCAACAATAGGTCGACGTCAGCGGCATGACATTATTTCGTATTCATATTTCAATGCTATCCTATGTCACTTGCAAAATATTCATTACTCGACAGATCGATAGCGCATAATTAGGCTTTAATAAGATCAAATTGTGGCTAATGATTTGTGCTATAAACATGTACTTAGTACATTGTTGTATGTACCATGGCTTTTAAAGGCAAATTTTTATACCTTGTATCAAAAAATATTGTAAAATATAGTCTATGTTACTCGCTGATAATGTGGCTTTAAATTGATGAAAAAATAATTAAAATCGGTTCGGTAGTTTTTGACTTCATCCATTTCAAATTTACGTACAAAAATTAAATCTTTTCTCTTTATAGATTGGTGTATATTACCAAAAGAGAGATACTGATCTGCAACAAATTGTTTACCCACACTTATGGAAATGGTTACCGTAACAGCCACCACTAGGAGTGCTGTTGCGTTGGCATTGGTGATATAAAAGTGTTATAAGAGTGTCGAAAAAAATCTATGGCAAGTACAAATTGGTGAAACATCACGCCGTCGCGTCATTGTTTTTTTCCTCGATAACCTTATCGGTGTGATGTTGATATGGAAGAGATAAAAGATAAGCTGCGTCAAGCAGGTGTTATCTTTAAACTGAATCACACTTATCTGATAACGAAATACACAAAACTCCAATTACTGGTAATCTCAGAGTAGTCTCGCTCCACCAATACCTACAATTCACAAAATAGATCCCTAAGTTACGATAATTTAACTGACATACTCCTGAAAACAATAGCGGTAAAAAATTGTCGGTAGGTATATATCTATTACTCCTGTAAAATGTAAAACTTAAACGTTTAGGAAGTTACAAAAGCTACTATACTCTATCAACACAAGGATAAATATAATCATAATTATATAAATATCAAATAGCGATTTCGAAATCCCATTTTAAGAAAAAATAACTTCAAATTGGCCCACATTAAATGTATTGATTATATTATTTATTATTATTAATAATAAAATATTGAATTGAAAATTTGTGATTATTACATCAAGATAGATCTGACCCATTTAAATGTGTCAGTGTCTCAGTGGTGAACAGGTTTAAGCAGTGTGCAGTGCAGGTGATGACGACCAAAAGTTTTGCACTACTGTATATTTAGGACAGAACGTAAGGCTACCCAGAGAATTTATAAACATGCACCCATGGAAGGTGTAAATCCCTTGTTTTATGTAAGACGGTAAGTAGCTACCGTCCTCTATTGCGACTGCCAATGTCCAATTTGTTCATAGATAATCTGTATTATTAATTTATAATTGACTAGCGACCCGCCCCCGGCTTCGCCCGGGGTGCAATTTTTATATATATGAACAATACCCGTTGATCCCTCTTTCCATTAGTGAGAACCGAATTAAAATCGGTCTACCCGTTCACGCGTGATGCCGTGACCAAGGGAAATGGAGATTCATTTTTATATAATAGAACATATAGATTAAATAAGATTTCTGCAACATTTATACCTACTTATTTAATATTTTAGTAGGTAAATATTTGCGTATAAAAATTTTATTTGCACTCTTAACTCTATTATGTAATCGAATATCCAAAAAAGTACTTGGTAATGGTACCAAGTAAAAAAAGCGACTTATTGCCAGGCTATACCGAGGTTCTATCAAACGGAAGGGGCTTGTAAAATAAATAGTATGCAGGTGCACTAGAATCAGATGAAAGGAATCGTGGTCAGGGCCAGTTTATTCATTACCTACGCGTCGGCTAGAGACCCCAAGCTCAGTGTGAAAATTAATAACATTATTATTGCCCTGTTCGGAACGTCTTCCAAGTCATTGAAGAATATTTACCGCGACGATTTTAACATACTAGAGGAAGTCTGAGACGATTGCCTAGGGGCCCTGACATGGTTAATCCGGCCCTGATCGTGGGTGGACGACGGCATTGAATGGATCAGCTGAATCGATGCTCGCGGCGCCACCTTGTCTCTCTCCCGGTATTGACGTCACTACTCGCACACGAGAGAGTGCTCCATCTCAATTGATCGCTACCCGCTTTCAAATCTATGTCTCTCACAAAGTAAATAGATCCAAGCAAAAAGCTGCGCTAATTTCACTATCCCTATTCTCATTATTCTCACCGATAAAGGTCTCCCCCCTAATTTTCGAAAAGGACCGGTCAGAAGGCTGGATCCACCATCAACCAGTGGCCCTTATCAGGTGGGCGACGTTGAGCTTTCTCAGGACGCCCATAGTATACCCCAATGATCCTTAAAATTGTTTTAGGGCAGGCAGCGCACTTGCAGCAGGCGTTGCTTATTTCATAGACGACAGTGGCCACATACTATCAAGTCGATCGTCAGCCTGTCAGACGACATTTAAATAAGAAAATGCCCCTACATGAGAATCTTTGTTTAAAGAAAGACGGACGAGACAATTGCTTTCGCAGATACATAATTTCCGTTTTATGTATATTCATTAGTACATTCATAGTAATAGAATTCATAGTTCATAGTAATATACAACAGGTACTAGCTGAGCCCTCATAGCTTCGTACGCGTAGTGTTCGGTATAGCGCGTAACTTTTTTGTTTGTAAACCGATTGGAATGAAACAAACACTAAATATGTTACTAGAAGCTACACTAAACAATAAATCAGTAAAAACCGCATTCAAATCGGTTAAGCCGTTTCTGAGATTAGCGTGCACAAACGCACAGACAAACAGACAAAAGTTTTTTTGACCTCGGTAACGTATAAGTATTAACGTGTACAAATGATTTTTTGGAAAAAAATATTTAATGTACAGACATTATGGCTCGTTTACGATTTTATTATATAAATATAATAAAATCCAAAAAAATCAATGTATTGTATTATATTAACACTTTTTCACAAGCATAAAAGTCCGTGGCTTAGCTTAGAAACAGATAATAGATTTTTTTTTACGTAAAGGTCGCCATACAGGCCGACAGTCCGCTTGATGGTAGATGCATGGCTACCGTCACCTATAACTCAAGCAACGTACAGATGGTGCAAATGCGCAGCCGACCACATCTATTACGAATTTAACACAAATGCTGTTATTTCACGGTGGTCTTCTGTAAGAGGGTGGTTACTGCCGCCAAACGGGCTGCCCAAATGACTGCGAAAAACGCAGTGTGCTCTGCCACTACTTGCCAGATCCAGACCAGAGCCGACTTTGAAAGGTTCTTTTCCCAAGTTGACTTTGCCGGGAATCTAACCCCAGACCTCTAAGATAGAACCATAAGCCAGCACTTTAACCACTCGGTCAATGGCTCAAATTTTATTGTACACCTATAGATTCCTCTTGAATCTATAGATGTATATAGTTGATCTATAGTTGATAGATGAAAACCTCACGAAAATCCTTTCAATAGTTTACGAGATTACTTTCCAAAGTGAAAAAGCTGGCTAAATGGGCTAAAGAGCTGTATTTTAATGTAGTTAGCACACACAGTTTAAGCAACGTCAACCATATCTTAGTCAGTTATTGTTGTTTGTATATTGTGGATGTGGAACAGGTGGAAGTCTTTCAACATAACTTTCAATTAAAATTAACATTTCATTGTAATAGTTACTATATTAGCGAGGCGCAAGGGCTACAATCGTTTGGCGAAGTTATATGTATCCTATTCTATTGACAAATAACTAATGTCCTTATGCCATGTTTATTGCGGTATTGGCGTTGTATATCAGTCTTAACATTTTCAATGTTTTTTATTGCATCATATGCTTACTATATTTTTGTTACAGGTAATTGATATTGTATTTTTTGAGCCGTACGTTTTATTCCGTTACTAAACTGGTAAATGGAAATGGCTGCACTTAATTTGTACTATCAAAACGTTCGGGGGCTGCGTACATAGACTGTTAACTTGTTAACATTTCCTTATCCCCCATTTCCTTATCCCCTCCTAATCCCTTATCCTTAATCCTACTGTAGTCGACAGCGCACTTGCAGCACCTGTAGCGTTGCTTGTGTTATAGGCGGCGGTAGCCACCTACCATCAAGTGGACCGTCAGCCTGTCTGTCGACATAACATAAAAAAAAAGTTACTGTATACGATTATTATTATGCATAAAATTTGAGTAAAATATACAACAAATATATCGTACGTACAAGCTTCTTGCTGCGGCTCACGGCTGCGCACTAGCTCTCCAATCACGTCTCCTTTTTAAATCCGAATTTCAAGTACAAAAATAAGCAAATGGCTTATTAAAAAGGAGGTCGCTACAAACTTATTGAGAATGATATAGTCGCTATGACAAGACTTACTCGATAGGGATTCAGGGATGGTGATCGTAATTACGTAAGTACTGGTCAATCGCTGGACGGTGGTGTTTTCGCAGCTGTTAGTAGGGACATCATCGCGATCGAGAGACCAGAATGGCGTAGATCCTCGACGGCAGCACTCTTCTCCTGATTCAACTATTCATCTGTGTTATTATATTTGTGCCACGAAAACCTTGGATATTCGTACTTTGATCAATTGCAAAATTTCTCAAATAACCTAAGTGACATTGATATGTCACATCCTTCAGATAACTTTATTATTGTTGAAGATTTTAACTTAAAAGACCATGGTCTAGATGTGATGATAGTGGGTTCAACTTCAACCCTCATACGTAAAGGGTGATGTGACTCAATTTATAGTTATTATAAACTAGCGACCCGCCCCCGGCTTCGACCGGCGTGTAATTTTTATATATAAGAACATTCCCCGTTTATCCCTTTTTCCATTAGTCAAAACCGAATTAAATCGGTCTACCCGTTCACGCGTGATGTCGTGACCAAGGGAAATGGGGATTCATTTATATATATATATATATATATATATATATATATATATATATATATATATATTTATATATATATATATAGACTAGCGGCCCGTCCCCGGCTTCGCCCGTGGTGCAATATATATAAAAACATTCCCCGTTTATCCCTCTTTCCATTAGTGAAAGCCGAATTAAAATCGGTCTACCCGTTCACGCTTGATGCCGGGACCAAGGGAAATTGGGATTCATTTTTATATATAGAGATTATTGCGATCTTAGAGAGTTCAATGGAGTAGTAAATCCTCTCCAACTGCAATCTTAGAGCGAGTGGATGTGTGGCGCCTTTGCTTCCAGAGGACGGTCACCACAAGTCTCTTACTTTGCTGGCATCAACTCTGTGTTATCTGAAACGTCATGGAGTACATTATTAAAATCAGGCACATTCTTAATTCTATAATAAATTACGCGCTCTTATAACTAAATATATTCCTCAAAAAATTGGCGGAATTTTTTAAAAATAGAGCGAGATCGGCGGCGTATCAGTAGCTACGACGTAGCTGAAGAACTGGGAATTGACCACAAAACAGTTTTGGCCCATTTGAAAAAAGCTGAGTACACAAAAAAGCTCAATATTTGGGTCTTTCAACACGACAACGCTAGACCACACACATCTTTAGCTACTCAGCAAAAATTAAGAAATTTGGATGGGAAGTATTAATGCCCTGACCTTGCACCTTCAGATTTTCATCTGATTCGGTCTCTTTAGAATTCTTTAGGCAGTGTCAGGTTAACATCAAGAGAGGACTGCCAAAACTACTTGTCGCTTTTTTTTATCAGAAGTTCAAAATTTCTGCAGCAACGGGATCATGTCACTATACCCACATGATGGCGAAACATATAAACTTTGAAAAAAAAAAAAGCTTGAGTTCCTGATGAAAATTACAAAACAAAAATGCAAACTAAATGATTATCGAAATTATATCGTCTTTGCTACATGTACCTCTTAGCATTCATGCCTCGTTCATGTAGACTTTTAATGAAATGTTGTTAGATACAGATGTCGACCTATAGAACACAGCTCTATAGTTGAAACTAGAAATATTATAACCGAAAAATTCATTCAGTAACCTCTAAATCTCTATATATAAAAATGAATCCCTATTTCCCTTGGTCACGGCATCACGCGTGAACGGGTAGACCGATTTTAATTCGGTTTTCACTAATGGAAAGAGGGATAAACGGGGAATGTTTTAGTATATTATAAAAATTGCACCACGGGCGAAGCCGGTGGCGGGCCGCTAGTTCCATATAATAATATTGTTAACGCCAATATAGGCTTTCAATTTATTTTGAATTCAAATTTCGCCATGTTGTCATACGAGCCATTTCCGCCACCTATCCTTTTCCCGCACAACCTCGTCGCAAGTACGCGTGAAGGAGACAGCTGGAGGAAGCGCGGATGACTCGTATGTTGGCAACACTTGTTAAAAGTTTTCAAAGTCCGCGCCGCTTGATAACGTTCGCTCTGTCGAAAATATTAAGAAAAATAGTGAAATTGGTGGAACTAAACATTTTTGACCGCTTTATATATATATATATATATATGTGTGTGAGTTGTGTGTTGTCCAAAATAAAGACAATCCAGTGACGGAACAATCCAGTGATAAGGATTCATCACATTGTCGCGCGCCGAAGCCACAGCATACCACAGGAGACGAGGTATTGTGCTTTTCCCGCTTTCCTTATTTACTCGTATGACAACCTCCTGGCTCATGTAAGGACAGTGCTTCCAAATCCGCAATAATATTTAATCTCAAAATACAGTCCACTTTCACATGCAATGGCAACCTTCACCAAATATAGTAGTGTAACTTGCCCACCGTGAATGCTGGTTGTAATTAGTCTTTGCAATCTTTCATGCTATAAGTGGAATTTTTTTGTTTTGGTGTGTGTTTCTATTTGAATTTTTTAATATGTAACATTTGTGTCTTTAAATTTCCCTAAAATTAAATAAATAAACAAATAAAATACACACAGACAGACGTGGCGGATGACTTTTTTTTATATGTAACTTTATCTACCTATCTATCCTTTTACAATATATAAAGAGATAGATAGATAAAGATAGAAGACTAGAGATAGCTAGAGCTAATAAGATTATAACTTTAATCTCGTGGTACCTATTTAAAAAATCATTCGATATATTTTTATAGCGTCCGAAGCGGGAGATTTTTTTATTTTCAACCTTATAACTGGTGAATTTATTGAGTATTTATAGGACTGTGTACTTAGTATCTTTTAGTACTAAAACTTTATTTTAATATTGATGATAACCATGCAATCGACGATAGACCTATCTATAATCACATTTTTGATTTAGTAAAAGTTGCACGATTTTCGAGATTTTTGTCTTATTATTTACATGCCGGCCGCTTCCACAAAGGAAGGAATACATTGAATTACAAGTTCATAGAATACTACTGAACGATATTAATATATTTTTATGAATTTCTCAAAAATGAAAATGCTACAAATATTTTAAAATCAAAAATATACTAATAATAAGCCTAAAATGGCTGACGACTAGGTATATTAAAAAAATTCTTATTTAATAATGGTATAATACCAAAACATTACTTTTGTCGCTATTATGTGAGATTATAAACGAAACTAAAATAACAACGAAATAATTTGCCGAAGAAACGGATATTAAAATTTGCTCAATCTGCATAGTTGGCAAATGGGGAATCCTCATTTAATGTGGGAGGACAGATTCCAGATACGATATCAATTAGCAAAACTTAAAGATTACCTAAATTTTAAAAATCAATATCACAGATTGACATTGGATCCAGACCTCGATGGCGTTACAAAATTATGGGGAAGAACTATGGGTAAGAAAATTATGGAAAGCGGAAGTCCACTGCTGGACTTAATACTACGTTGATAATAAGGACAATTGTAGTCACTGCAAACGAAATACAGTTTTGGACATCAATTTGCACAATGCTAACAAATGTGAAAAAAAAATGGCTTTTTTTATGAAATAAAAATGCATCAGCCAGGTTGACATCTACTATGAGAAAAATATTATAACAAAGGCATGTATGTGCGTTAGCATTTCTTTTCTTTTTTTAACATTTTTTTTAATGTTAAGATCGGCAGACAGGCTAACGGTCCACTTGATGGTAGGTGGCTACCGTAGCCTATAACACAAGCAACCCAACAGCTGCTGCAAGTGCGCTGCCGGCTACAATAGGAATAAGGATTAGGGAATGGATAGGATAGGAATGGCTTTTGACTTGATTATGTTCCTATAGCGTTCAAAGCATTCGGTCTTATATAATTAAGAAACCATTGTTTTTTTTTTAACTTGTCAACACAAAAACTCACCGATAGCAAAATATCTTCCAGCATTGACAAAATAACAAATGAACAAAACGATTTGCATTAATTCAACCAGTTACGAGAAACAGTTCGTAATGTTGCATTTTAATTGCTTTCGCAGCCCTACATTAATGTTCCGAGAAAATTGATTCAATAAAAACAAATGAAAACTATGTCGCAATTAGCACCTCGAATACAAAACATGTAAGCATAATAAGCACTGTTGCTGTTTTTGATGGAAATTAAATACAGAGTTAAACGGTAGGTAGTTGTGGATATGGATAAAGATTCGAGATTCTAAATGATGCAATCTAAGAGCGCATTGTATTAAGAAGAGTTAAGTAGTTTAGAGTAAATCTGAGTAAGATAATCTATAGGTCATACAATAAAATCGTAAACGAACCGTGTCCCTAGATTAAATATTTTTTCAAAAAAATAAAATAAAAACAATTTATGTTAAAAAACAGTTTTTAGGATTTTTGTCTGTTTGTCTGTGCGCTTGTGCACGCTAATCTCAGAAACGGTTTAACCGATTTGAATGCGGTTTTCACTAGTGTATTGTAGCAAGCTTCCCGTAACATTTAGTGTTTGTTTCATTTACGGGCTCAGCTAGTATTGTAATGCCTTTAGTGTTCGTAATTACCGGCGACGCAGTGCAAGTCTTTTTTGGATAATTTGTTGAGCTGCGTTTTGAACACTTTCTTGGAGTTCATCTATAGAGTATATATCGGTTACTTGCGTCTTTTCCTTACATTCACAAATCAAATCAAAATATTTATTTATCAATTAGGTTTCTCCAAGAAACTCTTACGATCGTCATTTAGATTTACCAGTTAAATTTAAATTTACCAGGGTTTCGGAAAAAAGCCAAGATGACGGTCCCGAGAAGAAACGCCGAAAGAAACTCAGGATACTATTCTTTTTGTCATCTTTACAAGTGTAAAAATTACAACAATTATAATCATAAATATACAATACTAAGCATAGTACGAGCTCCGAATCCAGGCTTTAATTCCAGGCTTCATTGTCACTTAAATAATCAGTAACCTTATAATAACAGTAACCACAGTAGAAAAATCCATTTGAACGGCAGCTGTCTTGTTGAGAATAGGTACGAGTACATCTTGCAATAATGCTGTACCTAATGTTTGTGATTGCTCAAATGGACCTATTATTTTTCCATTTGCCAACTATGCAGATTGTATTTATTAAATATAATTAATAACATTTACAAGAGTAATTTTAGTTTCATTTATTTTGTTACATGATAGCAACAAAACTAATAACAAATTAATTTATAACGAATTCTTTAAAATAAAACCAAAAGTTTATTTTGAAAGAAATATAATACAGTGATGTAAACTCCTTGACGATAATAATAGCAATATTTTGCTTTCGACATATAAATATGGAATTTATTATACCTACCATTTTAAATGATTGTAGTTGTTTGTTGTTCTTTTTATTTATTTATTTTATTATTTAGATACGATATAATTAAAAAAACAATTTTCTCCTTCAAATTTAATTTGACCCTAAACAGTTTTTTTTTTATTGACTAGGTAATAGGTTTAAGAATATAATCATAATAATCTATAATCTATATATCACGTCTTAAATCGGTACCTAATACCACTACATGCCAATTTGTATTTTAAAAAAACTTTAATAGTGCCATCTATTGTGCATTATGTGAATTGACTGGATGGTATTCGACTGCCAGTGACCATTCATTTAGAATTTAAGGGTAGGGTACTGACTACTGATTCAATGTAGGTACGTGAGTAGCCATTCGATGGTAGGTATCGTACCTATATATTTTGATATACATTTTATATTACAAACACTTCAATTTTATTTGTTAGAGTGGATAAAGATCAAGTTCTTCGACTAATTTCGGCGCCATCTGTCGTCCATTTTTAGTAAGTGCCCGTAGCTGTAGTTTGCGTAGTTATCTTGTCAAAGTATAAGTATTAAATGTTAAAATAGGTTTCTTTAATTTATGAAAAATACATTTTATAATTTAATTCTTATACTTTGCGATCGAAGCGACCTCATTTCAATTGATGTCTTTTCTATGAACTTGTATTTTACTATGGTTCGTCTCGATCCATCTCGATCTTACTTGTAATCTATGGTCTATATTTTATCCATAGAAAAAATAACTAAAGCATATTATTCTATTGCTTATGCTTGTACGAGTTGTACTTGTGTACCCATGGTTAATACCATGCATATACCATGTTAAATACATACATCACAGTGTCTACTGTTTAGTTTGTGCTTATAGCATAGTCTATGTTCGAAACAAAGATTTTTAAAAATATGATTTTCAATAATATTTGTTAACAATTTCAAATAATATTTAACTAAATAAAAAAATTATAAAATTAATTAGTAAAACTTAGTCTAGGTAATACCCTAAGTTATGCAAGTTTACGTATCGAATGTTTCTTATTACAATTTAATTAATTAGTCAATTAAACTATCGGCTTACACGCCTTTGTCCTATTGGTCTATTAAATTTTCACAATATGTCCGAAAATAAAGCTCGACTTCATCAGAGTTGACGATTTGCCATGAATGATGGCTTATTTCTAATTTTAAGTTTTATCATGAATAATATGAGTGCGGAATTCTTTATATGCCACGATAATAATTAGGTCTCCAATATATTTCCATGAGAGTAAAATTGAAATTTTTTCCTTGAAGAAAGTCCGTGTTTCAATCGATAACTTGCTAGTTATGCCTAAAGAATAAATAAGAACAAGTAGAATGGACCCCCGGACGCGCTCAAGGTCACGATATTAGCCTACACGCTAAACGGGATACTCAATTGGGCTGTTAAACGGGGTACTCAAAAGGGAGTCTCCGCTTGCGCGTTTGCCTGTTTGTGGGTTACCAGTCAACGTGTTTTTCCGACAATAAGTATTAGCCATGAAATGTTTATTTCATTTTATTATACTAGCTTTTACCCGCAACTTCGTCCGCGGAAACTATTTCATTTTCTCTAAATATCCATTATGGTTTTTACCTCTCGGACTATATTGCGGTGGTGACCCCTTAGTCTCCCAAGGCCCTGACCGCTGTGCTGTACTCCAAGACCATTATTACCATTAGCTTACCATAGCTCACCCAACGCTGAATAAGCATATAGTTTTACGTGTGCATGTATGTTTTTATTTTATATTTGTAGGTAAGTTACTTACTTAAATGGCTACTTTTGGTATTGTACTATCGCATAATAACTTATTGTTTAATAAGTATATTTAATGTAGGTACGTAACATAATAATGTATTTATAAATCTCATATTTTATAAGACTAGAATACAATAATGGTTTTTAAGTAAATGTCCACCCACAAGGTGTAGACGACAAAATAAAGATCGTTGCTTAACGCTGGATCCGGGCTACTTTTGACCAGTCCTATTGAAAAATATTGGGAAAACCTATGGTCCAATAATCCTGCGGTTAAAATGGTAGTAATAAATTTGAAAGAACTTTATTGAGAAATAAAATGAATAAATGTTTCTCATTCGATAGAGAAAAAAACAGCGTTTAAAAACGGTAAACGAAAAAAAACGGTAACGATCTTTTTTATTAAAATAGATAGTCAATGACTACCTTTTACTCTAACTCTGTCATCCAGTTTCACCTGTAAAATCTTGCGGCGAAACATAGAGTATATAAGAAAGCCGAATGTGATTCCATATTATAAAAACATGCAAGTGTAGATATTTTTCCAAATTTATTTCCATGTTTTAAATCAATATGTAAACACACGATAGGTGGCGGGCAAGAGTCATCTAGTCAAGTGGTCAAGTCAAGTAGCATTCAAGTAGCCGGTCAAGTAAAGTGAACAGGCAAGTCGAGAGAAATTCATTGAGATTGAGACTTGAGACCTTTGTGTTTTTGTATTGTAAATTTTTTCTTCGTTCTAATTCGCAACACAGTAAAAAGCGTCTTTGTTTTCTATATAATATTTGATTGGAATATCAAACAAACAAACGTTAAGTGCAAAGTTGAAAGTGATGAGTGCATTAGTACGTAAATACACGATGTGAATTCATATGAGTAAGTTTATGTGATTGATATTATTTACAATAATAGTTATTCCATAGAATCGAGACAATAGAAATTCTCAAACTCATTATTATTCCACCTATTTTTTTTTTAAATTCGAATTAGATTATATGGTGAAAGTAGGTACCTATCTACGTGCAAAGGTATGAGTAATACTAATTACGCTGAAATAATTTTGCAATGAGAAAATCGAACACAGGAACGACTAACATAATTATATTATGTTCATATTACCGTTTGCATTGATCAATTGTTGCTTTGTATCGTGACATGGCGTGTATTTATTAAAAACTACTACCAATTATTATAAATATTGTCTGGTACCTAATTACCTATCTGAACTAGGTATCTATTATAGTTTAGTAGTAAACAATAGTTTTATAATATTTTACAGTTATATTCCCAGGGTGATTGACAGCCGCTTTCTATTTATCTTTTTATTTTTTTATTTTATGCAGCGGCTGTAATACTAATGTCTAACAATTTGTCTACTTACCTATATTGCAAAATTTAAACATTAACACTCATATAAAATAAGATTAACCAGGTGGATGCAGAGATTCTTCCACTTAGACTCTCAGATCATGGCAAATGATAAATTTCAAAATAAAAAGTGTCTGGGCCTGAAATAATACTTATCGTCTCTTTCCAATTTGTTAACCGAAAATGGTTAACAAATTGGACTTAGAAAATAGTGCATTCTTAGTTATCATAATACCTATTTACAATTATTAATTAATTTATTATTCATTTAAGAAAATAAATGTACTTATAAATCGGAACAATACAATCTAAAAAATATATTGACAGTAACAAAACATAAGTTTAAAGCTGCTTGGCAAATTATAAAAGATAAATTGGGCCTTTGTAAACCTTCAGCAGAACTAAACATACTAAGTCAAAAATGATAACAATTGACTTACAATAACTATGAAATATGTAACTTATTTAATGACTTTTCATACAAATGAATAATAATAACCTTAAAAATAATTATTAATTCTAAAATCACTCAATACTAATTCAGTTGGATATGATGGTGTTAGCACAAAAATCCTAAAAGTGTGTTCCCCTCACTAAGCAGACCTTCGGTTACATAATCTACAAATCATTTTCAAGTGGAAAGTTTTTAAATAATCTGAAGTATTCAGTAGTTAAAATAGAGACAGTCCAATCTACACAAACAGCTAAACTATTACACTAATACCTGTAATAATAAAAATATTGGAGAAGGCAATGCTGGCTAAGCTCCAGGTCATTTATTATATGTCCCCACTGCAGTGCACATGCCTACCTTCTCAACAAGGGTGTATGGCTACATGGCTCAGTGCAGGTTGGTGGACTTCATGTGCACCTTAGAATTTCTTCCTTGGCATATTCAGGTTTCCTTCAACGTTTGAGAGCAGTCAGTAAATGCACTTAAGTTTTTAGAAAAAACCCATTGATGCACGGGATGTCTGGGGATAGAACTCAAACATCTCTCTCCCACATATAGGTATTTTGATAAATAAATTGTTGTTCAAAGACGACCAATATGGTTTTCAGAAAAACATCCAGTACCCACATTAGCATGTTTTTCACTATTTTTGCAAATCTATTAAATCACCACCAGCCATGTAACCGAAGTGTCTAAAACAAGAAAAGATAATATGATTAAGTACTTATAGACAATGGCGTAGCTAGGTAACCAAGGGCCCTGGGGCAAATTAAAAAATGGGGCCCCACTGCTATGTAAACTGATTAGGTTTTACCAAATAAAAATATGAAATATACAAATACTTTAAAAATGCTAAGCTACTTAAGCTCTTTTTTGTGCACTGCAGGGCAGGTAATAAAAATATTAAACAGTAACAACATAAATTACAATTAATACTTGGCCGCTGTGCCGTACTCCAAGACCATTATTATTAGCTCTCAGACTTTACCATAGCTCACCCAAAGCTAAAACGAAAAACGAAATAGAGAAGATTCAAGGGTTTATTATAATATAAAGGTCGGGCCTACCAACTGACTAAATAACAATTATATTTACAATTTTTTCCTAGTTTTAGTTTTCACAAAAGTATCAATGACTTCGTTTAAATCCAGGCTTGATGCGATTTTGTTTTCAATTGCTATTAGCGATAAATGTCGGAGTCGATTTGATATATTCCGTTCTAATACCAACAACTAATACAACTGGTATTTGTTTGAACTCATATTTATTTTCTATTCCAAACGGATACCATTGTATTAATTAATACCAAAACGAAGTTCAAAGATAAAAGGTACAGTCAGTAATTTTAAGGACCTTTAATTTAAAAAAATCTCATTTAAGTACATCCAAAAAATTAAAATTTAGTTAGTAAGCGTTTAGTTCAGTAATAAAATATGTTCCTCCATACCTGTATGATTTTTTTGCAAAAATAACAATTTACTTAAAATCTAAAAATTGCAAAATATCACAGAAAATCAACTGTCTGTATAATCAGTCATCACCAATAATTGGCAAACTTTTTTTACAAAGACATGAAATATGAATAATTCACTTACAATCTAACAATTTTAGTATTAAGTATATTACGATCACCATCGATATAGTTCGATGACTGCTTATTGTAGTTCGAAGACGATCACATAAAAATATTAGAATACAATTTTTACTGAGCTGACTGCACCAAATTCAAATTGTTGGTATTGGTTTGCACATAAAACTTAATTATTTAAAGAGTGGTATCCGTCTGGAATAGAAAATAAATATGAGTCCAAACAAATACCAGTGGTATTAGTTTTTGGTATTAGAACGGAATATATCATCGAGTTTGGCCCATATTATTTCTTAAATAATTTTTTATTATTATTAATTTGCTAAATGACCTTTTAGCTGCTGCAGAAGTGACAGGAATTGTAAAGAATAATAATATTGCTGTAAATACTTCCGTTAGGTCGCATTCTAGCACTCCATATTTGCTCATTATTTCCTTACATAATTGGTGAACAGTCCATGCTTGAGTTAGTTGAGGTAAAACTAGGTGGTAAATATTAATAAATTGAAGTGAAAAACTAGGGCCTATTATATCTGAATTCTTCTTTGGAATTCGTCACACTTTTGTAATAAAGTTGCTTCATCAACACGTAATAAAAATGTTGGTGTTAGAAAATCGAATATATGATAATATGACAGACTGCACTCATACCAATAAAACGTGTATCTAATTGAGATATTACTGTGTCTAGTACATTAATGTAAATCTCAATTTTAAATATTTTTTCTTGGTTTGGAAATCGGTGATCAGCAGCTAATTCATCAAAATGTTTTTTAACTTTTCTTTGCCTTTTTTCTTGAAAATGGGTATCAATACCATATTTTCTTGCAGTTTCACTGGCTTGCAGGATTCGAGGGGCCCTTGAGCTCGAGGGCCCCGGGGCACTGCCCCGCCTAGCCCCTAGGTAGCTACGCCACTGCTTATAGATCCAGTTATAGATACAACCGTTGTGGCTAGTACTAGAAAATAATTTAAACAAATCCTTAGTTGACTGGTTAAAAGTTAACAATTAATTAATTAATATTAACAAAACAAAAATTACTCATTTTAAAACAATGAAGGCAAAAACACTTAAATGTTATATTCACTAATGATCATTTTGAGACAGTCAAAACTTTGGAATATCCCTATGTTTTAGTGGATGAAAACTGTCAATGGAATTGACTCAGTTTAATTGTTTTGTATATGTTATTAACACATACAAAACTGCAACGGACAGTATCCAAAGAAGCCGCTTTTAGTGCATACCACGGCTTATGTTTTATAGCATTTTGTTATGGGATAAAAAATAAAAATAAACATAGCCATTAATGCATAGCCAAAGCTAGTTTTTTTTATGTTAAAGTTGACTATAAGTGGCCACCGTCACCTATTCCACTAGCAACGCCACAGGTGCTGCAAGAGCGTTATGGGAAGGGATAGAGAATTGGGCCCAACAAGACAGCAGACTCACTGTTATTTCACGGTAATCTTTCCGTAGGGGGCTGCCCAAATGACTACGACATACAGTGAGCCTGAGCCCTGCCCTTATTTATTTATAAATTGTATTTTTATTTCAGATATCTATTTTAAAATTAATAAACTGAAGATTAGAAGATGTCTTCAGTGGGACAGTTGGTTCCGCAAGTGACCAGAGGGCCCCCAAACATGACAATTAAATTTAACGGCCCACACATTGAGGGGTCATTTTGCACATCAGTTGATTACAATTATGATCCCATCATGAGTGTCCTTTGCGCCATGTATATTATATTTGGCATCGTTTACACCCTATTTGGTGAGTCAATTGTAATTATCAACGCTAATAGCCCACTTAGTGAAATAAACATTGTAAAGAAAGCCCTGTTGTGAACTGTACAGTCCACTTTACTGTATTATCAAAATAATGAAACTATTAAATTTTCGTGTTTAAAACATGTTTAATACCTAAGTTTACGTATAATAACCCTAAAAATAAAATACTAATTTTCAAAAAACTGTTTTTCATGCCAAATTTTTCAGGAAAACTTATTTTGCCTTTATATCAAAAGTATACTTTTTGCTCATTGCAGATTTTGGTTTGACAATGACGATATACTATGTATTTTTCTTTACACCTATGTTTATTATACTATGTTACATGAGTTGAGCTCCCAAAGAAAATCACCATTAACTAAACCAATGGTCCAATTGTCTCTTAAATTTTGATGCACACTTTGATCGATGAGCTTCGATTTTTTTGTTACCTGGGAGTCCGACTCTTGGAATAGGGTAAATATATGTCTGATAGGTATTGTACATATGCTAGAAAGGAACTATGATCTACAAACATACATACTGTAACATTTCGATATTTAGAACTGAACCATTTGCAATCCTGTGGGATCCACGTATCGGGAGAATTTGTACTTTATATTTTTTGTTACAATATTTTAGAAAGGTTATGAAAACACTCCTAGAGTATTTTTATAAATTAATTATAAAAATATATAAAATTTAAATAATATACACGTTATATTTGATAGGTAATGTTGTTTGAGTGTTATGGTGTTAAAAATTCATTTTATTTAATACAACGAAAAAGAACACCAAAACTGAGGTTTCAAAAGAATACAAAAAGATAACAAGGACATTACAAATATCAAATAAAATATTAAGTAAATATTAATAAAATTTTAAGAAATAAAATAATGTAGATGTGTTGGTGAAGTCTTGATTGTACTCAACTAAATCTAAACAATGACATTACAATGTGTTTTTGTAGGCTACCGTTGTTTTAAAGCGAGTATGTTTCTGACCGGATTCACCTTTGGTTCAGCTGTGGTTTACCTAATATGTTTGCAAGAATATCTGATGCCACCTTACGGAAATGTCGGTGAGTGCTTTGCACAATTAAAATCATATTAGTCTCGTGTGATAACTGCCTCAATTGCTTTTTTTGACAGATTTGTGTTTTTTTTAGGTGTAGCACTATGTGCGGGTCTCCTTTTTGGTCTCATTACAATGCTGATACAGTATGTCGGTTTGTTCATAACCGGCTTCCACACTGGTTTCTTGCTGGCCGTAGCCGGCCTGGCAGTTTATGACCATTTTCTCGACCACAGACCAACTACAGTAAGTGAAATCTTCCAATGTTCAAGGTGCAGTGTATAAAAGCGGAATGTATTTGATTGATAAGTATACAGTAGATGGTGGGAAATGAAAAAAATGGTCATGGCCCACTTACCGTCATAGCACAGTTACGCCGCAAACAGAACTGTTAATTTTTTTTGCTCTATTCGAATGAAATAACTGCCCAGGTGGTTTGTGGAGTAGTTTGTCGTTAGAACATTGTCACATAATTATGTAGTCATCATTGAAAGCCCTTTATCCGTTATACTATAGAATGCACCTACTCAAGTACTCGGTGATGAGTAAATCTGTAGGCGAGTTAGAGGCTATGCCAATTTTATTAATATTGTAGTTGCAAAAATTGTAAAAGCTTGTCAGTTTTACATAATTTAATATAGTTTAACACATTTATAAAGATATGCAGATAAGAGCTAGTAGTCGCAAGTTATTCGGACCCTTGAAAGTATACATGCCGTTGTGAGTGTCGTAAAATTTCACTCGAGCATCAACCATCATAAAAAAATTCAAATAAATTATTATACACCATAACACATTACAGTCTCAAGAATAAACCCCTGTCCCACACAGCAGGCAAGCCAAAGGATTTGTGATCTAAGTAACAGTTCAGTTGTGCGGTGCTTTTATAAGTAGAGTTGCACGTTAGTGTGATTGCAAAAATAATGACTTAATGTACGTTGGTTAGGAGTTTTTCACATGAGAGCTCTGTTAGCCAGGACCCAAGTCTGATTTTGGATTCTGCTACTGAGCAAGATTTTATGGGACCTAATTTTACCACATTATTATGAATATAAATATAGATTTTTAGATGAAAATAAATTGTTTTGATATTACCTAATTTGGATAAAACATGTAAATATTTTCAATTACTACTTTGATACTTAATGAAAATTAATTAGTGAGTGAATGTCTATATCATAACCTATAATCACATTAAACTGTATAAAGGGCTTTTTAAGGAATGACTCCTATGAGTATTGCCGTAGCCCAAAACACCATTAGGAGTAACAAGTATATTTTTTTAATGAGAGTTTTTATGATTTTCAGTACTGGGTGTGTGTGGTGGTAGTTCTCGGCTCCGGAATACTCTTTGCCGTCTTCAATTTGTATTTTAAGAAAGGTGAGTCAGTAATATCTAATCATTTTGTCTTTCAATGTTATCAGTAAAGGCCAGATATGCTAAATAGGTGGATGTATTAAAAGTGATATAAATATGCATCTAAATCTAATCAATCTTTCTGATGTAGTGGTAAATTGATGAAAAAGCCTCTTTCATGGCAATTTTCTAGATTCAATTCAAACAGGGAAAATGTCAGATTAGATTTACTATTGTAGTAAAGTTTGAGACGCATCTCGTTGATACTGACTTACAGGCGGATACACACGACAGACGGACAGACTGATAGACAATATTCTCCAACGTCTCATTCGTCTGTTCGATTGATGTTATTTCTAATATTTTCGAAGAATAAACATTTATAATAAATACGTATGACATTTGTGCGACAGCTGACGCATGTACCTATTTTATGTTCCTTAATTATAAAATTAAGGAAATTAAGGAATAATCTCTGGGTTTATAAAAAAACGTCGTAAACAGATCTTTCAGTCATTTCTTTTGCAACAGTTCCAGGAAGCCTCATCAGTCAAATAGGTATAATCTGTATCGGTTTTTACATAATTTCTGTTTTACTATCCTTTTGTTACACTGGAAAGTGTTACAGGGGTTATATTTACTGTATGGTGAAACATATCCCGCTCAGTTTAGTCTGGCTTGTTAGCGAGTAGTCAGTCGCTTACGAATTATAGAGAGTGTTTTTTTTTTTCAGTTGTAACCGTATTTGGCACGAGCGTGTACGGCGGTGCCATAATTGCCATGGCCCTGGACTACTTCTTGGAACGGCTAATGACGCTGAAATGGCTGTGGGAGAGAGCGAAGCTGGAGCCGGTGATACCGCCGCCTTGCCGACTCTCGTGGCTGGCGTTGGCCGCGTGGCCGGCGGCCGCGATAGTCGGACTCACGGCTCAGTGCGCACTCACTGCTACCGAGATATATCATGAACAGAGTGAGTTTTCTGTAATATTCTGTTATCTTCTATACCTATATAAAAGTTAATGTGCGTGTGTTCTCTATGGACCCCAAAACTGCTCAACCAATCACCTGTTCATATACGATTTCAGAAAATCACCTTACATTCCGCAAGGACGAAGTCGCTGGTAAAGTTAGTTCTCAATATTTGTATTGGTTTGGATATAATATAATCATAGGGAAAATACAGTAACATTAAATACTAGCGCAGGGCACACTGCGTATCCTGACGACGGTGGCCACCTAACCATCGAGTGGACCGTCGGCCTCTCGGACGACCTTTACCTTCGGAAGTCGGTTTCAGGTATAAGCGGTCAGAAGAGGCGTTTGAAAGCGCAGCAGGCACGGCCGGTGACTCGCGAGCAGCGTGCCGAAATGAAGCAACGCAAGTACAGATATCTCTACCAAGTGAGGACCGCTCACGGCGATGTCATATCGCAGGTCTGTATTGCCTTCATGTTTCACTCGTCTAATTGATGAATGCCTCTTAAAGTACACCCATGTCCCCTCGGACACTAGTTTTAATTAAAAAAGGGGAAAAATAAACATAGCCATTTGGATCATGTAAGATTTAGAGATTTAGTTTCAAAACTTGTAACGAGTAGAAGATTTTTGTAAATACAGATAATATTAAAATATCGAGACATATCTTAAAGAAAAAAGCTCACGTAATGAATAAATGTTCCTTTATCTGTCTTTGTAAAATTGGAGATGGAAGCTTATTAAGACAAGCTATTAACTGTTAGCTTGTCTCCACTAATAATGACCAACACAATGAATTAATTGGGTTGTTTATGCTACTTTTGAATTAACGTGAGCACCTCCGGTCGGCAGTCGTACGTGCAAGCCCTGCAAAAGAAGGCCCAGTGCGGCAACTGGAGCGGCAGCGGAAGCGGAGGCGGGGGCGAGTGCTCCACGCTGCAGAGCGACTCGACGCACCTGACCGTCCTCGCCGGCTCGGAGCTGGCGACGCACACCGATTCCGACGACGACCTCAATCACGTTAGAGCCGTGCACTAATCGCGGTGAGATATTCTCTCTCTCCTTGACCTCGCAAATACCTCTCTGGTATGGTTATCCTATGCCCCTGTCCTTAAGAGGACTTTCACACTGCGCAGTGCTGCGAGTGAGCAGCACCTGTTGCGTTGTTTGTGTTATAGGCGACGGTAACCACCGACCATCAGTGAAGCGTCGACCTGTCTGACGATATTTATAATCTATCTAAAAGAAAAGCACACTTGCAAATGGAACTGAATGAGTAGACTGCAAGGCAAATGCCAAATGTAAAATAATCTTTCCTGTTACAGAAATAAAACACAGTTTCGGGACGGAGTCCACTTCACCTTGCATGTATTTATTCCTAGTTTAAGTATTAGTTTGATTTTGTCGTGAGGTTGAAGGCCTATTTATTTATCTAGTTCACTGCCATTCCACTGTCAGCTCAGAAGTCTGTCAGGTGTTGGATCTCGTCGAGTGGTGCCGGTGGTTGTGTTGTATCACTCGCTCCAGTGTTGAACGTAACTTTCTGTGATGAATTGCTCTTGTAACTTCGTATACTTAGCTAAGTTATACAGAAGGAATTGAGTTCGTTATGAACCGCTCTCTTTATTAATTGGTCGATGATTTTATGATTCGTACTCGGTCGTTCGTTATTCGATGTAGTGATAAATTTAAAGTTTTTTCTTTATATGGCTAAGAGTTTTTGTAAAATGCGTAAACTCTCGGAGATTTTACGCCAATTTATAGAATTGAGAGAACGCAATTTTCAAAATGCGTTTCTATATAGTGCGAGGCATACGTGATTTTAGCAGTTTACTTTTTTAGAGTAATGAAGCAATAAAATTGTCGCAATAATGTTTGATGCACGTTCATCTGCTCCAAAAAACTGTCATTAGGTACATTAAAAGCTCTTTATTTAATGTTACATTATTCGCGTTTTCTTTATTGATGGTTTAAAAAATACATATAGAGTTCCTGTATTCGCGGATCCTTCAGTGTATTGCGCTGCCGCATTCGGCTCCAGGGGCTGTTACAGCCTATCTGGGATGCATCAGAATAGTATACTTCATATACATATGTGTAAATTATCTATCTAAAAAGCCTTGTGATAAGAATATATTAATAGTTTAGACAAAGGAATCGACACTGTAACACGTGATAAACACGTGATACCTTGTCATGATTTCTTTGTCTCTGAGACGATGACGAACTTCGATATCGCATCGCTACGGAGCGAATGCTACTTTGTCTAAGGCCCCAGGCTGCTTCTGACCGAAAATTACGGGAGAGGCAGTGGAGTCCAGTCAGCCCGGCGGTAGACGTTCTACGGCCGAGATGATTACGATTTATTTAAAAAACGGAGCCTCTATTTCTTATTAATGCAAGCAGTCGCCGAAGCTGTTTTCGCGAAAAGCGAATCAAACCAACCGATTTGACAATTAAATACATAAAAAAATTCCATATTGCTGATAACCCTAAATTTCGATATCGAAAGACACCGTTCCCCTATTACACATGCCACTATGTCCTTTGATAAATGCCGCCTTAGCCACGATTAGTGTTTTATCGTTTTAATGTCACTTTTTAACTCATTAATTTATTGAAAATAAATAATTTAATTTTGAAACTTTGAAACCGTATCACCGCGAATAAAGAGCTTTTATGTTTTCATTTGATTGTCCGGCGCAAAGAGTCCACTTGTGGGCTACCAGGGGAGCCACGAAATACCCAAAACGTATTTAAACTGTGATATATCTGCATGAGAGATTGTAGAGTTTGTTAAATTGCCACCAGTGGCTCCCCCTATCGATGGAATTGACAATACGCTGTATGTTGTATGTACATGCAACTCTATCCAAACTTTTGTATTGGACCAAATTTAAAAATAAATGCCTATTTGTTTATTGAGCGTCGAAGATGTTATAAAATAACCATAGTTTAAGGGGATATTGGCCCCCGAGCGGGTTTGCAATATTTTTGGGTGCAACCAATATAAATGTTCCCGTTGTTTTATTTTTTATAGGAAATTAAGATATAATTTTTATTAGACAATTGCAAAATGGAATATTGGAAACGGTGTACTAGGTGTGCTGTGCAAGCTGAATTGATCGAGTCCTTCTCGCGTATTTTCACATTGAGCTGTTTATCTTTAGGCTTAAAAAATGCTTTAAAAATTCAATATTTTTAGAAAATATAAAAGTTTGGATGTTAATCATAGTGTTGGAAAAAAATTACTTATTTCATTATGTAATCTGAATCTTCTGTGTAATTTTATATTATGTTTTATACAGAATATATTATAATATTATATTCTCTTTAGAATAAGTATTCTGAATGGACGTATGTTACTTTTTTTGTGAACACTGTATGTCTTTACTTGTAATGATTTATGTCATAAAGGGATGGCGAACATTTTCGATCTGCGTGTCAATTGAACCAAAGAAACGTAATGTTTTGACGGTGCTCTCGATGCTCTTAAGGTCTTCCATCTCCATCCGAAATGGAAGATCTGTTGCCAAAATGGTTTTGGCGCGCGTGCTAATGTGTTCGCCGTGCTAATGTTTAATGAAACTCGATTAAGTTCTTTATAAAGAACGCATTGTAGAGGGCTTAGAATTAAAATGTTGTTTGTCGCAACGGTTGATGAACTGATATTCTATTTAGTTTGCGTTTTTATGAGGTTGATTTTAGGCCAAAGTTTATTTTAGTCGTTACGCTTTGAGCGCACAGTGGTCTCGTAGTTTCTTTCTCGTTAATGCTTTTCTATGTATTTTATATGCGAACAATAAAGAGAGAATACAGGTAAATTTGAAGTGTAACAAAGTTGCACAAAGTTTAAATTTAAATGACTAATTTAACGTAGTTATTAAATAGTGTTAGTGAATGAGCCCTTCCCCAACTATGAACTCTTCTCTATTATCGCTCAATCTCTAGTCGTCTTTTCTCCTGTTTTTATATTTATTGTGTTATAAGTGTAAGTGTAAGGTATACCGAGTAGTATAACGCTAATAAGTCGAATTGTGTGCGTCGGGATTAGCACAAAATGTATTGGTTGTTTTATATAAATGTTATTTTTGTTATGTGTGATGCAATCAACATTCCTTTTATTTATTCAATTTTTTGTTTTATTTTTTACCTGTATTTAATCACAGTATAATATTTAATCTTTATATTAACTCGTTAACGGCAAATATGTTTCATAGAGCTACTTGGGCAACTGTCTGTTATGTGCAATATTAAAAATTGTAAAGAAGCAGGTGTCATACATTTTTATAATGAAAAACGAATCACTGCCTTGAATCAACTGCCAGATTTCCATCACATTGTGAACTAAAAATAATACAATTTAATTAAAAAAAAATACAAATTAGTCTATAATTTGTAATGAAAATAATGTTTTACTGATTAATAGCAATACTGAGGTCGAGTAGCCGTAGCGTAAATGTCAATTTTAGTTTGCTAGGAATATGCTAGTTTAAGTGTTTTGCTCTGGTTACGACTAGTTAACCACACAACTGTGGTTTCAGGAACTGACCAAAAATAACACCAATTAGGGAGCCCACAAAATACCAATTACATTTTAAATTACCTACGAGCCCAAATGAAGATAACGCGATCAGAATTGTATTCAGTCGGACGTCCTTAAGTACATCCTTTTATCTCAATTGCGAATCCCTTTAATAATTATAATTTATATAGAAATTATATTAAAATAAGGAATGGGTTACAAACGTTTTATTAATTGAGTTAGTAACTACTTATTTATTTATTTAATAGGAAGCCAACGCAGTATACAATCATCCTTATACATAAACACATTTAAAAATTCATTTATAATATCGTAATAATTCATTTATAATATAATACTTTAACGTGTTAAAACATTTATTCAATTTTTTGCTCATATACTTTTGGTAGGCGTTGAAACTTGCATGTAAAATTTTCACGATGACCGGTAGAGCAAGTTCAATATTAGTTTCAAATAATGTAGTTAATTTTTTAACCAAGCAAACACTGGAATTTTTAACTATTGTATTATTCTTATATCCATAGTCTCTCAGTGGAGATGATGGATGCATCTAAACTAAGTCGATTTACACCCGCGACCCGAATACTCCGTATGAGAGCAGCTCCCAAAAGAACGAGGTCTCTTATTTAAGGACGACTGCCTCTTCTGGAAGTCTACGAATAATATTAAGATTCATCGATGAAATGATAAGTATGTGAAAAATTGCCAACATTGTAGGTACATACAAATATTGTTTTAATAAATGATTTCCGCCATCAGTCGATTATTTTATTGCCAAACCTCTTCAGCGAAATGATTCATCTACGCTCCATTTGATGGTAGGCCAGCTGGCTACAGTCTACTACAGGAATTTAGTTATAACACGCTTGAAGGGTCCTATCTTATTGTATCTATGCGGCAACAAGCCAACAACTCTGAAAGGAGACATGGAGCGTATTCCTGCATGCAGCCCTCGTACTGTGGACATGACTACAGAGTCCGATGTACCACTTCCTTTAAGATATTGTAGGTAGGTACACTTTTATGGTTAAATCTAAACATATACCAATTAGAACCACTAATTTAATCAATTAATTTACTTAGTGTTTGTTAATGCTGTATGTGTATTAATACTAGCTCAGCTCGCAACTTCGTGTGTAACTTTTTTGTTTTTAAACCGATTGGAATGAAATTAACACTGAATATTACGGGAAGCTTGCTATAATACATCAGTGAAAAGCGCGTTCAAATCAGTTAAACCGTTTCTGAGATTAGCGTGCACAAACGTACAGACAAAAACTATTTTGTACAGTTTTTTTTAAATATTTAATGAATGCATACGGCTCGTTCACGATTTTATTATAAACTAGCTGATCCAGCAGAAGTTGTCCTGCCAGAATTCGAAAATAAGTAATTCTCTAAACCGATTGTGGTGCCACCTATCGGGTCCAATTTCATTTTAAAACCACGTGTCAAAGTGACGCGACACTTCACGTCAATGAACGTCAGTTAAATTATTTGAATCAAAGATGTTGTATTAGTCTGTACATTTGAATATTGTTCATACTTCATACAAAAATACTAAAATCCCGATTAATAAATGGGGGTGGGGGTCTCAGACCTACTGAATACACACAAAATTTCATAGGAATCGATCAAGCCGTTTCGGAGGAGTCTTGTTACAAACATGACGACACGTAAATTTTATATATTAAAAGAAAGATGAATCGAGTCTGAGGTGCCGTACCATAAGTACGTGCCTCTTCTCGAAATACGCTCTACTGGGATCACTCCATAATGACGAATAGGACTATCGTCGCCAATAAGCCTGATATGATGCTTGTTGACATCGCCGTCCCGCATGACGAAAACCTCGTGAAAGTAGAAAAAGAAAAGCTTACCAAGTACATTGACTTTGCTCTCTCGGTGACCGCCATGTGGGACGTCGATTTGACAATCATCGTCCCGATAGTTGTTTCGGCCAACGCGGCAACGGTCTCATAGCGAAGAGCCTCGACCAACATCTCAAGAGGCTCTCACTAGATGGCTGGGTCAAGGGACAGTCAGGAGGTTCCTCACTCTGCAGCCCTAACCACCGGTAGCTAGGGCCTTGCCCCGCTATCTGCGGAGTTCTAGTTTTAAGTTTCTGTGATATTTATTGTTTTTTGGATTTATATCGTAAAAAAAAATGAAAATTAAGGAAGTAAATAAATAAGTGCACAATAATAAATTATTTACCTACTTCGACCATCTGCTAGTAAAACTTTAATTTTAAAATGTTAGTTTAGATGGTTCAGGTACCGACAGTATTTGGAGCTGATCCGAACCCATTAATGGTTGAAAGTAAGGAAAAACTTATTTGTAAATACTTTTTTAAATAACTTTTTTGTTTCTAAACCGATTGGAATGAAAAAAATACACAATGTTACGGGAAGCTGGCTACAATACATCAGTGAAAACCGCATTTAAATCGGTTTAGCCGTTTCTGAGATAGCAAAAACGCACAAACAAAAATCCTAATAACTATTTTTTTGACCTCGGTAACATGAGTACAACGTGTACAAATTATATTTTTGAATAAATATTTATTGCACAGACGATATTATTATATGTATACTTAGATAATAGAACTATCGTAACCCCCTTGCGTGTTGTCTCGCTTAGTAGGTACTGGCCGAAAAGAAGACAAACTTTTTAGACGATCATTTCAAAAGTGGAAACGGCTAAATGACTTTTACCATTCAACTCGACTGACGCATAGAATGATTTATAATAAGTAGATTTTCCCCAGTGTTTCTGGTCATTGTTTTTCATGAATTTTCTCCAATACGTATCACCGTGACAGTTTTCATTATTCAGTGTTTGGTTGTAAGAGTTTAAAATGGCTAATGCGGATTTCAGAAAGGATGTTTCCATGCCGGTACGGCCGAGGAGTGTCTACACGGCGCATTCGTATAATCAGGTACGCCTTTTCTCCTTCCTCCGTCGCTTGGTCTAGTGTGAATAAAGGCAGCTACAAAATATCTTAAGTACTTAGCAACTGACTAAGTAACAATAAGCAGTGTAACACTATAATGAACAGGAGGAGTCCAACTTGTCGGCTTTCCAAGACTACAGCAAATTTCTCGAGGGAGGGTTGGGCCAAGCGGAGCTGGTGGGGGCTGCCGGGTGGCAGCCACCGTGGCGGGCGCCTCTTCAGCGCAAGGCTCCCTTCTACCCGGGAGACGACATCTACCACGCCGACACCTGGAGGGAGTTGGAGGTGAGATATTTGTTAACAAAACTTGGTTAGTGTTACGCTACAATTCAACTTTTTACGTAAAGTTTAGCAGGCATTCTGACGGTCCACTTGTTGGTAAACGACCGCTGCTGATTGGCGTTTAGTTTAGTATTATATTTGACAATGATAGGATCTGTTGTACCTACGTATCCGCTATTTATGACTGGCTGTCATTGAATAGCGGTTGAAGCAGTGTAGTGGTCCTATTCAGAGTTTGAATTGGTCCCAATTGTGCGTTCTACTTGTGGAGATGTTTGTGGGCCCGATTCGATTAGTGAATGACAGTTGTGATTCAGGTGACGGATGCTGTTGGAGGCGCCGGCTACAACGCTTCGGTGACGCCCCACGGTACCATCTGTTTGCGACTCAGGGACCGGGTGAAGGTGGACATGACCATTGACGGAGCCGTGCGAGTGACCAATGCGAAGAACAACATCATCCTGGCGTTGTCCAGGACGGGCGCTGCGGCCGCCCTGATTCATCCCAATGGACGCGTCTACCACTACGGCTCGCGCGTGGAAATCCAGGCCCGACATCAGCAGGGCAACAACAAGTATATTTCTTTTCAAAAGTGTCTACTTTAGCTTGATCCTATGTTATACATTGCGGTGTCCTCTACTTAGAACTTGTACTCTTAACACTATTTAATATATGTACGTATAGATATGTATAGAAGATACCAACTTAGATTTATTTATAATGGAGGGGTGATGAATCGAAAACGGAAACTGCATTTAATTTTTTTCAAATTACGCTCATACGCGTTCGGGAGTCGAATCATAGGGAGCAAATTTTGCTATGGAACCTAATGTAAATAATAAAGAGAAATGAAGGACTATCTATTTATTTAGAACAAAATCGTGAAACAAGCACAGGAAGAGTTGCCATTTTTGAAAAAGAGACTGATCTTCTTGAAGTGACACAGCGAGCGTAGTTAAGGGTCGGATTTGCAAATTTTGTAAAAACAGCGTCTAGTATATTTTTAATATAGTAAATGGAGTTATCTGGCCATAAATTTGAGAACTGAATAACCAACAGTTCCGCTGTTGCTCTTTTATACGTACCTATAAACAAATATTCAGCCATCAGTAAAAAATTATTCACGTTTAAAATACTTTCTATATTCTAGTATATTGATAATCGTAATTTGTCAGACCTAGCAATAGGCTTTGTAAAAAAACTTTTTTTTTAAAATGTATTTGTAATTTTTTGTATGCTGTCAGGTTTGCTATTCAATAAATAAATATAACCCAAAGTTCGAGTGAATAGGCAGGCATCTTCTGGGCGAGCTGGCTCCATCGTCGGCCTCATCCTTCCTACATGGATAGATGCTGGTGAAGAGAAAGCCCATCTTTATAAAAAAAAATGTATTATAATTTACAAGTGTTCTGTTTTAGTTCGACAGATGGCGCTCACCGTTGATGTTAAATCGCGCTATCGTTTCGTGCGTGGCTGTTAAACGCGCCGTGTTGACTGTTAACGTCACTGGCCGTGTTAGATTAGATATCAGCTCAATGTTAGACAGTGTCAGACCAGACATCACAAATTCGCAGAATTAAATTTTTGAAATAGATGGATAGATGTTCCTCGTCTATCCGTCATCTATATATTTATATCCTTCCTTCCTTTCTTTCTATTCGCTCCAGGCTCATTAGCCCTTTTAAGTTGCGGTGGGCGCGCGCCTTGACGCGCGAATGTAATTAGAAAAATTCTTTTAACGTAAATTAAATTAGGTTTCCCTCAGTATGTTCTGTCTGATTCACAATACCCAGTGTCTCAAAATGTCCCTGTACGTACAGTGACCCTTAGTTAGGAAATGCCCAGTGATGTCCAATCTACCAAAATATTAGTCAATGAATAAGTGTTGTGGGAGTGGGACTTGACATTTCAGGTTTATGGGACCCTGCATATTCTGGTGCTGGGACTAGACATTACTTTTTCAACACAGTACGATTTGACAAAGTGAATCTAAACGTAAAACGGTATAGTCTACTGGGCTAGCACACTGCTGAATGTCTTTTCTGTTTTCCATCAATCTCGATTTGCTTCTCAATTGCTCACCCTCACAATGTGGCACAGATACGCGAAGATGTGGTACAAGGGAGTGTCGTTTACGGCGGAGCAATGCGCGTTGGTGTATCTGGTGGACGCTGCTGGCACGAGGACCACTACGGACACCTTCCTCGACATGAGCCAGGACTTCACCTTGAACGTGTTTTACAAGTATGTTGAACCAAAAACAACAAAAAAAAAACTCAAAATACTTTAATACACTGCTTTGTGTTATGTAAGGTCGCGTCGTAACGGCGAAACCAATCAGGCTTCGACTCGTGGTCGTGCCTTGCACTTGACTTTTCTCTCGACATATTATTTTATTTATGTAAGGTTGCCTTACGTCACAACTATTGTTTTACTTACGTCACACGATATTTCAGAGCCATTTATTAAAACAAGGACCAACCTCAGACCGAAGACAATTTCTACCAAAATGAGCACAACCTATGAATTAAGGTGCAATTTTGCACAACAATTTTTTGTAGCTTCTCGGAGATAATCGAGCAGATTTAAAATTGGAAGGTTTTGCACACGGCCACGGCAACCCCATAGGGACAAGCCTTAACGCTCTGTTCTAGGGTTCCCGGGTTCGATTCAAGTTTGGAAAATGAACTTTTTAAATTTGACTCTGGTCAGGATCTGGAAAGCAGTGGCAGCCCGTCTGGCGGCAGTAACCACCCCCTGCACCCTGTTGTGTTTCGGTGAGTGAGTAAGGGATTCCAGAGCGCATTTCCCTATCCTCTCCCAATCCCTTAGTCTTAATCCTACTGTAGTCGGCAGCACACTTGCAGCAGCTTTGGCGTTGTTTGTGTTATAGGCGACGGTAGCCCCTCCTATCGAGTGAACCGTCAGCCTGTCTGCCGATCTTAACATAAAAAATGGATTGTATAGGGGTTATATTTAATACTAAATACCAGTAGATATGCAGTAGGTATAAAGGATTAGGTGAATGGCATATGAGCCACTACAAAACACAGGGTTGAACATCAGAGGTCCCCTGATTGTAACAGTATCTTATGAATATATATTTTTTATGTGCTGTGATGACGTTACAGAGGAATGAAACACAATAACAAGATATTGAGTCATAATATAAACCCCGTTGTCACAGTGAGTCCCGACACGGCCCGTCGTACGTGAACGAGGCGTTGTCGCTGCTGCAGGCCGCCCAGTACTGGCTGACAGACGACGGCATCGACAATTGGATCATAAACAATGTCCGCGTGAGCCAGACGGCCGACGGCCTGGTGAGGATTCACCGCTGCAGTCACAAGTACCAGCTACGCACCAGCCCCAGCAACGGCTCGGCCTCCATCACTAGTCCCTTCCTGCACTGCACTGCGTCGCTGGGTCAGACCCAGCATCTGTTCGTCCGGCGCGGCGAGAGACGGATGCACTTCGACGGCAATTCGTTCATAGTCCGCAACGCCGGACACTCTGCCGGCTTCGACGACAAAAACCAGCTGAAGGTGTACTGAGGGCACCCGCCTAAACGGCCTCGAGGGGTTCGCAACTATTTGTAGCGCACTGCGTTACCTAACTGTCAGTAATCCCTCTTGGCCGCGGGTAATTTTGTTCGTCCATATTCACTTGTTGTATAGAACGAAACGTTGGCCATTTTTTGTACTACTCTACGCAGTCGAATTGTCTCATCATTTTCCATATTTTAAATTTTAATTATTTTTTATAGTGTTCGAAACGTGCGGACAAGTCGATCTCAAAAGTGTGACGGGTTTTTTTGCATTCAATACCATAGTGTGTAAAGCGAGAATGTTTTTGATGTGTTTAATTTTTTTAATTAGCTTTTCCCCATACGTTGGCCAGAGACGACTGATGGTCGCCATCGTAGTGATATAAGATTAGGTACCGTGTCCGTGACGGGCGTGAACTTTGCACATTGTTAAATATTTACAATACAAAAACAGATGTAAACGAGAAAAATGTGTCATTCATTGCGATTTTTATTTTTGTATAATGTCTACATTATAACTGCACGACACCGATATAAAACTTCTGATAACTAATACGGGACTTTTTTGATCCGTCAAAGTGATGACATCAATTTTTTTCTCGACCACGTATGTTAAACAAGTAAGTATTTCACAAATATACAAAAGGTGATAAATTGCGCGATTCGACTTAAAATGGGGCCCGTACGCATCCAATGTACGGATAAACAGATCGGGCGACTAGTTGACCCATTGCTCGATAAAATATCACCGTCCTCATAAGAAACATTACTTGTTTAGTTTACAAAGATTATCGAACGCATTGGCCAAAGCGTCTTAAAGTGATTTTTCTTCCTGTAATTGTAGCGGCTTGTGACTGGTCCGAAGTTTTCAAAGCTCACTTAGTTATAACTTCGCGTTTTGTATTATTTGTATGACTTGTCCCATTTGTTTCTTGATTGCAAATACTCGAGTGTTATGACGTAGTTAAATAATAAAATATGTTATTTTCTTAACGAGGCTTTCAATTTAATTAGTCCTCAAATGACGACTTGGTTAAATGGCCACGAGAGTGGCACTATGTCTAATTTATGTTGCATTTTTTAATCACCCAACCGCCTATATTGTCCCAGCGTTCCCACTTTTAGTACCTACACTACGCTATGCTCATACGCGCTAACGAGTAGACCGTCAGCCTGCCTGCTGATGTCCGTCTATTACCAATCGACAAACCACGCTGTCCACCTGGTTGGTCTTAAGCGTCTTAAGGTGTATTAATCAAGAAGGAGGAAGAAAGAGAGACACTTTATCACTCATCCAGCACATGCACGCACACTTGGTATTGTTTTGTTTTTACGACGGCAGCTTTAAAATAATGGAGTTATTTGAATTTAATAAGCCAAATTTTACATTTATTTAATCGTTTATTTTTATTTCTTTCTATTTACATTAAATGAACAGGTATAACATAATCAGCATTCATTATAAACAGGTGATTGAAGGGATACCCCATTTTAACTTTAAGAATCACTTCTTCAAAGTGGAGAAGGATTTTATTCTTTACAATTTGGAGAAGGACCGACCCTCGGTATGGTTCGTTATCATCGTACTTTAAAAAAATCTCTATACAATTTGTACAGTCGAAAATGTATCTTCAATTTTTTTTTTTTTTTTTTTATTGAACTATGATATATTTATGAAATGCTAAGTATTGGTTTTAGTTTTTTGAAAATCCCACAGGAACCTAATGACCAAGTGTTAACCCAGGTAACGAAGCTATCTGTGTGCTAAATTTCATCCAAATCCGTTTAGCCGTTTTAGCGCGATTGAATATCCAAACATCTTAGAATGTGAAATGTTGGATTGGGGCAAGTGAGGATTTCAATTAATACGTAGTGTGAAAGGGTGACCTGATAGGAACTGTTCTACCGATGCCCTGAAGAGTTGTTCCAATAAATGCCTACCCCAAGTACTGCACATTACTGGATCACCTGCCGCCGCAATATCTTTTCTGAGGGTATTTTTTTCCGCCTAGCTCACCGTATGGGTTCTTTAAAACAAGTAAAAATACCTAGGGGTTGTAAGTCGCGACTGTAGTGTTGCTTGTGTCTTTAGGCGACGGAAACCACTTACCATCAAGTGGACCTTCGTCGGCCTACTTGCCACCCTCTACAATAAAAAAAGGGAATAAAAAAGTTTATTGCACTAAATTGTTATTTTGTATGCTAATTTATGCTTCTCACTATAATACAGCTCTGCATGATCTTCCCTTAGGACCTCATTAAACTCCTCGGATGTCTAAATCCATAACATAATAACAAAGTATATAAACAATTAAATATACAAATAAGTATGATGTGCACACATCCACTCACATTTTTTAATTAAACATAAAAATAAATTAATATTAAAAGATATTAATATTCATAGTTTGTCATTGCTAACGTATGGTATGATAGAGTGTGATCTACTTATATGGGGACGTCGTCATGGCTACATCAGAGAGTGGACCGGCGACCGGTGCACTGTTTCGACTCGCGAAATACAAGGACAGATTTAATCTTCAGTAATGTTCAGTCCTCTTTACTAGCAGGACAATAGAGGGCACTGTATTTAAAAGATATAAGTATAAATGAACTTGTATAATAATAACAATTTAATAATATAATATGGAAATCGGAATTTCCGATAATATCAAACATATGAACCAGCAATGACAATAAAGATTATTATGCCATATTTTTTAAATTGAATCGGCGTGGAGCAGAAACGCGTCGGTCGGCGGTTGCGACGACGACGTAGCGTATTGATCGCGGGGCGAAGCGAGGCGCGTAGGGCGCCGGGCGGCGCACTGCAAAGCCCCACAGACGGCTTCCGCCAGCCGTCGGCTCCGAACGTCACGCGATCGCTACTCAGAGCTAAGCGCTGCTAAGCGCCACTCGCCTCACTTCCCGGTGCAACATTTCGGTCGTAAACACTCTTCGCTCGCCAGGTGAGGTTGGGGCCGACTTGGCCCCGGCCGCTCGGAATCGATCGCATCCCATCCCGACTCCCGAATGTTTATAAACAGCCGGCCGCTACTTTCTGCCGTGGAACCCATTTCCGGACCGCTCCGGTTGATCCTGAACGCGGAAGATACGTACGTATTACAGTGTCATCTTGTTCATGTGCGTTCGCAACGCATCGCCGCCGACACCTCCTACTAATATTCGGCGTGGCACACTAAAAATAAAATCGCCATAGGGTTTGTGATGGTGTGCGATGCACGCAGAGGCCAGATGCCGGTAATGCGCAGGTGAGTGCATGTCGCGTCTCGCGTGTCGCTTGTCGCATTGCCCCAATCGCGCAAACTTGCACTAACCGTGAAATGGCGCAATTTCAACGAATCCGATGACAATACAAAAATCGTATTAACCCAGTTGGCATCTGTTCTGGAACCCGAACGTTTTCATTGCATTTTAAACTCTGTCCGCCAACAGATAGTGTTATGTTTACATCCATGAGGGATCCTATTGATTTTCTATAGAGAACCGCACGTGTGGGGAGCACGCAAAATGCTAAGACGTAGAGAGATCTGTTTAGGTGACGGCGGAGTGTATTCATTTTAAAGGTCAAAGAGTAAATCGATATAATATGTATCGGCGGGAGAAGTCCGTTCGCCTAATTGGTTCTCGGTTGCCATTTATTATCGCTAAAAGGAAAAAGTCAGGTGTCCCCGCTGAACGGGAAGCTGCCAGTCTCCGGAGAAACTCTAAATGTCTTAACCTGACGCATCCTGCCCGCGCCGTGTATGCTCACGCGTACGTGCTGTGGCGCGGAAGCAAATAGACGATGAAAGTATAACGACAAGGCCATCTATTTCGGTTACATTAATTTTTAGATTCGTCATATCTTTAACTGTTCTGGCAAACGTCAATAGCAGATTACTCGTAATCATTTTATTTATTGGCGTTCTTATCGCGATTGCGACCCGCTCGGCTTCAAGTAAATCGCACTTCACTGTTCACGTGCACAATGGACGTCATCTAGGTATAAAAGTGGCGAACAAAAAATGTATTAAATCGGCTAAGAGATCGATTCGAAACCGTTCGCCATTTTTCATATTCTTTTTTGTCGTTAACTACGTCCGGTTTCCAGAAAAGGAATTAGTTACAGTGTGAATCCCGCCGAACGGTCGCAAGATGAATAGTCGTGAATGAAGCCTTCGTCTGGGCATCGACGGACGACAATATAGTTAATTCTCACTTGTTCGGAGAATAATAGCTATAGCGGTCTAGTTCGAAACAGTCACTACGTTCGGATGCATTGCATTGCGTCCTTGACGGTGATGTCATTTCGACAAACAAAACAAACATTGAATCTATAACAATAAGCGACTGGCCCACGTCATTTGGGTGTGCCAAATTCGCCTCCTCCTACGTACAAACACATAACTCATAATGAACATCTCTCCCGTCCCGAGTCCCGAGTCCCGAGTCCCGGCGTCGCATAGCTGATAGCCCGCAACCTTATTTTCTTTCAGGTAAAAACCTTCTACGCGGCGTTACAAACGCTTTAGGTGTAGTGAAATTTGCACTTGTATATTGTAAGTAAACGGCTTTCAAAATATTATTGATTGTTCCACACATTTATACCTAAATAAATTAATCTCAGACAGACGTAAGTAACGTCAGTGAGAAAATAATAGAGCCCACCGTTGCGAATGCTGCACCCGTCAATTATGCGTTCAGGGGACCGTCTGCGAAGTCCCGCTCGTTGATTTGACGAAAAACTACAGTTCCACAGGAGTTATTTGGGCTCTTTCGATTTATGCAATCCCTCAGAACTACGACTATCTATCCCTTTTGATGACGTATTCCATTTCTTTAAACTTAACGGTTAACGTTCGAGCGTATTCTCGCCACAGATGACTTCGTTTATCAAACACATCTGAGTAGTCCTCGCAGACCGTCGTTGGAACAAATCCCTGAGCACCACACTAGGTTGGCTTACAACAAGAATAAGCACTTTAATAATTCGAGCCACCAGCACGCGTGTCCGAGGAACGCTCCACCGATTCAAGCCCGCAGAGAAACTGCCGGGCTTTGACAACGGAGCCGCTATACCATTGCAACCACCCACTAATTAATATTGTACATTTTTTTCTGGTATATTTATAGTTGAAATTTGGTCATATGATTCACCACTTGAATATGACAATTTATATTCAAGCGGTTATATAGATTTATTAATTTATATAGAATCTAACTTTGATTTGTCAAACTTTATAGAGTATAAATAAAAATGTAGCCTCTTAGGTTTAAATTATGAGTTCTCATAATGAATATATTAATTTTTATTAAATAAATAATTATTAATAAATGTAATATTTAATTCCTATTAAATTGATTGGTCTTGCTTAGTGGTGGAACCATGAACCATATCTTCGAGGTAAATGGTAACAAGTCCCACGGGTCAAAGGTCGGCGCTCGCGTATCTTTTCACCTTTAACAGTGTAAACCTATTATGAAAAAACAAGAGCGAGATATCATTCTAAAGGCAGCACAGATAAAGATAGGAAGTGTTTGAAGGCGGTGAGCTCACATTTCATTATGTTTCAGGTCCGTCGGTGAGTGAGTGATACTTAGCATATATTACGGAACCAGATATTACGGAACGGCACGGCGTAACGAGACTGATATTGAGTGATATTAAAATGAAACAAGTAATTAGGAAAGAATAGTGAGGGTTTTCATGTCTTAATAGAGATAACAAGTGGCAGCCATGCTGTCGTACATGGTGCCGGTTGACGAGAAGCCACCCCCGGTGCCAGGGAAGGGTCGGCTGGCGCTAGAACTGGTCGCGACTCCGGGCAGTCCGGAGTCGGCACTGAGGAAGGCGAGGAGCAACATTTCCAAAGAATCGTCCACGAGTTCCTTCGCCAGCGACCTCACCGTCTCGTCCTCGACTCCGACGGGGGCCATCGATAAGCCAAAACATAAACTACTCAACAATGGCACCAAGCACACCACCTTAAAAAGGTGAGTCCCATTCATCGTATCTTGCGTATCAAGTAAATTTCTTTCTTTAACTACTCAGATATTCCGTACATCCGTACATATAAATGAAACTGAAGTGTCCGTTTGTATTGAACAAAATAACTGTTTTTTACTAAGTGTAGGTAGGTATATCAGGGTATATACGTACTTATAACAATAAAATCTTTTTAAATTTTTGTCTTTGGCTTTCACTGGCTTCTAGCTGATGTTATAAGGAGTAAATATTAATTTAATAAAACGTATTTATTTTAAAAACGCCGCACGAGCCACAGCGAAGCGCGGCCGGGTACAACTATTTTTTTATAGTACTATAATTATAATAAAAGAAATATTTGAACTCAACAAAAACTACATCGTATTATGGGAATTCCATGAAAGCAATGCACACGTCTCGCGTCACCGTCACCGTCACCATCTGAGCCGTAGGTCGTCGCTGCGACTGCCGGTCCGTGGTCTTCACCATGTGCCCTACTGCTATTGCCACTTCAACTTTGACTATCGTTTGTCTACGTAGCTTCTCGTTCCTCATTCGATCTCGACCATAGCCCTCTCCATAACTTGCTGAGGGACATTGAGCGTTCTTACGAGGCGCACTATTCTGCGCCATATTATGTCAACACTGATTTCATGTAATAATTCGACATTTTCATATATTTTGGACTAATTCTGCCTTCTTTCTGCTATCTATACATATAATAAAATCGTAAACGAGCCGTCTTTGTACATTAAATATTTTTTTCAAAAAAAAAAAAAAAAAATTTTGTATGTGCATTTGTGCACGCTAATCTCATCTTTTTTCATTCCAATCGACCACGATCGCTGACCACGCGTATGAAGTTGCGGGCTCACTTAGTTATAAATAAAAAGCATTTTTTCTTAAACGTTTTTATTTCTTTCATACTGGCGTAGTATTGGTTACATTCTTTCATTCCGGTGTAGTACCGAAGTATTCTCGGTTGTCCCATGCGTCTGGGAGTCGTACGGGCATTTTTAAATTTGCTAACCAAGACGTATATATCTCCAACTGACAGTCTGGTCTGAAAAAAATAATATTTATATGCCTTTTTTAGCAAATTTCTTGTCGTTTTCTAGTGATATCCCAAAGACCGTCCCCATTCCCCCTAACCTTGCTTCTCGGTGTTTTAAAGACCGCCAATGTATTTATGTATGGTGGGCCCAAAAATTATGGTTTATGGTTTTTTTTTATATTAAATCTCACCCGATGTGAGGAGCAGATGCGGCCCAAGGTAGACCACGCTTACCCAGTAAATGCCCATTTACCCTGGTTTTGAAAACCCCGAGGTTGTAAGTCCTGTGGGAACATAGACGCAGGCAATGAGTTCCACTCCTTAGCAGTCCTAACAAGGAAGGTGGAACTGAAACGCTTCGTGTGTGATCGAGGAACGTGGACCGCGAAGGGATGAAACCCCCGCCCACGCCTAGTGTTCCGCAAGTGGAACGGTTCCGGTTGGATTAATTCGTACAGAATAGATGCACACTCTCCATAGTGTAGACGATAGATGCTGCAGGCTTTGAAGTTGGGAATCTACAGGGGTGTCGTTGCCAATAAGCTTCTTTGCTCGCCTTTCAATTATTTATAATTGGTTATTAGACTTTGTTCCTTTACTGAAAAGACTGTTTTTTAAATTGAACGGAAATTGCCACCTACAACTAAACTTGCAAATTGTATTTCTTCATAATATTTTATTTATTTATTTATTTAACAGTTGTAAAAATTATTTAACAGTCCTGTAAAAATAGTTGTAAGCGTAGAAATAAATAAATAAATAAAATAAATAAATAAATTTTCGTAGCGTTTGCCCGCGATTTATTATTCATATATTTTTGTCAGGCGTTGAATTTTTGATGTGAAACATCTATAGGCGCGGGTGAAACTGATTGATGGCGTGGCGACGCAGTCCGTGGCGACGCGTCACCGCGCTATACGATGGTGTGGCGACGTGTGCCGTGGTGATTGTTGGTAGTTGTTGCAACTTGAAATAAATATTTAAATTTTTGTATTCAATAAAAATAAACGTTAAATAAGTAAATAAACAGTCATCATTTTATTTTCATATCTACCAGGCGTCCCGTGACTGCTCATTTTTTTATATTTTATTTTAATTTTTAGATTAACAAACAAACAAACTCACCTAATTAGAAATTATAGAAGCCACAACCTCCTCATACGTAGGTAGGCGTTTTGTTAGTCCAATTTACGAGATCTTCTTTATGTAAATCTAAGTATGGAGCGATCGCCCATGGCGACGGAGCCAAACAAAGAAGATAGTTTTGCAAGATACCTAATACAGCCTTAACTAGTTCAAACAAATAGTCCTGTCAAAAGTGTGGCATTTTGCAATCATAGTTGTCTGTTTTTGGCGTTTATCTTGACATAGATAAAAACTAGTATTAAACGGTGTAGTTATTATCGTGTGCGCTGACACGCCATCTAAACTCACGAATGTGTTTTAACGTTGAAAAAGACCTGCTATAGAATGAAAAGACCATTTCCCTTTTAGGGAAGTAGGGCATGTTGGCTAGCGCGAGGAGCTAAAGCGAAAACTAAAGCGATCTTCTAACCGCCGCTCGTAGTTCATTTGTTCAATGTATCCTCATCGCGACGTTTACGGGTCTGAACATTTTTGATTCCGCGGGATATTTGAGAGTTTCAGTAGTCATAGATTGGGGCAGCCTATCTGCCCTGAATAAAACTACCTTGAAATAAGTGCACATTATACTGTTGCGTTTCGGTGTGTAAGTGTTGCCATTTAATATTCCCATCTAGTCCTTTTTATCTCTCCTATCGGGGTTGCCAGCGCGTTTCGTCCTCTCCGGTGTCGCTACGTACTTAGCGGAGAGCCATCCGATCGTGCCCGTGGTGGTGAGAGGCACCGGTTTCAGAGATTTCGTCGTTTCCAATTTAGAGACCGCTTTCGGCAGCGCATCGGCAGCCTCTTGACGTATTCGATCCGATTCTTCCAAGGCGCGTCTGGGAAATCAAAAGAAATTTGTCAGAGTACCTACATCTAAACTAGTGTGAAGAAGGGCTTATTGTTATAAATTTTATGCATATCAAACATCAGAACGTTTCATTACGAAATATTGATATTTCGTAAATAATTTGTATGCTTATTGTATTCGCAAAGTTGCGCATAACTAAGCAAATTTCTTTCGATTTAATATTGCTCAATTCATTTTCATTAGCAAGCAAAGGTTAACATTCGAGTACAAGTAAGTACAATGTGCCACAAATTGCAGGTGCTTATTCATCTTTCAATACTGACAGTCCACAAATCCATATAAAAAATAAAATACTAGCTTTTCCCCGCAACTTCTTCCGCGCAATTTTTATTGCTCACAATTTTTTTGTTTCTATTTTAGATGATCCCTAGGAAATATTACTTTTTTCCGTATCAAAGGTAGTCTATGTCAGATTTCATGATGACAGACTCATATATGTGTCAGGATCTGGCGTCCTCTATAAAAACTCAATAGACGCTTTGGTAGGTATTTGTTAGTATTGTGAATATTAACTTCTGTTCGTCAAGCAGCCAACTCCATTGTTCGGACCACTGCTGGCGGCAGTTGTCGACCTTCTTCCATTGAGCTCTCATCTGAAAGGCTTCCGTATTTGGGTCGAATTTACACACATCACTTTCCTTTTTAGCCATTCTTCAACTCTCTCTCCGTCGAGATCTGATACCTAGCTGCAAAATTATAGGATATACATAGTTATAATAAAGCGCCCCCCCAGGCTTAGCAGGATGCATATTTTCTGGCGATTCATCCGATATTTCCCTCCTAAAGAATTCCTATCCTTCATTCGGACATTAACAAATATTTGAAAAAAAAATTAAAATTAATAGGCGAATTAATCCAGCCGCTCGTGAGTTCTTCGCCAAGTACTAATATTAAATCTGATATTTGATAATTATAAAAATTTATAAATAGATGTGGTTAAAAGACTAGCTGATCCCGCGTGCGCGTGGTGTTCGGTATAGCGCATAACTTTTTTGTTTTTAAACCGATTGGAATGAAACAAACGCTAAATGTCACGGGAAGCTTACTACAATAGACCAGTGAAAACCTACTTCAAATCGTTTAAGCCGTATCTGAGATTATCGTGCACAAACAGATAAAAATTCTAAATACTATTTTTTTAACCTCTGTAACACAAGTAAAACGTGTATAAATATTTAATGTACAGAGACGGCTCCCTTACGATTTTATTATATGTACCTATAGATTTCAGTGTAGCTACTTACTTATAACTAAGGTATAATAAAAAAACACCATTATGATTGCTAAAACATATAACGCCAATGAACGTCAGTAATGATGAAAATATAATGATTTTGATGGTAAATCATTATATTTTCATAATAATCACAATCAAATGAATCCCACTGCGATTGAACTCTGTGAAATATTTATAAAATAAGTAAGTGTCAAGAGGAATGGAAGCAAAGCAATGGTCACGGTCACGCTCAGACAACATCCGCGTCATTCCATATCACGAATCGATTCAGACAAATCTCTTTCGACCACTGCTTCGGGACTCACTAGGGAATCTAAAGATGAACAAATTTGATTATTTTTCTTTGGGCAGCCGGATACGATGCAAGAGGTTTTTTAAGTATATAGGTACCATACTCGTATCTTTAATCGGCAAGCAAACAAATACAGATTCCTCTTCTTGCAGCCACATCACACACACACACACACACACATTCTCTGTCTCTCTCTCCTTACACGCACACATAAAATATAAAATAATTTTAATACACGAGTGCTAAGCCTAGTGTGGTTTTTGTGCATGATTTATGTACTGAAATAGTAAAGTTTTACTAAAATAGGATATAAGCTGTTATTATTATTATTATTATTTTATTATGATCCTGAATGGGTGATTACGTAAAATAAATATATGCTGATATCCACAATAAATGAAAATTCAAAGGTGTTTTCCCCTACCCGGCTTTTTCAAGATGTAATTAAAAGAATCACAAATCTGAAGGCATCTAATTGGGTAGCCCGTCTGGCGGTAGTAACCAGGGGTTGGTTACAGAACAGAACACCACCGTAAAATGAGAGCATGTGTGATGTGTTTCGGTGAGCGAGTCCCCTTTCTAGTCTCCTTTAACCGTCAAATTAAACGGTAGCCACCTTAGCCAATCTGCCGAACTTAACAATGCGTCACGTACTTGGCTTTTATTTTCAACTGCGTCATGGAATATTATCATATTGTATTATTTGTATAAAGGCGGCATTCGCTTCGAGTAGGAATACACGCATGCATGTGCATAATGTGATACCTATCTCACCAATACTCGCTTTACGAAGCCTCTCTCTACCGACTAGTAATAAACAACGAAATAATTTAATGGGTACCTGTAAATTGCGTATGAAAAATATTATGTTGAAATTATTACATACAAAAGGCTGTTTATTTGTCCAATTGTCAATTTGGCAGCTTTTGACAATAATTTTTGTGTTAGGTATATGAAGCATAGAGGAAGATGTATTATATTTGAAGATTTCCAACTGTTCATACATATAGGTAACATTCCATTCATACAATCCACCGTGCGAGTGATTCTATACAAGCGACAACATTCGAACATTGGTTGTGGATTCATTTGCTTTCATAAAATATGAACCTATGTACCTATGTCCGGAGAAGAATAATTACTATTATAGGTAGGTATGTTTGAATATTATTATTGTGTAATATCATTTGTGTCACTATCAAGCCAATCTATTATGTATGTATGTTCGCGATAATCTCAAAATCTATTGAACGTATTTTCATGCGGTTTTCACTAATGGAAAGAGCGATCAACGAGTGGTTTTTTCTATACAACATGCAGAAAAAAATCCTGCGAATACCACAATAATTATAAACTAAATTTAAAGTCATGTCTGTACATTAAATATTTTATTTAAAAAAAGATCACGATGTACTTATTATACTCACGGTAAACAATTTGTAGGTTATGTTACCGAAGTAAAAAAAAAAAAAATGGTTTATAGAATTTTGTCTGTTTGTTTGTTTGTCTGCGCACGCTAATCTCAGAAACGTGAGAAGTCTTTGGCGTCAATAGTAAAATATCATAGATATAATAAAAATCGTTGTTCGTCTGTGCGTTTCTGCACGTAAACCTCAGAAACGGCTTAATCGATTTGAATGCGGTTTTCACTGATGTATTGTAGCAAGCTTCCCGTAACATGTAGTTTTTCATTCCAATCGGTTTACAAACAAAAAAGGTTACGCGCTATACCTAATACCACGCGAGACAGAAAAGAGAGAGACTATGGAGCCACCATTGATCTAGGTAGGTCAGGAAAGGCGCGCATAGACCTTACGAAGTTAAAAACACACCTACAATAATAATTTGACATAAAGTAGTTATAGCATCAAACAATGAAGTTATTTTTTTGCATTCGAAACAAATAATGTCACTCAATGTCAAGGAAACGTCTGTTGGTGTCAGTCAAGTGCCTCGCTAGTATATTTTTCTCTTTGGTCAATGTTTGGGCTCAATACGTATCGGATATTATCAATGTTATCTTGAGATGTCGGTAGTACTGCTAAACGCTTATGGAGAGATTTCATTGTCGCGACGGCGCGGGTACGGCTGTCCGATTCAAGGTGTTTACTCAAGAGCCAGTCCGCGTTTCTATCGCGAAAAGGCTTGAAATTAACATTTTATCATACCCACTATTACCGCGTGCTATCCGGAATAACGCCTAACTTTTTTGCTTCTAAACTGAGTGGATAGAAATATACAATGAATATTAGGAGTCCTTGTACTCCCTAATGGCAGAGCCTGTTTCCCTGTCGTTCTTAATCCCTTATCCTTAATCACGGTTACACCCTTTATTGAAAAGGTCAGAAAGAAAGAGTTGTAATACGATCGGCCCTTGCAGACTGTAGATATAAAATGTTGTTATGTCCATACAGGGTGTCGTTCGGGAGCTCCAAGGGTTCAATGGTGGAGACCCTGATTTATGAGAGCCCCTTACAAGAAGAGCCGGAGACCAGTCCGACGCCCAAAACCCAGGAGACGGCGTTCCCGTACACTCCGGTCGAAGACGAGTACGTTATATTAATTTTATAAGTAGGTTTTAAATGTTTTTATTGTCGCGTTTTTTTTTTAAATAGTAAGTAGCCTGAATGTTTAGCGAATTGATTTCTTTCAATCATCTGATATATTTAAATGACACCACTGTTTTTCCACTTTGTTGTTTAAGAAGATTGCTTTTTTGTATTAACTACCAATTATATGGGAGATGGGAGCACTCTCTTGCCAATGCGACCGAGGCCCATATTTTGTGTGGGTATGTTATTTTAGCATTAAGCTCGAAAAATATTTTGATGAAGCGTATTTTAAAGCACATATAAGTTTCTTCTTAGGAATGTTGTAATTCCATTAAAAAAATATTAAAATTAGAAGCCCCAATACACAAGCAAATAAAATAAAATAAAATATAAAATAGGTGTTTCGCTAAGTATCAATGTGTGCGTGAACGAATATAAGAGACGTATGAATGTGTGTAACCTAACAATTTCAGTTAAAATAAAATCAGTTTACAGTCCACACGCGTTTATCTTATTACCAAATAATACGCATTCAAAAGTGAACCTTATCGACGATACAATAGGCTATTTATTCATTTATTTTTTTAATTTCCAAAATTAATTATTTTCGGATTAATTGTGGGAATATATCAAAATAAATCTGTCTCATTTTAACAAATAGATTGAGAGTATCTCTCTTTCACTTTATTACAATAGCTCTCTGTTTCATACAAGATACTCATATATTTGACTTTGTGTTTTAGCTTTTAGCATCAGTCAGTCCTGTTCTAACTGCGCCCCTTACTTTTCGTGTTCCTCGTTAAATCGGGTTAAATCATAAATTAAAAATAACTACCTACATACAATGTTACCTGTTTGCACTGTTATCATTAGATGACATACTCCTAAGACGATAACGAATCAAAGAGTAAGTTGTTATAACTACGTGTATCCCTAAGGAACACTCTTTATTTACGCGTCTAACAGGATCTATTTGGTTGGCGTTATCTCTATCTAAAGTAATAAATGTATCTCCCGCGGGATAAATACCAATTGATAACGTGCGGTGTTTTAATTGAATAAGTGAGCGTAGTATTTATAGATCTAGGTATGTAGTTAGGTATAGACATTTTCAGTTCCGAGTTACAAACCAGAAACTCGTTTATATTCATATTCAATATTCATTCGTTTAATTATTCAAAATTGGACATTCTTAAATCGTATAAATGTTAAATGGCGCATTATGAAAATTTAGTTATGAAAATAACGGGAGTCTAGAAATTGCGATAACGATGCGATATGAAAAAAATATCATAATATAAATAGCAACAATTTTCTTTAATTTCTAACGCCACTAACCCTATAATGATAAAATTTAATATTGTCATTTAAATCGCAATCAAAATTAAAGAAGAAAATGATCTTGAAACGTAATAATGTAGCGTAACGAATCACTAACTAAAATAACGTTATCGAAACGGCGAGCACTACGCTGTCCACTGGCCTCGTTAAGCGAATAGACTGAATATTGCCATTTCGCTCTAACGAGTTGGTGTGGAACAGCATCAAGGCTCCATCTGTCTCTGTCGCTCTCGTTGCCTCCGAAGAGTGAGGTCGGGCGGGCGCGCTACGTGCTACTTCCGAGATCGATGTATAGCTGGAGAAGTGACTGGTGCCGTACGATTAGATTGTTGTGAAGCGTTGACGAAAGAAGCGAATTTTGTATTGCGCCGATGTTTTCATTTATTATTGAATCCCTTTAAATATTTAAACATTTAAAGTTTTATTTACAAAGTGTTTGGTGATAGTTACATTTGGTGGTTATTAGAACAGCGATATCGCAAGGTATATATTTTTTTTATTATGTGCGTCACACCGAATTCTTCAATTTGGATGTTGATTTGCCGACGATAATCGTCTTTTGTGCTTACTGTAATATCTTAAAAAGTTTCCTAAAACACGCCTACGCCTTGATTAAATAGGTGGATGAAGCTGCCGATGACGTGTACTGATGTCCTTTTGCGTTTGTTGTCTGAAGAATTTTGTCATAATGACGTCACTAGGACTGATTTATAAACATGTAACTGTTTTCGATTCCATCATCCCGTCGGGAGTGCAAGGTCACGCTGGCAGACGTTCTCAACACTATTTATAATATTGTGCCATCATGATAATTGTTCCTCATAGTCACTGAGGACCCGCCCTCACCGCCCTGTGCTCACTTGAGGCGGGCCGTATGTTTCAGTATACCAGCAATATGTGACCAAGAGACTTCTATTAAGTGGCAATATAGTCATTTACCAACTAAATTGGAACCTATTATTGGTGCAATGGTTAATTTGATCTCCTAACGTGACATCTAATGAAGCTTCATTGGGTGGCCCAATTGACAATTCATCTAATAAATATTCTTCTGTGGGGATTCATAATTGAATTTAGAATTTGCAATCCTGGTTGCAACAACCATTTAAATATTGAATTACGTTTTATCCTGACAGATTTTTTTTTGTGGATTTAATAAGAGTTGTTTATTAATTACCCATAGGTATTAGTCTAATAAACCAAGTAAAACCAGGAAAAAAATATATCTTATCAAAGTTCTGACAAAAGATAAGTTACAGTATTGAGTATCTGTATGACAAGTGCCTACAGTTAAGGTCAATAAATAAAGATTTTAAAATATCAGGTTTTACTTGTTTTGTTCTAAAGTTTACAGAATGTGGACGGAGGGAGACAAATAACGAAAAGTGTCTTTTTAAAGGCAAAAATCATAGTCAATTAAAAGTTTTGAATTTTGCAGTTACATATACTATAAAAAAGTAAAAGTTGAATGTCTTTATTGAAAATTAGAATACACATTTAAAAGAAGTATCTGTCTGATCTGCTAGTTAAAACTGTGCGATATATAATATATGTATTGAAGTTGAAGTCAGCTTCTTAAACAATGCGTGGGCATTGAACATAGTCATCATCTAAATTGAAATATTCTGATGATAACATTGTAGTCTTTTGTTTCTTCATTTTGATAATTTTATTTGCCAAATATATTACTAGCTGCTGCATGCGGTTTTGTCCAGGTCTCTTTATAAAATATTGTTTGTGGAATTAAATAATGTTACTTGCTGATAATTTAGTTTTCTTTAAAATTGGTCCAGTAGTTTTGAGATTATTCATTACAAACATACAAAAATACAAATCTTTTCTCTTAATAATATTAGTATAGATTACAAATAGCTCCGCCACCGAATAGCAACTTTAATTATAAATTTAAAATTTGTTTAATATTATATAATATGATAATATAAAAATAAATAGTATATTGTTCCTATAGTTTTATATTCCTGCATTTAAATCAACATGTATGAGTTCTTTGTATATGGCGAATCAAATGAAAGCCATTATCATTATAATGAAGAATCAGTAACATTCTCCTTCTGATATGATATGATACAATGTCAATGATGATATAGGTATGCATACATATAATATCAAGATAGGTATAAACAATGTTAACATTTGTTACTGGTTCATTAGTGTCTTGTTTAAATAAAGAAATTATTTAAACAAAAGGCACTTTATTAATAGTATAGTAGAATATACATTTAATTCCAGCAATTTTAATGCTCATTATGTATTATTTGCGAATATGGTATTTAATGAAAATAATATTTTGAGAATTTGACATTTAGTGGATGGAATTTTATGAATATGAAGTTAATCAAGAGAAGCTTTTTACTGTCATTTATCTGGCGGAAGTGACTAATACTGTCCCATCCCCATCCTTTATACTAAAGCCTATTAAGCATTATGTCCGCAGCGCATTCGCTCCACCCATTGATAGGTGAGCGTCAGCCTGTCTGCTGACCTTTATATTAAAAAAAACTTTGTGGTTTTCAGTTCGGAGCGTTCCAAGGTGCGAGTGTCTTTTTACCAGGGAGTGCGACCTCAGTGCGTCTCGCCACCACTTTGTCCACCGCAACAGGAGTCGACCCTTGGCTACACAACTCTTCTGTCGGCCTCTTTGACTGGTGACATGGCCGACCACGCAAATTACAACAGACAAATTAGGTTGGCATTCATACTAACCTTGACATTGAAATGAATCGTTTTAATTTTTAAAGTGAAACTTCTTTGCAATGAGAGTAAAATTTCAAGATTGAATTTTGTTTGATGCTTCAGTGAGCTTCTTGTAACGTTTCCGCTAGAGTAATTACTGTCAATAATTTAAAATATTTATTTAATTTCTCTTTCTCTCTAAAATCTACCGCTTACTAAAAAGAAGTTTCACTTCTGACACGCGCTTTTTCTTAAATTGTATGCGACTAAAGTATTTATTTGCCAGAATTACTAACTAGCTGTGCGCCACTGTTTTAATGAATATCGGATCCTCTCTCGTTAATACTCGTTTTTGGTGGTGCATCCGAACACCGCTTCTCTTTTTTATTTACCTTTCTTTTTGCTCGGTTCTTAAGAAATCTAGCGTGAGCTTTAATGGTAAATAGCCTTCTTCAAGAATATCATTCTGTAATGAAATAGAATTTTTCAAACTCTTTAGCTGTTGCACGAGAGTTCGTCCGCGTATCTTTATAAAATATAGACTAAGCGTTCCATATTGTTATCTCGCACAGTGGATTTTTTACTTTTAGCATTTATATTTTTATAACTTCTAAACAAAAGGTCCAATTTCTACAATAGAAGATTTTAAATTTTTTTGAATAGAATCAATTAATTAAATTACTTAACATTTTTGAACATAAAAAAAATTACACTTATGACCTAACATAATGTGAAAATTAAATATTGTTCTAAACACTGTTTTTTTTCCCTCATATGTTGCCTCCTCTTGCTGTCAAAACTGCCTGCATCCGTCTGGGCATAATTTTTACTAAGTGTTAATTAATCTTTGCGACATTAGGAACCATTCTTCACAACCAATGCAGTTTGCGGGTCCCTTAGGTTAGGTTGGCGTATCTTCTCCGGGTCGTGTCCATACTCATACTTGGTCTCCATCTCCATCAGCAAAAATAATGTTATATTTTTGCTGATGATTTGTAAATTGTGGAGAAAATAAATAAATATTATTATTATTTTATTTAGAAATTTTGACTCGTCTCCTCCTCTAAAAGCCAAAATGAGGGCCAAAATTATTATTATTATTTGTTAAAAACAACAAAAACTCCTAAAAAAACTTTCCGAGCTCTTCTTTTTATAATCCAAATCTTTTCAAGGTTCGAGTGAATAGGCATCTTCTGGGTGAGCTCGCTTCCTCGTTGGCATCATCCTTCCTACATGGATAGATGCTGGTCAATAGCAAACCCATCTTTAATAAAAAAAAATTTATCACTATGTATCCAAGAAATTAAGAGATAGCAAAAAAATAAAGAATGAATGTTGTAAATAAAATTCTATTCAAATTTTTAAATTTTCATAATGTTGGTGTAGATGGCCAGTACGGAATAAGAAATTCCACCTTTTTTTTTGTGTTCCTATGTTGAGAATCACTTTGCTATTTAGCTAGTGAAAAATGCATACGCAGGGAGATAAGTGATTATCTCCTAATGCGTTACCTACTGCTTTCCTCAGTAACGTGATATTCATGGGAACCTCGCTTGTGACCAAGTCAGTGGTTAGAGTGCATCCCACAAAAGATACCCGATACTGTAGTGTGGCGCACTTTGCTGCGCCCACTCCACTGAATACATTGTCAATTCTTCATTCAACTTTAACCATTGTGTAACACTATTTGATTCCAAATTCAATTGGTTTTAGCCATAAAATACCATTGTATACATATAATAAAATCGTAAATGAGCCGTGTCTCTCTACATTAAAGATTTTTCAAAAATATAATTTGTACATGTTGTACCTAGTCATGTTACCTACTTTAAGCAAGCTTCCAATTTGTTTCATTCCAATCGAACTTGCAGGCTCACCTAATATTAAATGTAGTTATGATTTTTTCTTTATCGAGCTAAAACCTTTTTTGTCGTACACTAGAGACATGCCTACTTACTTTTGTAATAGCCGTTTGATTTGATTATTTGATTGATAACGTAATTGTTGGAGAAGGTTATAGTCTATTTAAGATCACACTAAAGCCAAGCGAAAAGGAAGTAATTATGTTGTGCGGGCGTTGCCTTAGCGATGATAATTTAAATCGAACGGCTGGTGAAACCGTAGCGCACATCTAGTTAGAACTAGTTAGTACAATTTACTATTTCTCTAATTTAATGGAAGAAATGCTATCGCAAAGATATTACATTTAATTCGCTTTCATCTTTTATTCTTTTTCCCATTCTTTAATTACAATCAAGAAGCGTACAACTTTTTCGACTTGACCACTTCCTGAAGAATCCTAATTTGAACATTTTGTCCAATACACGTTTAAAGTCTTTCAATATTACAAATATTCATCTTAACTTCCTAACTTGTTCATTTCTTAATCGTCATCTTATTTCGTCGACGTAATCCCTCATACATGTTTAGAAGCATTTTCACTCAATATTAATAACAATTTTAAGTATGTAGAATACAGAACAAAGCAGAAGCTGCGATTGCGCATTAAAGTAATTAAACAGAAATAACTCTTGCTTACTAATTCTTGCTTACTAACTTTAAGATTTTTGCACATGTCCAATTGTTATAACAAATGTCCCAGTTATTTGTGAGCACTATGCCGTAAATGTAATTATTATTTAAGGCGTCTTCTGTCTTGTTTTATATTCTGAAAAAAAAAAAAGTAAATAATTGAAGCGATAAAAATTAGCTGGCTGAAGTAAAAAAGTCCTTAACAGTTAACATTTAGGTGCGTCAATCCTTTCGCACCTTGAAGTAGACCCACCGGGGTCGGCAACGCAGATGAATTCGTTTTGGCAATGGTCACCACCTATTTCAACTACATGCATTTGCGTGGATATATTTCAGTACCGAGAGCGGATGGGATAATCCGTTTCGACCGGACGGGGATCTGAGCAGGGAGGCGGACGAGATAGTGTCTCTGATCAAGGGCGGGAAGCCCATCACGCCGACGCCCACCGGTGGCCCCTATCTGCCCATCTGCGACGAGAATGAAGAAAAGGTTCACGCGAATAACCTCAATGTGAGTATTCTCTTGGGATTAAAATTGTTCATTTAACCATTGTGGATCAAACACAATAAAATGAAACTACCACCGGTCCGGGAAGCCGTTTCTTAACTATTCTTATGTAGTTTGCTCACTAATGGCTACGGGGAAAGCCCTTAGTGGTAAGAAAAGTTTCTGATGAAAGAATTTTGGAAAAACCAGTAGACATAAAAATGTAATTATTTTGCCCAATGGCCATCAAAGAGAAATGGAAATTTACTTAGCTTCGCTCGATTGTCTGCTGGCTGGCTAAAATATTGTCGTTTGGCTACTATATATTTTTCCAACAGAACATATATTTAGTATTTTTGCCCAAAATATAGTAGGGGATAGGTACTATTTTATGTATGAAGGGTGATCCAAAAGTAATGATAAAGGAAATTTAATTTATTGTTCAACATCAAGCGTTAGTCTGTATATCCGTTAACTCCTAAACGCGGCGGTCAGCAGTTCGTCATTGGTCATCATGATGGTCCGTCGGGATGTGTTGAGGTCTTCTGAGAGAGCGTTACCGGGCGATTGACCGAGGGAAGCTCTGTCAATATGTAGGGTATTGAAACTGATATTTCACCTGTGCCGAGACTCCAATTTTGCTTTATCATTTCCAAGACTTGCCTAAACATATTTCGCTGAAATATTTATTGTAGATATTTCTATTTGGGAAATAAAATTGTAATATATGCTCATAATTAATATACCTGCGTTATTTTTAAAAGACTAGTTACATTAAAATTAGTCTAATTAAATTAAATTTAGGTTAGTAATTTAGTATTAAATTTGAATTTAGTGTAATTTAAATTTAGTAATTTAAGTAGTCGTATTAATTTAAAATTAATTTAAAAAGTCAAAATAATTTAAATAATGAAAGTAATTTAAATTTAGTAATTTAAATAGTCAAATTAAATTAAATTTTAATTTGATTAAAATTTTAAAACAAAGATTATTTACTATATACAAAAGGTAACGAGAAAGGGATGGTTTCCAATGTATTTTTCCCCTATTTCTTGCTAACGTGCAACTATGCTCGGCACAGTAATAACGGCGAACTGGCAACCTAGTCTCACTCTACACACACGTTCACACGTGAAACGATAGCTAAGCGTAAGTCACTGTCGTTGTTCACTCAACACATTCACGAAAATGAACTAAAATTTCGATCACATAGCTACCAATCTAATGTTTTCTTTAGGAAAATATAATTTGGCGTAAACAGAATGTAAATTAAATACCGACGGATGTGATTCTAGTATAAAATTAAGGTCCATTTGTTTATGAATGCATAAAGTTCATTAGTATTGAAATCGAACTACCTTAAGCTTAAATTGTGGCCCCAATATTTTCGAAATCGCGTCGTTAAAGTGTCGACATCGTGACTTAAGGAGTTTGCAACGCTCATAAGACGATTCAATAGAAAAAAACAGCCCAAGTTGGCCTGGGCGCTCGACGAGGAACCCCAAAGTTTATGCGCGACAAGAGGTCGGGCGAATCAACTTCGCCCCTCAGCAATTTGCAGCATAAGCCTCCGGGACTGCAGTGAATCGACTTTGAAGTGATTCATTCTAGCTGGATAGCTCGAGAGTGCCTTAGCTAGACCGCATCCGTAAGAAAAATAGGCGCTTGATGCATACGTCATAATGTGGATTCCATATGATTGAGCAAATCCAGACCTTACTTCCTCACAATATAACGTCGTAATAAATGTCTGTTACACGCGACATGCTGAACTGCCGAGTCTGTGAACCCCATTAAGGCTCGAGATTCTTGTAAAGTTTTCAGTAGGACGCGAGTTGAAGTAACCGAAGTAACCTTCAAGTAACCTTCAAAGTTCTTCAAAGTAACCTTCTATCTCTTTATCAAAATATTAGTATAGTCCCGACGGCAATTTTATTTGCTTTGTTGTTTTTATGAAAAGGCAGCATCTTAATTGTTAATGAAGATTGCGCAAGTAAGAAGTAAGTATGAGTTGTTGAACTTTCGCAATGATTGCATTTCGCAATATGCAAGTAAAACAATATTAATGCAAACACTTGTCATTCGATTGGCTTTATATCCTTGAGCGCGTTATAACAGTTCTCATCAAAAAATAATTTCTATTACTAATCTATCAAATAATAGTTTGTTTACACAAATGGACCTGTTTGCAACTAGACCACAAAAGTTATGAAATCAATGCATTAGCTAATGAGTATGTTCTCTTTGTATAAAATTTGTTTACCACATTGTGGAAAATGCACTATTACTGTTTTACTTCTTTTTTCCCTAGTCCAATATACATGGTGTCATTGTTTGTTTTCTGTAATAAAATAAAATAAATAAATAAAAAATGGACTACTGCAAGTACTATTTAGGCGACATTGAAATAAATCTACACAATGGTGTACCAAAATTTCAAATTTAATTGAAATTTTTGAATTTTCATCCAGTCACATTAAATATTTAATCACATTTTATCGTTTTTTTTTTTTAAATAGTGATTGTTAACTAAGCTCTGTGACTTCCTACCATAGAGATTTTTTCCTAACATATACCTCGACCACGGAAGTCACCCAAGTCGTGGCGTTGCCGGATTCAGAGCATATTCAGCGTGTTGTTGCTGCACGATTGCATTTTAGCCTCTCTGCTGTCAATAGAGTGTATCAGCGTTATCGGGAGATTGGTATGTTTACTTGCCGTTCAGGATCTGGTCTATATCGAGTCACGTCTGAGCAATATGACCATGATATTGCGTCAGTTTCTCTAAGAAGTTATCAGTTTAACCGTATTCAACTGCAGCAGCGGCACCGTGAAGTTCGAGGATTAACTGAGAGCGATTCTACCATCGTAGCCTGAAACCTCATAAACCAGCTAATGGTCTAAAATTGACTGTAAACCACCGAAGAGCGCGCTTTAACTTTGCACGTGAGGACTTAAGGTTGAACTAGTCGGCGGCTCGAACTCATCGGTGCGCGTGGCTAAAATGCTTCCTGTCTCACACAGCAAACTGAGCGAAAGGGAAAGACTCATAGAAGAGCAGTTAGAACATAGCGCGCACACATTAGTTAGACCGTATTGTAACGACTTAGGCAACGCACACATGCGAGGTCTCGTCTAACGCGGACGTTGCGACTGCTGCGAGGCTTGTTACAATGTTACATCTCTAATTATTGTAGTAGGGTTAAAAAATTGGGATAGGATTTGATTTTCTTGATTAGGAAGTAAAATAAAATAAAAAAAATCTATTATTTTACTAACATTGGTATAACATAAAAATTATACAAACATAAAAAGTCTGAATTAGCACAAATAGAGTTATTACGACTTTACCGGGATAAAAAATATTCCTTGCGCTATCCTAAGATATAATAATTATTATACTGTATTGATTTGACGTGATTGAGTAACAAAAACCTATACAAACATAATCACAAACTTTCGCGTTTACAATTACTATGATATGCGTGTTATTGGTGCTAAATTGACAGGACTAAAACCTTGTTGGCATCTTTGTCTCAGGCGTGGAATCGATAAAATGGAAGGGTGGAACGGGGTGAAAATATTATATTATATCTAAAGTGGTATTTCACGGTTTTTCGCGATTTACAACGAAAGTTGACCTCCTATCGAAAAAAGTGGACAAGCAAAGTTGTTGATAATAATAAGATCTAGGTACAACTTTTATAAGTAACATTTTTCACAACTTCAAGTTTTCCGGGAAATTCGGAAAAACCGATATTTTTTTCTCGTTTAATATATTATTATTTTTTTACGAAATTTGGTGAAAACATAACTTATTCTGTTTCAAGTAAGCTGTAATTTTTTTGTAGCGAAATACAGATTTTTCCTTATTTGTTGTCAAATTCCGAAAAAACGACATCATTTTCAACTGAAAAGTTTCATCTGTAAAATTTGTCTTTTCAATCTTGCCAGCCGCCACTTTTTCGGTTGAATCGTCTACTTTTAGATTATGTAATAAAAGAGTAGCACTACTATGGAAAGGTCATTGGGCACCTAGTATGAAAACTATACCCGCGGCGTACAGACATACAATATAGCAATATGTATAGATAATATTTAGGATACTATAAGATTATTACTGTAGATCAAGGGAAACATAAAAAAATGTATGTTTTATTTTTTTAATACGTGTATTCACCCAATTAAAAGGCATATTAATAAGAAAGAAACACAAAAATAAAACAGTTATTATTTTTTTAAGTTTTATTCGACTTCATCAATGTATGGGTACAGTAATATCACAGTCTAACCATACACGTCATACAGTCAGGCAACGAATGTAATTGCGTAGAGCAACGTTCGGCGAACTCGCTTCAGTTTGCAGGCTCGAACATTGAGCGTTGCTCGACTGTATGACGTAAGTATGTATGGTTAGACTGTGGTAATATCATCCAAAAAAGCCCCAAGTGCATCTGTTTGCTCCTGATGTCTTGCACAGGATAAAAAATAAACATGTGCACAGCTTCCAACGGTGCGTCGACCATGGATGCAGGAGCAATAGTATCCTTCGACACCTTCTCTGCCATGTACGAGTATTGTAGGGTTGACCAATATATAGGTATAATATAATATTTTCTAATCGTGATTGAATTTTACCTCTGATTTATATTTTATTATCAATTAATTCTTGATGGCGATATAATTCCAAGATGTACAAACCATTCCAGTCATGACAGTATGATCGCGCAATTTTTAAATGATTTGTCCCCCTCTCTTGTTTGGTGTGTCATAGATACATGTACATATTATATTTTTCTTGCCATTTAAAAACTGTTTTAGGTAGAGAAAAACCCAACCTTCATTAACCTATAACTATATAATCCCATGAATTTTCAATGAAATGTAAATATAAAATGATAGGGTGGCTTTACAATTTAAAAATAATTTAGTTTCTGTACACAAACTTTCATAAACCGGGTCAGATTCTGCCCAATGACCTTTTCTCCAGAAAACGCGAAAAAATGAAAAAACTGATTTTCAAAAATCTATTTTAAAATTTTTCTTCTAAACTCAAATTTATTTATTAAAATTATTGAAATTTAAAGTTGAAACCTTTCGAGAATATTAATTTCATGTTACCTTAATAGATACAAAGAATAAACAAGGACATTAATAAGGATTTGATTATATTAAAAAGACGAAGTGAGGTGCACTTTTGGGGGTAAAAATGGATTCTCATGATTTGCGGCGAAAATTAACCTACTACAAAAAAAAGTTCTAAAATGAAAGAGAAAAGTTGTAAAAGAGTTTAGAAAAAAAATTAAAAAATTGATTTTTGACAATCTGTGTTTTCATTTTTTCGCGATTTCTGGAAAAATATTCCATAGCAGAGCTACTCTTTTATTACATAATCTAAAAGTAGACGATTCGACGGAAAAAAAAATGGCGGTGAAAAGACGAATTTTACCGGTGAAACTTTTCAGTTGAAAATGAGGTTGTTTTTTCGGAATTTGTTGAAAAAAAAAGGAAGAATCTGTATTTCGCTACAAAAAAATTACAGCTTACTTGAAACATAATAAGTTATATTTCCACCAAATTTCGTAAAAAAAAAAAAAAAAATTTTTCGTGAGAAAAAAAATAAAAACGAAATTTGAGGTTATGTGGAAAAATGTTACATACAAAAGTTGTGGATCTTTTTATTATGAACAGATTTGCCATTTGACTTTTTTCGATAGGAGGTCAACTTTCGTTGCAAATCGCGAAAAACCGTGAAATACCACTTTCAACTCCTAAAAGTTCACCCCGTTTCACCCTTCTCCATTTTGTCGACTTCAAATTATTTTTCTCGTCATTCAAACAATATTTTGCTCCTCTTCCAAGGTCTCATGTGGTTAATTTTTTTTTCATAAAAATGCATCAGCATGTTACCCGCAGATAACAAGAGTAATTGTACAATTATTATATAATAATATCTATATAATAATTGTTAATTCTAACAATATTATAAATACGAAATTTTGTGTGTGTGAGAGAGTATTTTTGATACTAGCTGCGCCCCACGGTGTTACCCGCAGACAACAATAGTAATTGTACAATTATTATATAATAATATCTATATAATAATTGTTAATTCTAACAATATTATAAATACGAAAGTTTGTGTGTGTGAGAGTATTTTTGATACTAGCTGCGCCCCACGGTGTTACCCGCAGATAACAAAAGTAATTGTACAATTATTATATAGTCTACATAATAATTGTTAATTCTAATTCTAACAATATTATAAACTAGTAGGTTGCTCGATGCTGCGGGCTGCTAGCAGCCCGTAGAGGGTTTTCGCAACCAGGGTAGGTTGCTCGATGCCGCGGGCTGCAAGCAGCCCGCGGAGGGTTATCGCAAGCAAGACGGATAATGCCATCCATTTCGTCAAAAGTAGCGATTTTGTATGGAAGGGGGGTCAATGGGGGAGGTGGTGTAAGGATAGTGGTCCCAACCGATGGACCTCGGGGAGAAATGGTTATGCGCCAAAGACACGATATCACTATTCCCTATGGTTGTGGAGCTACGGGGATTGGAAATTTCAAAAAAGTTGTATGGAGTGTAAAAAACATGTATGGGCGGGGTGGGGATGGGTCACGATTTGGTAACCCCCGATGACCCTCTGTGAAATTCCGTAAACCCCGCCCCTCTGTCGCTCATAGTTTCCGAGATCCCTTCGCCGACTTTTCACCAGGTCGAGGTAGCGAGGTCTCCGATTTAATTTGTCGATAAACTGTAGCTTGCGAGGAAACCGTGGATCTATTAGCTCCGGTAGAAGATATTCCATATAAATTTCAATGCAGTTTGGTGTCCAGACAACAAAATAGCAAAATTTTTATTTGGTTATTTTTAGTTGGCCTTGTACTTGGAAATAATAATTATGCGTTTTTTAGTCTAACTATCGAAAGTTTGGATGCAATTTTTTTATTTTATTATTATTGTTAGCGCAATAAAGTCTACCTACATTGAAGTATAATGTACTACCTAGCGAACAATGACTCTAGTCTAGCGCAATATACCTACGCAGTACACAGCACGCGCAACGTAACTAAATATCATTGAGTTGAGACTGACTGTCTCGCTGAGCTCAAGCCAAGCCACAAGCTCAAGTGAGCTCCCCGGCCACCGCCGCCGCTCCCGCGTATGTGCCTCCCCTCCGCTACCCGCGCGGGAAGAACATTTGAGTGAAATGCACAATGATTCGTACCAAAAATGAGCACGGTAAAAAAATATAAACCGACCCTTAGGAAAAAGATTTTGTTGACAAAACTACTGCATGTATCTTTTTAGTGTAAAGTTATTTTAACTCTTGAATAACTGAGCGATGTCGGTGGGAAAGTATTTTCGAGCTTTTTTACTACTAGAGTGACTTATTAACCCTCAAAGTTGCGTGAAAATTTGTGTTAAAATGTGGATTTTTCAAGGATTCTATCTATTAAATTAATGCTTTTTTAACTAGTTTGTTGAGCATTGAACCTAGTTTACGACAAGATAAATCGATATCATGCTTACTTTTGTAAATTAAACATAAAACAGAGGAGTAGTAAACTTCCTACGTTTGTATGGAGGAAAAGCCGACTAGTTCAACCTTAAAATTGGTCATACCTTCAATGGAGCAAAGCTCTCTTTGCTGACGAGAGTAAGATCGTGCTGTATGGTAACGACAGAAGAAAGGAAGAGAGTTTTTCACAGTGCTGCAGTTATGGTGGCGTCACGTTACATCGAAGTGTGTCTGGAGCCTCATGTGGTACCCTACGCACATTTTATTGGCGAAGAGTTCATTTTTATGCAGGACAATGCCAGGGCTCGTAAATTAATATCTGAGCGAAGTCGGTATTACGGTTACGGGCTGGCCAGCAAGAAGCCCGGATATGAATCCCATAGAACACCTACGGGATGAGTTGAAGAGACGAGTCAGAGCGAGAGATCCCGCTCCAGAGACGCTTGGCCAGCTTAAAACGGCTAATACAAGAGTAGTGGGATAACACCCCACAACACAAGATTGTGACTCTCATCTGTTCCATGAGGTTGCATTATTAGAGCCCGGGGAGAAACATTTTAAAAATTCTTAAAGGGTAAAAACCTACCTTTTGAACAAAAAACAATAGCCAAAGAAATTTAATTTTAATTTGAAACATGAATATTCGTTTAACGATACCTATAATATCCGCAATTAACTGACATTATTATTTTTTGTTTAATATAAAATACTAGCGTTCCGCCCCCGGCTTCGCCCGGCGTTCAATTTTTATATATCCTAAAACATTCCCCGTTTATCCCCTCTTTCCATTAGCGAAAACCGAATTAAAATCGGTCTACCCGTTCACGCGTGATGCCGTGACCAGGAGAAATAGGGATTCATTTTTATATATAAGAGAAGATATAGATTATACACAACTCCACACAAAACCAAACTTCAGAGGTGATGAGAAGTGTTATATTTTTATTTTTTCCCTGAAGGGAATACGCTAGTTATTCATATAATATCAAAAAAATTACCAAGTGTGTAACACGGATTATTGATCCAAATGGGTCAATGAGGGCCAAACCTAAAATCATAAGAGACACGAAAATTTGTTCTTAGAAACTAAAGCTGCATTCAAACTTTTTAAATTACGCTCAGCCGGGAATCGAACCCGGTTAAAAATTGACATAACGTTAATATCACGTCAGGCCAGTTGATTCAAAGTTAAAAAGTGGAATATCAACATTTTGTTTGTGTACATAGGCTGGCTAAATATAATGAAGAAGAGTTAGAATTATTGGAAGCTTATTTTAAAAATGATTTCACTATGAAAGTATAATAAGCACAGTTACTAATTGAAGCCGTGGAGTAATTTCAAAATAAATTTAGCAGAAGAAATCACCAACTTGTGACATCAATATTTTGACTCTTAGATCTTCTGACGCTTCAATCACGGCATTTTCTGACGAGACATTTTCGTTTAAATGTTGGGTTGGACTTGTAAATAATAAAGTACTTATGTTTCAAATAAGTCATACGCAGTGGCGTAACTATAGGGTGGCAGGGCTGGCAAAATGCCACGGGCCCCCGACCCAAGAGGGCCCCGGCCCTAAAGAGGGCGCGAGCTCAGAAATAAATTCTATGGTCCGATCTTTAAAATTTGATGATGTTATAGACACTTTTGCGGTACAGAAAGCTCGAAAAGATTTTTCTTAATAAATATCTTATTGAAATTAAATTGTTAAAATTGTTATTAGTGTTGGATAACTACTTAAATGGTTTATTAAAATTAAACTAAGTACAACGTGACGATTTTTACTGATAGGGCCCCATTTGCCACGGGCCCCAGATGGTATAGTTACGCCACTGGTCATACGGGATATGCCATAGGAATAAATATGTAGATAAATTGTATTTTCAACAAGATTGTTTCTAAATGAACATTTTCAAGATACGAGGGGCACACTGAAATGATCGGGAATAAGAAAAACCACATGCACGGTATAGCTAAATTGTATTTTATTGTTTTTCGAAGTATTCTCCGTTCAACTTAATGCACCATTCGTGCAAACCAATCATCAAAACAGTAATTCCAGTCTGAAGTTGATGTTGACAAAATGGCTGATTTGTACGCTTCCACAGCTGCTTCGGGGTCTTCAAACCGTTGACCTCGTAATAAATCTTTCATTCTAGGGAATGTAAAGAAATCGTTTGGGCTCAGGTCAGGACTGCTTCAAAAAATCATTTGTCTTCCGAGCCGTATGGGAGCTCGCATTATCGTGATGTGAGATGATGCGACGTTTCGGGTTATTTTTTCGGAGTTCGGCTATCATTTCTGGCAAACAAACCGTGATATACCACTCGGCGGTAACCGTTCTGCGTTCCTGTAAAGGAATTGTAGCAACATGCCCCTTTTTCGAGACAAACGTAGCGACCATTTTCTTTGACACGCTGCGGGAGCGAACCACTTTCGTTGGCTCGACCTCGTCTTCGAAGACCCAAACTGCTGACTGACGATGCTGACGATCCATGATTCGTCACCTGAGACGATATTATAAACGGCATTTGACTTCCCTCCGTTGAAGCGTTGCAGAGTATTCCGGCACCAATCTACACGAGCCGCCTTTTGCTCTTCGGACAAATTGTGGGGAACCCAGCGGGAAACTAGCTTTCTTACACACAGCTCATCAGGTAATATCGACTGAATTGCAGTCATTCCGATACTGATAACAGCCCGAATCTGCTCGCATGTCACATGACGGTCATCTAATATAATAGTTCGCACAGCTGCGATGTTTTCAGGCGTGACCGCTGTTCTCGGTCGACCTGCAGAAGAAACATTGCTGAGCGACACACGACCGCGTCGGAACTCGGCATACCAGCGGTATATTGTCGTTTGACTCGGTGCTTCAACATCATAAATCTAAACAAGTTCGCTGAGACATTTATCTTGGATAAGCCGCAACGAAAATTGTGATAAATTATGGCACGGAAATGTTCACGCGTGAGCGTAGTTTCTGTTTTTAATTAAAAAAAAAAAATTGTTTGAATGTCATTAAGATTCTAAGAGGCCAGTATTCAAATTCTAGAAAAGGTTTTATTGTAACTCAATCCGAAATATTCTATTCCCGATCATTTCAGTGCGCCCCTTGTAATTGAATTGGTACAGACGGCCCCATCAAATGCCCCCGACATCTCCCGACCTCAACCCTATGGATGTTTTCTTATGGGGTTACGTCAAAGAAAACGACACCATAGATTATTTAAATGCAACCTTAGAGGCTGTCTTAACACAAATGCAGATTTAAAGATTAAAGATAATAATTAAAGAAATCGAAGCCTCCTTAAGAACAAATTTTCGTATCTGTTATCGTTTCATATTTGCCTTCACAGACTCATCGGTAATTTAGTACATTTGTTGAAAATAAATGTTAAGTTGATAAATAACGGATTTGAGATTTGAGAAAGAAAGAGATGGGTAGACGAGGAACATCTATCCATCTATTTCAAAAATTTAATTCTGCGAATTTGTGATGTCTGGTCTGACACTGTCTAACATTGAGCTGATATCTAACACGGCCAGTGACGTTAACAGTCAACACGGCGCGTTTAACAGCCACGCACGAAACGATAGCGCGATTTAACATCAACGGTGAGCGCCATCTGTCGACCTGTATTTTACAAGAGCAGAACACTTGTAAAATATAATATTATGGTTGCGGTATTGACGATTATCAATATATTATAATATAGAAAGTATTTTAAATGTGAATGAATATTTGTTTATTGTATAAAAGTTGAAAGAGCAACAGTCGGAACTGCTGACACAAGCACCATCCGCACAATGTTGTCGTTTCGTCACCCCATTACTACTCTACTATGTTCTAACAAGTATATAAGAACAATTGACATACATACTATTATACCTACTACATTTAATATCTCGGGAAACAGCACTTTATATATGATACCGATTTTATTTTATTATATTTATGATATTTCTTTATTGACGCCAAAGAGGTATAACTTGTCACGTGCCTACATAAGTGCCGTGCTGCAGCAAGAGTGTTGTTATAAGTTTAAGCTGTGTATCATAGCGGTTGACGCAGGGATCTCACTAATTTCCACAGGTTCGATTGATTTGAAATGTGGGCGTACTGTTACTTCTGTGCTATTTCCATGACACGGTAATCTTGACCTGATGCTACAGCATTAGAGTAGTTTGCGGCATACCCAACTCCTCGGCAATTTATTGCGGCTTTGGGCTCATTAGAAGGTCGATAGTTTATAATTTTTTAATTATGGCCTGTTTTTCACTCAGTGGAACGATTTGTTTGATAGACGCAGAGTCAGACCAAGATGAGCAGTCCCAAGGCCATGAACGGCACGAAGAATGGCGCCGTGGCGGCGGGTGAGACGCAGACGAAGACGCGTGCGGGCCAGGTGGAGGTGCAGAGGGCTCCGCCCCAGGAGCCTCAACAGCCCGAGCGCGTCACCATCAAGAAGAAGCCCAAGTGCAAATGCTGCGTCATCCAGTAACCGGTGCTACCTGCAAAGCCTCTCTCTCACTCTCTCACTTCGACTAGAGAATGCAAATCCAGTGAGGCATTGAGTTCCCCAACTTGAACTAGTCTTTCAAAGAAATACTATTATAAAGACGGGCAATCAAAATGTTTATTTATTGAGAATCTCAGAGGATTTATTTAATTTTTTTTGTGAATGATTTTAAAATCATTTTTTTAAAATATCATTGAAACAGATTGCGATTTTTTAATAATGAATATTTTTTCATAGGAATCTGTTTTGTGTAATATAATATTTAATTTATATTTTTATATTGTTCATTTACTTAAACGGTACAGATTAAAATCCACTCGGTCTTTGGACTATTTATTAATTAACCAAATGGATGTAATCAGCGTTAGAATCTACTCGTCACGTTGACGCTACAAAAACCGCCAACCGCCTAATCGTTATTCTGCGAGGCAGGGTGCGGAGTACCGGCACCCTGCTTCCCCTGCTTCACCAGGGGAAAGGAAGAAGGTAGAGATATTAAGGTAGATAGGACATTAGAGAGGTCATAGTTTGGATATCCGAGTTTATACTTTGTTATTAAATGAATAAATTATTTTTGACTCGATTGTTTAGTTTTTCTATTTATAGGGAGGAAGAGGGGAGGACAGAGCCGTTTATGGGAAGTATTTTGTAATAATAATAATAAATGTTATTATTATACACGTTTTAGAATCTTGTTTGAACCTCGCCCGATAAATCATCGTAGTGCTTGGCGTCAATATACTTACCAGGTATTTTAGCATATTTGATAAAGTAATGCAGATTCATTGAAATAGGAGAAGGTGTATATATTTTATGTATATACATATCCACAGAGAGTATTGTTTTACTATACAATGAAAAATTGACCTGAAATATTATTATTTTGAAACTAGAAGGTAGATTAAGATCTCTTAAGAGTAAGAGCTTCGCAGCCTCGTGTCTCATCTTTTTTAAATATGCTTTTTCATTCAAAACATAGTTTCTTTTTAAGTGCGTTTCTTTGGGCACAAAGGTTTTGGACATAATAATTCCTATAATAAGTATACATGAATATGATGTATGTATTAGTTGTGTTACGTATTACTGTGCGACGGGATAGTCTCGGGACCGATGGCGTTTCGGGCTCGGTGTGATTGCGGATACACTCACCATTAAATAAATAAATACCTTTTTAATCTAATTAATATATGTATGCTACTAACGATTAATTTTAAGAAAAAACGTTTTCCATTTAGTTCGAGTGAAGCGTGTGTGATTCGAGTCTCGTGACGTCATCGGCGCCATTTTAAATATTATTATGTATAAATGTAAATGTATGTAACTGTGTTTTATTCACGTTAATAAAAACCTGATACCACCAGTTAGAATTTCAATTTAACTTTGTTTCTTGATAAAGTTTTTTATTTGAAAACGAGTAGGTACAGTACAGGTTTCGCTTCAATGGAATTCGTACAAATCGGTTTATAAATAAATTTTACATTGTGTGTAATTATTATTTATATTAAATCTTTAAAGGCTAATCGTTCTTGTTTCATATTTTCAACCCCGGGCCCTTGGAAAAACAGAAGTAATAGACACTCAGTATAAAAAAGATATGGTAATAATATATTGTCTCAGTTTTCGTGTAACACTAACTGTACTGTCCAATCCATAAGGTACAATTTTCTACAGTTCATACAGTTAAACATAATCGATTCGGAATGTCTTAGCTTAAACTATTCTAAAATTAAAGTAATGTATACATTTGTCGGTAAAAAAAAAAATTGTAATTTTCTCGGCACCGCGTCATGACCTCGATATGTCTACGGCTTTATTCAGTATCAGGGATACCTCGATGGGAGGAAAACTTTGGAGAAGTTTCACATTTGACGCGAAGTCGCCGCCGAGTAAATTGTCTCTTAATAATCTGCAAACGAAACATACAAGTGATATTACTTCATTTTATACTAGCTGACTCGAAAGACTGTTCTGAGCCGAATTGAGCTATACGTGGAGCAGTTCTGCACAAAGGACCGCACAACCAAAGGATTAATGCACACAACGCCATCTATTGGCATTTTCATGTTCATTTTTATTTCTATCGGTGATACGGATTTATTTTGGTTTTCTTGTTTTTCCAAATCGCGAGGAACTTCTCGAGGTCGACACGAGTAGAAAAATCGAATTAATCGCAGCGATCATGCGACGATCAGCAAGGATACCTCGTAAAGCAAGTATAACAAGTCCAGTACAGTTGCCAAGGGTCATCAGTTATAGCGAACACAATCGGTCAGATTAACTAAGTAGTTTAAACTCAAATGCAATACGGACAATTATACTAATTATATTATTATTTGTTCTGAAGAGAGAGTATTTCGGCAACATTTTTTGTTCACGTGCAAGTGAGATCCATAAGTAAAATGAAGTTTTTTCATTCTAATTCAAATGTTGTAATAAAATAAGCGACGGTCGCCACCTACCATCGGCCTGTGCGTATCTTAACATAAAAAAATGTATGCAATGTCGTAAGTAGAAAAAACGTGTTATGTTCTAATATAAGACCAACGCTCGGTAGTTAACATTTGCTCTGATCGGCGTTTGCTGCACTGAATGGGTTAAAGTATATGTCTGTCGCGATAATTAATTATTCCCTGCATTTGCTTTTTATTTGCTTTTTATAAAAAAAAAAAAAAAATTCTATAAAGTTCTAAACATGTTGATTTTTTTAAATAATTTTATAAAGAATGGTAGGTAGGCTGACTGTCGGTCCACTTGATGGTTGCCGTTGCCTAAGAACACAAGCAACACCATGCTCGGCTGAAGGAGTCCATATTTCAGGTAAGCGAAAAGACCTCTATAGACATTTCATTTAAATACAAAATACTCACATTATCATGGCACAGCATATGTGGATGAGAAAATCGAATCTATTCGTATCTGCAAATAGCGAATCCCAGATTCTTTCCACATCCGGTAACGAGAATTCTTGAGAGAGCAGCAGTGTCAACCATCTGAAACTGTAGTACTGCGGCTTCAGTTCCTGTTTCTCCAGCAGCGACCAGACCGCTGGATCCGTCTGCTTTAAACATTTACTCAGCTTGCCCATCATATAGTTGATGCCCGTCTCCGTTTCATCCAGAGTCCTGATGAAGAAGTCTCGGATTTCCGCCATGAGATTGGTGAAACAGAAAAAGCAGTCAGCCTCCGCATGCTGCGTGTACTGTTTGTTGGGGTCGCTGGCGAAGGTATGGTAAATCGGTCCTATGATTTCGTTCATGCCCTGCACGTAGCTCTGTCCGGGGTTAAGCTTCGCGTATAGAAACAGCATACGCTCCACAACTTCCCAATGAGCTTCGCAGCCTTCGTTGAGTGGGGCGTAGTTGTCTGCAGTGGTCTCCGAGCGACGTCTCTCGTGGCTGAGTTTAGCCACTCCCAGCCCCCGTCGCTCCAGATTACTATACTTCAGCACGGATTGATGAACCCGTGAATGCAGTCGCTTCACACCGTTGCTATTCACAATTTCGGGGCAGGGGAACTCGCTGGCCGACTGGAAAAAGGATATCTCCGGACACAGTCTGCGAACATCTTTGTCTATTTGCAACAGGACCTCGTTGTCCTTGAAATAATGACTCCACGAGCTATCCGGGCTGATGCTGAGAGGATGGTCGCTGGGACTGTCTGGAGAAACTATAATTTCATTTAAAAATTGTTTGTAAAGTTTCCGTTTCTCTAGGAGAGTTCGCTCTCTGGCGCTTTTATCCAGTGGCACATAGTGAAGCAATATTTTCCAAACCAGTGAACGCAGTCCTTTATCTTCGGGTATACCTGTCGGTGACATTATACAAGTTAAAATTAATGCATTTTCTAAAAGCATATCCTTCATTTTTCATTCTTTTCTTCCTTTTAATATTTATCCCTTTCCACTTCCCATTTCCCTATCCCCACCTAGTCCCTTATCCTTAATCCTACTGTAGTCGGCAGCGCACTTACAGCAGCTTCGGCGTTATTTGTGTTATAGGTGACGGTAGCCACCTACCATCAAGTGGACCGTCAGCCTGTCTGTCAATCTTAACATAAAAAAAATAACTAAAATTCGAAAGATAAAACTTGTAAGACTACATTAGTTGAAAATAAATGTATAGACGAAGAACATCAATTATACTATCCATCTATTTCAAAAATTTAATTCTGCGAATTTGTGATGTTTAATTGAGCTGATATCTAACAAGGCGCGTTTAACATTAACGGTGAGCGCCATCTGTCGATGTAAAGCAGAACTAATGATGCAGGCGGCACCAACACTTGTTTATGGTTGTGGTAAGGCTAGGCTAATTTGTATTATGATTTACAGAGATTTTACCGGATCCGATTCCTGGTTGCGTATGAGCATAACTTTGTGAGGCTGCTAAAAGTACCTTAGGATTTTGATGGATGGTGTCAGTGAAAAAATTAAACAACTTTGACTAGCGATAATTCGTAAATTATAATTATTATTATTAATCACATATTGTGCAACGTGTTAGACGGCTTGTTTATATGTTTTATTTATGAATTGTCTTGAGTTTCTGACAAAATAACCTGTACTTACTTAATACAAAGGATCTTATTATTCGTTTTCTTAGTTCCTGTTTACATCAAATATCGTAATTAACGAAAATTTAATTATTACATTTTTATATTTAAACTAGCTGACCCAGCCGACGTTGTCCTGCCAGAACCCGAAAATAATACCGTAACTCGATTGTGGCGCCACCTATCGAGTCCAATTTTATTTTCAAACCATGTTATAGTGACGCGTGAACCATCAATTCACGACGGTTAAATTATTTGAATATTCTTCATACAAAAATAATAAAATCGCGATTAAAAAAAGGGGGGGTGGGGGTGGTTGGAGGGTGAAAAATACTTTACGACGTATTCTTCATACCTACCAAATATACAAAAAAAAAATTATAAAAATCGGAGGAGTTTTGTTACAAACACTGTGACACGAGAATTTTAAATTATCATATCACAAATTTATAGTCGACACTCAGAATAAATGCTTAGAAGGATCTTTCAAACAAAAATTGCATGCCTTGCATTTTCTGTAGAGTAAAACTGCTATAATTTCGTTCTAGGATTAAAACGGCATCTCTATTATGTTTCTTTCTGGATTCTTCCGGACTCTCAGATTTAAATGGGCAGTAATTTAAAAATGAAAAAAAATTATTCTGGCTTTTAAATTTGGTTGGTCATCTATAAAAGGATACAAATAAATTTGTATATCTCGGGAACCACTGCACCTATTTGAAAAATCCTTTCACTATTTCAAAGTTACATATTCCAGATGGACGTGAATTGGTATTAAGACTATATATATTAGTCCCTACTAATATATATAGTCTTAATATACTAATCCCCCCTCACCCCCGGGCGAGTCAGTCTAGTGTACAATAAAGAGTATGTTACTAAAACATCCTACTTTTTGAAAAGCAATGCTTTGTCATATACTTTTGTCATGTCATATAAAAGAAAAATATTTTCACTAATAGCCAAGAAAGATTGTGAATTTAATTTTAACTATTCCCTAATATTTCATCCGCCATTTAATTTAAAAGAAATTTGCATTTCCACTCACAATCTCGATTTGCTCGGTTATAAATATTAGTGCTTCTCAAGAATGTAACTATCTAATTCAAGAGTGTTTCAAATAAAACGGCTAGATTAGCACATAAACCAAATTATGTATTTAGATCTAGCATAACTTACCGTTGAAAGCAAGTTTTCTTAGTTTCTCAATATCGATTATATCATCTTCCAGGAGCTCATCAAAAGCTTTTATTCTGAAAGCAAAGTCCACCATTATTAAAATGCACCTCTGAGAAGACTCCGCAGTCAACAAATTCAGGATTTCTATTTAATGGGACAATGCCAATAACAACAGTCTGGATCCACCGTTAGTATGTCACTGAAGCCTTTGTCATTAACCGATTCAATGCGGCGGTTTATTTTTTCTAGCTTACCCCCATGGCGGTTAACAAATATTTCATGATACTGCAAGGCCATCATAACCCATAGACAATGATGATACCTCTCGGGTATCATCAGCCACAAATGTAAAATCAGGCATCATCTGCCATGAAGCGGTTGAACAGTTCATTAAGGTATAAATTAATCTAAATGTAATCATAAAAAAAGATGAGGCACAAGTGGGGCCTTAAAATCTTCTGACGGTTCAATTGGGATACAAGCATTTTCTTATAATTTGCTATTGTATAATGTACTATATGTATATGGTCTTTTAAAAATAAACTAGGTATATTTTTAGTTGTACTTAGCTGGTATTACCTCCCCTTTAAAACAATATTGTTTAGAGGGGTAAATGGCACTAATTCCTCATATAAACATAGCTTATAATACACCCAGTTATTATGTTTAACCGAGCCATCAACTTTCAGCTCAAACTGCAAAGTACTTTATGCGGGGGGCGGTAAACTTTGTATGGAAACAAAATTTCTCTGGTCAAATTTAGCTGTTTACTCGAATCTCGGTTAGGCGATTCGTCTAACTAATACAATAAACAATTCTTGGAAGATCATAACAAGATGACTTACCTTGCCTTATGCAGACTCATAGTAGAAATCGAAAATACAGCAAATGACAAACACAACAAATTATGATAATATAGGTAACATTCCTTTGTGTAAACAATCCAGAGAATAATTGTAAGGCCTTTCGCACATTAGGCAGATTATCTCATCCCACATACATTAATTTCTATGATTTATATTTCTGATGAGTCCAGTTTTTCTCTTCTATTAAGTGTAAATTAAAAAGACGAGATTACGAGACATCAAAATGTTGTGTTGTGATTTAGAAATGATAAAATTTGGCTCATTTTTGGTCACTTAATACTTGTGTACTTGAACAATTAGTACAACAAGTATACAACTGGAATTCGTTCAACTGGACTTGGAGTATCGTAACGTAACAATGTGTGGAGGGCCTAAAAAATGATAATACACAGATCACAGGTATAATGTAAAGTGACGTGCGTGATGACCAATCACCAAGGGGCGAAGGGCATCAATTTTTATCCTTGTAAATGTCAAGTTGCAGTGTCAACTGTCAACACAGAGTAGCTCACAGAACACTACAGGATAGATCATTTTGTAACCTGTGCAATATCTATACTTATATTATAAAACTGAAGAGTTTGTTTGTTCGTTTTAATCTCAGTAACTGCTGGTTCGAATTGAAAAATTCTTTTTGTGTTGGATAGTCCATTTATCGAGGAAGGTTATAGTTATAGGCAGTATAACATCACTCTACTACCAATAGGAGCGTAGTTTCAATGAAAAATGTTACAATAACGGGGAAAAGTCTCCCTTTTGAGAGTTTCCTTTGCATGCGCTGCGTATTAAAGTTAAAGTTAATTTAAGCATTGCGATTAAAGTTATGTATGACATAACTTACTATAAACTTTTTTAACTCACTATAAACTTTTTTATGGTAGGTATAATCAAATTTGTTCTAAAATAATGCATTATTTGCGAGATGTTTTTTTTTTAAATGTAAGTGCTGACTGTTTTTACAGTACAGTTTTCTGATACGTAGCTTTTTATTCTAAATTGGTTGTCTTCGTTTTATAAAAAAATATCTTATCATTATTCTTTCGGTTTTGTTCATTGTAAGATGTATTATTAAAAATTGTTTAAATAGTCTTTTTCCCTCTTCCACCACATTTGGTCCTTCGATCCGGATTAGTTTTAAATTTAACAAAATATGATAACCAGAAACAAAAGTATATAGTGCGCCAACAAGAAGTGGTAAGGCGTATCTACCCAATCCTGGGGTCGCCTTGCCACAAGGAGACTTGGAGGTCTCTGTGGCGATGCAGGAAACAAAAGTAGCAGACGAAGCACGTTACCGCTCTTTTGCAAAAATAGATGCAGCTGATTGCTGACTGAACACTCCCGAGAGGTTTATGGCCGCCTGGACGCATTACCAACGTATTCCCCGGAAAAGATGGCGTTGTGCGGATAGTTGAAGTGAATGCTGGTGGTAATCTCTGAAACGGCTTAACCGATTTGAATGCGGTTTTCAATGATGTATTGTAACAAGCGTTTCCTAACATTTAGTGAAACGATAACATTGTACGGATGGTGTTTGTGTCAACAGTTCGACTGTTGCTCTTTCTCTTTTATACAATAAACAAATATTCAGCCGTCAGTCAAATAATCATCTGGGAGCCGCGACTAATTATTCTATTTAATTGTAATTAGTTAAATGCTAATTAGTACTAATTTAATGAACATCTCTGAGTTCGGCAGTTAACATTTTATCTTTAATTGCAAAATTAAAAAAGCGCCGCCTATACGAAAACAACGGAAATTCTATGATAATCGAGATTTTACATTCAAAGTGACATGTTTCTCAATTTTTTAAATATATTCTCATAAAACTCAAAAAATAATTAGCAAATAATAATCGATACAATATTGTAACTGACTCGTATACAAGACATTTTCGGCCACATGAAAGTCGAAAAAAACTATTTTTCGTTTTCGGTAACATAAGTAGGTACATTTTTTTTTTTATTAACGAGGGGGAAACCTTCCATAGGTACCCCGGTTTGTAAAAAACCGGGTTATGTGAGATTTTTACTCACTAAAAACCCCCCCGATTGTCGCCAGCCGTGCCTATCAGGGACCATGGTACCTCCATCCGTATTACCCCGCGATCCCTGTAGCACCATTCTTGTTACCCCGGTGTTATCCCAGCTATCTGTAAGCCAATCACCGGACCCTCTTTTAGTCGCCTCATACGACAGGCAGAGGATATCGTGTCTGTATTCTAATTGAACACCAGATCACAGGGTGCTAGGGCGGTTTCCACTACCTCCTCTTTGACGTCTGCGTCTTGCAGGGTCAGCCCTCTCTCGATTCCGGTACATACAAGGTGTACAAATTGTTTTTTTTTTTTTTTTTTTTTAATATCTAATGTACAGAATATAGATATATATGCGTATAATATTTATTCCATTATTATTAATTTAATAATCCTAGTAACATTATAAATGCTAACAGATATATTTTGGCACTATAACATATACTTACTACTTTCGCCATCTTTTGTCTTTCTGTTTGTACTAATATTATAAAGAGATTCATAGGTACATAGGTACCTGATTGCAAGTGGACATTGGCTACATTTATGGATATCCACTAATTCAGCCAATTTTAATCCCCGATTTTTTTTAAAGCCTGCGGGATACCTAGTTAACTCGGAGCGTATCGTAGGTATAAGTCTTTTTAAAAAATACAATTTAAATCAAGAGTTTCATTGAGTGCTCACTCACTTGAGAGCTAGTTACAGATTGTCTCTAAAAAGACGGGTTCAAAACGGTTACAATTCATAATGCAGACGTAATATTATACGCTTATCAATGCTAAGCTTGCACATTGACGGTGGTCCGGCGCGGGCGGGCTGAAGGGCACGATAACTACCTACTGTTATTGTCATCTCCTTTGTGTTTTTAGACATCCAACCTCGTTAAGTATTATTTTATCGATGATAAGTTGTTGGTTGTCTATCTGTTTCAACTAAGTATGAAATTAAATCAATTGTATATTGCGTTTGTCTAGTGGCAAAAAGAAATTTTATTTATAATGAATGAGTAATTGACTCACTATTTTATGATTAATTTCAGTAAATTTATTCTTAAGGCTGTGTTACATATGAAGATATAACAGGATATAACAGTACTCTCAATGTAAGATACACTTACGAACAAAATATTTTTGCAGTCGATTCCCTCTTTAAGACTATTATGCGCATACAGCGCATATCTCTTACCGAGGGTTTCCTCGATACAATAGTTTTCACCACACTCTGTAGGAAAAAATCCTATCTTGTCGCCTATAGGACAAGCAACGCCACAAGTTGATTAAGTATAAGGGTTTGGGAAAGTATAAACTTTCGGGTTCCTAGTCGCTCCCTGAGTCACGATGTTGACCTGTTTAACGACGCATTTTCCAAAATTAAAAAACTCACCCTTGTCCGTGGTTCAGATAATTAACACTAGTTTATTTTTGACATTTATTCCAAATTTTGCGATTTAATTATATTTCTATGTATGATTTTTTTTTGATAAATTCTTGATAAATTTTTTGATAAATTTTCATAATTTTTTTTTTCTAACTTTATTGCCGGGATGCTACTTTGACTTTTATTGGCGTAGGCTGTGCCTCCTTTAATTGCGGCGGCATCTGCCATGTTATTTTTTCCTGTTCCTTGTTGTGTGTTTTTTTCGGTGCCTGCCTCGTTGGAGGCCAAAAATAAGCAACAATCATTTTCAGTGGCATAAAGGCGGTCAAAGTGTCTACAGCAGTGGGGGTAGGAGTTAACCCTAGGAATTAACCCTGATATATTAGTTGGAACTTAAGAGTTCCAACAAGCTCATTTCAGTAATAGCAGCCTTTTACAGCCACACATTAACTGTTCCTGTGTAGAAACGGACCACCGATTATGTAGCTTTGACTCTTCTATATATACAAAACGACTGAAACCTAACATTAGCGCGATGTAGACTCTCCCTTAGTGCGAGTGATACAACATATGGAATCCTACAGGAGCGAGAGCGATAGCATGCCTGTAAACATTTAAGTATCGCCATCTTGTGTGAAACAATTACATCCGGACATACAGCCTTGAGCTTATTCATTCGTTTCAAAGAATTTACAGTGGCCGTTTTGCAATAGTCGCAAACATACACATTAAAAAACATCGATGATTACGCAATCGGAAACCATTATTCTTAAAAGTCTTTTCGCATATAGTATGTATAAACATGTAATAAAATCTCTTTGGCTGTACTTTTTGTATCTGGCTGGTTTTGATGACACTAAAAAGGTTACATTTCAAAAAAATAAACAAATTAGTAAAATGTTGTTTCCAGCTATTTTTCATTTGTTTTTCTTTCGGTCAAAATGACTGAATCTAATGAAGAAATTCCATACATTTTACAATTTTATAAAAAAAAAGGGAAAATGTAACGTTAGCCGCGAAAAAAATTTGTGACGTTTATGGAGTAGTGAGTAAGAGTAGCACGAAGTTGGTTTAAGCGTTTTCAATCCGAGAGTTTTGATGTCAAATATGCACCTCGCTCTGGTCGCCCTGTTACGGATAAAATGGACGCCATTTTTGAAAAAGTAGAGCAAGATCGGCATATCAGTAGTTACGACATAGCTGAAGAACTGGAAATTGACCACAAAACAGTTTTGACCCATTTGAAAAAAGCTGAATACACATAAAAGCTCAATATTTGGGTCTTTCAACACGACAACGCTAGACCACACACATCTTTAGCTACTCAGCAAAAATTAAGAGATTTGGATGGGAAGTATTAATGCCCTGACCTTGCACCTTCAGATTTTCATCTGATTCGGTCTCTTTAGAATTCTTTAGGCAGTTTCAGGTTAACAATCAAGAGAGGACTGCCAAAACTACTTGTCAATTTTTTTTATCAGAAGTTCAAAATTTCTGCAGCAACGGGATCATGTCACTATACCTACATGATGGCAACAAGTCGTCGAACAAAATGGCACATCTACTGTAATTAAATGTAAATAAAGTTAAAAAATCTTGAATTTTCATATAAAATGTGAAGAAACTTTTTCCCCGACCCAATACGAGACGATCGATGACCAAATTAGGAATGTCCATTTTTTTTTTTTTTATGAGATCAGGGTAGCACTTGACCACTATCTCACCTGATGTGAGGTGTAGATGTGGCCGAAGGTGGACCACGCTTACCCAGTAAATGCCCATTTACCCTGGTTTTGAAGACCCCGAGGTTGTAGTTCTGTGGGAACACAGACGCAGGCAATGAGTTCCACTCCTTAGCAGTCCGAACGAGGAAGGTGGAACTGAAACGCTTCGTGCGTGATCGAGGTACATCGACCACGAAGGGATGAACCCCTGCCCACGCCTAGTGGTCCGCAAGTGGAACGGTTCCGGTTGGATTAAATCGTACAACATAGATGCACACTCTCCATAGTGTAGACGATAGAAAATCGATAGGCAAGCTACTTTTCATTAGTAAGGCTGTTTGACGGTTTTGGAGATCCCTGATAGGTATAGCACGAAATAAGGAAAAATTTCGTCCATTTTATTTGTTACTGATTAAAATTATATTTTAAGAAGAAACATGAAGAAACTGTCTCGAGAGAAAACATTGAACTCATCGGTTCATTTTTACATAAATAAAATAGACGCTGATAATGAGAATGCAGACAGAACTGACGTCATTCGCTTGGTATTGCAGGTGAATGCACGCAGATCAAATTCGCCTATTCAACAAAAACGCATCGAGCGCTATTATTATTAATGAAAGGTCAATCACTTCGCGACATATATTTTCGTATGCGTGGTATTTGGTAGGTACAGCGCTTAACTTTGGAATGAAACAAATATTAAATATTGCTACAAAACATCAGTGAAAACCGCATTCAAACAGACAAAAATTCTAAAAACTATTTTTTTTTGACCTCAGTAACATAAGTACCAAGTGTACAAATTCGTTACGGTTTTATTAGATGTATAGAAGATACCAACTTAGATTTATTTATATCGAAAACTGAAACTGCATTTAAACTTTTTCAAATGACGCTCATACGAGATCGGGAGTCGAATCAAATATTTGTACTTTTTGATATGTATTTTTGATTTTGATTTCTTGATTGTTAAATAACTTGGAATCCGTTGACACGCTGAAAACGTGTCAGACACGTTTTTGTTCACAAAAAAATAACTTCTATTTTTTCACAGTTACTGAAAACCCCCTACACTTTACCCCCGACAGAAGCACAGTCGGTCGGAGTTTAGGGCGACAAGGACAGAGAGACATTAACTGGCTGTATCTAGTAGTACCGCTCCCTGCATCTGGCCCGGGAGAGATCCAAAAACAACGTCTCACGTTGTCACTGAAGCTGGCCAAGATCAAACCATTTACGGACAGAGCAACCGGGATGATTTGAGCGGAGGCCACCACCCTCATGTTGACGATCTCGTGGGCCAAGTCGAGGTACTTCCTTCTCTTCTCAGTTTAAGCCTTCACTAGATCGTCGTCATGTGCCCACGCCCGCGACCGCTCCCGGTCCATCATCACAATCTCAGCTCTATTCACTAGAATAGTCCTGTCTGTGATGATGGACCGGTCCCAGTCGAGCTTGGCACGGTTGTTCTCAAGCACTGGCTCTGACGAGTACCTAATAAGGCTTCGAGTATCTATAATATACGTAAAATCGTAAACGAGCTGTGTCTGTACATTGAACATTTATTAAAAAAAAAACAATTTATACCTACACATTGTACTTATGTTACCGTTACCGAAGTCAACATAGTTTTTAGAATTTTTGACTGTTTCTCTGTGCGTTTATTCGCACTAATCTCAGAAACTGTTTAACCGATTTGAATGCGGTTTTCATTTATGTATTATAGCAAGCTTCACGTAACATTTAGTCTTTGTTAAAAGTTATGTAAATTTAAAGAATCACGTCCAACATTTTATCGGTTTCGGTTGAATTGGCTAAAACTTTAGTTAACTATATATTATCATCTGTAAAACGATGATGATTGAAAGTTTATATAAGGTTAAAAATAGTCAATTTAGGTGATTTTGCCTCAGATCTAAATGATCAGCTCAAAGTCGGGTTTATTCGAACGCTTATAACTCGAGAACGGCTGCACCGATTTTCGTGGTTTTTGATTTGTTGAACTCGTCTCCGCTCCGAATAGCAGAATAACTATTAAAACACGAAAAAAATATATGGAGAAAATTCATTTTGTATTTTATTGATATCTCGAGAACGGATTGAATGGTTCCGATTGTTCGTCTCAGCCTGTTTATTTAATGTTAAGGGCATCAGACAGGCTGTCGGTCCACTTGATCGTGGGTGGCTGCCGTTATCTATGAAACAACAGGTGCTGCAAGTACGCTATCGACCATAGTGGGATTAAGGATAAAGGGATTAGGATAGGGCAATTCGCTCTGGCAGCCATTACTCATTCACCGAAACCTGCTGTTATTTCTTCACGGTCATGTAAGACGGTGGTCACTGCCGCCAGACAGGCTGCGAAAATAACTGCGAAACGAATTTTCTGTAAGGAGGTGGTCACTGCCGCCAGACGAACTGGCCAAATGAGTTTTTTTCCGTGGCAAAATCTGCGAACCAGATCCCCGTCGACCATGGGGAGACCGGTGTTTCCTCGCGCCGTCTATTGGCGGGGTGTCAGGGATCGTTGAAACACGTAACCTCTTCCCCCCAACAAACGCAGTATGCCCTTCTACTACTTATAAAAAAATAAAGTGAATCAGAAAGAAATTAAATTCGTATGACGGATACAAAAACAATACTACGCGTATCATTTAGATTCTCTTAAATAGAGAATTGCATTTATTTAAATGTAAAAAAAATATTTCATTTTATTTTTGTACATTTAGTTTATTTAATTAATTTTGGGTATTCATTTGTTTTAAGAAATATAATTTAATTCAGCTAATAAGTTAATACAACATTTATTGATTCTGAAGCGGGTCTATGCATTTGTGCACGCTAATCTCAGAAACGGCTTAACCGATTTTCATATGGTTTCCAGCACTTATATATTGTAGTAAGCTTCCGGTAATATTATTGTATTGTATATTTCATTCCAATCTGTTCATTCCAACAAACAAGAAAAGTGTACAGAGGTCAACGGAGACCTGTCCTTAATCTTGCGCCAGAGTGAGCGAGACAGATATGGCCGTACAGACATATAACGAAAAGGACATAATATGAGAAAAGCCACTTATTTAGGTAGAGACGGGACACGGAGGCCTCCTGGTGCCTCTGTCAGTCTGTGTAATAAAAATTTCGAAAAATATAGAGTTACAACATTATTATCTAACAATAATTCTCCCTCTTTGATAATAATAATTCTTCTGTGACAATAATTCTTCTTCTTTGACAATAATAATTACTCTGTGATAATATTAATTCTTCTTTGATAATAATTATTCTTCTTGATAATAATAATTCGTCTGTGATAATAATAATTCTTCTCGATAATAATAATTCCTCTGTGACAATAATTCTTCTTCTTTGATAATAATAATTCTTTTTAATAATAATAATAGTTCTTCTGTGATAATTATAATTCTTCTGTGACAATAATTCTTCTTCTTTGATAATAATAATTCCTCATAATAATAATAGTTCTTCTGTGATAATACGGATACGTCAACTGAAATTGAAGTTGCTTTTTGGTTTAAAAATTTAATCGTCTTGGTGCACAACATAATGCCGCATGTTCCACCTACGGGCTCCTCATGAGCTCTCAACCTGTGGCCGAACTAGTGAGCCGCCACCTCTGCGCGTCCAACAAAATAAGATTCAGAGGAACAAGGGGTCTAAGAATTCACATTTCGAAAGTCCACAACTCCAACTCTCAACCAGTTGCTTCGGTTCCTTATTGCTCGACTAAACTCGAAGTCTCAGCCCAGCAAGCTGTTTCCAACAATGCAACACAGCCCACCTCCGCACCTCTCTCAGCGTCATTTGATGAAGAACTCCAGCTGCTTCGCGTCAACGCCCCAATTTTAAAAAGGATACCACGAGGTGCACGGATTCAAACAGCGAACAAGCTAACTGAAGTAATAAACCAATGTGTCAGCAAGAATTCGCAAGCGTCGTGGGAGGATTTATTTAAGTTCACATACAAAATTCTTCATGTTAATGCTACAGGCGCTAAGCGTTGCAACCTCACTAGCATAATCAAGAAAAATATCAAGGAATACACAACAGACGTTTCATCTCAAAATTTTACAAACGACAACCATAAACCTTACTCACTGTGGAAGTGCGTAGAAAGAAAGGTATTTGACGGGAATGTAAAGGGTGCAGTTCGCCTCATAACTTCAGAAGATTCCATTGCCGACAATGATGGCGATACCCTCAGGTCGCTCCAACAAAAACATCCACAGCCGTCCCGTCCTCTTAATATCCCAGAAAAAGACTCAATTGAAATCGAACAGATTTCATGTGACAAAGAGGACTTTTTACACGCATTGGCTTCTTTTCCTAATGGCTCGGCAGCTGGTATGGACGGCCTTTCACCAAGTCACCTTAAGGACCTGACTGCCGCTTCCCTCGGACAGGCTGCGCAAGATCTTCTCACTGCTCTAACTAATCTTTGCAATATGATGCTCCAGGGCAAAGTCACTGATGATTTCACCCCCTATATCTATGGCGCTTCATTAATAGCTCTTAAAAAGAAAGAAGGCGGTATCAGACCAATCGCCATAGGGTCTACTATAAGAAGAATTTGCTCTAAAATCGTGTGTAAAAAGGTTAATGTAAAATTAAGTTCTTTGTTTCAGCCAGTTCAATTAGGGTTTGGCACAAAGGGTGGGTGCGAGGTTGCCGTACACGCTGCCCGCTCTTTCCTGGACTTAAGGCGCGATCCGCATGTTTTCATCAAATTAGACGTGAGCAACGCCTTTAATAGTATAGAGAGAGATTCTTTACTTGGAGCAGTGAGAGAGCACATACCAGAAACATACAAATATCTCCACCAATGCTATTCCAAATCCTCTCAATTGCTTTTTCGCCAAACAGTGATTGATTCGGCTGTTGGATGCCAACAGGGAGATCCTTTAGGCCCAGCAATCTTCAGTCTGGGTATTTTAGACACAATTAAAAAAATTAAAAGCAATTTAAACATATGGTATTTGGATGACGGGGCTTTAGGTGGAGATTACGAAACAGCGAAAAATGACTGCATTAAAATTATACATAATTTTAATCAATTAGGCTTGAAACTTAACTTTACAAAGTGCGAAATTTACGTGTGTGATTCTTTCTCAGAAACTGAAAAAAAATCAATTTTAAATGTATTTAACTCAATACTCCCAGGTGTCAAACAAATCAATAAGGAAAATTTTTTCCTCCTCGGTGCACCCATTACTGCCGAGTCAATCACACCCCTCATCGCAGATAAACAAAACAAAATTGAACTTTTTACAAATAGACTTATAAATATTAATAGACACGTGGCTCTCTTCCTGCTTCGTCATTGTTTCTCGATCCCGAAGCTCACATACTTTCTTCGTTGCAGTCCAATCTGGATGCACAAGGAAGGTTTGCAGGCTATGGACAATTCTATTAAAAGTTGTGTACAACTGCTTCTAAATTCCGATATAAACGGGTTATCATGGAATCAGTTCACGCTCCCTGTGAGTTTCGGGGGTGTCGGTGTTCGACGAATAGAGGATGTTGCCCTTCCCGCATTCCTAGGCTCGTGCCATGCTGGTCTTGACCTCATAGGTAAGATTGTCAATCCCTCACTCGGTGAGTTTGAGGTCAGTCACATGGACGACGCCCTAGACCGCTGGAAATCTTTGTGCCCAGATACCGATTTCCCTTCCCCTCGTGGCTCGCAGAGAGGGTGGGATATACCTTTAATTAAAAAAGCCTTTAGTGAAATTCTAGATGCCACTACGGGCGCGGATCGCGCTAGGGTCTTGGCTTCCGCGGAGAGTGAGGCAGGAGCGTGGTTAAACGCGTTTTCTTCTCCCCACCTTGGCACTCTCCTGGACACAAACTCAATTAGAATAGCAGTTTCATTAAGGGTCGGCGCCTGAGTGTGCCATCCTCACATGTGCGTATGCGGTTCCAGCGTAGATTCCTACGGTCACCACGGCCTGTCATGCATACGAAGCGCTGGCCGCCGCACGCGACACAGCTCTATAAATAACATCATTAAGCGTGCTCTAGGCACAGTCAACATCCCTAGCATGCTGGAGCCGCCAGGTCTGTGCCGCGACGATGGCAGGAGGCCAGATGGCATGACACTAGTTCCGTGGTGCCGCGGGAAGACGTTGGTGTGGGATGCCACTTGTGCGGACACCCTGGCACCGTCACATCTGTCCGGCTCCTCCCGCTCAGCTGGCTCCGCCGCCCTTAGTGCTGAGAATTCGAAAAAGGGCAAATACTCAGGCCTCGCGAACCACTTTGAATTCCTAGCCTTTGCAGTAGAAACACTCGGAGTTTGGTCACCCGATGTTAAGTTATTCGGAAAAGAGCTAGGAAAACTTCTAATCGAGAAATCGGGCGACCGACGTGCAAGGTCTTTTTTCACGCAACGTATAGCGATAGAAATTCAAAGAGGCAACACCGCGAGCGTCCTAGGTACTGCGGAGAATCCGGATGAGTTAGACGAGTTATTCTTCTTGGCCAATTAATCTCCGCCACGTCTCTGCCTCTCCAGCGTGTACGCATTTTTCTACTAAAAATATTCAAAACTAGATAGGCAGGTCTGTATATATAATTATTGTTAATATTATCTATTTATACTTAATTAGATTATTTAGAGAATATTTATTATACAATTAAAATTAAAAAAAATATATATATATATATATATCTTGTTTAATAATAGTAAATCTTCTTGAAATAATAGATCGTCTTGATAATAATAATTATTCTCGATAATAATAATTCTCTTGTGACAATAATTCCTCTTCTTTGATAATAATAATTCTTCTTAATAATAATAGTTCTTCTGTTTTAATTGTAATTCTTCTTAATAATGATAGTTCTTCTGTGATAATTATAATTCTTGTTTGATAATAGTAATTCATCTATGATAAAAATAATTCTTCTCGATAATAATCTTTCTTCTGTGACAATAATTCTTCTTCTTTGACAATAATAATTATTCTGTGATAATATTAATTCTTCTTTGATAATAATTATTATTCTTGATAATAATAATTCGTCTGTGATAATAATAATTCGTCTATGATAATAATAATTCTTCTCGATAATAATAATTCTTCTGTGGTAATAATAATTCGTCTATGATAATAAAAATTCTTCTCGATAATAATAATTCTTCTGTGACAATAATTCTTTTTGATAATACTAATTCCTCTTAATAATAATAGTTCTTCTTGATAATAATAATTCTTCTTAATAATAATAGTTCTTCTGTGATAATTATAATTCTTCTTAATAATGATAGTTTTTCTGTGATAATTATAATTCTTGTTTGATAATAGTAATTCGTCTATGATAATAATAATTCTTTTCGATAATAATAATTCTTGTGACAATAATTCTTCTTCTTTGACAATAATAATTCTTCTCGTTAATAATAATTCCTCTGTGACAATAATTCTTCTTCTTTGATAATAATTATTCTTCTGTGGTAATAATAATACGTCTATGGTAATAATAATTCTTCTCGAAAATAATAATTCTTTTCTTTAATAATAATAATTCTTAATAATAATAGTTCTTCTGTGATAATTATAGATCTTGTTTAATAATAGTAAATCTTCTTGAAATAATAATTCGTCTATGATAATAATAATTCTTGTTTAATAATAGTAAATCTTTTAATAATATATCGTCTATGATAAAAATAATTCTTCTCAATAATAATTCTTCTGTGACAATAATTCTTCTTCTTTGACAATAATAATTATTCTATGATAATATTAATTCTTCTTTGATAATAATTATTCTTCTTGATTATAATAATTCGTATGTGATAATAATAATTCGTCTATGATAATAATAATTCTTCTGTGGTAATAATAATTTGTCTATGATAATAATAATTCTTCTCGATAATAATAATTAATCTGTGATAATATTAATTCTTCTTTAATAATAATTATTCTTCTTGATAATAATAATTCGTCTGATATAATGATAATTCGTCTATGATAATAATAATTCTGCTCGATAATAATAATTCTTCTTAATAATAATAGCTCTTCTGTGATAATTAATTATAATTCTAGTTTTATAATAGTAAATCTTCTTGATAATAATATATCGTCTATGATAATTATTCTTCTCGATAATAATAATTCTTCTGTGACAATATCTCTTCTTCTTTGACAATAATAATTATTCTGTGATAATATTAATTCTTCTTTGATAATAATTATTCTTCTTGATAATAATAATTCGTCTGTGATAATAATAATTCGTCTATGATAATAATAATTCTTCTGTGGTAATAATAATTCATCTGTGATAATAATAATTCGTCTACGATAGTAATTATTCTTCTCGATAATAATAATTCTTCTTCTTTGATAATAATAATTCTTCTTAATAATAATAGTTCTTCTGTGATAATTATAATTCTTGTTTAATAATAGTAAATCTTCTTGATAATAATATATCGTCTATGATAATAATAATTCTTCTGTGACAATAATTCTTCTTCTCTGATAATAATAATTTATCTGTGATAATATTAATTCTTCTTTGATAATAATTATTCTTCTTGACAACAATAATTCGTCTGTGATAATAATAATTCGTCTATGATAATAATAATTCTTCTCGATAATAAAAATTCCTCTGTGACAATAATTCTTCTTTGACAATAATAATTATTCTGTGATAATATTAATTCTTCTTTGATAATAATTATTCTTCTTGATAATAATAATTCGTCTGTGATAATAATAATTCGTCTATGATAATAATAATTCTTCTCGATAATAATAGTTATTCTTGATAATAATAATTCTTCATGATAATAATAATTCTTCTGTGGTAATAATAATTCATCTGTGATAATAATAATTCGTCTACGATAGTAATTATTCTTCTCGATAATAATAATTCTTCTTCTTTGATAATAATAATTCTTCTTAATAATAATAGTTCTTCTGTGATAATTATAATTCTTGTTTAATAATAGTAAATCTTCTTGATAATAATATATCGTCTATGATAATAATAATTCTTCTCGATAATAATTCTTCTGTGATAATAATTCGTCTATGATAATAATAATTCTTCTCGATAATAATTCTTCTGTGACAATAATTCTTCTTCTCTGATAATAATAATTTATCTGTGATAATATTAATTCTTCTTTGATAATTATTATTCTTCTTGACAATAATAATTCGTCTGTGATAATAATAATTCGTCTATGATAATAATAATTCGTCTATGATAATAATAATTCTTCTCAATAATAATAATAGTTCTTCTTGATAATAGTCATTCTTCTTGATAATAATAATTTTTCTGTGGTAATAATAATTCGTCTATGATAATAATAATTCTTCTCGATAATAATAATTCTTCTGTGACAATAATTCTTCTTCTTTGATAATAATAATTCCTCTTAATAATAATAGTTCTACTTGATAATAATAATTTTTCTGTGGTAATAATAATTCGTCTATGATAATAATAATTCTTCTCGATAATAATAATTCTTTTGTGACAATAATTCTTCTTCTTTGATAATAATAATTCCTCTTGATAATAATAGTTCTTCTTGATAATAATAATTCTTCTTGATAATAATAATTCTTCTGTGGTAATAATAATTCGTCTATGATAATGATAATTCTTCTATGATAATAATAATTCGTCTGTGATAATAATAATTCGTCTACGATAATAATAATTCTTCTGTGACAATAATTCTTCTTCTTTGATAACAATAATTATTCTGTGATAATATTAATTCTTCTTTGATAATAATTATTCTTCTATGATAATAATAATTCGTCTGTGATAATAATAATTCGTCTATGATAATAATAATTCTTCTCGATAATAAAAATTCCTCTGTGACAATAATTCTTCTTCTTTGATAATAATAATTCTTCTTAATAATAATAATAGTTCTTCTGTGATAATTATAATTCTTGTTTGATAATAGTAATTCTTCTTGATTATAATAATTCTTCTGTGGTAATAATAATTCGTCTATGATAATAATAATTCTTCTCGATAATAATAATTCTTCTTAAAAATAATATTTCTTCTGTGATAACAATAATTCTTCTGTTTTAATAACAATACTTATGTGATAAATATTGTTCCTCCACATTAATAAATCTTCTTTGAAAATTCTTTGTAGAGGAAAATTTCCTAGAACGAAAACGTTTTGTAAATTACAATTTTACATAAATATTCACAATTCATTTGCATTTATTTATAGGTAAGAGTTTTGGGATAGCTATGTGTCCACTATTTATTAAGTCTTAAGATAGAAACATTACTCTCAGCAATCATTTGAATATTTTCTATTTTTTTACACAAGCATAGATTGCAAAATAATTGTGCAAAAACCATAAGTCCGATCTTGATGCAATTTGGTGTATACTTTTTTCGTGTTAAGTATGGGAGCCCCACGATTATTATTTTTTTGAATGAGGCTGCATGGGATTCCAACGGGACTTAACAGAGAAGCTGGTAAAAAAAGTCACAATCTCTAGTGCTCTAAAACGAACTGTTAGGACTGCTAAATTTATATTGAGAGTTTATTTCAAGTTTATCAATTTTATTGAGTATCTAAATTTTTATGCTTCCAAATTTTATTGGAATTGTTATTTCTTCAAAGAAAATTGTAAATTTTCACTTTCGCACCGCGTCCGTTTGTAACAGCGAGTGCTCGCCTTTCCCGAGGGATCTAGACCACGCCCCTTTAGCAGCACGATTGACGAATCAGCTCATTTCGCTCGCTCCTTGCTCCTTCCTCCTCCAAACTTTAATGCCCTAATATGCGTTCTTGACAATTTTAAAAAATTTCGAAGACATCTATGTAGGTACTGCGTAGGCATAAACCTTTTTTTTTTAAACTTTTATTAATGTTTTCTTAACTTTTTACAAGAACGTCTTAAATATTGTTACTAGTATTGTGAAAGCGTGATCCAAATAAGAGTTGTTGAACCTTGTAAAATAATACAAATCAATTGGATTGCATTATTGCAAATCTGCCTATACCTACTGTTTATACATATTATCAATGACTCATCGTCGTCGTCGACGAGCAGGAAAAGTCAAGAAATAGACAATAGAAAATATATTCAATGATCGCGGAATATATCAATGATAGTCTCAGGAATTCTAAGGAACATTTACACCTCAATTCTGTTTCAAAATTATGGATAAATCGCTACAAGTTTAAACTGAGGCTACTAAACCGATTCACCGTACATACATTTGTAACATTCTATAATAATCATTATAAAAAAGTATATAATTATAGGTAATGTCTGCCTGAATAGTATAATGCCTGATAAGTAGGTTTTATTTAAAACATTTGTTTTATTTCTTTATAAATACTTCGAGACCGCTTCAATTTATTTTCTCGTGCGTAGTTTTTAATTTATAAGATATTCATTTTAATCGTATAATGTGTATGAACCGCTTAAGGTAACTAACGTATTTAATTTGATAACGATTAATACTGTTTCCGTCTAAATAGCTTTTTAAAAGTCACATTTTGTTAAAAGTTAGAATGTGTATAGTGAGCTAATCTTAAACTTAAAAGATACTTATATAAAAGAGAAAAAATCCCACCGTACATTGTTTTATTATATCTCAAACGGATTAGGCAGCGTTTTCGACAAAAGCTCCCAAATGGCTTCCTCAGGGATCACCCACTCGACGATTGGTTCTCTCCTATACGACCATCTATGTTTTTTCAGTCTGTCCTATGAACATAGGTAAGTTCAGTGCCATCGTTAAGTTAGGTCCTCTCAACTTGCATTATTATGTTTGCATTTGATCCTGAAAATTAAGTTAGTAAGGTACTTTCCAGTACAAACACTGGGTTAGTATAGCCAGAAGTTGATAAAAAAGAGGCTTCACACATAATTAAAAACAAACAATTTTATCGAAGTACTGGTTCCGCTAGCCCTTATCGCCAATTCCCAAAATGCTTAGGTATATAATTAATTCTCTTTAGTTTGTTTATTTAAAAGCAGCAATAAGAAGGCAATCGTCGGTTCTGAGAATGTGTTTGTGTACGTATGTGGAAATACGAAGAACATGTGCCTTTATTTTGCTCCCGACTTGCCATCTTTCAAACTGGAAATTTGGTTTAGCAAACGAATATTGCAGAAAAATATTGCAAAATAGTCTATACGTACTATAAAATAAAGTCTTTGTTCGTCTTTGTCTAATTTCTCCATCCAACGGATCTTGATACGATTTTTCCTAATCGATAGAGCGATTAACGAGAATGGATGTATGTATAATTCGCTAGTAATAATAACAAATAATAAAGCCTTTTATTTCATGTTAATTCAAAGTTGCAAGTACTAGAGTTAATACAAGATAGGAGTTTAATTATTTTAATCCGTCATTTAATTTAGCGTCAGTTAATAAGTTAGATTTGGGAAAAGGCCTCCTCCAAAAATGCCCATTTATCCCTATCCTGCTTCTGCCTCTTGGGCACCATTGGGATGATTCAGAAAAACACCAACTTGCTGCACTCGACTCGGTGGATCGCAGAGCTAGGAGGCTCATTGGCGATGATACACTAATAAGAACTAAGCTGCAGAGCCTGGCACATAGACGCAAAGTTGCCTGTCTGTGTGTATTCTATAAGATGTACTTCGGAGAGTGTGCTCGAGAGCTGCATGAGATCATACCGCCTTCCTCTTTCTTCTACGGCTGGATACCACCCTCACCTTGTCGAAATCCCTCTAATTCGGACCAAGCGCTTTAAAACATCTTTTATAATGCGCACTGATAAAGATCGGAACCTCTGCCGCCGGCGTCTGTATTTCCGAGCTCATACAATCCAAATCTTTTCAACTCACACCATCGTTGGCCTTGTCTTTCCTACACGGATAGACGGTGGCCAGGAAAAGTTTAAGCTAAGTTAATTAGTAAAAACAAAAGTATTTTTAATACATCGTATGTCATTTGTAGTCTGCGATAAAAATAAAAGGAATGGGAGCAGTTTACAATTACGGTCTTTCTGTTTTCATATTATGGCAATTCTAATAACTTACATTTAAAAGAATAGAATATAAAATAAAATTAAATAAAAATATTTTATCGAGTGTACACATCGATATTTGATGAAGTATCGATTCATATCGCACATCCCTAGATGAGGCAGTGGCAGCGGCAGCGGCAGCGCCCAGCGGCCAATGGCCATTGCGGCGCCCGCCTCGGAAGGTAGCGTTGGTCTCTTGTGTTCGTGACAGTTTCAGTGTCAGTGTTCAGTGTTAGTCATTCGGCGGGGTAAGCAGAGGTAAGCTTATTGAAAATTTCTTAAATAATTCATGTTGCACTCAAATTATAAATTAATATGCATCAGAATAACACAAAGATTTAATTCGAGCTAATTATTAAAATAATACTAGTTGTGCCCGCGACTTCGTACGCGTGATATTGGTTTTGTAAACAGATTGGAATGAAATATACGTGCACTAAATATTACCGGAAACTGATGTACTACGATACATCAGTGGAAGCCACATGAAAATCGGTTAAGCCGTTTCGGAGATTAGCGTGCATAAAATGACAAAAATTCTAAAAACTATTTTATTCACCTTGGTTTTTTTTAATGCTGACATGCTGACGGTCCACTCGATAGTAGGTGGCTACCATCGCCTATAACACGAGCAACGCCAAAGCTGCTGCAAGTGCGCTACCGACTGCAGGTCTTCTGTAAGGGGGTGATTACTGCCGCCAGACGGGCTGCCCAAATGACTGCGAAAACGTAGTGTGCCCTATTTTCCAAATTCTGACCAGAGCCAAATTTGAAAAGTTGATTTTTCAAAGTTGACCCTGCCGGGAATCGAACCCGGCAACCCTAGAACAGAGCGTTAAGGCAAGCACCCTAACCACTCATCCAATAAGTAGGTACAACGTGTACAAATGGTTTTTTTTTTTGAAAAAAATTCAGACACGGCTCGTTTATGATTTTATTATAAGTATAGATAATAAACTCTGCTAAGGTCGGTAATTGTGGCGTTGCTTGTGTTTTGTCTTTATCGCTTGTAGGTAGTTTTTGAGTTATTAGCGAAAAACTAAATGAGTTATTAGCCAAGTCAATTTATTTATTTAAAATATTTTTAATATTGATATGGTCAGTATAAGATGTTGTTAGGTGAGCTAATTTCGTAATAACTCAAGACAGAAGGTTACTTAAGTAGGGAGTGAATAAATTAACCGACTTGGCATAACATGGATCTCACAACTTTTGACGGTAGAACAAGTAGAACTGAGTTGCGAGACTTGGTTTTTTTACAAGTTATGTTTTCGATAATTTTATTTCTTCCTCTTTTTCTTTTCCGGTACTACTTCCTGAGCTTCAGCTACAGCTTGGGTTTTTCTCGGAGGCTTTGATGTTACAATTTTTGTCAAGTCTGGACGATAAATGCTTCTAAGTCTATTATATTCACAAATTGAGGATTCCTGCGCTTTAATACTTCCGAAGTCGAGATTAATTGATTATCTAGATACTTATCTACACCTATCTTAAAATATAGTTTAAAAATATTAATAACACATACACTGATTCATTAACTGCAAATGTAACTTTGTATTCCTATACTATTTATATGAGATTACAAAGTTATTTATGCAGTTAGTATATCTAGAAAACTGGGCCGAAATTGCAAAATATTTTAGTTTTTCCTTGATTTATACACTAAACACTAACTGTATTCTAAATTTGAAGCTTCTATGTCTGCTAGAAGTGCCTTAGAGTGCGTGCGACGCGAGCGGGGTGGGGTCACGGGGATTCCCCGACTTTGGAACGAGAGAGCCAAAACAAAAACAATTGAACAATCATTCAATCGAAAGTGTGTGCAAGGTGCGCATTGATTTTTTATAATAAGAATAAGTTCTAGCACTAAAAACAATATATAGTTTGTGTGTTACCGATTGTTTAACGTATTTTCACGATGAGTGATAGTAATCAAAATAAAAAAAGAAATTATCTGGTTACCAGAATTTAATAAGGAAAAGAAAACAAGAAGAAGAACGTGATAAAAATACAACTAAAATAAGTAAATATTTTACGGCTCTACCGTCCACTTCCAAAGAATCATTAGAGACAGAAACCAGTCATTATAAAATCTGATTCAAAAAACGCTTCTTGTAGTGGTATGTACTTTTTATGTAATTTTCTATACAAATCAATATAATTTTAGTTTGTTTTTAATATAAAAAAAAAATCTTTTTTATTTTCTGTCTGTCTTTTTCTTAATCTTCGAAACGTCTGCATCGATTTTGATGTGGCGGATAGATGACGTGACTGTTTTATTTTATACAAGTAATCGCTGCCGGAGGTCATGGGTTCGATTCCCACAAGGTGCTTTGAAAAAAAAACCTTTGTGTTTATGTATATGTAATATGTATTTATTTGCAGAAAAAGTATATTAGTAGTATATCAAATTCAAATTTGAAATGTTATACCTACATCACTTTTGCACGTCAGTTGTCTATGTCTAGTACCCATAATACAAGCCCTGCTTAGTTTTGGACTAGACGGCGGAGTGTGATTGTCGAGAAATATTCGTATATTTATCTATTCGTATATATATCATAAATAAAGTATGTAAAAATTTAATTCACGTTTTATTTTTCGCGGTAATTGGCAAGTGGAAGCGAACTGTTTTTACCTATGTATTTAGGAAAATTGAATATTATCTATCTAAGTATATAAAACTGGAGAACATTTATTTCAGTTAAAACTAAAAAATAAAAATTAAAAAAAAAAGTTGAAACATGAAGATTCGTGAAAAAAAGAGTCGCTTCATAGGTTTCGCGCACAGGCGCTGTGGGTGGTCGGCGCGGCCCTGCCGTGCCCCCAGATACCTTTCCTTAATTTAATAATCTTAATCTTAATTTGTTTATAATTTTTACAATTGTTTATGTGCTGGTAAAACATTTTAACACATTGTTCTTCACATCATTCCAAAATTGAATGAGCTGTCGCACATATTTCTAGGAGCATTATCAAGACTTAACACCAATTTGAACTTGTGAACTAGACTCTCGAGCGTTTAGCTGCTGAATAGGTACATGAGCATTTCTTTAGTACTACTTCTATATTTATAGCATTCTGTAAATAATATTAAAAAATTGATGTCTAAGATGTCAAGTAAAATTGGATATCGGTGTCCGCCTCGGTCTGTTTCTCTGCTGACTCCTTTTAAAATACATTAATAGAAAAAAGGAAGGCTTGTGTGTATAACTTGGAAAATATTACTATCCTCTGTTTCACAATCTTTTAAATAAATTATTTTTTAACTGTATAGTAAACGCTTTGTGTATTTCACAATCGTTAGTCAGCGCTATTCGGCTACTAAACTGCTGAATAAGTTATAGGTCAGATCTTGTAGCCGAGTAGCAAATTATTTTTACATTTTGCTATTTTTCCAACAGTTTTCAATTAAAATAACTGGATTTATGGAAGAAGAAAAGGATAATTTTTTTGATCGCCTGTTTACGCACGAATTGTCTAGATGGCGTTGTGAGTATATTGATTACATACAGAATACAGCTCAAATAGAAGGTTTGATTTATTTTATTTATCAATATGATATCAGTGTTATATCTGACCACTTGCCGGCGACGAACGAGCCTAATGACGCCTTTTAAATCACTGTTTCGATATATTATGCAATGCAACAGGTACCATGATTTATAATAACGTCTTCAATACTTCAGACTATTTTCGAATCGCAATAACAATAACATACAAGCCGTTCATATAATACAATCGTAAAAGAGCCTATTTGTCTGTGTGTGCATGCCAATCTCTGATACGGCTTCGATACCAAGTAGCGGGCTCAGCTACCTTTGCTTGCTGGACAAATACAATCAGGCGCGGAATCATTAAATCCAATGATTACAGTAAATGTTTTACTTTTTTCAGCTTAGCCAAGCCGAGCCAGCGAATCACTGGCAAACTTCGTAAAGGTATGTTGTACGATTAACATTTACTGTAGCTAAATTTCATTGAGCTATAAAACCTGTAGCCGCGGGTGGAGCTAACTACAAGGAGAGATTTTAAATACTTATGAATCATTTAGTTTGCTGTTTGATGATTCTTTGTCAAATTGGGTCATCTCTTTTAGAGATCCCTTGTAAGTGACAAGATCAAGAACAGTTTTTTTTTAATGTCAAACAAATTAAGTACTTTTTACTTTGTAGGTTTGTTGAATTTGGGACCTCCTCAATTTTATGCGTTCTTCCAATGTCCAATGGTGTAGATGTTTTTTAACTGATATTTTGTACTGGATATAGAATTGTAACCTGCAGATTTATTTAAAACAAATAGAAAATTATGATTCTATGGAAAGGACAATGTCGTTTCTCTTCTCGCCTACGATTCAACAAAACTGCAATACCTACATAGGGTAGGTAATCGATCCACGTGGGTCAGTGAGAGCAAAATTTGTTCTTAGGAACTAAGGCTTAGATTGTTGAAAAAATAAAAAGTGCATCCAATCTTTTTAAATTACGCTCATACGCCCCACCAAGAATCAAAACTTGTCAAATTTATGAAAAATTTACAATTATTTTAAATACTGTTTATTATAGTGTGGGTGATAAGGAATAAGTTTTACTATGGAACCTTGCCTAAATAATAAACAAAAATGTCTATAATTTTAATAATTGGCAAAAGTTATTTGAATCAATAATTTGAAAAGGTCACTTATATGCATGTCTTACAATGAAGGATTTGCTGTGATTATTTATTACCTATTTGAACACTCTGTTTCAGGAGACCCGGATTCGATTCCCGGCAGAGCCAACTGTAGAAATAAACTTTTCCTAGTTGGCTCTAGTTTGTGCTTGGCAAGTAGTGGCAGAGCACACTGCCTGTCGCAATCTTTTCGACAGCCCGTCTGGCGACAGTAAGCAACCCCTTACAGTATGTGTGCTGTACTGGTTCGGTGAGTGAGCAAGGGATTCCAGAGTCCACTTCCTTATCCCAATCCTTACCTCCCTTATCTTTAATCCCAATCCGAAATTCGGTTAGTATGGACCGAAAAGTGAAAATGAATTAGTCCAGCCTAAGCTGAACCCTACTCAATATGACTGATCATATAAACCTGAGGTCAACTTAACCTCGCAAGTTCAAAATCACCTAAAATGATTATTTTTAACTTTATATAACAGATTATAATAATTAGTTAACTAAAGATTCAGCCAATTCAACCGAAGAGTTATTTTATTGCATTTTTTCGAAAAATTTTAAGTTAAATTAAATTAAATTTTAAATTTATATAACAAATTTATATTTTTTTTTTATATTTTTGTAAACCGATTGGAATGAAACGAACACTAAATGTTACGGGAAGATTGCTATAATACATCAGTAAAAACCGCATACAAATCGGTTAAGCCGTTTCTGAGATTAGTGTTAACGAACGCAAAGACAAACAAACAAGAATTAAAAAAAAAAAATCAAACTTTTTTTTTTGAAAAAAGAAAATTAATTTCCCTATCTACAGACACGGCTCGTTTACATTTTTTACAGAAATTTGACCAGGTTCGATTCTTGGTCACGTATGTTTTTACTTCTTCAAAAATCTAAGCCTTAGTTCCTAAAAACAAATTTTCGTATTCTTATGGTTTGAGATTTGCCCTCACTGACCCATATGGATTGATCACCCTGTATACTCGTACAATACAAATCAAATCTTTCCATTGAATAATATTATTAGTATTAGCATAGATAAATGACAAAATAGTTTATAGGAAAGTGCAGTTATTGGTTTTATATTTAAATTTATTTTTGTTTACAGCAAAAAAATCGAAGAAACATTGAAAAGAAGAAAGTAAAGAAACGAACGAAGGCCAAGGGAAAGGGAACGTTGGCTTCTCAATTCCGACATTAATATGTCATCTTTAGACGGTACAGGGACTGGATGTAACTGGAAGAAAGGGACTAACAGCAAAATAAAGGGAATCAAGCAAGAAGATGCGGAATCAGACGGTAACAGTGGCAACGATTATCGTGCCGAAGATGCTCACTCTCAGCAGAAAATTGATGTTTACGAATTTAAGGATAATGATGACACTGAGTTGTTTAAATTTCGACCATGGAAGTCCATGGAAAGATTTAAACGTAATAATAGTACATACGTAAACGAATTAAGTCAAACTACCACATTTACTATTCCGAAATTTTCTACAGAGGCTGAAGAAGATTCTACTGTTTCCTCTAGCGTATCTTCTGACGGAGATGATTTTGTGTACATGTCTGATGACTACATGTACAGCAACGATATAAATGTACGATATAACACGATGGCTTGTGAAACGGGTAACAATGAAGATACAAAAGACAAGATGAAAAAAAGAAATTATATAGTGGAACAGAACGCTGATACCGGTAAGGTTATCAATAACGATGATGGGAAAAAGAGCAACGATACAGACGAACCAAAAACGAACTTAGATCTGTTGTTCAATAAATTAATGGAAGAACATTCCAGGCGAGGTGATGTCGAGGCTGCGCCGAAAACCTGCGATAAAAAGAAGCCCGAGAAAGATGTGATACCTATGACCATACATACATATGTAAACGAATTAAATCAAATTGCAACATTTACTATTCCGAAAAATATTTTTGCTACAGAGGCTGAAGAAGATTCTACTGTTTCCTCTAGCGTATCTTCTGACGGAGATGATTTTGTGTACATGTCTGATGACAACATGTACAGCAACGATATAAATGTACGATATAACACGATGGCTTGTGAAACGGGTAACAATGAAGATACAAAAGACAAGATGAAAAAAAGAAATTATATAGTGGAACAGAACGCCGATACCGGTAAGGTTATCAATAACGATGATGGGAAAAAGAGCAACGATACAGACGAACCAAAACCCAAGTTAGATCTGTTGTTCAATAAATTAATGGAAGAACATTCCAGGCGAGGTGATGTCGAGGCTGCGCCGAAAACCTGCGATAAAAAGAAGCCCGAGAAAGATGTGATACCTATGACCATACATACATATGTAAACGAATTAAATCAAATTGCAACATTTACTATTCCGAAAAATATTTTTGCCACAGAGGCTGAAGAAGATTCTACTGTTTCCTCTAGCGTATCTTCTGACGGAGATGATTTTGTGTACATGTCTGATGACTACATGTACAGCAATGATATAAATGTACGATATAACACGATGGCTTGTGAAACGGGTAACAATGAAGGTACAAAAGATAGGATGAAAAAAAGAAATGATATAGTGGAACAGAACGCTGATACTGGTAAGGTTTTCAATAACCATGATGGGAAAAAGAGCAACGATACAGACGAACCAAAAACTAAGTTAGATCTGTTGTTCAATAAATTAATGGAAGAACATTCGAGGCGAGGTGATGTCGAGGCTGCGCCGAAAGCCTGCGATAAAAAGACGCCCGAGAAAGATGTGATACCTATGACCCTACATACATACGTAAACGAATTAAATCAAACTGCAACATTTACCATTCCGAAAAATATTTTTGCTACAGAGGCTGAAGAAGATTCTACTGTTTCCTCTAGAGTATCTTCTGACGAAGATGATTTTGTGTACATGTCTGATGACTACATGTACAGCAACGATATAAATGTACGATATAACACGATGGCTTGTGAAAAGGGTAACAATGAAGACACAAAAGACAGGATGAAAAAAAGAAATGATATAGTGGAACAGAACGCCGATACTGGTAAGGTTTTCAATAACGATGATGGGAAAAAGAGCAACGATACAGATGAACCAAAAACTAAGTTAGATATGTTGTACAATAAATTAATGGAAGAACATTCGAGGCGAAGTGATGTCGAGGCTGCGCCGAAATCCTGCGATAAAAAGACGCCCAAGAAATATGTGATACCTATGAACCTAACTGAATCCCCACCAAAAGATGTTCTGCCAATTGCGTCACCAAAACTATTCATCGACAAAGATTATGGAAATTTAAGCCCAAAAATATCTGATTTACATAAGCAAGAGTCACAAGAGAATTACTTTGTGTCGAAATATGAAATCACTGGAATGTATGAAGAGGTTATTATGTTTTCTGATAAAGACAATGAACTGGGAGTTATGGAACCTAGGCATTCAAAAATATTTGATTTAGAAAGCGACCAATCAAAGATAACCCTCGCAACTTCAGAGCCAATACCTTCAGTAACATGTAAAAGACTCAGTACAGAATACGATAATGCAGACAGCGCATATGACACTAAAGCATTCAAAGCTATGTTTAACTCTTTCGATTTCGAACGCGATGACAGTGATAACTCTTCGGACACCGTAAACTCTTCAGGAAATGGAAAAGAAGACACCAACATTAGTCTTGATTCCAGAGATTACATTTTAGAGCAAACATCATCCTCTGGCGTCGCAATTCAGAGAGATGGTTTTAAATATACAGTCGGCAAACAGAATCTACTGGCGGAAATGCTGAATTCGGAGACTGAACCTGACGACGCACCGCCCAGGCTGTGGAGTACAGAATCGGTCGTGTTCAGCACTGGACGCAAGAAGAAAGACAGGCCAAAGGCACCCGGAAATGGGGTGCCTTTTAAGAGAATGAGGGTAGCCGACGATAATCCGAGCGATGTGCCGACCTTCATAGCAACCGATACATGGGACCGAACTTGGTCACGCGACTGGGTCATAGGCTCTAGTGATAGAAAGATGTTCAAGCGGAACCACGACGACACACAACACTCAGACGACGACAATTTGTAAGAAGTCTGATCTGAATCAATTATTTTCAATTACTGCATGACGTCTTGTGTATTGTTAAGCATTTTATATTGACTTATTTTTTAATTGATATTGTAATAATCGAACAGGAATACATAGATTAAATTCTCACACTTTTATTTTTCTCAGACAGGTTAAAGGTTCACTTGATGGTAGGTGATGCCTATTAACACAAGCAACGAATTTTCAGTAAGAGCGTCGGTGGCGCAGTGGAATAGATGCGGCCTATCATGTCGAGAGGTCCGATTTCGATCCCCAGTTGCGAGGAAACCTGCATACGCCAAAGGGAGAGTAGGCCTGTGCCCCTGCAGTGGAATGGAAATTGTGTAATAATGCACTATCAACGTGCATAAATGACCCAATGTACCTTAACGGTACACTGTGTACTTTACCTTACCTAAGCTTAAGTTACCTTAAGCTGAACTGCTTTAAGTTTCAGTACACCAAAATATCAAATTGGGATCTCCTCACGGAAAGGCAGACTTCATTCTTCATTGCTTATTATTGAAGTACGTATACGTTCCGTATACGTACTTCAATAATAATTCACATAACTCCCTTCATTGATGGGTATCTTGTACTTACTCTATTATGTTTTCCGTGGCATAGGTCAGACGTAGAAACTCCTAGTTCAATACACACACACTATGCATATACTCATCTATCTATTTATAATATAAAACACTTATAACTCGAGGTTTGTTCGAACACTTATAACTCGAGAACGGCTGGACCGATTTTCATGGTTTTCGATTTGTTGAATTCGTCTCCGCCCCGAATAGCAGAATAACTATTAAAATATCTGAAATATTCACGAAAAAAACAAATTCATTTTCTCATGTATTTTGTATGGAACGGTTTTTTGTTGTTGATATGATTGACAGATTTCGATTAATTTTTTTTTGTTCGTCTCAGTTTCCTTTAAAGTTCTTTGTTGAGGTCGTCAGACAGACTGACGGTTTATGACACAGGTAACTCCACAGGTGCTCCAAGTGCGCCGCCGACCATAAAAGGATAGGCCAATGGGCTCTCACATCCCTTACTCGCTCACCGAAAGACAACAGCACACGTGTTGTTATTTCACGAAGAGGGTGATTACCAGGTGATTACTGTCGTCAGACGGGCATATCACGATATGGTGATCGTGACCTCATATAATATACCATAGATAAAATACTTTTTAACCAGTACTGGTTAAGTAGTATTTTATCTATGAATATACGTATGATCCCATATGTGGGATTTCTACACACTAAAAAACCACGGTGGTCTGGTATCAAATCAAATCAAATACTTTATTTGCATTAAACATTACACGCTTATGTCAATATAATAATTAATGGTAAGTATACATGTTTAACCGTTGTCGGTATGCAAAATAACGTAAAATAAAAAATTGACATAAAATAAAGTATTGACGTAAAATAAAGTATTTTTATGGTACGTTTAGTTAAACAAATTTAAATAAATTCTAATTTATAACTGCCATCTATCGCGCGATGGTATAACTATCTCGCCCGCCGTTGCGGTCCCGAGACACCAAGTTTAAGCGACATCTAGAGATGTTGGCTCGACGGAAGAGGTTTAGACCGATGCACGAACGTTGAGGACAGCGGACAGCGGAGGACAGCACGTCGGCCATAGGAAGAGGTAGGACTTCCGGCCGAGGAGGTGTCATGGGACGGCCGGGCGTTTGGGAGAAGAGAAGCTCGAGGGACTTAGCGATTATCAGAGATTTAACGATCCGCATTAGTGCTTCACTAACCGCTCGGTCGTTTAAAATATCTTTATGGCTTTCTAGCCGTTAGGTCGCGGATACATAATATCTGTATTACGAGTCGACAGCAAAAGTATCTTACAAGTGCCAGATAAATTAAAGTGAGAATCGGGCCATCCGCACACGTGCTTGCGAACTACCCTGCGGCTCCTGTCGACAGGTACTCCTATCGACATCTCCCTTCGCCGAGTCACCAGGCCACGTGGCATCATTCGGCGCGGCATATCTTTACGTGTGGTTGTTTAAGAGCATCCCCCGCCTTTAGCGAGGAAGATCAGAACCATTTTACTTCCAAATTGTTTTCTATATTTTGTTTATTTATTTAAGTATATTTTCATTTGTTATTTTTGTATATTTTTAATTTAGTTATAATAAAGTGTTGTGTGATTGAAGAGTTGGCTTTCCTTTGTCTAAGTCCACCCACAAGTAGTTGGCGCCCTCGAGAGAACACAGGTCTCGTGTAGTGTCTACCCCTGGGTTTCGGTCGGTGAGTAACGGTTGGAACGCCTGCGGAGCCCAAACGCCCCGCAGAGGTTTCGCGGTTACAATGTATGTCACAAAGTTAAAAGCATTAATTACTAATTTTCGTTTTATGTACAACTTAATTTTATTAATATATTACATTGATTACAATTAATGTACCCCTGCCAAACGCAGTATGCCCTGTCAATACTTAAAGTACCTAAGTAAATCACAAACAAAAAATATATTAATATATATATATATATAAAGGACAGTTCCCTGTCCCACATAGGCAGTACCTAGGCATACAAAAAATCTGTCTATTCTTTTTGCTTTCGACATTAAATTAATAATCTATTTTCTATTTTTCAATTGAACTTCTAAGCCTTACTTAGCAATACTTGGCAGTAAGCCTCTTATTGGTCAGTTCACTACAACATCAGATATTACATCTGACCGCCATCGTCAACCGTTCAACATCCATTTGATCCTTATGTCGTCGTTTAGATAGTTACAATGAATTACTCATTTCAATACTCCACGTGGCGTATTTTGTTTTGTAAGCACACATCCGTTCCTACGTATACTATATCGTACGCGACAACTGATTGGTGGCGGGCGGAGAGCACCTTACACCTGCAAACAAGAAGCTTCACGCGGAGGTCCGAAGGAAGGCGAAGGACACGAGCTACAAATTTGTTTGGATCAGAAACGGTCGTATATTTGTTAGGAAAGACGAAAAACACCCTTTCATCTTGATACGTGATCAAGAAGCTTTGAAATGATGAATGTTGTTGACGACTCAGTGTCAACATTTAACATACTATCAAAATATTAGGGGATTAGGGGAACTGATAAGTAGGATTTTGATAGAATCCTACTTATCAGTTGCACAGTAACAGAATTGAACGCATCCAGAGGACATTCACGAGACATTTAGCTTTTAGAGACCCAAGAACTAGTCCCAGATATGGATACCAACATCGCCTTGAATATTATAAGTTGAACGCACTGTCAGATCGCAGGTGCATGCACGACCATGTTTTCCTTTTTAAATTATTGCGTGGAGGCCTTGACTGTCCGGATATAATGTCGAGTGTATCCTATTCAGTGCCACGTCTAAATTCGAGAAAGAAGTTTTATAGTCCCTTTCACGTGCCGATATATAAAACAAATCTAATGAGGCACACACCGGTCCCCAGAATGCTTCAGAGCTACAATAACATATTTTCTAGTGCACATCAGGACATTCATTTCGATCGTTTAAATAGTCACAAGACGAAGATTCTCGCTGCCGTTTCGTCACACACATCACTGATTACTTTTGCCTTTGATTGTTGGAATTTTATTATTTTATTATTATTTTTTATTTTTTATATGGAGACATTTATATTGTTGTTGCTGATTCCAACTTTTTATTTTGTATTTTCTTTATAGTTTGACTTGATCATATTTGTTGTAAAATGTATATATTGACCAAAGAAATTGTGTAGCGTATTCTATTATTAACTGTAATAATTTCTGTTAAAATTCATTTATTTTTCCATATAAGTTTCCAATATAAGTTTGATATGTAAGTTAATATGAGATATAATAGTGTAACATAATAATATGGGTTTGTACACAGAACGGAAACGACGAGTTCAGCTTTAATTGGCTTGCACACTGGACCATAATGTTGAATATTAATGCTAGTAAACGCTAAGTGTGCCGAGCTGTTGCTGAAGTAAATAAATAAATAAATAGTCACAGAATAAATAATAGTACTAGCGTACAGAAGTTGCACTCCTTGGATCTTGAAGAAAGCCGACATTTTAAATACCTAAACTTGGCGATCTAAATTGTGCCTTGACGCCACACGTTAGCGTATGTTATTCGTCATCCCGCTGCTTAATGGTCAATCGGTAGGGCTGCCACAAGTACTAAAAATTAAAAAACTACCAACATTTTTGTACTTTAATTAAAACTAATATAATCACAGTCGTTTTACTTTGATATAATGTGTCATATATTTCCCAGCCCACCGAACAAGTCGCGGTTACAGATAAACACCCTCAAGTACATAGACGAAACCCTGAGTTGCTGCAAGAGTCTAGATTCTACACAACTGGCCGGGATGGGGGAGAGTTACGATTCCAAGAACGGTTTCCTCGGGGATTCCTGTGACACCATTGCTCGGGACCAGTTTGACAGGTTTGTTGTTGCGAGAGCATTTCCTGGTGGAGGAGATTTCGGAACAGAACCTCCGCCCAGAATCGATAAGGTGAGTTTTATCTCAGTTTGACTGATGGTTTGAATCTCTAATCTATCTGGAGACTAAAACGGCGTTATTGTAAAAGAGATGCCTTATCAAACATGCAATTTTTGAACTCCAACCTAGAGCGACCTGACCCCCTGTGTTGGTACTCATTTTTACTCACCAATAGACCGAATTTAGAAATTTGACATTTGTCTCAACAGATCATCGGTAATGACAGCAGGTAGACACCTCGTGTTTGGGCTCATTTGAAAGGTCCTAACGAGGAGAACTTATTACAGCTAACCGTTTCCCTCCCTCTCCCCCAATCCTCACGAAAGTAAACAATGACACAACACAACATTTAAATGCGAAATGTAACAAATAATTTTAAAATATACTTAAATATTTAAGTAAATATTTAATACGAATATAGGTAAGCAGCAAAACTGGCAACACGATGGATCTCGTCAACTATGAAAGGAATTAAGGTATTTCGTAATCAATGCTAGTAGGTATAACATGGTATACCGTAAAAAAACTGTCTGTTCTGTTCCTAGTTATTTTCCTTTCAATTCCACTGTTTGAACCTACCTACCTAACTTCATATTCTTGATCTGAACTATGAGCTTTTTTATTATACCTAATTATTACCTAAATAAAAAAAATAAACCTTCAGTTACTTACCTTTCACAATCAGTTGGTGAATTTAAAAAGGACAATTTCATTTTCTAGATGTAGGTATTTAAACATCCATACACGCATTAGGCTTGTCATTTTCACTTAATCAATGACACTTTAGTCAATAATAATAAATAAATCGGTCAGTTCACACACACATTTATTGCACGAAGTATATTGTAAGTAAGTAGCATGCGACGCAAGCGACCTAACCAGTCAAAAACGCGCGAAACATTTTCACATTCAATGTGAGCGAAACGGTAGGCACACACAGAGTGACAGAGGCCTGCAATAGGTGTGACTTCCACAACATAGGTATTTCTAATGTTCATCGCTTAGATTGCAAATAGTTTTTGAATGATCTCCTGAAAGCATCATTCAGAACAGTACATTTTTTTTACAAACAATCATTCCTAAAATAAAGTCAACTTTTTGTGCAAACAAATTAGGGTTCTTTCTGTTCAACAGATTTTTTAATATTAGGTACCCAGTTTTAGTTGTTCCACGATATTTGGCTCAGACACATAAATTAATCACCCCATAAATAAAAATCCAATTAAGTAAGTTGACAAACGTATGCCATCGCGACAATCGAAGCGCGATATAGAGGCGCGTCCTTGACCTAATTGTATACAAGTGCACTATACCTGCGACAGTCTATGAACTAATAGGTTTAGTGGTTTCGGCTGTGTGTGCATTGATAGGTCAATCGGTCGGTCAGTTTCTTCTTTCTTCTTTTTCTTTATTTTAAGGATTAATTAATAAATGATTAATGAAAAAACGGAAATTGAATCAGTAGAGTATTAAACACTCTATAATTATGCCGTAGCTTTGGCCCGGCCTTGCCCTTGCGGTGTCGGTTTTTTTTTGACATGGAGTAATCCGCATACAGATTCCCTACCGCTTGGCGGGCAATAAGGGTATGTGGGGGTCGCTCAGTATCTGATCATGGCGGCACTGGGAATACCCACTAAAACTCCCGGTGTCCCTTTGCCCTTTTGCGAAGTGAATCGGGTCCTGCCTGGCACCAGTGGGGGATTGCCCGGGGGCACCAGAGCAATCCCCGGACGGGGGAGGACCCTATGCAGGCGCACATGGTTTCCAACGAGAGCGAACAATACCTACCAAGAGGCCCGTTTAGGTTAAAGGTTGTTTCAAGGTCAACACACCGAATAATATGCTTCCACTGTTTTGTCTATTCCCATTTATTTGCTTTAACACAAATGGGTCAGTGAGGCAAATCCAGTGAGCTATTATGTACTAACGTACTTACTGGAGGTGGGGGGGGGGGGGGCAATAAAATAATCATCGGTTGAATTGGCTGAAACTTTAGTTAACTAAACTATGCAAAGTATGTATTATCTCATATCATAAGTAAAATGATGACGAATGACGATTGTAAGATTTGTAAGTTATATAGATAGGTATAGACGACGAACATCTATCCATCTATCTAAAAAATCTACGATATGGTATTGTGAACGTATTAGTCTTTACGTACAATGCAAGTGAGCTGATATCGAACACGGCGCGTTTAACAGCCACGCACGAAACGATAGCGCGATTTAACATCAACGGTGAGCGCCATCTATCACTTGTACGAAGTTGCTGGCTCAACTAGTACATAATAATATTATAAAATATAAAACAAAGTCTCCCGCCGCGTCTGTCTGTATCTATGTTCGCGATAATTTCAAAAAGTATTAAACGGATTTCATGGGGTTGTTAATTGAGGAATTAATATGTTTATAATTCGTGTTCCGAGGGTTTGCAAATTAGAGTATATGTGGGTGCATTTCTACCATACAAGCAGTTCTACTTGAATCCGATAGATGGCGCCGTTTCACCTAGTTTTTATGTAATATAATAGATGGCGCGGACGCCGACGAAAGCGTGGGCGGTAATATTATAAATTGAAAAAATTGCGAGGACGTATGAATGATTCTTACTCAATTGCGCGAAAACTACCGAACGGATTTTGATGAAACTTTACAGTTATTACAGTCTATTCATCAGAATAACACGTAGACTACAATTAATAAATATACACGGACGAAGTAGCGTGTAAAAAACACAAACTGACTTGCCACTTGTATAGCGTTTACCTTTTATAGTGACCTACCATCATGTGTACCATAATCCTTCCCGCCGCAAATAATTTCGTTTCAAGTATGCAATTCTCTTAGCTTTTTACAAATCTAATTAACTAGTTAACAAATTGGACGATTTCGGAGTGCTATGGCTTTACGCAAACAAAACAAAATTACTACCTAGCCCATCAACATCATTGTTTACTGTAACTGTCCATCTATAGAATTTGTCAAAACCTAAAAATATCGAATAAGCTTGCAAATATTACAATATTAAAAAAATCGCATTCCATTTAAGCTGAAACGTATGCTTTATTATGCACCGGCGGAACCCTATACTTATATGAACAAAATTTACAAATTGCAACTAAAAATTCTAAAAATATTATTACGAAGACGAAAACTATCTTTTTAAGCAAACGGCAGTGCCCCCGCCAAGTCGAGCAAAACAAAAACAGCGGCACATTTACAACCCCCTATAACTTCGTTGGCGATAAAACTAGAAGCCTGAATTTTCAGTAACCAAGTAGGCATTGTATAAACTCGGTATATTTCATTGAATTTGAGCCAGTACTTTAAGAATTATAACCTAGTCAAAGTTTCTTAATTTTGTCACTCACTGACTGACTGACCGATCATCAAAACTCTAAGACACTTCTAGCAGGCATAGAAGCTTCAAATTTAGAATACAGTTAGTGTTTAGTGTATAAATCAAGGAAAAACTAAAATATTTTGCAATTTCGGCCCAGTTTTCTAGATATACTAACTGCATAAATAACTTTGTAATCTCATATAAATAGTATAGGAATACAAAGTTACATTTGCAGTTAATGAATCAGTGTATGCGTTATTAATATTTTTAAACTATATTATAAGATAGGTGTAGATAAGTATCTAGATAATTAATTAATCTCGACTTCGGAAGTATTGAAGCGCAGGAATCCTCAATTTGTGAATATAATAGACTTAGAAGCATTTATCGTCCAGACTTGACAAAAATTGTAACATCAAAGCCTCCGAGAAAAACCCAAGCTGTAGCTGAAGCTCAGGAAGTAGTACCGGAAAAGAAAAAGAGGAAGAAATAAAATTATCGAAAACATAACTTGTAAAAAAACCAAGTCTCGCAACTCAGTTCTACTTGTTCTACCGTCAAAAGTTGTGAGATCCATGTTATGCCAAGTCGGTTAATTTATTCACTCCCTACTTAAGTAACCTTCTGTCTTGAGTTATTACGAAATTAGCTCACCTAACAACATCTTATACTGACCATATCAATATTAAATGAAATAGTGCGTCCCCGCTTACCGTAGGAGCCAGGGGAGAATGGAGACCCTCCTTTCTCCCACTCCCCTATGCTCCTCCTCACACTCGGCAAAGAGGGGGAGGACTCCCGAGTTTTTGGGGAGTCCTGAGACTGAGCCCGCACTGTCTTTTTGGCCGCCGGAGACCGCAGTCCTAGCATAATGCCGGGGGAGTTTGAGTCAGATAAGATAAAATAAGGCCTTGTCACTTATATTAGTGGTTGTAAATGGGCCAGTCAATAAATTAAACTAAAACTAAATCAATAAAACAATGGCTGTAAAATGGCCGTGTCAAAATACGGTGTATAGAGGCGTGTTTAAGACTGTATAGGTATAGGGGCTCGTCAATAATTTACAGTAAAACTTAATAACTACATCAATGGTTAATAAAATTAAAATATGTACAAAGGGATATTATTAAAATTAATCAGTTAAACTGCGGCTAAGTTGAACTAGTTAGGCAACTAGTTCAACTAGTCCCATAAATAATTAAAATAATTAAAACAAATTGAACAATAATATAAATTAGTAAATCACAAAATTAAATGATTAAAATAATTTTAAAACTTTCAAAATGCACAAATTATTCAATTAAAAATAATTAAAATATTAAAACCCTTAGTCTAATTGTTACACATTCATCCTATTTTTTATTTATACTTTTTTTATTAGACTTTTTGTATTTTTTAACATTGATTCGATTGTAAAGAAAAAGAGAAAATATAGTTGTCACTGAGCCTGGACCTGCCTCTGGTTTTTCTCGATTTCCCGTCTTTTCCATAATTTTTAATCAGCAATTCTTCAGCTATCGATAACATAATTGGTCCTTCTCCGGTAAAAATAATAAAATAATAAAATTTTACCATATTAGCTTATTTGGAAAATTTTCATGGTTGAGACTCGTGAACAGAGGAAAATCAGGGAAGGAAAAGGTCGTCAACTAAATAGTGACAACATGGGCGATCCAGTTGTTACTGCGCCTACGGTCGCCTCGCCTTCCATAGCTCGTTCTCAAGGTTCCGAAAGTTGTAGATCTTCCCGTTCTTCAGCGACAATTCGTGCTCAGAAACTTGCTCTGCAAGCAGCACATCTACGAAAAGTCGCAACTGCCGAAGCAGCAGCAGCGACAGCAGCGGCAGCGACGGCAGCGGCAGCAGCCGAAAAGAAGGCTGCTGACTTAGAACTGGAAGCCCAAATAGCAGCTTTGGAAGCAGAAAGTGGGAGGAGCAGTAGCTCTCGTCGATCGCACTCTTCAATTCAAAGGTGGTTACAGTCAGTTGATAATAATATAAATAGTATATCTTACCGTGACGTTACGTTAGAACCCATTACGGATCCTAACGCGTGTAATAAACGTCAGGATGGTGAATGTAGCCGTAATTTAAATAATTGTGGTGGAGGAAGCTTATCAAAGCCGTTACCATCCCTCACCACAGCGAACATTCCCTTACCTAGTGGTAGTTTACTACAAAATAGAAATGAAAAGACGAGACAACCCACTGACATATCTTTATTAGCACAGGCAATAACATCACTTGCGACCACTTCACGACCAAAAGTTGGCGATAGTCGCCTGCCTGTCTTCGACGGCAAGCCAATGGATTGGTTGGCTTTCAAGCGTGTCGTTCTTGACACCATGGCCGCCTTCTCCCCGTGCGAGAACCTGGCACGTATTGGTCTGGGTCTTCGAGGAGCTGCACGTGAAGCTGTTTCAGTTCTCCTGGTGTCTGCGAGAGATCCTATGGAAGTGATGGATGCCTTAGAATTAAGGTTTGGTAGGAGTGAATTTATTATTCTGCAAGAAATATTTACAGTAAAATCACTACCTAAGTTGTGTTCAGAATACATGGATCTAAACAAATTCGCTTGTAAAGTGCGCAACTGTGTCGAGGTAGTAAAACTTCTGAATCAGAAATGCTACTTAGAATCTCCAGAAATTTTCCAGGCGATTATTAGTAAATTGACTCCTTTGCTACGTAGTAGGTGGACAGATTTTGCTCTAGTTAACATTGAAAATCAAAGAAAGACTAAGCTTGAATTGCTATCGCAATTTTTATCACGGGAAGTCGAGTTGCAGTTGAAGTTTGGACTAATTACTGATCCATCGAGTCACTTTAAGAAGTTTGAAAAATTAAATGCTATTCAATCTTCAGAAAGTAAACAAAATTATTCAAAAACATATAACATTCAAAACCCGTGTCTTTTATGTAAAGATAAACATTCATTGAGTAAATGCAACGAGTTTTTGACAATGTCAACTTCTAATAGATGGGAGTTTGTCAAAACTAACAAAGTCTGTCATAAATGTTTGAAAAAAGGCTCGCATAGCTATAGATATTGCAAATATTCTAAGGAGATCTGTAATGTTTCGAACTGTAAGGCCAGACATCACAAACTTTTACACGATGAAAATTTTTTGCCAGCTAATACCACAAACGAAAGTTATTTAGATTCCGAAGGTGGTAACAACAACGCGAATTCGTCCGGTCACGGACAAACTTTTGTTGAGAAACAGTGTAGTGATTTGGTAGCGCACACGATTTCCAACAATAATGTAAACAATAAACCTTATTTAAAAGTTATTGCTGTTACGCTTTCAGGACCACTAGGAAGCATTAATACCCATGCTCTTTTAGATGATGGCTCGTCAGCTACGTTTATCGATTCTGATTTATGCAGGTATATTGGGGTGTCAGGACCTGAAGGTCAGGTCCGTCTTGATTGTGTTAGTGGCAGCAAAAATGTTAACGTTCAATATGTTGACTTCGATATTAAGGGCCAATTCTGTACAAAAACGTATAGGATTCGAAAAGCCAGAGCCATTAATAATCTAGGGTTGTCAAAACAGACTATTAGGTTTGATGATATTAAACAATTTGAACACTTGTCTGATCTTGGCAACGTTCTATGCTATGAACGTGCGGAGCCCAAGCTCATAATTGGTATTGACAACTGGCACCTAACAATAGCAAAATCAATACGAAAGGGTTTGAAGTCACAACCAGTAGCGATTGACACAAATCTTGGATGGGTTTTATTCGGTTTTCAATCAAGTAAAACCAAACCCGTTGATATTGTCAATCACATTGATTTTTTAGAAACTGATCTCGAAATGTCAGATTTTAACAAGGTAGACTTAATGATTCAAAATTATTATAAATTAGATTCCCTAGGCATTAGTAAAAACGAATGTCTAAGTAAAAATGATTTGAAAGCCATAAAGATTTTAGAAGAGACTACTAGAAAGTTGCCAGACGGAAGGTACGAAGTAGGCCTCCCATGGAAGGATGCTACTTTGGATTTTCCGGAGAGCTTTAACCTCGCTTTTTCTAGGTTTATGAGCTTAGAAAGAAAAATGTCCAAAGAACCCGATTATGCCAAACTGTACAAAGCTAACATTCAAGACATGTTGGACAAAAGGTATGCAGAAGGTCCTGTTGAGATGCATTCTAACACCCATAGATCTTGGTACTTGCCACACTTTGGTGTTACTAACTCAAACAAACCCGGCAAACTGCGTATAGTTCATGATGCCGCAGCAAAATCTAACGGTGTTAGTTTGAATTCAATGCTTTTAACGGGACCCGACCTGTTAAATTCGATTTTAGATATTTTATTCCGATTTCGGGAAGGCAAAGTCGGGCTCTCTGCTGACATTAAGGAAATGTTTCCCCAGGTGAAAATTAGAGAGGCAGATAGAGATGCGCAGCGTTTTATCTGGAGAAATTCTCCGATGGAACCGATTCAAATATTCAGAATGTCATCAATGATATTCGGAGCGGCATCTAGTCCTTTCTCAGCTCAATTTATTAAAAATAAAAACGCACTGGAATACCAAGAACAGTTTCCTGAAGCTGTTGACGCGATCCTTAATAGTCATTACATGGACGATTGCATCTTGTCAACACCTTCAGCGGCCAGCGCAGCTCGGCTCGCTGCTGACATAGTTGCTATACATAAAAACGCCGGCTACGAGATAAGGTCTTGGGTGTCAAATGACCTCAAAGCTCTTTCTCGGCTGCCGAATAATTTATTACTTCATCCTTTATTAACTAGTGTAGACATTGATTTAGGTAGTGTAGCGAAGCCTGTTAGAACTTTAGGTTTAGTATGGCAGCCACACGAGGACTGTCTAGGTTTCAACGTTAAAGGTTTTTTAGTTAAAGTAGTTAGTGATCATTTCACCAAGCGTGACGCTCTTTCGCTTATGATGTCAGTTTATGACCCGTTAGGTTTTCTCGCCCCTCTTATCGTGACAGCGAGAATCCTATTCCAAAACGTTTGGCGAAAGACTGTCGATTGGAATCATCAACTCACTCAAGAAGATATTTCTGCTTGGAAGGAGTGGCATGCGAACTGCGTCCAATCCATTACGCACATTAAAATTCCGCGTCGGTACAACTTGAGCGAGTTTGAAGTTTCCGAAAAACAACTTCATATATTCTGTGATGCTAGTGAAGCTGCATACGCATCCGTAGCATATTGGCGCTTATCTTTTCCAAACGGTACTGTGAGTGTTGTATTGATAGGCAGTAAAGTTCGAGTAGCTCCACTCAAACCTGTATCCATTCCGCGCTTAGAATTACAAGGTGCCCTGGTCTCTGCTCGATTTGCGGACACAGTTTGCAACGCTCATAAATATAAACCATGTAAAAGGGTTTTCTGGTGTGATTCTATGAATGTCATAGGATGGCTTCGAAATGATGCTCGTAGTTTCAAACCATTTGTTGCCAACCGTTTGGGTGAGATTTTGGAACTATCGAGTGTTAATGAATGGCGCTGGGTACCCTCTAACCTGAACGTTGCAGATGATGCCACGCGTTATAATAAAGAAGCACTGAATTCTGTGTCACGTTGGTTCACTGGCCCTAGTTTCCTACATCATATAGACCAATGGCCAACAGAACCTGTGATCGAAATACCTACCTCTGGTAAAGCTGAGTTGAAGCCAAGGCACCGAGACCCATGTAATGCTATTAACGTAGAGTCGCCTCATTCTTTAGCCCCCGTTGCTGCTAGCCCGTATCGTATAAGTAGGTGGTTATGTCTCATTCGCGCAACTGCATTAGCTCATCTATTCGCTCGTAAGCTGCTTGGTGTCTGCCGTAGAGTAGATAACGCAAAATTAGTCCCATCTGATTTAACAGCCTCTGACCTACAGGTAGCAGAGAACCATGTCTTATGGCAAAGCCAAATAAACTGTTTTAAGCCAGAGAGAGAGTGCCTGGAGAGAGCGGGAGTGTTGCCACGAAACAGCAAACTGGTAAACCTGTCTCCCATTATTGACAAGGACAATCTTCTCCGTGTGTCTGGACGCATCAGGGCAGCCGCAGAGGTCAGTTTCTCGACTAAGTCTCCTGTTATACTGGACGGAAAACACCCTGCTGTTCGCCTGCTCGTACTTCGTTTTCACCAGAAAGCTGCACACGCAAATACAGAAACTGTCGTAAACGAACTTCGGCAATCCTACTGGATCATCCATCTCAGAAGCACAGTACGATCAGTTGCTAGCCATTGTTTACTCTGCAGACAGCGAAGAGCTATGCCGTACAACCCTCCAGTGGGCGAGCTTCCACCTGCAAGACTTGCACACGGCGAGAGGCCCTTCTCGTATACCGGACTCGACTATTTTGGCCCCATCCAAGTCACCATCGGGCGTAGGCGAGAAAAACGCTACGTCGCCCTTTATACCTGCTTGGTGACTTGAGCGGTTCACCTCGAGGTAGTTTACAGTCTCTCTACCGACGCAGCTATGATGAGCTTGAGGAGATTTATCGCTCGTCGCGGACATCCTCGTCAGATATATTCCGATAACGGAACAGCCTTCATCGGACTTAACCGCGAATTGAAAAGGTTGTACGGGGAGCAAGTCACAACATTCGCAGCCAATGAGATGATCCAGTGGAGGTTTATTCCGCCCGCAGCACCATTTATGGGGGGAGCATGGGAGCGTCTGGTTCGCAGTATCAAGACAGCCTTAAAAGCCACTCTAAAAGAAAAGGCTCCAAGAGACGAGGTCCTATTAACCCTCTTATATGAAGCGGAAGCAGTCGTGAACAGTAGACCCCTCACTCACATATCTCCCGATCCACATCATGCTGAAGCATTGACTCCATCTCATTTTCTGATCGGAACTTCGTCTGGACGGAACATTCATTCAAACCTGGACGAGAGTGACCTCTGCAGTAGACTGTCTTGGAAGAGAGCTGCCAGAATGGCTGACCAGTTTTGGCAGCGTTGGATGGTGGAATATCTACCGCTTCTCAACAACTACAGAGGTACTGGACAGAGACCCAACATCGCAGTGGGAGACATGGTGCTAATAGCATATGGCAACCTTCCTCGTAGCGTATGGCCGAGAGGTAGAATCACCAAGCTCTATCTGGGCAAAGACGGCATTGCTCGAGTGGCCGATGTAAACACTACCGCTGGGCAGCTCAAAAGGCCTCTGAGAAAACTGGTCCCTATCAGCTAAAAAAGGGGAGGATGTTACACATTCATCCTATTTTTTATTTATACTTTTTTTATTAGACTTTTTGTATTTTTTAACATTGATTCGATTGTAAAGAAAAAGAGAAAATATAGTTGTCACTGAGCCTGGACCTGCCTCTGGTTTTTCTCGATTTCCCGTCTTTTCCATAATTTTTAATCAGCAATTCTTCAGCTATCGATAACACTAATACAATTAAAACCTTAAACTAACTTAACCTAACTTAATTCTAAGTCACTGTTCTTTCAGAACCAATAACCTCTTTCGTGATGGGGGTCCAGTGGGGTCGGGGGGCGATCAGGAGGGAGTTTTTGGGGTTGGGGTCCACTTGAGGTGGGGGTCCACTAGGGCTCTACTTCGGTGGTGGTCCACTAGTGGGTCCACTAGGGTGGGGGTCCACTTGAGTGGTCCACTTCGGTGGGGGTCCACGCAGGTGGTGGTCCACCAGGTGGTCCAAGTTATAGGTTAGTGGCCCCTTGGGTGCTGAGGGGTCCCAAAGGGTGTTAGGTAAAGGAACGAGAGAGGTTAGCGGCCCGGTGGTCCAGATGTGGACGTAGCACACGGAGTTGTAGCACCCACCTGTCTACGTCGCTACGGCCTCAGCCGGTCTACGGTCTACGAATGTTACAGGTAGGTACCACAGTCCATAGTTCCATACAAACTAATTCAATATTTATATTAAATAAAAACAGTGTCCACTATATGTGTCACTACCAGATGGGTCCAAATCCCATCTGGTTGTAAGCTGGAGTTTCACTCGTCTTTGCCAATTCAAGAAAAAAAAATTCAGTAATTTTAGAACCAATTTTAGGTAGATAAATTAATTTAAATTCCAAAAAAAAAAATACAAATATTTTATATTTTCCCTAAATATATATACAACAGTAAAATTTTGAATTTTGATACATTTAGATAAAATTGAATAAAATTTTTAAAATAAATAAATTGGGTGAAACTCCAGCCTACAAGTTAGCACTAATGTATGTTGCATTGGATGTTTACAGCTAATATGACTTCCGTCGCTTACGTCCGTTTGAATTTCAAATTGATCTTCGGCGCCCGGAGAATGTAGATTGATCTTCTTGACGTGCTCTTTCTTTTGACACCAAACACGGTATTTTTAGGTACTTCTAAAGCTATAATATGTGCTATTAAAGATCATCAACCAAAATAAGTTGGAACAGCACTTCAATAATTTTTGACAATTTATTTTGGTAACTTCTGGTGTCCAAAAAATTTTGTTCTTTTGGGAAAACTATTTATTTCACACCCGCTACACAGTGCTATTTTTATCTTTGTCAATTTCCCAAAATTGGGGGGGGGGGGGGGTCAATTTTGGTTTTAAATTACGTAAATCGAAATTTTTAAAATTTTTCACAATTTTAGTCCTTTGGTATTTTGTTCATAACTTTGCTTCTGATAGTCCTAAAAATTTAATTTTTTGTTCACTGCGTAGCTGAGAAAAAGCTCTACTCACTTTAAAAAAAGTCCAGTTTTCCAGAACTTCTCCTGGAAAAGTTTAAAGGTCCGAAAAAGTACTGAATTATTCCGAAAATTTAAATTTGCGATTTCTCCGCAACCGCTGGTCCGATTTTGGTGATTCTTGAACCGACGTGTTCACCAACTCTGTCCGCTTCTGTTGGACCCCTTGAATGGCCCACACAGGCCCACTGTTGTCCACTATTTTCTTCACTTTTTTGTGAATAACTTATTTATTTCAAGTCCGTTTTCACGGACTTGAAATAAATAAAGTCTCAACGAGCCGCGTCGATTGGTGTATAGTACTTGTTTTACTCGTTATTTGGCCACGCACACTGATTTTAACTACTTTTGCGGGCCCGTAGCACCTCTTGCGCGCGTCTGATCGGTCTGGCGTTTGAACAGCGACTGGTTAGGTTAGGTTAGGTTTTTTTTTTTTATGATTTCCCGCGGGGGTTACACCACCTCCGCGGGGAGTATATTGTCATTTAAACAATGTTTGTCCGTAAGTGTATCGCAGAGGTAATAATTGTTTATCCCAAATAGGAGGGGTGGGGGCCTTTTGCGATTTGATACAGTGGGCCTCCTGTCCCTCCTAAGGGTGCTTACGTCTAAATAATAAAACATAGGAAAGAAACTAAGTAAAAACTAAGGCAGAGTCTATCATTGGTAAATATTTTATATATAGTTAAGTGAGCACAGTGATTTATAACAGTGTGAAGAGTGGTTACATAGGTTCGTATATCTTACGTAATAAATTGAAATTTATACAATTGAAAAAAAAAGGAAGAAAGAGATAGTAGAAAAAAAAGTTAAGCACAGATTAATACTGTCTTAAATTTAGTACTTATAGAGATGGATTATGTGATGATGACAATTTTAACTTACAATTAGAACTTAAAATTAACAAGCTGAGTAATAGCAAACGTAGAGTGTTATGATACAAAGAGAAGGTAATAAAATGTTAATCGTAGTCGACCCTGTTTGTGATACGCAACTTCATGGAGATGACTTTAGGGCATAGGGGAGAAGTGGCAAAATGGTTGGTATCGGTGTTGTCCTTGAATTTGGTATTATCGGGCAGTTGTCGGTGTCGTGTGTGTTTTCGGAACAGTAGGCACAGTTGATAGTTTGTGAAGTGCAATGAGTGCGGAGATGGCCGAATTGGAGGCAACGTCGGCATTGAATAAACGGTGAAAAGTCCTCAACGTGGACCCGCTGGTGATCCACGCAGATTCGGGCCATGTTGAGGATTTGTCTATGAAGTGTGGGGGTAGCTGAAAGAATGGCGTTGTAAAGGTTGGGGTTGCGGTTATTCCTTTTGAATCGAAGTTGAAGATCGGAGTCATTGTTAAATTTATCGTTAATGCATTGGTTTTGAGCGCGGATGAGATCTATTAATTCGTCGGAGGGGGTATTGATAGATATGCCTTTAAGAATTATTAATGGTTTGATTTTTTTGGCTGGTTCGGCGGTAATATATTCTGAATTTTGGAGGCGCTGGAGAGTTTCAGTGGTTTGGTCTTGAGTATCAAATTCGACACGGAGTTTGTTATTCGACACAGGGCCCCGATTCAGTAAGCCTACGTTTTCAAAACGCGTGAATTGAATTCGATTTAAAAAAAAACAAGTTTTTTGTATTCAGTAACATCAGTCAATTGAAAACGCGCGTTTTAAGCGTGGTTTTTAACTGTCAAACTTTCGACATCACAAACGATACGGATTTGGCGCGTTTTCCTGTGTACCTAATAATTTAATTGGGTAAAATTTGATAGGTAGGTAGGTATAGCAACATGATGATTTCTTATACCAATAAACTTTATAAACACACCTTCAATTCTAATGGTATAGAAGTATTTCTTTGCGTTGGTATAATTAATGGTTTTACTTCTTCTAATATATACCTAAACAAGTTTTTCGTCACACGATATTTCTTTAAAAACATTACGTCTGATATTTCAAAAGGGTCTGATGTGTCTCGCAAGTTGCGTTTTATCATACGTGCTCTTTTATGCTGAGCACGACGAATCAACCTTAATCGTCTAATATTATCCATCTGTAAACAAGAAGCAAACATTTATATTAGTTTTATACATTGTTTTTATAATAATTGTATTCGTTTTATACAAAGCTATAGAAATTGTTTATTAGTTCATGGGTAATTAATGTAATTAATCTTTTACGTACCTTCTCAAAAAGTATACAATTATACAAAAAATGTATTAGGTAATCCGTTAAACATCTAGTTTAAAACAAAATAAAATAACAAAAATATTAAAATACAAAGAGGTTACGTTATAGTTTGTCAAAAGAGTGCGTTCAAATCCAATGCTTCGCTTCTTCCTTGAAATTATTTGTTACGAAATAATATATAACATTAGTGAAATAAACCATAATAAATAAATAAACCATAAGCAAAATGATTTAATAATGTTATAAACTTTTAATAATGCAATATACGTTTAATAAATATGTACTATATTAAAATATCAAAAACCGATAAAAATATCGGTTCCCGTTATTATGCAGCTTCAGAACGTCGCTGCGAAAGTCATAACGTGCCAGAGACAATTTAACTTTTGCTTACTGAATGCTAAAGTTTTAGTAATCGAAATTAGCGCGTTACGTTTTGAGACGTTTTTAATTCACGCGTTTTGAAAACGTGCGATTACTGAATTGGGGGGCAGGTTGGACTTTAGCAGGGGCAAATCCGGCGGTGCGGAATGAAATACTTTTACGAAAAGCTTCCAACGCATCTTGCCGGGATTTGGGAGTTGTTTTGGGGGTAATTATTATTGCGGGTTTGTTGGTGGTAGGTACAGTGGGAGTGCTTTTGGGGGCGGAAGAGGGAGAACTCGTGGTGAGTCCAGTGGCAGTGATTTGGGAATATGAGCGAGGGTTTGGGCTGGTTTTTTGGGCTGTACTAGATTTAATTTGTTCTTTAAAAGCTGTCAGCTCGCTTCTGACGGCTTGGATGATTTCATCCTTAAATGTTTGGACAGATGTGTCCGGTGGTGCCATGAGATTGGGCAGATCCAAAGTTTGCGATGCTATCGAGCTAGACACGTGGGATGTGGCAGGTGTTTTGGTTCGGAGAGTGGTTTGTGTTGCTGCTGTCCGGGTATCGTGAGTTGAAGTGGATGTTGTGAGCAGGTTGGGGGTTTGCGTAGATGTTGTCCGGGTATCTTGGGTTTGGGTGGGTGTTTTTAGTTGTTCGGCTTGACGAACGAGGTCAAGGAGTTTGTCCAGAGCTGATACGATGCCTTTTTTGAGATCGTGACGTAAGTTACGGGACTGGTTATGGGGGGTCTGGTGACTGATGGTCATATAAGGGGTCTATTAAGTGCTAGTAAACTGGTTTTTGTATGAAGTATAGTATGCAGAGGTCTAGTGACTGGTCATTTGGGGGGTCTATTGAGTGTTAGTAGACTGGTTTTTGTATGAGATAACGTATAGAGAGGTCTGATGACTGATTGTCGCTTAGGGGTCTATTGAGTGTTAGTAGACTGGTTTTTGTATGAAGTAGAGTATGGAGAGGTCTAGTGACTGGACAGGCGAGGCGGTGATGTCACCCGATGCTCGTCGGGAGGGGCGATGATATCGGCCGGCGTGGCGGCCCGGTAGTATGGAGAGCGCGGTGAAGCTACTTTTACTACATGTACGCGGTTCGAGTCCGGGTCGGGTGTAAAGATTTTTAATAAAAATAAAAAGGGAAAATTACTATGTACAGAGTAAGCGATGCACATAAACTAATTAAATCATTGACTTACTCATTAGCCTAAAATAGTGAAATTAAAATGATTATAACACAATAAAGAAATGTATGTGTTAAAGCATTAACCGAACGTCGCCGAAATTACCCGAAGATTTTAGCAACTGCAAATCGGCAATAATATCTTCTACCGCCATACTATTATATATATAAAATTTTGTTATCTCAATGAAAACGTTTAACGAGAATATACGCATAAAAACCAATAGACGATTTTAATTATATTACAAAAGGAATAAAGACGACATCCTCAACAATAACAGTATGATATATTACAGTCACTGTTGAATTAGTGATAGAGGTAATTAAATTGAGATTTAGAGGAAAATGTAACTATTATTATTAATTTGTATATATGAGCGGGCAAAGCCAGGTGTTCGAGTAGTATGCAAATATAACTCTAAATAACAAAGAAATTTTTTTGAAACTTAATTTTGAAGTATGAGGAATATAGATATATCTAAGCCTAAACAGTACATGTGAAATAACTAAAGGCTAATTAATTTTACAAACTTAATTAATACAGTGAATTTAACAAAATTTAATAGTCCATAAGGTAGGTAATATTATTACCTATTCGTTGACACTTGATTTACAATTTTAGCATTACAGGTTAAAAAGTTATAGCGATTTGAAGTTATTAAATTTAATAGTAAATGAGAAAACCGGGTCAGAGCGGTAGTATGTGGGAAAAAAGTTGAAAGAGATTTAGTCAAAGATTTTTAACAAAAATTTCACTACTCACTGAGTTTTTAGCATGCAGTTATTGAATGGAGTGTCGTATGGTTGAGGTTGAGGTGTCTCTCGAAAGCTGGATAGATACCGGTATTTGTCGCGGTAGTCCCAGGGTCGTGCTGTAGATGGTTGCCGAGAACTGGGGCTCCGAAAATTGTCTATTTTGATCTTTTGTATCTCTGGAACCACTGAACGGATTTTGATGAAATTTACGTATGATGTGTAAAGTGACGGTTGATGTGAAGAATCCACTGAACAACTTTCTTCGGAGATGATGCAGTATTGTCCGCAGATAGATGAGCTTGCTCTATCAAATTTTTAAAATATATGTAGGTCAAAGCGGTTCCTGATTTACTAGAAGCGAAAAACTGAAAAACTTTTTTAAAATATCTCGTCCTTTTGTCTACCTAGAGAAATACATTCGCTCTTTGTGTCCTAGCTTACAACACTAGGAGTTAGGAGTACTGAATTTTCCGTAGAGCCACTGAATTTACTGACGGTAGGTTTTGATGCAATTTCTTTACAAGCGTATTAGCTCTTCATCTGAAAACACGTTGTATAGTGGTGTTTATATAATGACCCGTTTTACCTCAGTTCTTCTTTAGAATATCAGCAAATGACAGGATATTTTTGATCCCATGTGTACGCGAGTCCGGCACGGTTGGCTGTCGAGTCGCAAAGCAAAAGAATGAGAGCACGGTCTATTGGCTATTGGCTCTTGAAAACGTAAACGACGTTCGCTCTTAGTTGTCAATGTCAATGTTTCAATATCATTATTGATGTCAATGTCAATCATTGAATCCAAACGGCAGCTTATCTCCATAATGTATATAACATCATAATATCATAATCATCCATAATATGTTTATAATATGACAGCAATGAACCATCATTTCATTTTATCCTTTTTTTACTATTAGGACAGAAGTAAGGGGGCGGTCAGGGCTGCTCAATTTATGATTCGAATGTGCCCTACCACTAAATTTATATACAAAGTTGGTCCTGCCGCGTATTGAACAAGGGACCCCTGAGTCAGGACAAGCACCTTAACCACTGGACCAATGCGCTCGTCAATTAGGTCAAGAATTTAAATAAGTATTAATAACGTAGAGCGATATGACAATGCTGGGCATTATATATAATGCTATGATTTATCATTTGGTCTGTAACATACATAATGTACCGCGCGGTTACAGGATATCTACTTGCCCACCGGTTCCACTCTCTGTGACCTTTGTCAACCAACTTGTAGTGTGTGTTCGTGAAATAAATTCATTTGTACAGATGTACTAGGCTTTTATTATAAGAGTCATACGAGTAATAAGTCCCCCCAGCTACTGACCTCCACTATCTGTTAGAAAGTACAAAGTGCTTTATTTCGCTGGCTCTCAGCAAAATGCAAGATTGTTTACTTTACTGTTTTCCATCATTAGAGAAATTGATGAGATAATTTCTAAAACAACCGGTGACTTTTATTGAAAAAATAACACTTGTACAATATATGAATGAATCATCATCATCATCATCACTTCAGCAGTGGACGTCCAGTTTATGAATATTTGTCAACAAATGTGGCCAGTTGCCATCTCTTCATTATTTACTTATTTTAATTTCAACTCCACAAAAATTTACATATAAATAAAAAGATGTAAATACATATTAAAAAAAGTACAAAAATATTTACTTATACGTAGGATCCGGATATAACGACCTTCAAGGAACCGGAGACATTGTGTCGTACTAACCGAACGAATTACAAAACAGCTCATTATTTAGGTTTATTTTATTTATTATGTATCAAAATAATATAACATGTAAGTACCTAGTTAGATCAATTTTTATTTATGTAAAAAAAAAATTAACGTAAATTCACTAAAATTTTACACATTACAACATATGTATCTATGTATGTACGTACATTCTATGCAAAAGTTTGTAATTTTCGTTTGTTTTGATTGTATCGATACAACGAATCGATTCGTACGACATTGTGAACACTTTTTTCTTAATTTCATCGTCAAAGTTAACTTGAATAAACGCATTGAGAATTGCTGCAGCCTTCAGAGCTTCAGATGCCTTCGTTTTCGCTTTACAGAACTCATTTAAGCACGTGTAACGACACCTTAACCACTAACCTTGTCTCAAAAACACTTGACTGTGATTTGAGCACTAATCTAAAATCAAAATGCGTAGGAGAGGGAGAGTAATATTGTAAACAAAATAAATAAAACACTGAACGTCGCTCTAACAGTACAATGTTTTGTCAAAATAGGTCGCTATAATTGGAGTCATACTATACGGACATGATTTCATAGTAGGTATTCTGTATGAAACCTACCTTGCGTTCTCATTTTCGTTTTCTACATATGTAATGTAGATAATATGGCGGATGGCAAGCAGCCTGCGGAGGCTCTTTCGATTCACTGTGTGAGGGGCGTCTTTGTATCGCCTTGGAATAGTATTAGTTTGTCTTTATATGTTATATATTAAACTCAAGTTTGTGAGGGTTTGGGGTTGGAAGAGGCGTAGGGAGTGGTTCCAATAAATTGTCCTCTTTGAGACCTTTCAAATGTTACCCAACGTGGAGGGTCTACCTACGGTTGTCTATGATTCGCAGGGTGAGATCTCAGGATATCTCAGGGTAGATCTCAGGTGTCAAAATTCGAAAATCGATTTTGCCCAATAAAATCGTCTTTCGAGCCCTCTTAAATGAGTCTAATCTTAATGAGTCTTCAAATTTTTAATTGTTCTAGTCGCACCGTTATCAAGATTTTACTGAAAAGACCCAAAATTTTCTAAATTCTGTTGATGCGAAAAAATCCCCCTCAGCGAAATCTTCCAAACGATACTAAACACGGCACGTTTACGTCGGGTAGTTTGCGAGTTTCGACTGAAATAAAGATTAAAATTCTCTCAACTCCTTAGTGGTAAATATAATCTTAGCGGTACGTGATAAAATGCGATTGCAATAATTATGGTACTCAAATATGACTGAATAATTTTCATTCTGCTTATCTACTCTCTAAATATGTAATTTACATCTTATTGAGAGGTCTTTGCTTCAAAAGAGACTGTGTAATTCGAATGTACGAGTGTCTATGTTTAGTTCGAATGATGCAACTTGCAAAATTAATACGTTAAAAATTCTTTCTTTTTATAATACATATTAAGTCATATGATATTTAAAAGGAGCTCAATTTAAAATGTCGAAATTTTTCAACATTTTAAATACATACATAAATAATGTTAGGTATATGCGTCCGCGCGACCAAGCGGCCGCTCCGCTGTCAACCTTTTATAATGCGCACTGCCAAGGAATCCGATCTCATACAACCCAAAAAGTTCGATAGAATAGGCATCTCCCGAGTGAGCTCACTCCATCGTTGGCCTCATCTTTCCGGGTGGCTAGATGCTGCCCAAGAGCAAATCTATCTTTAACAAATAAAAAAATTAATGATGTTCAATTGCACATTTGTACAGATGTACTTATACTTTCACCGTGATGAAGTTAAAATGCAACACAGGATATAACCATTTTTAGAGTTTTCAAATTTTATTACTATATTTTATAACGCGTTAATTTACTTACTTCAGAGCTATTGTCTCGTTACAGAGTCATTTCAGGTATCGGTAATTTTTTTAATGTCTATGAAAAGTAAATATACATTTATTGTTCTACATACTGTCTGTCTATGGCTCCGTCTCACACCATAGATTCGCATTTTTGAGATTTAAAGACCAGTCGGGGTTTGCACCTAACGGTGTTCGGTTGTCGTTTTTATTTTTATGCGTAAAATGTTTCATACGCTTATGCTATTATTATAGAATTATAACGAGCCAGAGAAAGCTTTATTCATATAACATTCATATAAAGAGTAAAGCAAAGTTTTGTTCAGAATTTTGAGAAATAGTGGTGAAGGATTTTCAGCAACGATGTTCTGTTTTACACAATTTAAATGTCTACTTGATGGGTGTTCGTTTACTTCACGAGTTCCAGGGGCGCTGGAGATGACGGCTACAGAAAATATCCGCTTTAGCGACCACACTCTCGACAAGGCCACCGAGGCGAAGGTCACGCTCGAGAACTTCTACACCAACCTCGTCTCGCAGCATTTGGAGAGGAAGCAAAGGTGAGTGTTTTTAATTTCATTCTAATTTTTCAGCAGTGGGAGGTATACCGAGTTTTTTCATTTATGCTTTATACGCGTACCGAGCGTCCCGTGATGCTAGGACGTGCAGTGTTAGAAAGGTTTCACTAATGAAAGCGTAATAAGTACTTATAATGAACCTTCATTTTTAGAATCTGTGAAAGAGCAACCTACCTTAACCCTGCTACGAGTAAATCTCGTCTTTTTATTTCCATTTAATACTTATGTTTTTCTATTTCATCAATAATTATTTTCTGCTAACCCCCGAATTCGCACGAATGTTCAATTTTGCTTCTAGCATTTGAACTGAAAAAAAAATTGCCAAATTTGACCGGCCGTTCTCCCGTTCTCAGCTTAGTGACCACATTTAGCGATTCATTTTTATTTATATACTTAGATTATCTTTAAATCTTACTTTAAGGAATGCAGCAGAATTGGTTTTTTTTTTATTAAATCAAAGTAGCGCTTGACCACTATCTCACCTGATGTGAGGTGCAGATGCGGCCGAAGGTGGACCACGCTTACTCAGTAAATGCCCATTTACCCTGGTTTTGAAGACCCCGAGTTTGTAGTTCTGTGGGAACCAGACGTAGGCAACGAGTTCCACTCCTTAGCAGTCCGAACGAGGAAGGTGGAACTGAAACGCTTCGTTCGTGATCGAGGTACATCGACCACGAAGGGATGAAACCCCCGCCTAGTGGTCCGCAAGTGGAACGGTTCCGGTTGGATTAATTCGTACAGAATAGATGCACACTTTCAGTAGTGTAGGTAGACGATAGAAAATCGATAGGCAAGCTACTTTTCAGCGAAAAAACTTTGAAAAAAGAAATTGGTAAAACTTTGATGCTGGGGGTACTTCAAAAACAAATGTGTTGTAGTAATTTTTCTATTGCATTGACTAATCAATCAAGTCTTTCTGGTCTACCTACCTACACGAATTTAAGCTAGACGCAGGAACAAAATTTGTCAAATGCAATAATTATTAAAAGCGAAAGCTATTAATCGAAAATCTTTAGATTATCTTATTGGAATCTGTCAGGTAGTGTGTATAATTTGTATATTGTACATGCTACCTAGCAGTTTCCAATAAGATAATATATTTTGAATACAGAGTCCAAAAATACTAACTAGGTTTCCAAATAGTATTGCGGTAGTTTTGAAATTAATTGCTAAATCTCAATTTAAAAAAAAAAAAAAATCTTAAAATCGTGTTTTTGAACTAAATCTTAAATGTATATCGGAAATTTTATATCTTTCTTTATATGTTTAATTATTTTATGCGTGTGTATAGTACTGAATTCCCTCTAAAATGGACTGGTTCTGATGTAATTTTTATTTGCGTTTGAGTGGGTCGCTCGATGGTTTAGATTCATAAATGGACCGGTGGGCGCAAGATAAGGGATTAGGAAGGAATAGGGCGATGGGCTATCTCTTCTCTCCCTTAATCTGTAAAGTGCAGTGCTGTAGTTTCCAATTAACTAGGTGGTTTCCTCTAAGACATTTTGTTTTCTAGATTGGAAAAGTTGGAGGAGTCACTCAAAGATGACAGTCTGACGGAGAGTCAGAAACAAGAAAAGAGGCAGCAGCATGCTCAGAAGGAGACAGAATTCCTTAGACACAAACGATCCCGTCTTGGAGTTGAGGACTTTGAACCACTCAAGGTGAGAAAAATATTTTTATTTCTTAAATCTGCTAAAATGGTCTTTCCACGAAAATCGCATTTAATCTAGGGTATTCTTAATTTCGCCCTATTATTTTGTGACTATTTTAAACATTATTTTGTACATTTAGGGCTCCAAATTGGGGTTCACATAGGTAGCATATCTATAATTTGAATGTGCATATAAAAATCTATTATAAATTAATAAAATTTAATTTATATATATTTATTATTTCTATTATTAGTACAATCTTTTTGCAAGAATTTCGTGTCATTTATATTATTTATATATTAAATAAGTTTAGTTTAATATATAAGTCAATATAGACTTTTATGTTTGTACATAAATATTGCTTTGGTTAAAAATCTTAGTTCAATTAAAATGCTTTTTCAATAGAAACTGAACATTAACACATTGCTTCAATTGACAGTTTTAATTTTAATTGAATTATGTTATAGTTAGTGTAATATTTTAGATATATTATATAGAAATAACAAAAGATTGACAGTACACATTAATGTATAAAACAATTATAAAGAAAGAAGCATTAAATTAAAATTTCATTACAATTTTTTATTAGCCGATACATATTCCTGTTTATTCTTATCTTATCTTATTAGTTATCGATCTTGTTAAAAAAATTATTGTTATAATTTATTTTTTTTAATTTTTTAATTTATATTTATAATTAAGATTTTAATTTATAGCAGTAACAATAAGCGAATTATTTTATCTTAAAATTATGTACATTTATTTTCAGGTTATTGGGAGAGGTGCGTTTGGAGAAGTTCGCTTAGTCCAGAAGAAAGACTCAGGTCATGTTTATGCAATGAAAATATTGAGAAAAGCCGATATGCTCGAGAAAGAACAGGTACGTAGATCGTTTCTGTATCGTATTATCGTATTATGTCCCACATAATAAAACATATTTAATAAAGGCAATTTTGCTTTTTAGTTTGCTCATGTCCGTGCCGAGCGTGATATCCTCGTAGAAGCGGACCATCAATGGGTGGTGAAAATGTACTATAGCTTCCAAGATCCCGTGAACCTGTACCTCATCATGGAGTTCCTGCCCGGTGGTGACATGATGACTCTCCTAATGAAAAAGGATACTTTGAGTGAGGAGTGCGCTCAATTCTACGTTGCTGAGACCGCGTTGGCTATTGACAGCGTACATAAACTTGGATTTATACACAGGTAAAAATAATATTCTATCTATTCGCATATTCATTAATAGCTTGTGCTGGCTTCCACCTTTGTCCGCGTCCATCGGGAACTTTACTTTTTTTTAAGGTGTTGTATAGTTTTTTTTATGATCCCTAGAGGACTTTTTTTCTAGATGTAAGATATCCTGTCCTTTTTTTCTATCCTTTTCTTGTAACGATTTTTACTCATGTAATACTTGTAATTACATTGTTATTAATTTGTATTTTATGTTTATATCTAGCATACTTCTTTCCATAGCTCTCTGGCATAAATGAACCTTTTGTTTTCCGGCAATCGAAGGCCATGTTTCATGACCGTATGTAAGACATAAACCCTATAAACCTTTATACAACCTTTTTTGGATACCTATAGATTTATTTTATTGTTACTTCGTTAAGTGGATTGAACGCGCCACTTGGCATAGCGCGGAGATATCGTTCTTGTCCGCTAGGTGGCGCTTATTAAGATTTTATTTTATAAGTTTTCATTTATCGTGTGGCGGTATCTCGATATGATCGAGAATCCGCGTCAGTACCGCGCGACAGTTTTTTGTGATAGAAGCAGACAGTTAAATTTAGTATTTAAAAAGGTGAAATTAAATGTTCCGCGTCCCAGTGACTTTCCGCATATAAAATAAACCGCAAACTAAGTGAGTTGCTGCAGCTTTTACACTTCGCAATTATAAAATTAGCTAGGTACACCACATTAATACATACAAGCATAACACTGTACAAAATCGTCGTAGCAGCCGCTGACGAAAAGGTAAGTGGTGTGTTTGATACGCATTCGCATTATCGCAAACCCGCCTGGAGTCGCCTACCAGCGGCTCCATAGTAAAATTTGGTGCCTCCTGTGAGGAATTTAATCTCACTTCTTTAACGTAATTTATATTTTTCCGCGTATTTTTGTGGTAACCTTCAAAACACTTATTTAAAGTTAATTGATTTGTCGTACAGTTAAGTGGCAAATTAGTTGAATTATCCGCATTACTTATAATTATTCTACATATTATTTATATATTTCCCGCGCCCGTATATTATTTTTAAATATTTACAAAATTATATACGGTATCTTTGTTACTTAGACAATATGTCGTCAGCTGACAAAATAACTTCACGATTGCAAATTGAACAAAACTGTCGCCAAACTTATTTTCAACGCATGCAAACTGTTTATGATTTAAGTAAAGATGTTTCTTCAGAGCCCTCACGCGAAAGATTTCTGGATATGTCAGAAAACATTGATGATATTCACGAAAAATTCATGCATAGTTTGCATGAAGTGAATGCATTAAATATGAAATTGAATCCTGATTACATTCTTGATTATCAGCCCTATCATGCTTTCGAAGATTTATATTGCAAAGTTCGTCGCCTTAAAAATAAACTATTAAAAGATTCGCAGATCGATAACGTTAAAAATGTAGGTAACTCTAATTTTAGCCGCATATTATCTAAATTGCCTCCTATAGAAATTCCTGTGTTTAATGGTGACGCTAATCAATGGAATATGTTTTACGAGACATTTAAAAATACAATTCATAATAATTCAGATCTCACAAACTCTGAAAAATTGTATTATCTTTTGGGTAAATTGAAGGGTAAGGCGCAAACTATTTATTCGGGCATAACGCCTTGTGAGGGTAATTATGACGTCATTTGGGACATGCTAGTACAAAAATACCAAGATAAGCGTTTATTAGCATGTACCTTCTTAGATCAAATTTTTGAAATTAAATCTCTCCCCAACCCCGCAAATTGTAATCAATTAGAATCGTTTGTTGATAGATTCGCCGCTTCTGTAGCATCTCTCCGCAGTTTACAATTAGAAAATCTTTGTGATTTTATTCTAATACATTTCGCAATGAAACGTCTCGATAAGGACACCGCAAAGGCATTCGAAATGTCGATCCGAAATGTCGAAATGCCAAATTATGATAACTTCATCAATTTTCTTAGAACGCAAACAAAAATAATGCAAAGAACAACTCCAATTAACAAGCCGCATCCGTCGCAATTAAATACAATGGAAATGCCTCGTCGTCCTAAAATGATGCACTCATATTTAACCGCGAGTGCTCCTCATAGTGTAAACAAATCGTTTCTTTGTACTTTATGTAATTCTACTCACGACCATGTTTATAACTGTGAAGTATTTGTAAAAAAAATGTTGCCGTTTCAAAGATACGAATTTATTAAAGAAAATAACTTTTGTTCGAATTGTTTAAGTTCGAAACATAAATATAAAGTGTGCAAAAGTGAAAGTTCATGTCGTGTCTGTGGAATGAAACACCACAGTTTGTTACATTTTTCGAAAAACAATAATATACCTACGACAAGTACATCGCATGCGTCGCAAGAGTCGACGGCGGCGCTAGGAGTAGCCTCCGCTGCCGTCCAATGTAAACAAACAACATCTAATAGGAATAGTGATGCGAACGTATCGAATGATGGTGTTGCATTGATGGCCGCTTCTGGTGAGCAAGTCTTATTAGGAACCGCGCGTATTAATGTTTTAGATCGCAATGGAATTACGCAAATTTGTCGTTGCATTATTGATCCTGGTTCTCAAAACCACTTTATTACTTCCGATTGCTGTAAAAAATTGGGTTTGCCTATAAATCAGTTATCTCGCAATACGATTATTAAAGGACTAGGAGGATGTTTTAGTAAAGCAAAGGGAAGGGTTTCCCTTACCTTTGCTTCCCGCATTCAACCCAATATATCCTATACTATAGAACCATTAGTTTTAAATAATATCACGGATAAATTACCCGCTTATAATGTTAATATAAATTGTCTTCCTTATTTACAAGGATTACCGCTCGCAGATGATACGTTCGGACGACCGGACGCCATAGATATTTTAATAGGGGCTGAATTATTTGTCGACTTATTATTGCCCGGTAAAATTAGCAGTTCTCCTGACCAACCTTCCGCATACTTAACAACTCTTGGTTATGTAGTGACTGGTGCATCCGATATTAATTCAGAACCTGAAGAAATTTATTCTTATGTCACCTTATCGGACGACGTAGTCCACGATCAATTAAGTAGGTTTTTTGAATTGGATGATATTAAGGAAAGTACCGTTTTATGTCCGTTGGAAAAGCAGTGTGAGGAAATCTATGCTTCTACCACTACTCGCGATTCTAGCGGCAGGTTTACAGTAGCGTTGCCCTTCCTAGACACGACTGAGCGTCTCGGAGACTCGCTTAAGAGCGCTACTAAGCGATTCTACCAGTTAGAGCGCAAATTAAATAAAAATAAAGATTTTAAAATTATGTATGACGCAATTATTCAAGAATATATAAACAAAAATTATATAAAGGAGATTCCTCAACCTAAAACCAATGGTGAAGGTTTCGTCCTCCCGCACCACGGCGTAGTCCGTGAAGATAAGGTCTCATCTAAGCTACGTATAGTGTTGGACGCTAGTGCCAAGACCGATACTGGAGTAGCCTTGAATGATTTACTTCATACTGGTCCCCCGCTTCAAAATGATTTGTTAGATATTTTAATTAATTTTAGACTTTATCCCATCGCTTTAACCGCTGACATTCGTCAAATGTTTTTGCAATTATTGGTGCGAGATCAAGATCAGCATTATCAACAAATTATATACAGATTTAATAATAAAGAACCGCTCAGATATTTTATATTTCAACGCGTCTGTTTTGGATTATCGTGTAGTCCGTATCTGGCTAACCGCACTGTTAAACAGCTTGTAAAGGAAGAGGAAACTCACTATCCCGTGGCTGCAAGGGTTGCGTCACGTGACCAGTACGTTGACGACATAGCCAGTAGCTTCGAAAGCGTCGAGTCAGCTATGACGGCCTCTGACCAATTGATTCGCATGTTTAAGTCGGGCGGCTTTGAGTTAGTTAAGTGGTCGAGTAACTCAAATCACGTACTAAGTAGTATACCGCGCTCCCACCGTCTGACTGATCCTATTAATTTTGATAAGGACGATTACTTAAAGGTACTAGGATTACAATGGTTACCAACAACAGATGTTTTTAAAATTACAATTAATGATTTAAACCGCCCCTGTACTAAGAGAAACATGCTTTCTACCATCGCCCGACTATGGGACATTTTAGGTCTAGTGGGACCTGTTATTGTATATGCTAAGATTCTTATAAAGGAACTATGGTCCTTAAATGTAGATTGGGATTCCACTCCACCCCCGCACATAGTACAAGCCTGGAACCTCTTCCAGTCTGAACTTCCGCAGTTAACAAATTTATTAATCCCGCGACATATCGGCGTTTTCACAAACAGTGAAATTAATATTTTAGGCTTTTGTGATGCGAGTGAGAAAGCCTTTGGCGCTGTCGTTTATTTGCATATTCGAAATGAAGAAGATAAAAAAATTACTTTAGTTTGTTCTAAATCAAAGGTGTCTCCGGTAAAGGTGGTTACACTCGCGCGTTTAGAACTTTGTGCCGCGCTACTACTTTCAAAGTTAATCCGTTTGGTTAAGGACAGGTACTCCTCTCGTCATAATATAAAAAATATTTACGCATTTTCGGATTCAACCGTGGCTCTTAATTGGATACATTCTTCGCCACATAGATTCCAAATATTTGTAGCAAATCGCATCGCTAAAATACAAAATCTTTTACCCGCATCTTGTTTTTATCATATACCTGGAAGTGATAATCCGTCAGATTGTTTATCTCGCGGATTAACACCATCGCAACTAGTTAAGCATCCCCTATGGTTTCATGGCCCATCATGGGCACATCTCGAGGAAAAGGATTGGCCTGTTAGTAAATTTAAACGCGATTCTATTAATGAAATTCCCGAACTTAAACCCATGGAAGTAATAAGTACTATATACAACAGGAATGACCTGTTGTCGCAAAATTGAAGCCGAAAGAGAGATCAGTAACTGTACCTCTTATCCCTCTCTGGCGATGGTGAATATATTGAAATATGATTTAAGGACAATAATTATAAAAAATGATTTGTGATTTGACGTCAGCAGATCATTGCTTCAGATGGATTTTAATCGAAGATGCTAATGATAAACTTGCCCTTTGCGGTACTATACATTTCCTGTTTTTGCTTGCTTTTCACACTCGCGTCATATAGTTATTTGTTCTTGAACTAGGATTGGATAGTAATGCATGGTCACCCTAATTGTTCACTAACAAATTATGTTTAAAACTATTACCTATGAAAAGATAAACCACAATCAGGATAATACTCGCTTCCGCAAGCCTCCACGACACAAATTCTCCCCATTTTAATTAAAATTCTTCAAAAATATCACGAAATCAAAAATGTCCGCCATTGACGTCAGAGTCGGCGATTTCATGTGGGGTTGTCAGGTCAGGTGTCCGTATTTCATACAAATAAAAGAAAACCTATACGCCAATCGCAAAATTTTTGCGTTAATAAGGCTTTACACGTAGCAACAAATAATATTGCTTTAACATGTCGGTAATAAATTATTATTTATATTTAGAAACATTTTAGAAGTAAATGTTTTTACTTCATTACATTACATCAATCGCATATTTTTCTACCATTTCTACCAACTTAACTCTGGCAACTCTATAGAACGGGACACAGCGTTCAGTGGTGGCCCTCTCACTCGGCTTCATTTTTATTTTGCGCGCAACAAGACTCTTACGACCTTAGCATAAGGTTTTATTTTCTTTATTTTAGCTGCAAGATGCACAGATAGAGCTTATTCCTTATAATATAATACTTCCATGCTTAAACCAAAATCAGTGACACTTTCTTGTACAGTTGCGAACAATAGTCCCTTGCTATGTCAGGTCGCTGAGCGCTGCTCCTCTTGGAGTAAACTTCTACGCGTCATTGTATATATCTATAAGTTTGTTAACATTTTACCTCGCTCAAATGACATAAGTGCCACGGATTTGACGTTTGCCGAATTAAATGTTTTAAAATCTTTACAATCACATTACTTTAAAAATGAAATTGAAAACCTAAATTCAAGTAAACCGTGTCAAAAATATATTCAAAGATTAAAGCCGTTTATGCACGAGGGACTTATACGTGTAGGCGGACGTTTAATAAACGCTGACTTAACCTTTGATCAACAACATCCTATTTTGTTACCTAAAAGTGATCATATTGTGAATCTGATAATAGATTATTTTCATCGCAAATATTGTCATACGGGACCCAATTTGTTATTTAGCTTACTTAGACAGAAATTTTGGATTATTTCTGGTCGTAGAATTATTAGAACCCGCATAAATAAGTGTAACTTTTGTTTTCGCCTTAAACCAAAGCCAGTATTTCCTATGATGGCGGATTTGCCCCCGTCGCGTGTGAAGGTAACACTAAAGGCCTTTATAAGAACAGGCTGCGACTTTGCCGGTCCTCTAAATATCACTTTAAAACGAGGACGCGGTATTAAGAGCCAAAAGGCATATATATGTCTGTTTGTCTGTATGACCACACGCGCTATACACATAGAACTCGCATCGGATCTGAGTACGATTGCCTTTATGTCAGCCTTTAAGCGATTTATTTCTAGACGAGGTCCAGTGTCAGAAATGTATTCAGACAACGGCACTAACTTCATAGGGGCCAAATCCTACTTAGATGATTTATATAAATTTTTAGTATCAAGTAAATTTAAATCCGCCTTAACATATGAATTATCCGAATATAGGATTAAATGGCATTTCATACCACCCAGCGCTCCTCATTTTGGAGCATGGGAATCAATGATAAAATCTGTTAAATTGCATTTATTTCGAGTGATTGGTTCGCAAATACTAACATTCGAGGAATTGAGTACGGTTCTTTGTCAGATAGAAAATGTAATCAATTCACGGCCGCTTTGTACAACCTTGTCTTCGGATCCTAGCGAACCACTCGCCATTACCCCGGCACACTTTTTGACGCTAACACCGCTGAAATTCCTTCCCGCCGCGTCTATAGATGATCAGCCCACGCATTTACTAGAACGTTACCAATTAATTGATAAAATGGTACAATCTTTCTGGGACAGATGGTCATTGGAATACCTAAACACATTGCAAACGCGTGACAAATGGAACGTACCATCTGACAGCATTAAAATAGGCACAGTAGTCATTATTATACAGGAAGATAGGGTACCACCATTACATTGGGAGTTGGGAGTGGTCACGCAGGTTCATCCTGGTAAGGACGGCATAATCCGGGTTGTTACTTTAAAAACCGCTAAGGGTCTTTTTAAAAGACCCGTAGTACGCCTATGTCCTTTACCAACGCAATAGTAATTTGTTCAATTAGTAATTATGTTAATTGTAGTTTATAGGACTTAATCATAATAAATTTAATTATCATATTTATCGCATAAAAGAATTTGTATATTTGTTATAGTTTGCCATTTAACTAATAATTTTGTTTTCTCGCACCTTTATATTGAAAATATTTTTAAGTGTTTTGAAAGGGATCCTTTCAAGCCCCGGGCTATGAACGCGCCACTTGGCATAGCGCGGAGATATCGTTCTTGTCCGCTAGGTGGCGCTTATTAAGATTTTATTTTATAAGTTTTCATTTATCGTGTGGCGGTATCTCGATATGATCGAGAATCCGCGTCAGTACCGCGCGACAGTTTTTTGTGATAGAAGCAGACAGTTAAATTTAGTATTTAAAAAGGTGAAATTAAATGTTCCGCGTCCCAGTGACTTTCCGCATATAAAATAAACCGCAAACTAAGTGAGTTGCTGCAGCTTTTACACTTCGCAATTATAAAATTAGCTAGGTACACCACATTAATACATACAAGCATAACACTGTACAAAATCGTCGTAGCAGCCGCTGACGAAAAGGTAAGTGGTGTGTTTGATACGCATTCGCATTATCGCAAACCCGCCTGGAGTCGCCTACCAGCGGCTCCATGGATCAACATTACACGTTTATAATTTTAGGGTCTATTATTATTGGTCATGGTATTAAAAAAAGAAAAAGAATTTTAGAAATGATTTAGATTTTTTATAAGCGAGCTGATTTCAAAATATATAAATATCGTCCTAATTCTTCCTCCCGCATACCTGTCTCGCTTGGTACCTCTGAGAGTTTTTCGATTTCACGACGACCACTCACTCACTCTAACGGTGAAGGAACACTTGAGGAAACTTTGAAGACAAGTGAAGTGATTTATGACGGTTCAATTGTTTGTTCAAGTTTTACATTTCATGTAACTAACATGTGTGTTCTCCTTTTCAGGGATATCAAACCGGATAATTTACTGTTGGACGCTCGCGGTCATATAAAGCTTAGCGATTTTGGTCTGTGCACTGGATTGAAAAAGAGCCACCGAACCGATTTCTATCGGGACCTATTGCGAGCAACTCCCTCCGACTTCAATAAGTTCGATTTCAGTAAGTCGCGTACCGGTTGAGTACTTTTTTTATATTTTGTCATTAACAGAACCAAAGCTTATGAGCACCAAAATATCGACACTCACTTAAACTTTGTTATAAAATGGATTCGTCCCACCACAATTCACCACACACCACAATATTGACCCATTCGTTTCAAAAGCGATAGTTTAATTCAAAAGCAATAACGGATGTATATTAAATTATGATTAAATACCTAATCGTATTGTTTCTTGTCACACAGAAGTGTAAAATTCAAGAACATTAACGTCCTTCACGCTTTTTCGACACGTGATTTTTATGACAGATTTGAGTCCCTTTTTAGGGTTCCGTACGTCCGAATAAAAAAACGGTACCCTTATAGGATCATTCGTGTGTCCGTCTGTCCGTCCGTCACAGTCAATTATCTCCGAATCTACTAGATCGATTAAGTTGAAATTTGGTACACATATCAATTTCTGTGACCCAAACGCAGAGGTGTGTGACGTGAATAGATGAAATCTGTATACGGGAGGTCATTTTTGGGGGGAAGGTGGAAAATAATAAAAAAATTTTTTGAAAACTGCATCGTGTGACATATCAAATGGAAGGTGTTATTGTGAAGATCTTAAATGTAATTTTTTTTGTAATTTTAAAATAAATAGTTTCCAAGTTATTCAAGAAAATAGACGAATATTGACCCCCTCCCCTTATCTCCGAAACTACTGAACCTATAATTTTGAAAAAAATACAGAAATTAGTTTTCTACTTACAGATGGACTTCTTATCGTGGACTTCTTGTAGGAAAACCTATAAGAAGTCCATGATATTAAAATAACATGGTAAATCACTCAATATTGTGCGTAGATTTAAAAAAACATGATAGGTAACATCGTACGGAATCCTCTTTACGCGAGTTCAACTCGCACTAGTCCCGTTTTTTTTTTAAGAATCTTTCAATAAATAATATACACAAACTTTCCTCGTCTATTGTTCTTTCCATAAATGAGAAGCATAAGTGAGAAGCTTCGGCTAATTTAGAAGTAGTTAGAGGAGAAACAGGCGGAAGTACACAGTGACTTTATTATATATTGTATAGATAGAATATAGCGTTAAATGTAAAATTCTATAAATAGGAATATTTTGCTTATTCGAAGAGAAAGCTTCTAAAAATTAATATTTTCTTCATATATAAAAATGAATCGCCTTGCGTCAGTCTCAGTTTTCACTTATGGAAAGAGAGATAAATATGGAAGAGAGTTTGTATGTATAAAAATTGCAGCGAAGTTTAAAATTTAAAATTAATTTATTGCCTTTTAAAATTTATTAAATACAAAAATCAATGTCTCTTGCAATTTTTAATTTAATCACTATATTAAAATGAATAAAAACAATATTAAAAAATATTTAAGCCTTTTTCAATTAGACGCATATGAAAGTACCCAAGTAAAGTCATTCTATATATTGTCGACGTGTCCATTGCGACCGTTCCATTATGTGGACGCAAAGGGACATGTCACCTCGGCGGCCTCGCGTGTGTTGCCCACATAAATGTGTGTGTAGGTATATAAAATATATATAAAAACGCTGTATTGCAGAAAAAGTTTCCGTTATGTGTGATTCGATTTCAAGCTGACGATAGCATTAATTGTCTGAAGGAAATATTTTAGTTTCGACTTCGTCGTCGGCCATGGACTCGAAGAGGCGAGCCGAATCATGGAAACGCAATAGAAGAGCGCTCGCCTACTCCACAGTCGGAACTCCCGATTATATTGCGCCCGAGGTGTTTCTGCAGACCGGGTATGGACCGCAGGCGGATTGGTGGAGTCTCGGCGTTATTATGTGAGTACAATTGCTTATAATGCGAATTGCTTACACGGTGATGAATTTAAATAAAAATAATAATAATAATAATGTGATGATTATATTTGCTGTAACTACTCCGTCTCATAAATACAGCTCTGGTTATGTGTGCGAAAAGCAATTTGCCTTGCAAAATAAAATGTAATTGCCTATTTTTATATTTTAACTAGAAATCCAGCCCTAGGCGTCGTCGAAAGTTTTCAAAAATGCTTTTTTAACGGACATTATAAAGTCCATTTCTCCGACCCATATCCTTAATCCTACTGAAGTTGACAGCGCACTTGCAGCAGCTGTGGCACTGATTGTGTTATAGGCGACGGTAGCCACCTACCGTCGAGTGGACCGTCAGCCTGGCTGCCGATCTTAACATCAAAAAAAAATTGGTGTTCCATGTTTTAACTATCTACACTAATTAGTAGTGATTGCCGATTTTTTTAATGTTTTTAGACGCTCCCTCGGGAACCTAATATGTTTCCAGGATAAAAAGTATCCTATATGTTAATCCTGGTAATAAAATATCTGTGTGCCCAAATTCCATTCAAATCCATTTAGCCGTTTCGGCGTGATTGAGTAACGAACATTGAAACACAAACACAACAAAACATATAAACTTATATAGATATTGCAAATAGCAAGGGATCAATACGAAACGAGTGATCTATCCATCTGAAAAAACAAATGGTTACTGGCTGTGTGAAATATTAAAGTTTTTTTTTCCAAAAATTTGTATTTTTTATAATAATTGTCCCCATATTGCAATAAAGAGAAGAATTTTTCAAAGTGTTGATTACTGTCGGTGTATGTGTAAATATATTATTCTGTATTCTTATATTAGGTATGAAATGCTGATCGGATACCCTCCGTTCTGTTCGGAGTCACCGCAGGACACCTATAGAAAGGTTATGTCGTGGCGCGAGTACCTCACCTTCCCACCCGAGATACCCATAAGCGAGGAAGCCAGGGAGACCATATTACGTTTTTGCTCAGAGCCGGATCGCAGGTAACAAAATATGCTATCCTTTAATAATATATAAAATTTAATGTAAAAGTCGGAATCGTATAAAGTTCTACGAGTTCTAAAATATAAACACCCGAGTTATTTAAAAACGAAAACTCATTTTTTAAAAGTTCATCTCCATTTCTTAATATGGAACGTTCAAAGCAGGGGGTAGTTAAATTGAATATTTCCCCACTTGCTTGGAAATGGCTTCTTTATTTAAAAAAAAAAATTGCTTTTTTTCCTGGACAGTAATATACTACCGTTACGTATGATTACCATTATCTATGTGCCCTTTTTTGCCTGGGCAGTAATGAATGTTGGTGATTGCAGACTGGGGTCTCAGCGCGGCATAGAAGATGTGAAGGGCGTATCGTTTTTCCGCGGCGTCGATTGGAGCCACGTCCGCGAACGACCGGCGGCTATTTTGGTCGAAGTGCGCTCCATAGACGACACTAGCAACTTTGATCATTTCCCTGATGCAAAACTTGAAATACGTAAGTAAAACAATGGAATAATAAAGAAAATGTGTAACATTTAATTCGTGCATTTACCATGAGTTTTAAAAGCAGTTTTCTTCTTATAAACGGCCGAACCGATTGAGATGAATTTCTATGGACGGTTTAGATTCACAATTGTACCCGGCAGCTGGCCTTACGATCGGAGTTTATTTTTTTCGGGTTCGGGCAGAGCGACGCCTATAGGTCCGCATGTACATATGCGTTCGCCGACTGATCGAAATTCAACCATAACCATAACCCATTACAAGGGGGAAGAAAAAAAAACTATTTTCAATTACACAAAAAAAAAATATTGAGTAGGCTGATGCTAATTTGTAAGCGTTACAGAAGACTATCATTGGAACGGCTGCTCTGATATTGGATCTATCCTATCCTCTATCCTGATCTTATCCTTCACGCTATAACCACTATACCCCCATTTAATGTTATAGTCGCAAAGAAAAATAATCAAATATTCACGTTTATCCATAATAGTGTCATTATCCCTCAGGAAACACAATGAACTCCGGTCATGGTCCGAAACTCGTAGTACTCTCACAGCATTCAAGAATGCTTCCATAATCGACCCAGATGCAAACCTGAGCCCCTGAGCAAAGCGAGCAGGCGGATCGGCCAACGGTCCGCTCGATGGTACTTGACTATCATCGCTATTAACACCAGCGACGCCATGGAGTTTTGCAAATACCCTGCTCACGATAGGATAGCTCACGCGCCGAAATACCGACAGCACAAGAGCTTACTTATTACGCAGTGTTTTTTGCAATTACTAATTCAATTTCAATAACGTAAGATGTTATTGTTATTTCCAGCTGCTGCCGCTCCGATCGCTCAGGACGGTGAGGTGTCACACAAAGACTGGGTGTTCATCGACTATACGTTCAAAAGATTCGAGGGGCTCACGCAACGCGGGACGCCTACAAAGAAAATATGAACACGTACACGATCTTTCAAAACATGCATACAAACAAAAAAACACACTATCAAATATACTTACACACTCCAGTTCGGTTCGTGTTTACTTGACACAGAAATTAATCTGTTAATTTGTTTATTAAATGAGAAAACGTCCAAGAATTGTATAGTTGATTATCAAGTGAACACGACCAATACTTTTTAATTACTAGCTCTCTTAAACTCTAATTTACGTACCGAAATGATTTATAATAATAGGAAATTTGATTTACTAATCTCTATATTATATTTAATTCGAAATAGTAAACGCTGCTTTAGTACAAACTGATATGTCCACTTTGTGTACGTTGTTCCATGTACGTGTGAGCGTGTACAGTGTCCGGATCGAAGGACCAATTGTCTCCTTCAGTTAAAATTAATATATTCAAAGTTACGGAGATATAGATAAGTCTGATTAGACTTCGTAGGCAGATGTGGACGGTTTAATTATAATTATATTATAAGTAGTAATTTTTTATAGTTATATTAACTATCAAATATTGCATTAGATTTGATTGATTCAAATCTTATTTTTTTTTTTATTACATTTTGTAAAATTATATTGTGGTCCGATCTTGCCGTAGTCTATTTGTTCAGATCGGTGTTTACATGCAGAACCGTGTACTAAGTGATACGTCTCAGGCAGACGCGAAATTGCTCAAAATTTTGTGATTGTTGGCAATCGACCACCTAATTAATAAATCATATATGTGAGCGCTGTTACGTGTTTTAATTTGATTTTCCTTTAAAATTGTAGCCTTTTAATTTAGAAATAATTAAATGTTTAATTTAGAAGTAATGAACAATTTAAAATTAGGTAAATTATTGAACGTTTCGCCCCTATTCTGGAGCGATGACCGCGTCGCTTTAGTTTTGGTTCGGGTTTTAGCGACAACCCATCCTCTGTACGGGAGTTATCTTTGCGGTTGAATCTTAATCGTATTATTTATGAAGCTGTTTAATCCAATTACCATACAAGCCTTAACTTTCTACAAGAGACTATCAAATAGTAAGCCTCATAAATAAGTTATAATTAGATCCGTTAGATATAAAGGTTAAAATTTTACTTTGTTACCTATTTTTCCCCCACTGATGGTGGCGGGATGGTAACAAGTAAAAAAAATTTAAATAGGAAAAAAAAAAATCTGCACTAAGGCGTATACACATTTATTAAATTCAAAACAAAACAAGTCAGATGTAAATTAAATTAAATAATCTACTTATCAATTACTTATGGTAAAAATCACATCAAATTCGTTATAGTAAAAAAAAATAAAAAAATTAGCAGGGTCTTCGTGGAGACCAATCGAGATCCATTCGCCGTCGAAAAGCCCAATTTAGTTTAATCAGTCTACTGAAAAGCCTAAAATACCTAATCGCGGGTAAGGGGTATCCGTCACGGGTAAATCAAATCGTAATTAAGTAAGAAAAGAAAGCAAAACGTATCTTTCTGGCGTGGTGGGTATCCTGCAGAAGAGACGTCCACGCCCGACGACCACGAGAAGCACAACCCGCAGACTGCGGCCTAGCCTCGACGTGACGAGAAGACGCGGGGATAGGACTCCACCACACAGGTCGAAGGGACGCGACCGGATCGTTGGCCGGACAGACGGTCAGAAGACCTTGGACAGGTCGGCCAGCCGAGGTTAATACTGCGCAGCCCTTCGGGACCCTCGAGGTACCACCTCGCTTGTCACGCTTTCTTCACCTCTCACCGGACCCACAAAAAAAAACCCCTGAAACACGTCGAAGACATGCCTCAGATGCTATCCTACACCGCATGTACGGCTGTCGCCGCGATGGGGATAGGGAAATACACGGTAGACGGCACCTCACTAAATTTCTACTATCTATCCGTCTACTTTTGCAAACCAAACAATTAAAAAAAATGAATAACGAATAACGCCCATCAAGAGAACACGTTATCCTTTATTAATACACTAATCAAGGAATACTAATGAAACTCAGAATCAAAAATTTAACCTTTTCACACCATGCGGTGCCATGAAATAATGTAAGGAATCTAGAAAACTACATTCTGACAACCGAAAACGACTCACCGATTTTATTTCGGGGCGTTGATTTAACAGGTATTCTCCGATTTAAATACAAACTGGAAAGTGACGGCCACGAGGCTTGAACACGGTGATGGCAATCAGAAACTCGCTACGTGCTCCTTCGACGGCTGCCGGCTTCGGAAAAGGCGGCACCGGTCGCCGCGAACACAACGACTCCACACCCCTCTTGCCTCACCTCTCTCGCCTTTCGGGCCACGCCCTCTTGCAGATTATACTCCACAAGCAAATACATTTCAATCGACAAAGCGCCTGATTGAATCAAACAGCAAAACGACGCAGAAACTATTATGGCTATATGAAATTTGTAATGTAACAACGTTAGTTTTGTTTCACTTTTAATATATAATATTTTTTTCATACAATATTTTTTAACCCAACCATTACCTAATTCATAATTGTACATGATTTTCATAAAAATATCAATTGCGTCTGAAATTGTTCCCTTTGTGTTTTTTTTTATTGCCTTCAGAGAATCATTAACAAAAATTAAAATTAATAAAATTAAATATTACAATAATTATTATATACTATATGTATTTTTATACTATATGTATTTTTTATACTTGCTTGTAATTTCATTTAATCTGTACCATAAAATTGGATAAATTGAATAAAAGTTATTATATTTCATATACCTAGTCCAGCCATAATAATAATTGGCACGAGGTGACCGCCATGTGGGACGTCGAATCGACAATTATTATTATCGACCCGATAGTCGTCTCGGCGAACGGTCTTATAACGAAGAGCCTCGACCAACATCTCAAGAGGCTCTCACTAGATGGCTGGATCGAGGGGCAGGGCAGATACGGAAGGCGGTACTTCTGGACACGGCACGAATTGTCAGGAGTTTCCTCACTCTGCAGTCCTAACCACCGGTAGCTTGGGCCTTGCCCCGCTACCTGAGGAGTTCTAGTTTTAGGTTTTTTATTTAAATTATATTGTTTTTATAATTATATTATAAAAAATGGAAAACAGAAAAATAAGTAAAATATGTAGTATAATAATAATACCTGTCCGTCAACGGGTTGATCCCAACGAGACTCAATAGTAACCTGAAGCGGTTGGGGGTAGTACTAACTTATGTAGCGCATTACTAACTTATGTAGGTAATTCTATATAATGTCTGTATTTAAACTGTACTAAACATACTCACAACGCCATCTAGACAATTCGTGTGTAAACACGTTTCTGAAATTAGCGTGCACAAATGCACAGACAAACAGACAAAAATTCGGTGACCTCGGTAACATAAGTACAACGTGTATAAATTGGTTTTTTTTTACGATTTTATTATATGTATAGAAGAGAAAAAAATAATCCTTTTATGTGACTATTTCCGATTTAAAATGGGTTTTAGCAAAATGGTACCTTGTAAATTATAGATTGTATGGAACAAGTGTTTTGAAAAAAATTGAAATATCGTATTCATTAAGAGAAAAAAATTAGTATTTTCTTACTAGCCAGTACTTTAGTCGCGTTAAAGCGCGTCGTGAGGTAATAACCTTCCTATACATAATTTAAAAAAAAGATGCCATTAGATAAATTGTATATAATGATAAAAAACATAACGTATAACCGAGAAGACGCAATTATAAAACTCATACTTTTTTTCTTATTTATATACAGAAAAGTTGTTGCTCGGATTACTTTAGTGATAAATAGTATCTAGTTATTATATTTTGTCTAAGACTGAGCCGTCATCGTACGACCTGTTTAAGGTAGACGAAGTGTGGTCGCAGGTCACACGTTTATTTGTTTGTGTATGTGTGTGCGTGCGTGTGAATTGTATTGAACATTTTCTCTGTTGTATTCTTGCCTAGGTTATAATGTCAGGGGAGTAGTTATAATTTTGAAGCTGAAATGATTTCCCGCTATAGCTAGACAGACGAAACGCAGTATTCAATTGATAATTTTTAGTTTGCGGAATTGTTTAGTGGCTATGAATCAATACTCATGATCACGACGAATAGTTTTGTGACTACAAAATGTACTTATTGTTTCAATTTTTTTTTTTTTAAAGTCTTATCTACAATTAACGTTTGTAAGAATAGTTTTAATTGCAGTTGTTGTGTGCAATATGAAGTTTTTTTTTTCGTTTTGAACATGTAGTCAGACTTTGAACAATGTTGAGATGTCAAACGAGCTTTTTAAAATTGAGAGATTTAATTATTAAATAAATGTTCTGTAATCAAAGAATCATCTTCTGTAACTTAGATTATATATACAAATAAGTAGAAGATTTTGCAACCTTTAAAATATAAAATTTCACCCAATAAATTTCGGACTCCTTTCTTCGATTATGGTTATAGACGACGATTATGTTTCTATTACCATACTCACTGGAAGTTATTCTAAAGAAAATTAAAATGAATGCTAGTTAAATTCAAAAATTGTATAAAGTCGATTTTTAACTCTGATATAGCTCAAAACAGACAGGAGTGAAGTAAAATACATATATTTAATGCACGATCACGCCTCACACACATTAATTTAGTTAGGTAACTATTTGCTTGTTATTGTTAAATAAAAAGAGGATATTAATAAATTATTTAAATTCTTAATGTGTAATTTTTTTTTTGTTTTAACAATAGTAATATTGTTTCTTGTATGTGACTTACGAATGTGGCAATATAAATCAATATTAAAATTAATAATATTTAGTTTTATTTTATTATCCAATCATTAGCTTATTGTTAAAAAATTATAATCGCCGCACTTTGTCAACTGATTATAAAAACACTGTATGGCCCAAGTCTAGAGTCATTTAATTGTTTTATTTAGCATTTAAAAGTGAAATCTCAGAGAGTCGCATAGGAAACCTCATCCTGCCTCTTCTCTCCTACGTTTGCATCGGCTGTAATGGATCAATTGCTCGATATGTCTAGTGGTTGTCCTGATATACATTTATTTAAAAGGTTTAAGAACAATTGGGACGCAATTAACTATATATCTAGAGGTAAATCAACCTCGAGATGACAACAGAGAATGGTTTACATGGAGCTAGATGATGGCGAGAGCCTTGTACTGCCGGAATTCAGTCTCAATATTTCCTTTATTATGGTGCATGTCTTACAACAGAGGCTGCTCAATTGATAACTGCGAAACGGAGTGTGCTCTGTCACTACTATAAGTTAGTTACAAAATGAACATATACAATCATTTAATAATAAAAAAAACAAACCTAAATTACATACAACGTATCTATGATAAATATGTAATAGGTATGTGATTTTGTATTTAATACATAACGGGGTATGGATTAAAACCCAAAGTTGACCTTTTATGTAGTTTTAATGTAAACAAAATTACAATGTGTTGCCACGATGGCTGTAAATAGTATAGTGACAAAAAAATATGAAGTCGGGTAATTCGACTCGAACGCTGCGATAATAATAAGCGCCTACGGTGATATTTTAGCAATATATTTTCGAGCGTATAATTGGCGCCGCAACAGATTTATTTATGTGTACTAATAGCGACCAAAGATTACTCTTCAAACTTCTAACACTTCATAATTATGTCATATTATGACAACATTAAATGATATTTACACATATATTTATAGACTAATTATAAATGTTGTCTAACCTGTAACAATTATAAACACTTTCGTTTATATTTCAAGCTTAACGAAAAATGGTAGTGCCATAACGCCGTTAAAATCTTCATTGGGCATATTCTCTTCAATTATGCTTCGTTTTGGATCTGTTTATTATTTCAACACTTCAAATGCGTAATATGTTAGGTTAGGTTAGGTTGGGTATTTTTTTTCCTTCTTTTCGTGTAAAATGTAAGAAAGGGTGCTACATCTGTTTATATTTTGAGCTTAACGAAAAATGGTAGTGCCATAACGCCGTTAAAATCTTCATTGGGCATATTCTCTTCAATTATGCTTCGTTTTGGATCTGTTTATTATTTCAACACTTCAAATGCGTAATATGTTAGGTTAGGTTAGGTTGGGTATTTTTTTTCCTTCTTTTCGTGTAAAATGTAAGAAAGGGTGCTACATCTGTTTATATTTTGAGCTTAACGAAAAATGGTAGTGCCATAACGCCGTTAAAATCTTCATTGGGCATATTCTCTTCAATTATGCTTCGTTTTGGATCTGTTTATTATTTCAACACTTCAAATGCGTAATATGTTAGGTTAGGTTAGGTTGGGTATTTTTTTTCCTTCTTTTCGTGTAAAATGTAAGAAAGGGTGCTACATCTGTTTATATTTTGAGCTTAACGAAAAATGGTAGTGCCATAACGCCGTTAAAATCTTCATTGGGCATATTCTCTTCAATTATGCTTCGTTTTGGATCTGTTTATTATTTCAACACTTCAAATGCGTAATATGTTAGGTTAGGTTAGGTTGGGTATTTTTTTTCCTTCTTTTCGTGTAAAATGTAAGAAAGGGTGCTACATCTGTTTATATTTTGAGCTTAACGAAAAATGGTAGTGCCATAACGCCGTTAAAATCTTCATTGGGCATATTCTCTTCAATTATGCTTCGTTTTGGATCTGTTTATTATTTCAACACTTCAAATGCGTAATATGTTAGGTTAGGTTAGGTTGGGTATTTTTTTTCCTTCTTTTCGTGTAAAATGTAAGAAAGGGTGCTACATCTGTTTATATTTTGAGCTTAACGAAAAATGGTAGTGCCATAACGCCGTTAAAATCTTCATTGGGCATATTCTCTTCAATTATGCTTCGTTTTGGATCTGTTTATTATTTCAACACTTCAAATGCGTAATATGTTAGGTTAGGTTAGGTTGGGTATTTTTTTTCCTTCTTTTCGTGTAAAATGTAAGAAAGGGTGCTACATCTGTTTATATTTTGAGCTTAACGAAAAATGGTAGTGCCATAACGCCGTTAAAATCTTCATTGGGCATATTCTCTTCAATTATGCTTCGTTTTGGATCTGTTTATTATTTCAACACTTCAAATGCGTAATATGTTAGGTTAGGTTAGGTTAGGTTAGGTTAGGCTAGGTTAGGTTAGGTTAGGTTTTTTTTTTTTTTTTTTTTTTTTTTTTTTATTTTATAGCTAATCCCTCCAACGTGATTGGAGCCTATGTCTACTAATCTTACATACTAGTTCTCGCTAGCTTTCCTCTCGCACATTCATTCTGCATACTTGTTCTTTCTATCTTTCATCATCTTTCATTCTATGCGGGTGGGATGCCCGCCTAACTATCTTTTTTATAGTCCAATTATAGGTTTCAATTCTTCATCTCCCTCCATTACCTTTGTTTAACCATACCTTTTATTTTTATTCATTTATTTCCAATTCAAATTTAATATACATAATTTCAATACATAATCTTTTTATTCTAGTAGCACTATTTACAATTCATTTTCATTTTCTATAAAACTAAATACACATACTTAACAATACTTTAGTTAATTACAAAATTGAGAGAGAATTGCACCTACAATTAGTACTTATGTCTTATTCCGTTTAATTACTTTATTAGCAATTTCTTTACAAAATTTTATAAATGCATCTCTATTGTCTCCTTTTATAATTTCTCTTAGGCTATCTAATTTAATATTCATTCCTATATTATATTCTGCCTCTAGCCTTTCCCTGGCGAAGGCAGGGCAATCCACCAGAATATGCATGACGCTTTCAGGTGCATCCGCTGAACAGATGCACGCTGGGCTCTCCTTGCACTTGAAGCGATGCAAGTACTCGGAGAACCCACCGTGCCCCGTCAAGACTTGGGTCAGCACGTTACAAGGCGCGATCTTCCTCAGGGTACTATAAGCCGTTATGGCTCTAGGGAAGAACAGCTTTGTGACCGCCGCCGAAGTGCCCTCCCTGTATCTTTGGTCCCACTCGTCAAGCGATCGCATTCGAATGCTTCGCTTGACGAATGACACCGGACACAGGTCATACTTCGGCTTGGTCTTGGTCTTAAGCGCGGCCTCCCTAGCGAGGCAATCCGCTCGCTCATTCCCCTCCAGGCCAGCGTGGGCTTTGATCCAAAATAAATCAATTATTTTGTTGCTTCTAATGCCAGATTTTATATTATTCCTAGTCTCAGCTGCCAGAGGGTGCAGACATTTATTCGCCGTGATGGACTGGAGAGCGGATCTCGAATCACTGTATATTGCAAAGGAAGTTTCGCTACGGCGGAGAATCACCCTCGTCGCTTCGCACACAGCCAAGAGTTCCGCCTGGTAGACGGTACAATACGACGGCAGACCAAGCTTGACGGCCCTGGTTTCGGCGTCGCGATTCCATAGGGATAGCGCCGCTCCAACCCGACCGTCAATCTTGCTGCCGTCCGTATATATGCGCAGCTGGTAGTCGCTGTTTTGTTGTACATCGTCCTCGTCCACCAGACTGCCGAACTCGAGGCTGACCAGCTCGGCGGGGTGGGGAGCCCCCGTCGCAAGGGCCATCCGCTCGACCTCTCTATCCCCCAGCCCCGGCTGCGGTACTCCCCTCTTGGCCTCGTAAAGCGAGGCCGCTTCGCGGACTCGCAGGTCAAGGGGGAGCAGCCCAGCCAATAACAGGGCTGAGTTAAGAGACACCGTGCGGTAGGCCCTACAGAGTTTCTGTGCGAAACCCCTTTGCACAGCGTTCAATCTCCTAATAATACCCACTCTACGAGTCGCGGGTGCCCACACACTCGCAGAGTAGGTAATTATTGGTTCCACCGCGGCGACATAAATGGAGCGGACCACCTCGGGATGGAGGCCCCAGCTGACCTTGGCCGCCCTCCCGAGCTGCTTATATACCCCGATGGCCTTTTTGGTGATATTTGTCACGTGCTCCTTGAACGTGAGACCCTTGTCTATGGTAACCCCTAAAAGTTTCACGCTATCTTTCATGGCAATGTCAATCCCACCCATGCTGAGGCGTGGCGTGTCAAACTTAAGCTTCCTGGTTAGCACCATAGCATTGGTTTTGCCTGGTGCAAACCTCAGCTTATTTTTGACACCCCACTCCAAAACATGCGCGAGAGTGACATTGGCAATTTCTTCTATCTGGATTGCCCTGTCCCCATCAAAGACGAGGACCACATCGTCCGCGAAAGCCTGGCAGTAGACGCCTCTACTCTCCAGGCTCCGCAGCAATGGATCGAGGGTCAGATTCCAGAGCAGAGGGCCGGCAATAGACCCCTGGATGCAACCCCTGCTCGTCTCAGTACTATGTACCTCACCGCAGTACCTGACGTTGACCGTCCTGTCGGTGAGGTAGCTGTCAAAGACTCGCCTCAAATTTATCGGGCATCCCGCTTCCGCCAGTCTGACTTTGACCACAGGCCACCAGACACTGTCGAAGGCTCCCTCTATGTCCAAAGACACAAGTACTACAATTTTCTTACAATCAAGTTTTTTGTATACGTGTGACATAAGGTCATAGAGGGAGTCCTCTGTGCTTTTCTGGGGCACAAAGCCATACTGGCGCGCGCTTATCCCCGGCAATATGTGGTATCTGAGACGAGCCACCAGCATCTTTTCATAGACTTTGCCGAGCACGGGCAGCAGTCCAATGGGTCTGAATGACTTGGGGGTAGTGTAACTATCCCTCCCCGGCTTCCGAAGGACTATCACTGCCGCTTCTTTCCATATCTTTGGAAAGATGTGGTGGGCCATACAGCTGTTTATAAGCCCTAAGAATAGCTTAGGGTTACAGCCGATGGCCCGACCACAAATGTCGGCAGTGAGCCCGTCGGAGCCGGGGGCCTTCTTCGGATTGAAGGAGCTCACCGCCATCTGGAGCTCAGTCAGAGTGAACGGAGGGTCGCAAGGGGAATCTTGTCCCCCAACGTTCACTCCGTCCGCCGCTTTCCTGATCTCGCGGTGAACTTCTTCATCCGAAGTTGCGTGGTCTAACGGGTAGAACACCTCCGCAAGCCACTCTACCGATCCCTTCGCGTCGAGAACCCTTCCTTCTCTCTCCAACGGTGGGTCCTCGTCCCTGACTGCCGTTCTACCTATAATCCTGTAAATTCCATCCCAGACGCTCTCGCCGTCCTGCCGCTCACAAAAGAGTTTCCAGGAGTCCGTCTGAGCCCGCCTCACCGCCTGCTCGTACTCCTCCTTCTTGGAGAGGTACTGCTCGACGACCCAAGACCTCCGGACGGGTGCAGCGTTCCTGATCCTGTTTTTCCTGGTGGCGACCTCTCTCTTCATGATCGACAGGTCTTCGGACCACCACGGCAACGCCAGTTTCTCCTTCGACCCTCTCTTCGGAATGGAGCAGTCAGACGCCTCGATTATTAATTTTGTATAATTTTGAACCGCCAAAATTGTTTCCTCTTTGCTCAGTACAACACCTTCCTTAATTTCATATTTTTCAATTAGTTCATTAATTTTGATGCCAAATTTTTTCCAGTCTGCCTTTTTGGTGTTGTACTTTCGGGTCGTTCTGACCACTTCCATTCCTGGAGAGGGCTTCAGCCTCAACTTTAGCGAGATGCCGTTGTGGTCCGAGCCCGTCAGATCAGTGATGATTTTCCAGTCGTCCACCAAGTCCAACAGGTCATGTGAACAAGCTGTTACGTCCACATGACTACAGAAACGCTGTCCCCCCCGGATTGTGTCGAAGGTCGGAGTATCTCCAAGATTCAGGACGTGGAGGCTGAGCTCCTCCAGACTACCCGAAAACTCCTCACCTCTTTTGTCGACCTTGTTACTGCCCCACCACGGACTCTTAGCATTCGCATCGCCGCCGATCAGCCACCTCCCAGCTCCCAGTCTGGCCTCGACTCGCTTCAGGCGCCCCACGTAGGGTTCGAGTGGCCGGTCCGGCTCGAAATAGAAGGAGGTAAGCGTCGTGCTCCAAGGCCCGGTCCGGATCCCCACCACCACGATGTTGTTGGTGGTGAGTTCTGGGTACTGTATAACTTTGAGGCTGCTATCGAAAACTAATATAGCAGCCTTTACAGCACCCTCTCCCGGAGCGGAGTTTTGGAACACTCGCACCCCCCTGCGACCCCGAACCGTCCCAGTCGCCCCCACATAAGGCTCCTGAAGGAGCGCTATCGCCACTCCTCTCTTCTCGGCCTCGACTAAGAGCTCGGAGGTAGCTAATTTGCTTCGTTGCAAATTTGCTTGCAAGAGCCCGTAAGCTGGGCAAGTCTCAAGGTCGCCCTTAGCAGTACTGAGTGGCAGAACGGGCGATAGCGTCCCATTTTCCTCTCACGGGACACACAGCGCTCAGTGCGTTATGCTCGCGACCCCCAAGCTTGGCCACAGCACAGTTTCGGCAAGATGGCGGCGCACCAGCACGCCATTTGGGGCATTCCGCCTTCAGGTGGGTGTCCCCGCAATGGCTGCATAAGTCCGCCACCCCCTCGCAGAACCTTCTGCTGTGTCCATAGCCCAGGCATCTCGAGCACTGGACCAGAGGTGACTGGTCCGCGACCCTGACACGTTGTAAATCAACGTGCAAGGCCCCGAGCCCAGTCGCCCTCCTCCATACCTCTGGAGAGGTACTGAGGACTATGTGTCCCGTGAGCGGATTCCTCGCCTTCTTCCTGTACTTAATTTTCATCCTTCCTTCTTTGTCGTTGAGGCCGTCGAACAGAGACTTATTCTGGTTTCTGATGGCCTCCAGAACGTCCCCGTCGCTATGAATCGACAGGACGTCCCAGAGGATCAGCAACGGGTCCCTGTTCTCGACCTCATCACATATTAACTTTTTCCCTGCCTTTTCAATTTTTTCTTTTATTACTCTTCTCTCTTCCTCAGTCCTGCAACTCATTATTATTTTCCTATCCTTCGCCTTCCTTACTCTTTCAACCTTAATCCAACCTTCCTTCGCGTTGACTGCCTCCCTAACTTTCCCCAAAACCTCCTCTCCGGTGTCGTTGACGTTCTCTGACGTCACGACAACGGAGTGGAGTGTGGACCTTTCTGTTATTTTACCTCTACCTGCTACGGCCTCCGCATATGTAGATTTGGGGCCAACAGATTTAATTTCTACCAGGGTATCTTTTAATTTACTAATATCTTCCGTATTTTTCTTTAGTATTTTTGAATTCTCAATTTCCAAATCATTATTTGCCAATTTAAGTTTCAAATTTTCCATAAATTTAGAATTTTGTTGTAATAATTTGGTATTTTCCTCTAGTGCTTTTAATAATAATTTTTCACTCTCGCTCACCGTTGGCCCTTTTTCATCTACCTTACTATCTTCCCCTCTTCCTTTTTTGCTTTTATCAGCCTCCGCCTCCTTGACTATATTGTATAGCCGGTCGAGGGCTTGTATGACACCTTCCTTAATCTCCGTTTTTATATTTCTAGAGTTGCTGAGGTGGAGCTTAGCCTTATTTAGGCAAGCTCTTGCCTCAGCGACCCTACTAGCATATTCAACCTTATGGGTTGCCCTCGCCGGTTCGAGCTTTGCCTTCGATGTCGAAGTCAGCGGGGAAATGGAGACTTTACCAGTCTCCCATTCCCCTATGCTTCTCCTGACCTTCGACATCGGGGGCGGGGTATCTAACTTTTGAGGGGATTTGGTCTTTCCAGGTCCGCCCTGCGCTACTGGAGACCGTAGCATGTCGTTTGGGGGGATTGTTGTCCGTTAAATAAAAAGTTTGTATAAGTTATAAAATGCACAGGCTGTAAAGGGGCCTGGTCTAAACTTAATCTAGGTTCGCTGTATAGGGGCGTTGTCAAATAATTAGAATAAAACTTAAGACTAAATCAATGATTGATAAAATATAAAAGGGATAAATTGAATAAATTAAAATTAAAATTAGGGCTAAGCTGGTACTAGTTAAAACAACTAGTCCAGCTAGTCCTATAAAATAGTTAAAAATAATTAACGAATAAAGGAATTTACAATTACACAATTAAACAATAAATAATAATTAAAATAATAAATTACAAAATTTTTAAAAATAGTTGAATAATTTTGAATATAAAATTAAAATGATAAAAATATCCCTTAGTCTACAGTTAAAATTACTATACTAACTTATTCTACCTTAACCTAAGCCGCAATCCTACAAATACAATTTTTCAGTTTTAACTTAACCTAACTTAATTCTAAGTCACTATCTCTTTAGAGCCTGGTCAACTCTCTCGTGGAATTGGGAAATGTTTGGGTTTTAATTGGCCAGGAAATCTTAGGGAATTTTGGGGGTCAGGGGTTCTTGGGGGGGTCAGAGGGTCTTAAGAAAATTTTTGGGGGTCGGGGGTCCTTAGGGGGTCAGGGGGTCTGGAGAAAAATTTTTGGGGTTGGGGCCCTTAGGTGGTCGAATGGGGGTCGGGGGGATCAGGGGAAGTTTTTAGGTTGGGGGCCCTTGGGGTCACAAGGGGTCTTAGGAAAAAAATTTGGGTTGGGGCCCTTAGGGGTCCCTAAGTGGTCAAATGGGGGTCGGGGGGATCAGGGGGAGTTTTTAGGTTGGGGGCCCCTTGGGGTCACCAGGTGTCTTAGGAAAAAATTTCAGTTGGGGGCCCTTGGGGGTCCCTAGGTGGTCGAATGGGGGTCGGGCGGGGTCAGGGGAAGTTTTTTAGGTTGGGGGCCCCTTGGGGTCACAAGGGGTCTCAGGGAAAATTTTTGGGTTGGGGGCCCTTGGGGGTCCCAATGTGGTCCAATGGGGGTCGGGGGGATCAGGGGAAGTTTTTAGGTTGGGGGCCCCTTGGGGTCACCAGGGGTCTTAGGAAAAAATTTTGAGTTGGGGGCCCTTTGGCGGTCCCTAGGTGGTCGGATGGGGGTCGGGCGGGGTCAGGGGGATTTTTTAGGTTGGTGGCCCCTTGGGGTCACAAGGGGTCTTGGGGAAGATTTTTGGGGTTGGCGGCCCTTGGGGGTCCCAATGTGGTCGAATGGGGGTCGGGGGTGTCAGCGGAAGTTTTACGTTGGGGGTCCAGTGGGGGTCCACTCCAGGGGGTCCACTCGGGGTGGGGGTCCACTCCAGGGGTCCACCCGGGGCGGTGGTCCACTGAGGAGGGGTCCAATGAGGGTTGGGGGGGTGATCAAGGTGAAGGAACGAGAGAAGTTGGTGCCCTGGTAGTCAGGTTATGGACACAGCGCACGGAGCTGTAGCACCGACCCGTCTACGACGCTACGGCTTCAGCCGGTCTACGGTCTACGAAGGCTACAGGTAGGTACCACAGTCACCAACACAGTCCCATACAAAATAAATCAATATTTTATTAAATAAAAACAGTGTCCATATATATGTCACCGCCAGATGGGTCCAAGTCCCATCTGGTTGTAAGCTGGAGTTTCACTCGTCTTTGCCAATTTAAGAGATTTTATTTAGAATAATAATTTTTAAACTCCAATTTTAGATAAATAAATTAATTTTAGATCCCAAAAAGTTTTTCCGAAATATTTTCTATTTCCCCTAATTACATACAACACTAAAAATTTTGAATTTTGATTCTTTTAGATAATATTAATTAACTATTCTAAAATAAATAAGTCGGGTGAAACTCCAGCCTACAAGTTAGCACTGGTGTATGGGGAGATCAAGTTACGCTGGTGGTAAACAACTTCTGTGGCTTCCGTCGCTTACGTCGGTTTGAATTTAACTTCAATCTTCAGCGCCCGGAGAATGTAAACTGATCTTGGAAAGCCCTTTCTTTTGACACCAAACACTAAATTTTTTGGAGCTTCCAAAACTGTTATATGTACTTTGCACGTGGTGCTAACCAGTCGGCTTGACCCCGCACTTCAATAAATTTTGTTAATTTATTTTGGTAGCATCCGTAGTCCAAAAAATTTTGTTTTTCTTGCCGAAACTATTTGTTTTGCTACCGCAACACTAAACAATTTTTGTTTTCTTAATTTTTCAAAATTTGGGGGGGGTCAATTTCGGTTTCAAATTACGAAAATGATTTTTGAAAGAAAATTACACAATTTTTGTCACTTGGTTTTTCACTAATAACTTTTGATCCAGATGGCCTAAAAATCCAGTTTTTGGTGCGCCAGATAGCCCAGAAAAAGCACTATCAACTTTTATATTGTCTAATTTTCCAACGCTTTTCCTGAAGGAAATTAACAGTCTGAAAAAACAATGAAATTTCCCGAAATATGAATTTTGTGATTTTTCGGAAACCACTGGGCCGATTTCAAAGAGCTTTGCACTGGAGTGTTCAGAATCTTTGTCCGCTTCCGTTGGACCCCTTGGTTGGCCCACACGAGCCCACTATTGGGAAACCACTTTTCAGGGGTCCAAACTTTTGTTCACCACAAGGAAACGGTTTGTCCCAGAGGTCCGCAAACCCGGTCCACCCCGCTCAAAGGGCAAGGAGACACCGGGGAGTTTTAGTGGTGTAGGACCCAGTCCCTTGGCTGGGTGAGTCCCACATATCCCTACCGTCTAGCCAGCGGTAGGGAATCCGTAAATGGATTTCTCCTCGACAAAAAAAAAAAAAAAAGGTTAGGTTAGGTTAGGTTAGGTTAGGTTAGGTTAGGTTAGGTTAGGTTAGGTTAGGTTAGGTTAGGTTAGGTTTTTTTTTTTTTTTTTTTTTTTTATGATTTCCCGCGGAGGGTACACCGCCCCCGCGGGGAGTATATTGTCAGTTAATCACATTATTTGCCTTATTGTTAACGCAGAGTTTAATAGTGCTTATAAGCTAATGAGAAGGGAAGGAGGCCTTTTGCGATTTGATACAGCGGGCCTCCTCCCTCCCAAGGGCGCTTATAACTAGTAAGGGGGGGAGGGAGCCTGAACACAATGGGCCCCCTGTCCCCCCTGTGGGGACTTAATTCTAAACAAATACTTAAATCTAATTTATGTCTTACTAAGAGGTGACATGATTGGGAGCAGAAGAGATAATATTATATTAGGAAGAAAGGACTTATGAGTAACATTGGCTGGAGATTGATTACAAACTACTAATAATTAAAACTAAAAGCTTAAAATTAGATCTTAAAACTAACAATATTGAGAATACAGTAGCAGAAATAAGTGAAATCATTGTGAAGAGAGAGGAAGTTATAAATTTAGTACTTAGAGATGGATTATATGTGATGACAAATTTTAATTTACAATTAGAACTTAGAATTTTAACAAGCTGAGAAATAGCAAACAAGAGTGTTATGATATAAGGAGAAGGTAATGAAATGTTAATCGTAGTCTACCCTGTTTGTGATGCGCAACTTCATGGAGATGACTTTGGGGCATAGGGGAGAAGTAGCAAAATGGTTGGTGTCGGTGTTGTCCTTAAATTTGTTATTGTGGGTTATGCAATTATGGCATTTGTGCTGTGTGGGTTCGTTTTTTATCGGGCAGTTGTCAGTGTCGTGTGTGTTTTCGGAACAGTATCCACAGTTCGTAATTTGTGAGGAGCAATGAGTACGGAGATGGCCGAATTGGAGGCAACGTCGGCATTGAATAAACGGTGAAAAGTCCTCAACGTGGACCCGCTGGTGATCCACGCAGATACGGGCCATGTTGAGGATTTGTCTATGAAGTGTGGGGGTAGCTGAAAAAATGGCGTTGTAAAGGTTGGGGTTGCGGTTGTTCCTTTTGAATCGGAGTTGGAGATCGGAGTCATTGTTAAATTTATCGTTAATGCATTGGTTTTGAGCACGGATGAGATCTATTAATTCGTCGGAGGGGGTATTGATAGATATGCCTTTAAGAATTATTAATGGTTTGATTTTTTTGGCTGGTTCGGCGGTGATATATACTGAATTTTGGAGGCGCTGGAGGGTTTCAGTGGCTTGGTCTTGAGTATCAAATTCGACACGGAGTTTGTTATTCGACACAGGTTGGACTTTAGCAGGGGCAAATCCGGCGGTGCGGAATGAAATACTTTTGCGAAAAGCTTCCACCGCATCTTGCCGGGATTTGGGAGTTGTTTTAGGGGTAATTATTATTGCGGGTTTGTTGGAGGAAGGTACAGTGGAAGTGCTTTTGGGGGCGGAAGAGGGAGAACTTGTGGTGAGTCCGGTGGCAGTGATTTGGGAGTATGAGCGAGGGTTTGGGCTGGTTTTTTGAGCTGTACTAGATTTGATTTGTTCTTTAAAAGCTGTCAGCTCGCTTCTGACGGCTTGAATGATTTCATCCTTAAATGTTTGGACAGATGTATCTGGTGGTGCCATGAGATTGGGGAGATCCAAAGTTTGCGATGCGATTGAGCTAGACACGTGGGATGTGGCAGGTGTTTTGGTTCGGAGAGTGGTTTGTGTTGCTGCTGTCCGGGTATCGTGAGTTGAAGTGGATGTTGTGGGCAGGTTGGGGGTTTGAGTAGATGTTGTCCGGGTATCTTGGTTTTGGGTGGGTGTTTTTAGTTGTTCGGCTTGACGGACGATGTCAAGGAGTTTGTCCAGAGCTGATGCGATGCCTTTTTTGAGATCGTTACGTAAGTTACAGGACTGGTTAAGAAGGGACATACCTATTTTATGCTGTCCACGTGCTTCGAAAGTGAGATCATCGATAGTGGGTGGGGGAGAATTTGAGGATGGGTCCATTATGTGCCATATTTCGTTGGAGGTGAGTTGAGTTGAGGTACCGGGGAGTGTGGCAGAGTCGCGAGATGGGGGAGGGGGGATTGCTAAACCATGTAATCTGAATGAACAGTTATGTAACTCGGTAACAGCCAGGATAACGAGTTCTTTGTTTTCTCTGGTGACAGATTTGCCTTTTTTGATGGCGCGGACAATGCATTGAACAAGGCTATTGACGGCAGATAGATAACTTCCAAAGTTCGTTATTGATTTGGCCGTGACCGGGAGCAGGGCCTGAGCCACTGGTCTGTCGGGGGTAACTGATCCCGTGAGGGGGATAGAGAGTTCATTCCCGTCGGGTGTGGAGTGTAGTAAGTCATGTAATCTGAATGAGCATTGAAGTAGTTCATCAGCAGCTAGAGTGACGAGTTGTTTGTTTGCTTTATTGACAGATTTGCCTTCATTGATGGCGTGGAAGATGCATGAAACAAGACTATTGATAGCGGATAAGTAACTTTTTAAGTCCGTTACTGACTTGGCAGTAACCGGGAGCTGCCAGGTCGGCACTAAAGGGGACCTGGTAGGCATCGTTGTAGCGGCATTGTGCGAGGAAGTATGCTGAATAGAGGGTGGCGGTGGTGGTACATCGGGGAGGCTAGAGTCAGACTCCTCGAACATGTCGTCGGGGTCGTAGAAGTCAGGATGAACATTAGGATAGTATTCTGAGAAAGAGCTGTCAAGGGTCTGTACTGGGGTTGAAGAGTGTCTAGTCGTTAATGGTGGGGGTGGTGAAGAAGACTTCCGGGGTTGCCCCGGAGGGGGGGTCCTGGCAAGGGGCATTGGCAACGAAGAAGTCGTCTATGTAAATGAAATTTGTAAAAAGAGCATCCAGGGTAAATAAGGGGTATGCCAATGGATAGGCCTTGTCGAGACCTATCCAATGACGTGTCGCACGTGTTGATACGATGAATAGAACCGGAGTTATGAATAATTGAAATTTTGAACAAGGTAAAGGCAGGTGAAGTCGGGTGTGGGCTCCTATATGTTGGATTTGTGAGGATTGAGTATGGTAGGTCTTTTAGTTGAGGTTTGTTGAAAATTTGGTCAGAATTGACCTATCTGTAGCGGTTTCGGAGTTACGTGAGGTTTTGTGTTTCAAGGATTCTTGGAACACAAATCCTCAAGCCGGATTGAACGAACCTTATAGTGATAGATAGAAGGCACACAGAGGTATGGTTAGTTAATGGATGGGTGGCCGGGGTCAGTGAGGTAGAATTAGTAATGGTTTATCATAGAAAAATGAATGGCGGGGATCAGTTGACTGGTTTTCAAGATGTAGGTGAGGGGTCTATTACTTGCTTGCTTATGATGGTTACTGTAAAGAGATGTATGGTGGAGGTCTATTAACTGGTTATTGAGGGGTCGATCAATAGTGATATACTGGTTATTAGTATGAGATGATGTATGGCGGAGGTCTTATTAACTGGTAGGCGAGGGGTCAATCAATAGTGATATACTGGATATTTATATGAGATGATGTATGGCGGAGGTCTTGTTAACTGGTGGCTGAGGGGTCTATTAATATTGATACCCTGGTTATTTATAAGAGATTTGGTATGGCGCGGGTCAAGTAACTGGTCGGTCGGTCGCTTCTTGGTGCCAAGGTAAACACGCGAGGCGGTGATGTCACCTGATGCTCGCCGAATACCTAATGACGGTGGGGCGGTGACATCATCGGCCGGCGGGCTGATAGTATAGAGTGCACGGTGAAGCTACTTTAATAATGTACGCGGTTCGAGTCCGGGTCAGGTGCAAGGGATGTTAATTGAATAACAAAAATATAAAAAAAAAAAAAATATAAAATGGAGAGAGTAGGAGATACTAATGAGTAAGAGTGTGTAAAATTATATTATATAATAGAATTAATAGTTAGTTAGTATTTAAAGTAATAATCAAATTTAATATACATTAACTTGAATATAGCTTAATCTAAACATAAACCATAATACAGAAATTAATTAATTATGAAATTGTGAGATAGTATTATATACGCTATAACGGTGATTAAAGTAATATACAACTATAGGATAGAGTTTAAGCTAAAATTGGTTATCTAAACAGTAAATATAGGAGTCCACAATATTAAAAACAATTATTACACTTATATATAAAATTTAAAAAAAAAAAAAGATAAACAGTATAAATTAGAGTTCGGGGAGATAGGTAAAGTTTTTACCTATCTATTGATGTATCACACTTAATTTTGGGGCCACGGGTTTAAAAGTTATTACAATTTGAAAACTATAAATAATATTAAAATAGTGAAAGCCGGGCGGACCGCTAGTATGCGGTGAAATTACGTTTCACTGTTACTCACTTTTAGTCTTTTGTAGATAACTTAGCGAAATAAACTCCGATTTTGATGAATGAGGTATCAATGGATAGCTGCTGCAGAGACGCATCCGATGGTATGTGGCAAGATGAGGAGCAGCAAGGCAGGATGAAGTTATGGATTTTTGAAATTTCCCGGAAATAGAAAACTCGTGATATCTCGGTGACGGGTGGGCCGATTTTCAAAATTCTTTCACTGAATGAGTCACGAAGTTTGTCCGCTGCCACCAATTGTGGTAATTTTGATCCAGGTGCGTAGGGAAAAAAAATTACTTTTTCAGCTTCAGAATTTGGTCTGGTACGCAGAAACGGTGGCAGATAAAAATCCAGTTTTTTTTGTATAATGTGGGGAATATATTTGCGCTCACTTTGGTAGTAAAAAAAGTTGGGGTAAAAGAGATAAATCTCACAGCGTATTAAAAAAACTGAATTAACACTTTTTCAATCACTCCTGTACGTTTCAAAAATGGTCCGATTGTTGTAAAATTTGCACAGGTCGACGCGGAATCGAAGCGCGAATCCAACGATATATAACACTTGTGGATTTGAGCACTTTTTACATTTTCGGCGATTTTTCAGCCGCGGAGCGGCCGATTTTAGTGATTTCGCGACCGGGGGAGCGTGCGTTCGGTGCCGGAGCTCGCGCGCGACTGGTTAGGTTAGGTTAGGTTAGGTTAGGTTAGGTTAGGTTAGGTTAGGTTAGGTTAGGTTAGGTTAGGTTAGGTTAGGTTAGGTTAGGTTAGGTTAGGTTAGGTTAGGTTAGGTTAGGTTAGGTTTTTTTTTTTTTTTTTTTTTTTTTTTTTTTTTTTTTTTTTTTTTTTTTTTTTTTTTTCGCTAATCCCTCCAACGTGATTGGAGCCTATGTCTACGTAATCTTCCATACCAGTTCTCGCTAGCTTTCCTCTCGCACATTCATTCTGCATACTTGTTCTTTCTATCTTTCATCATCTTTCATTCTGTGCGGGTGGGATGCCCGCCTTACTATCTATTTTTATATTCCAATTATAGGTTCAATTCTTCATCTCCCTCCATTACCTTTGTTTAACCATACCTTTTATTTTTTGTTCATTTATTTCCAATTCAAATTTAGTATACATAATTTCAATACATAATCTTTTTATTCTAGTAGCACTATTTACAATTTATTTTCATTTCCTATAAAACTAAATACAAATACTTAACAATACTTTATTTAATTACAAAATTGAGAGAGAATTGCACCTACAATTAATACTTATGTCTTATTCCGTTTAATTACTTTATTAACAATTTCTTTACAAAATTTTATAAATGCATCTCTATTATCTCCTTTTATAATTTCTCTTAGGTTATCTAATTTAATATTCATTCCTATATTATATTCTGCCTCTAGTCTTTCCCTGGCGAAGGCAGGGCAATCCACCAGAATATGCATGACGCTTTCAGGTGCATCCGCTGAACAGATGCACGCTGGGCTCTCCTTGCACTTGAAGCGATGCAAGTACTCGGAGAACCCACCGTGCCCCGTCAGGACTTGGGTCAGCACGTTACAAGGCGCGATCTTCCTCAGGGTACTATAAGCTGTTTTGGCTCTAGGGAAGAACAGCTTTGTGACCGCCGCCGAAGTGCCCTCCCTGTATCTTTGGTCCCACTCGTCAAGCGATCGCATTCGAATGCTTCGCTTGACGAATGACACCGGACACAGGTCATACTTCGGCTTGGTCTTGGTCTTAAGCGCGGCCTCCCTAGCGAGACAATCCGCTCGCTCATTCCCCTCCAGGCCAGCGTGGGCTTTGATCCAAAATAAATCAATTATTTTGTTGCTTCTAATGCCAGATTTTATATTATTCCTAGTCTCAGCTGCCAGAGGGTGCAGACATTTATTCGCCGCGATGGACTGGAGGGCGGATCTCGAATCACTGTATATTGCAAAGGAAGTTTCGCTACGGCGGAGAATCACCCTCGTCGCTTCGCACACAGCCAAGAGTTCCGCCTGGTAGACGGTACAATACGACGGCAGACCAAGCTTGACGGCCCTGGTTTCGGCGTCGCGATTCCATAGGGATAGCGCCGCCCCAACCCGACCGTCAATCTTGCTGCCGTCCGTATATATGCGCAGCTGGTAGTCGCTGTTTTGTTGTACGTCGTCCTCGTCCACCAGACTGCCGAACTCGAGGCTGACCAGCTCGGCGGGGTGGGGAGCCCCCGTCGCAGGAGCCATCCGCTCGACCTCTCTATCCCCCAGCCCCGGCTGCGGTACTCCCCTCTTGGCCTCATAAAGCGAGGCCGCTTCGCGGACTCGCAGGTCAAGGGGGAGCAGCCCAGCCAATAACAGGGCTGAGTTAAGAGACACCGTGCGGTAGGCCCTACAGAGTTTCTGTGCGAAACCCCTTTGCACAGCGTTCAATCTCCTAATAATACCCACTCTACGAGTCGCGGGTGCCCACACACTCGCAGAGTAGGTAATTATTGGTTCCACCGCGGCGACATAAATGGAGCGGACCACCTCGGGATGGAGGCCCCAGCTGACCTTGGCCGCCCTCCCGAGCTGCTTATATACCCCGATGGCCTTTTTAGTGATATTCGTCACGTGCTCCTTGAACGTGAGACCCCTGTCTATGGTAACCCCTAAAAGTTTCACGCTATCTTTCATGGCAATGTCAATCCCACCCATGCTGAGGCGTGGCGTGTCAAACTTAAGCTTCCTGGTTAGCACCATAGCATTGGTTTTGCCTGGTGCAAACCTCAGCTTATTTTTGACACCCCACTCCAAAACATGCGCGAGAGTGACATTTGCAATTTCTTCTATCTGGATTGCCCTGTCCCCATCAAAGACGAGGACCACATCGTCCGCGAAAGCCTGGCAGTAGACGCCTCTACTCTCCAGGCTCCGCAGCAATGGATCGAGGGTCAGATTCCAGAGCAGAGGGCCGGCAATAGACCCCTGGATGCAACCCCTGCTCGTCTCAGTACTATGTACCTCACCGCAGTACCTGACGTTGACCGTCCTGTCGGCGAGGTAGCTGTCAAAGACTCGCCTCAAATTTACCGGGCATCCCGCTTCCGCCAGTCTGACTTTGACCACAGGCCACCAGACACTGTCGAAGGCTCCCTCTATGTCCAAAGACACAAGTACTACAATTTTCTTACAATCAAGTTTTTTGTGTACGTGTGACATAAGGTCATAGAGGGAGTCCTCTGTGCTTTTCTGGGGCACAAAGCCATACTGGCGCGCGCTTATCCCCGGCAATATGTGGTATCTGAGACGAGCCACCAGCATCTTTTCATAGACCTTGCCGAGCACGGGCAGCAGTCCAATGGGTCTGAATGACTTGGGGGTAGTGTAACTATCCCTCCCCGGCTTTCGAAGGACTATCACTGCCGCTTCTTTCCATATCTTTGGAAAGATGTGGTGGGCCATACAGCTGTTTATAAGCCCTAAGAATAGCTTAGGGTTACAGCCGATGGCCCGACCACAAATGTCGGCAGTGAGCCCGTCGGAGCCGGGGGCCTTCTTCGGATTGAAGGAGCTCACCGCCATCTGGAGCTCAGTCAGAGTGAACGGAGGGTCGCAAGGGGAGTCTTGTCCCCCAACGTTCACTCCGTCCGCCGCTTTCCTGATCTCGCGGTGAACTTCTTCATCCGAAGTTGCGTGGTCTAACGGGTAGAACACTTCCGCAAGCCACTCTACCGATCCCTTCGCGTCGAGAACCCTCCCTTCTCTCTCCAACGGTGGGTCCTCGTCCCTGACTGCCGTTCTACCTATAATCCTGTAAATTCCATCCCAGACGCTCTCGCCGTCCTGCCGCTCACAGAAGAGTTTCCAGGAGTCCGTCTGAGCCCGCCTCACCGCCTGCTCGTACTCCTCTTTCTTGGAGAGGTACTGCTCGACGACCCAAGACCTCCGGACGGGTGCAGCGTTCCTGATCCTGTTTTTCCTGGTGGCGACCTCTCTCTTCATGATCGACAGGTCTTCGGACCACCACGGCAACGCCAGTTTCTCCTTCGACCCTCTCTTCGGAATGGAGTAGTCAGACGCCTCGATTATTAATTTTGTATAATTTTGAACCGCCAAAATTGTTTCCTCTTTGCTCAGTACAACACCTTCCTTAATTTCATATTTTTCAATTAGTTCATTAATTTTGATGCCAAATTTTTTCCAGTCTGCCTTTTTGGTGTTGTACTTTCGGGTCGTTCTGACCACTTCCATTCCTGGAGAGGGCTTCAGCCTCAACTTTAGCGAGATGCCGTTGTGGTCCGAGCCCGTCAGATCAGTGATGATTTTCCAGTCGTCCACCAAGTCCAACAGGTCATGTGAACAGGTTAGGTTAGGTTAGGTTAGGTTTTTTTTTTTTTTTTTTTTTTTTTTTTTTTTTTTTTTTTTTTTTTATGACAAACTCCCACCAGCATATGCGCTGGTGCCTATATTCACTAGTTTACTCTTTCATTCCAGTTCCCGCTTTCACTTTCCGCTCGTACTTTCATTCCGCATACTTTGTCTTTCTATTATCCATCCTCATTCATACTTTTCTTTTCTAATCTAAGACTATTCTGACTATCTCTTATTTACTATTTTGTTTATTTTATTCATTCTTTCTGCTTTGTGCCTTATGTTCCTTTTACCATATCATAACCTTTACCTTGGGATGGGGTTCTTTGTTTTTATTTATTTCAATTTTACATTTTATTTACATTATATACATCTTACTTCCTTACAATCTTATTTCTATTACACTTACTTATTCTTTTCTATCGTCTTACTTGCTATTTTTATACAATATTTTAAAAACTTACCTATATATTCCTTATTCATTAATTCACTCATATTTCCTAACTCTATCTTAGTTCCTAGTCCTACTTCTAAATCGGATCTTTCCTTCCCATTCGCAGGACATTCGAAAATTATGTGCGGGACCGTTTCGTCGCCCGCACCACAGATACACGATGAACTCTCCTTGCACTTGAAGCGTTTCAAATACTCGGAGAATCCACCGTGCCCCGTGAAGATTTGGGTGAGGACGCGGTCAACACCGACCTTTCGTATTGTGCGGAAGGCCGTAACTGCATCGGGGAAGAATAATTTCGTCCCCGATGCAGTCCCACTGGTTGCGTACCTCCGGCCCCACTCGTCAAGCGTCTGCATGCGAATGCACCGCCTGACGAACGAGACCGGGCACGCGTCATACTTTGGTTTTGTTTTCATTTTGAGAGCCGCCTCTCTAGCGAGATGATCCGCTCGCTCGTTACCCTCTAGGCCAGCGTGCGCCTTGATCCAAAATAATTTAATAATTTTGCCACCGCTCTTTGCCAAATTAATATTTTTGCGCGCCTCCACTGCCAGAGGGTGTAAGCACCTGTTCGCCGCGATGGTCTGGAGAGCAGCCATCGAGTCGCTGTATATGGCAGAGGTGGCTTCGGGACGCCGCAGGGTCACCCTTGTCGCCTCGCATACAGCCAGGAGTTCAGCCTGGTAGACGGTGCAGTAGGACGGCAGATTAAGCTTCACGGCCGATGTCTCGGCCTCGCCTTTCCATATGGATAGCGAGGCCCCAACTCGGCCGTCAATCTTGCTGCCGTCCGTGTAAATGCGGAGTTGGTAATCGCTGTTTTGTTTAACTTGTTCCTCGTCCACCAGTTTACCGAACTCCAGGCTCGCATACTCGGCGGGGTGGGGACCCTCGATTGCTGAGGCCATCCGCTCGACTTCCCTGTCTTTCAGCTCCAGCCGGGGCACCCCCCTCTTGGCCTCGTAAAGCGCCGCGGCTTCGCGGACGCGTAGGTCAAGGGGGAGCAGCCCAGCCAGCAGCAGGGCCGAGTTAAGGGATATCGTGCGGTAGCCTTTGCACAACTTTTGCGCGAAGCCCCTCTGTACAGCGTTTAGTCGCTTGGCCACTCCCAGTTTCCCGGCTGCGGGGGCCCATGCGCTCGCCGCATACATTATTACGGGTTCCACCGCGGCGACGTAGATGGAGCGGATCACCTCGGGGTGAAGCCCCCAACTAGTTTTGGCGGCTCTCCCCAACTGTTTATAAATACCTATGGCCTTCCGACACACTCTTTCGACATGACTGTTGAAGGTGAGTTTCCTATCAACAGTCAATCCTAGCAACCTTATTTCATCCTTTGCGTCAATGTCGATCCCGCCCATGACCAGTCGTGGCGTGTCGAATTTAAGCTTCCGCGTCACCACCAAAGCGCTTGTTTTGTTTGGGGCGAATTTCAGCTTATTTTCGACACCCCACTCCAGGACATGTGCGAGAGCGGCATTGGCGCTCTTTTCAATGTCATGAGCTTTTCCGCCATCAAAGACGAGCACCACGTCGTCCGCGAAAGCCTGGCAGTAGACGCCTCTACTCTCCAGGCTCCGCAGCAGTGGGTCGAGTGTCAGGTTCCACAGCAAAGGACCGGCTATAGACCCCTGGATGCAGCCCCTGCTTGTCTCGGTACTACATACCTCACCGCAGTACCTGACGTTAACCGTCCTGTCGGTGAGGTAGTCGTCGAAGACCCGCCTGATATTCACCGGGCATCCCGCTTCCGCCAATCGGATTCTGATCTTAGGCCACCAGACGCTATCGAAGGCGCCCTCTATGTCCAACGACACGATGGTTACGATTCGCTTGGCATCAAGCTTATCGTAGACCCGCGCCACTAGATCATAGAGAGCGTCCTCCGTGCTTTTCTGGGGCATGAATCCGTATTGACGTGCGCTTATGCCCGGCAAGATGTGATACTTCAGGCGGGCCACGAGCATTTTCTCGTAGACCTTGCCAAGCACGGGCAGCAGTCCAATGGGCCTGAATGACTTTGGGACGGTATAACTATCCCTCCCCGGTTTCCGAAGGACTATCACCGCTGCTTCCTTCCATATTCGTGGGAAAATATGGTTGGCCATGCAGTTGTTAATGACGCACAAAAATTTTTCAGGGCCACAACTGATGGCCCTGGAGCAAATATCAGCGGTGAGTCCGTCGGAACCGGGGGCCTTCTTCGGATTGAAGGAGCTCACCGCCATTTCCAGCTCGGTCAGGGTGAACGGAGGGTCGCAAGACGATTCTTGCTCCCCAATGTTCACCCCTTCCGCTGTCTCTCGGATCTGGCGGTGAACTTCCTCATCCGAATTTGCGTGGTCTTTCGGGTAGAATACCTCCGAAAGCCACTCTACCGATTCCTTTGCATTTAGGGCTCTTCCATCTCGCTCCAGCGGCGTGTCCTCGTCTCTGGTGGCGGTCCTACCTATCACCCTATAAATCCCGTCCCAGACGCTTTCCCCATCCTGCCTCTCACAGAAGGATTTCCAGGAGTCTGTCTGAGCCTGTCTCACCGCCTGCTCGTACTCCGCCTTCTTCTGGAGATATTGCTCGACGACCCACGCCCTCCGGACGGGCGCAGCGTTCCTGATCCTGTTTTTTCTAGTGGAGACCTCTTTCTTCAGGATCGTCAGGTTTTCAGACCACCATGGCAGCGCCAGCTTTTCCTTCGTCCCTCTCTTTGGAATGGCGTGATCAGACGCCTCAATAACTAATTTAGTATAATTTTGAACTGCCAAAAGTGTATCTTTTTTGTTTAGTACAACACCCTCCTTCATTTCATATTTTTCCAATAATTCTTTAATTTTGATGCCAAATTTTTCCCAATTCGCCTTCCTGGTGTTGTACTTTCTGGTCGTTCTGATCACCTCCATTCCTCGTGAGGGCTTCAGTTTCAACCTTAGCGCTATGCCGTTGTGGTCCGATCCCGTCAGGTCCGTGATGACTTTCCAGTCGTCCACCAGATCTAACAGGTCATGTGAACATGCTGTGACATCCACATGACTACAGAGACGCCGGCCCCCCCGGATGACGTCAAAGGTCGGAGTGTCTCCAGAATTTAGCACTTCGAGACCAAGCTCCTCCAGACTTCCCGAAAACCCCTCGCCTCTACCATCAGCACACCTACTACCCCACCACGGGCTTTTGGCGTTCGCGTCGCCGCCGATCAGCCACCCCCCAGCCCCCAGCTTGGTCGCAGCCCTCCTCAGTTGGTCCAGGTAGGGTTCGATCGGCTGGTCCGGCTCGAAGTAGAAGGAGGCCAGCGTTATCCTCCGATTTCCCGCCTGGATCCCCACCACAGCGATGTTGTTTGTGGTGAGTTCTGGGTACTGCGTGACTTTAAGGCTGCCGTCGAACACAACTATGGCAGCCTTAACAGTACCCTCTCCCTGGGCGGGGTTTTGGAAAACGCGCATCCCCCGTCGACCCCGAACCGTTCCAACCGCCCCCACATAGGGCTCCTGAAGGAGGGCTACGGCCACTCCTCTCTTCTCTGCTTCCATTAGGAGCTCGGAGGTAGCCAACCTGCTGCGCTGCAAGTTCGCCTGCAAGAGCCCGTAGGTAGGGCATTCCACCGAGGTGCCCTTAGCAGTATTGGTTAGGTTAGGTTAGGTTAGGTTAGGTTAGGTTAGGTTAGGTTAGGTTAGGTTAGGTTAGGTTTTTTTTTTTTTTTTTTTTTTTATGGTTTCCCGCGGAGGGTACACCGCCCCCGCGGGGAGTATATTGTCAATTGAACACATTATTTTCCTTATTGATATCGCAGAGTTGTGTAATACTTATAAGTTAATGGGAGAGGAGGGAGGCCTTTTGCGATTTGATACAGCGGGCCTCCTCCCTCCCAAGGGCACTTATACTAATTGGGTGGGGGGAGAGGGCCTGTACACAGTGGGTCCCCTGTCCCCCCAGTGGGAACTTAATTCTAAACAAGTACTTAAATCTAGTGTATATCTTACTAAGAGGTAACATGATTGAGAACAGAGGAGATAAAATTTAATTAAGGAGAAAAAGAGCTTATGAATAACATTGACAGGGAATTTTATTGGTGACAACTAATAACTAATACTAACAACTTAAGACTAAAACTTACAGCTAACAATATTGAGGACACTAATATAAATGTAGTAACTTAATTAGTAAGGGAATCTTATTATATATTAATATAAATCTAAGTTTGAAGGTAAGAAGTTAGGCAAAAACATGATAAATATAAAACAATAGCATGGATCATTGACAGTGATGTTGCATATATGCGTAGGGGAATGCATGATCTTATGTACTAAGTTTATACAATAGTAAGGGTGGAAGAGTGGTAAGCAGTTAGTTCTGTTGTGTTTGTTAGGGGGAGGTGGGAGTGGCAGCACTGGGGTTGTTAAAAGATTTTAAATCTTTCATGATAATATAGCAGAGTTTTGCGAAAGATTGCGTGGCTTCGCGGTTATTGAGAAGTTCCGATAATTTGAAGGGGGGGAGTTGCAGACTGTTACATACAATAGTGTGATTAATTCGAGGAAGGGCGAACTTTGGGCAATGCTCGAGCAGGTGTTGAATGGTCTGTGTGGAGGATGAGTCACAAGGGCATTTGTCGTCATCTATGATATTAAAACGATGCAGGTAATGTTTGGAGTAGGAATGACCGGTTAAAACTTGGGTGAGATAGAAGGAGATGTGGGTGTGCTGCCAAAGTGTGGGGATATCGGAGAGAAGTGGTAAATGTGCTCGTGTGATTGCTCCGCGAGAGTCGCTGGTGTAGCGTTGTTGCCATAGTTCATGCATACGGAGTCGATTGTGGAGTTTGACGTATGAAATTGGGAAAGAGGAGTAGTCGAAGGATCGATGCGCGGTGGTGGCCAACCTGGCCTCAAGGTCCGCTCTCTCATTGCCAACGATACCAGAGTGGCCCCTGATCCAGGAAAAATTGATTGAACCGCCCCTATTGTGTATTTGGTGAAGAGTGGAGTGTATCTGAGATACGAGAGGATGGCGGTTAGATCTGTCTTCCAAAGCGGAAATGGAGGACAAGGAATCAGTGCTAATGTGTGCAGAGAGAGTTTTGGAGCTTAGTATGTATTGGCACGACCGGAGGATTGCGTATAGTTCGGCCTGGAAGACCGAACAGCTGCTGTGGAGTTTGAAGCGGGCGGTATGGATGACTTTACTGTTTTGGTAGGCGACGTAGGCAGCGCCGACCTCCCCAGTATCAAGTTTGCTGCCGTCTGTGAACACATGGATCGACTCGGGGTTAGAGTCGGAGGTTTCCATCACGGCAGATGATTTGGCTAGATTAATGGAAGTACGGGTAGCAGGGTGTGGTAGTAAATGAGAGGGGATTGGGGTTTCGAGTGTGATGTCATGGGGGAGGAGGTCGGTGACTCCCTGGAGGCGAGTGGTTTCCCTGGCGTGAGCTTCTAGAATTTTGAGATCTAAAGGCATAAACTGAGCAATAGCTAGGACTGCGGGTGTGGAAGCGGTCCTGAAGGCACGAGTGGCTTTCAGGGCAAAGCCGCGCTGAAGAGACTCGAGGATGCGCCGAGCCCATTTAAAATGAACCACGTGCCCCCAGATCCCTGCGGCATATGTGACGGTAGGGACTATTACTTGGTTATATATAGCAGAGACGTTTTCAGGGTGCGCTCCCCATGTGGGTCGCGTAAAGAGACAGAGCCTATTGAAAAGTTTGGTGCATTTCTTGCTAAGATAGTGCAAATGGTTGTGAAAGAGAAGCTTGTGGTCTATGATTATCCCCAGAAGTTTAATTTCCTGTGCAAGGGGAAGAAGGGTGTCATCCATATAAATTTTTGCCTTCCTAGCTGAGTTGGAAAAGGCGATGCATTGCGTTTTGTGAGGGCCAAATGTCAGCTTAACGCTGCGGCCCCATCGATGGATGATAGACAATGCATTGTTGGCGTGCCTCTCGAGGTCGGCCAGAGATTTGCCAGAAGACACGAGAAACACATCATCCGCGAATGCCTGAAGATGGCATCCGGGTGGAAGGGTAATGTCGAGGAGCTCATCCAGGATCACGTTCCAGAGGGTGGGTCCGCAAGTGGAGCCCTGAATGCATCCTTTGGTGGTGGTTTTGGTTGCGATAACTCCAGCATGGTTCAATATGACTTTCCTGTCGGAAACGTAACTCTGAACGAGCCTAAAAATATTTTTGGGGCACCCGACAGCGCGCAGCCTATGAAAAAGGGCTGGCCACCACGCGTTGTCGAATGCCGCTTTGATATCTAAGGAGACTCCTAGTACCAGTAAGCCTTGACTTTTTTGGGTTTGGATTGTGTGTAAAGCGGTGTGGAGGGCGGAAGTGGTGCTTATGTTTTCTTTGAAGCCAAATTGTCTGTTGTTAATTTTATTGAGGTTGGCAGCTCTGAACGTGACACGATTGATAAATAGTTTTTCTAGTAATTTGCCAAATACTGGGAGGAGGCCAATTGGACGGAGAGACGAAAGGGAAGAGTGATCTGATTTGCCGGGTTTTGGAATAATTTTAATAAAGGCTTTTTTCCACTGTTTAGGAAAGTGTCCGAGACATAAACATCGGTTCAGGATGTCAGTGATAAGTTTAGGGTAATTGTGAAAGAAATGTAGACAGATGTCAGAGGTGAGGTTGTCCAAACCGGGCGCTTTATTGGGGTTCATGTTTGTTAGGATTTCACGGACCTCCTCTTGAGTGAAAGGAATATCATCAGGTGTCTCAGGAAGGATGTGTGTGGTGGATGCTAAAAGATAGTGTCTATCTTCCGTGTGGGCAGAATCATCGGGGAAGAAAGAGTTGAGGATGGTGTGCGCAGTGTCATTGGCGCTGCGAGTAAATCCCGTAGAAGAAGAAATGGTGGAGGGAGGAAGACGAGGGGACGATGCTTTTATGAGTCTATTTGTGAGGGACCAAACGTTCTCTTTAGTCTGGAGCTCACAAAACTCCCGAAAGTTTTTGGTAGAGGTAGATCGGAGGTTATTTGCGTAATCTTTTTTTAGGGTTTGAAGTTCATCCACTAGGGTTCCGATGGGGAGGCCCAATTTCTTAAAGCGGTGAAGTTGGTGATGAAGTCTGGAGATGTTTATTTTTTGTTGTTGTAAACTATCCGACCACCAGGGCGGTCGGTGTTTGGGAGGGGCTGATCCTTTTATAGGCATGGACTGAGAACATGCTATATGTATAATGGAAGTGACCTGGTCTATGAGCTCTTCTAGTTGGGTGGGGTTAAGTGTAGGGATATGGGTGTCCAAGATGTCGCAGTTAGTCATAGCGGTGTGAAGGGAGTCTTTAAATACGGCCCAGTTGGCTTTGCTATTGTTGTATTTGAATGTGCTAGTGTTAGGTGGGGGAGAGAGTGGAAGTGGAGAGTTGAGGGTAATATGGAATTCCACAGCGTTATGTTGAGAGGATTTACAAAAATCGAGATTAACTTTCCAGTTGGTAATTTTCCTGCCGAAACTGTGTTTAGTTAGAGTGAGGTCAATGATAGAGGCTCGGGTTTTTCCGTGGGTGACTGTCTCGAATGTGGGAGTGGTGCCCGTGTTACATACGCAGAGATCGTGGGACATAACCATGTCTATGATCTCCAAACCCCTGCGATTGGTGGACACAGAGCCCCAGGAATGGTCCCAGCCGTTGAAATCGCCGCCGATGACCGTGTTGGGGTGGGAGTTGGCGGCGAGGAACCTGTCAACATGGTCTAGGGTGTTGAAGGTGTCGATGTTTGGTTCTACATAGGCCGAGGCAAGAAAAATCTTTTCCCGGCCCATGCAGATTTGGATGACGCAGAGGTTGGGAGTAGAGTATTGCGAAAAGCCAAGCGCGGTGTAATTACCGGGTTTGGAAAAAATACAAGCTTTGACGGGTCGGCCGTTGGAAGGAAACTGATAGATATCAATGCCAGGTATGGTCTTGAGGGCGTTGAGTTTGCCTGTATAAGGTTCAGAAACTAATGCAAAGTGGTGGGGGCTTGCCAGAAAAGCGACCACAAACTCGTGCTGACTGTGTTTGGATCTATCTACATTGCATTGGATGATGCTTAAATTGATTGGAAGCAGAGTGGTGACAGTTTTCCTGTGCTTAGCCATAGTCAACCCGAGCTGTGATGCGCATTTTCATGGATTGCAATGTGGGGCAGTTGGGGGAGGTGGCGGGGTGGTGAGTGTCAATTTTACTATTGGGAAATTTATTACGCATGGAACAGCAATTGTGGCATTTTAGAATTTTTGTGTCATTTTTGGCTGGGCAATTAAAAGTGTCGTGGGAGGATTCGGCGCAATGGCCGCAAATGATATCTCTGGAGGTGCATTGGGCCTTGAGGTGTCCGAATTGTAAACATTTGAAACACTGCTTGAACGGGGAGAAGTTATCTACGTGAACCCTCTGGTGGTCCACGCAAATTCTGACTGTGGAGAGTATTTTATTGTGAAGTTTAGGGGCAACCGAGAATACGGCGTTGTAAAGGTTTGGATTTCGATTGTTACGCTTGAAGCGTAGTTGTAAATCTGAGGTGTTTTCTATAAGAAGTTCGGGATTTTGATGTTTAATAAGGGTGACAAGGTCATCGGCGGGAGTCTCTTTGGTGATTCCCTTCAAAATGATGAGGGGGAGTAATTTCTTTGCTGGTTCAGCTGTAATGAGGGAGGAATTTTTAATGCGATTTAAAGTGTCTTGTTGTTGATCCACTGTGTCAAATTCCACGCGGAGTTTATGGTTAGACACCGCCTGGACCCTGACAGGAGCGTAATTGCAGTTACGGTATGAAATACTCTTTTTGAAGGCCTCTATGGCCTCTTGTCGGTTGGCGGATGGAGTGTTGGGCGTGATTATTATTGCTGGCTTGTTGGGAGGAGGAGTGTGGGCGCTGTGGTGTGGGGGGGTGACTGTAGACCGGGGTAGTCCCGTAGCGACGGCTTGTGAGTAAGATCTGGTTAGAGGACTGTTCAAGGATGTGCCGAGCTGCTGTTTAAAGGCAGCCAGTTCGTTCCTGACACAGCTGATGATTTCTTCCTTAAAAAGGGAAGTTGTGGGGGTTTCTGTGAGAGGAGGGGGTGGTGCCGCGAAAGAGGGTAATTTTCGTACGCATTTACAGATTTCTTCCGTGGCTAGGCTAGCGAGTTTTTTGCTGATTGCCTTAACTGATTTATCTTTGTTTATAAGTGAGTGGATGAATTCAGAGAGAATAACGACGGTCTGGATGCAGCTGGGTTGGTCGGTGACATCATTAGCAGTAGCGGGAAGAGAGGGTTGAGACAAGTCAGAAGGGTTGATCAGAGGGGGGTGCATGTGTTTGGCCACATTGGGTTGACTTGGGGCAGGAGGGGGGTCTGTGCTCAAAAACGCTGACGGGTTTTGTGAGTCGGGATAACGAGAGTTGAGAATTTGAAGGGGTGAAGAGGGGATAGGGGAGTGTTGAGGGGGAGAGCGAGGGTTTTCATCATCAGAAGGGGACAGAAGGGGGGGCCTAGGTCCCCGAACGGGGGACCTGGCAAGTGGCATTGGTAACGAAGAAGTCGTCTATGTAAATAAAATTGTAAAAAGAGTATCCAGGGTAAATAAGGAGATTATGTAGTATGGAGGCCAATGGATAGGCCTTGTCGAGACCTATCCAATGACGTGTCGCACGTGTTGATACGATGAATAGAACCGGAGTTATGAATATTTGAAATTTTGAACGAGGCGAAGGCAGGTGAAGTCGGGTGTGGGCTCCTATATGTTGGGTTTGTGAGGATTGAGTATGGTAGGTCTTTTAGTTGAGGTTTGTTGAAAATTTGGTCAGAATTGACCTATCTGTAGCGGTTTCGGAGTTACGTGAGGTCTTGTGTTTCAAGGATTCTTGGAACACAAATCCTCAAGCCGGATTGAACCTTATAGTGATAGAAGGCACACAGAGGTATGGTTAGTTAATGGATGGGTGGCCGGGGTCAGTGAGGTAGAATTAGTAATGGTTTATCATAGAAAAATGTATGGCGGGGATCAGTTAACTGGTTACCAAGATGTAGGTGAGGGGTCTATTACTTGCTTGCTTATGATGGTTACTGTAAAGAAATGTATGGTGGAGGTCTATTAACTGGTTATTGAGGGGTCAATCAATAGTGATATACTGGTTATTTGTATGAGATGATGTATGGCGGAGGTCTTATTAACTGGTAATTGAGGGGTCAATCAATAGTGATATACTGGATATTTATATGAGATGATGTATGACGGAGGTCTTGTTAACTGGTTGCTGAGGGGTCTATTAATATTGATACACTGGTTATTTATATGAGATTTGGTATGGCGCGGGTCAAATAACTGGTCGATCGGTCGCTTCTCGGTACCAAGGTAAACACGCGAGGCGGTGATGTCACCTGATGCTCGCCGGGTACCTAATGACGGTGGGGCGGTGACATCATCGGCCGGCGGGCTGATAGTATAGAGAGCGCGGTGAAGCTACTTTGGATAGGTGTAAGCGGTTCGAGTCCCGGTTGAGTGCAAGGTTTTTAATAAAAAATAAAAATATAAACAGGGAAAAATTACTGTGTATAGTGTAAGGGAAGGACATAAACTAGTAAATTTATTTACAAACTCATTAACCTAAAATGGTGAAATTAAAATTATCATAATTGCAGTCACTATAGAATAATGATGCAGACAATTAAATTGAGATATAAAGAGAAAAAAAAGTATCTGATTAATTTCACAAACTTAATTAATATGGTGAATTTAATAAAACTTAATAGTATATAAGATTGGTGATATTATTACCTATTCGATAGCGCTTGATTTAGAATTTTATCATTTCTGGTTAAAAAGTTATTACGGTTTAAAGTTGTGAAATTTAATTGCAAATGTGAAAGCCGGGTCAGAGCGCTAGTATGTTACCTAAAAGATGAAAGATATTTGTGAACATTACAACTTTTGGTAAAATCTGAGACTTACTGTTAGTTTTATTCCTGTAACTATTGTTCTAAAAGTCCGAAAATTATGGTTGAGGTGTTGTCGGATAGGTCTTGAGATAGCGGTGTTTCTCGTGGTAGTCCCAGCGCTGTGCGGCGAACGATGGTCGAGCTGTGACGCTTCAAAGTTGCGGTTGTTTTGATTCGCTGGAACTTCGGAACCAGTAGACCGATTTGGCTGGTTTTCTGGTAGGTGATATAAGATGATGGGGTGCTGCCACACACCCCAAAACGAAACTGCTCCCTTGTGCACAAGTGGGATTATAAAAATTGGTTAAAATCCTGGTTGTTCCAGGGTCTAGAGAGATGGTTAAGGTGTCCACTGATAGCTATTGAAACTGCGCACTAGATAGGTATGTCTATTTTTATGTAGAATTTCACATGGGAGAGGTACGAGCTATTAATTGGCACTGCTCAGTGAAAAACTAGTTTGCAAAAACGATTAATATCCCAGGAACCACTTCACCGATTTTGATGATTCTTTCACTGTTTGTTGCGTCTTGAGTGGGCGCTTCCAGACACCCGTGTCCGGATGTTCCAGGAGGCCCAGAAGTGGGACCCCTCAGAGGTGGCCCGTTGGTTTTTGGTCCTTCTCGGTTCAACCCTGGAGAGGGGGAGTACAGTTTTTTCCCCCGATGTAGCTGAAGATATTCTCTATCCTGTGATGTGACTATGATAGGGGTCTGCACTGAATTGAAGTCTGTGTAGGGCGGTAAGTGAATACACTATTTTTCCTTGCAGAGAAATTTCCGGAATCGTATGGTTTTTATGTTATATCTTTGAAATTTACTGATGAAAAAATCTGGTTTTTTTATATGATGTGTAGGGATAGTCACTGGTATTTATCAAGTAGTTGGTACATAGATTGTAACGGAAAAGTTTTTTTAAAAGTGAAAAGTTTAACATAGTTTTTTTCGGAAAAAAGTTTTGTTTATAACTTATTTGTTTATGGGCGAAATTCCGTGATTTTTGATATTTAGTAGCGGATGAGTTAGCACTTCACTTTCACTGAAAAAAAAGTTGGGGTTTCCATATAAAAATTTTTAAAAATCGCGAGTTGAAAATTTAAAAAGTTGGAAAATGAGTTTTTTGCTCATAACTTTTCGAAAAATGGTCCGATCTTCTTGATTTTTTCACAGAGACATGCGGATTTTAATGGCGCATCCATTGATATATAACACAGCACTGTAATCACTTTTTTTAGATTTTCGACGATTTTTCAGCCGCGGAGCGGCCGAATTTGGTGATTTTTAGAGCGGGGGAGCGTGCGTTCGCTACCAGACCTCGCGCGCGACTGGTTAGGTTAGGTTAGGTTAGGTTAGGTTAGGTTAGGTTAGGTTAGGTTAGGTTAGGTTAGGTTAGGTTAGGTTAGGTTAGGTTAGGTTAGGTTAGGTTAGGTTAGGTTAGGTTAGGTTAGGTTAGGTTAGGTTAGGTTAGGTTAGGTTAGGTTAGGTTAGGTTAGGTTAGGTTAGGTTAGGTTAGGTTAGGTTAGGTTAGGTTAGGTTAGGTTAGGTTAGGTTAGGTTAGGTTAGGTTTTTTTTTTTTTTTTTTTTTTTTTTTTTTTTTTTTTTTTTTTTTTTTTTGTCGCTAATCCCTCCAACGTGATTGGAGCCTATGTCTACGTAATCTTCCATACCAGTTCTCGCTAGCTTTCCTCTCGCACATTCATTCTGCATACTTGTTCTTTCTATCTTTCATCATCTTTCATTCTGTGCGGGTGGGATGCCCGCCTTACTATCTATTTTTATATTCCAATTATAGGTTCAATTCTTCATCTCCCTCCATTACCTTTGTTTAACCATACCTTTTATTTTTTGTTCATTTATTTCCAATTCAAATTTAGTATACATAATTTCAATACATAATCTTTTTATTCTAGTAGCACTATTTACAATTTATTTTCATTTCCTATAAAACTAAATACAAATACTTAACAATACTTTATTTAATTACAAAATTGAGAGAGAATTGCACCTACAATTAATACTTATGTCTTATTCCGTTTAATTACTTTATTAACAATTTCTTTACAAAATTTTATAAATGCATCTCTATTATCTCCTTTTATAATTTCTCTTAGGTTATCTAATTTAATATTCATTCCTATATTATATTCTGCCTCTAGTCTTTCCCTGGCGAAGGCAGGGCAATCCACCAGAATATGCATGACGCTTTCAGGTGCATCCGCTGAACAGATGCACGCTGGGCTCTCCTTGCACTTGAAGCGATGCAAGTACTCGGAGAACCCACCGTGCCCCGTCAGGACTTGGGTCAGCACGTTACAAGGCGCGATCTTCCTCAGGGTACTATAAGCTGTTTTGGCTCTAGGGAAGAACAGCTTTGTGACCGCCGCCGAAGTGCCCTCCCTGTATCTTTGGTCCCACTCGTCAAGCGATCGCATTCGAATGCTTCGCTTGACGAATGACACCGGACACAGGTCATACTTCGGCTTGGTCTTGGTCTTAAGCGCGGCCTCCCTAGCGAGACAATCCGCTCGCTCATTCCCCTCCAGGCCAGCGTGGGCTTTGATCCAAAATAAATCAATTATTTTGTTGCTTCTAATGCCAGATTTTATATTATTCCTAGTCTCAGCTGCCAGAGGGTGCAGACATTTATTCGCCGCGATGGACTGGAGGGCGGATCTCGAATCACTGTATATTGCAAAGGAAGTTTCGCTACGGCGGAGAATCACCCTCGTCGCTTCGCACACAGCCAAGAGTTCCGCCTGGTAGACGGTACAATACGACGGCAGACCAAGCTTGACGGCCCTGGTTTCGGCGTCGCGATTCCATAGGGATAGCGCCGCCCCAACCCGACCGTCAATCTTGCTGCCGTCCGTATATATGCGCAGCTGGTAGTCGCTGTTTTGTTGTACGTCGTCCTCGTCCACCAGACTGCCGAACTCGAGGCTGACCAGCTCGGCGGGGTGGGGAGCCCCCGTCGCAGGAGCCATCCGCTCGACCTCTCTATCCCCCAGCCCCGGCTGCGGTACTCCCCTCTTGGCCTCATAAAGCGAGGCCGCTTCGCGGACTCGCAGGTCAAGGGGGAGCAGCCCAGCCAATAACAGGGCTGAGTTAAGAGACACCGTGCGGTAGGCCCTACAGAGTTTCTGTGCGAAACCCCTTTGCACAGCGTTCAATCTCCTAATAATACCCACTCTACGAGTCGCGGGTGCCCACACACTCGCAGAGTAGGTAATTATTGGTTCCACCGCGGCGACATAAATGGAGCGGACCACCTCGGGATGGAGGCCCCAGCTGACCTTGGCCGCCCTCCCGAGCTGCTTATATACCCCGATGGCCTTTTTAGTGATATTCGTCACGTGCTCCTTGAACGTGAGACCCCTGTCTATGGTAACCCCTAAAAGTTTCACGCTATCTTTCATGGCAATGTCAATCCCACCCATGCTGAGGCGTGGCGTGTCAAACTTAAGCTTCCTGGTTAGCACCATAGCATTGGTTTTGCCTGGTGCAAACCTCAGCTTATTTTTGACACCCCACTCCAAAACATGCGCGAGAGTGACATTTGCAATTTCTTCTATCTGGATTGCCCTGTCCCCATCAAAGACGAGGACCACATCGTCCGCGAAAGCCTGGCAGTAGACGCCTCTACTCTCCAGGCTCCGCAGCAATGGATCGAGGGTCAGATTCCAGAGCAGAGGGCCGGCAATAGACCCCTGGATGCAACCCCTGCTCGTCTCAGTACTATGTACCTCACCGCAGTACCTGACGTTGACCGTCCTGTCGGCGAGGTAGCTGTCAAAGACTCGCCTCAAATTTACCGGGCATCCCGCTTCCGCCAGTCTGACTTTGACCACAGGCCACCAGACACTGTCGAAGGCTCCCTCTATGTCCAAAGACACAAGTACTACAATTTTCTTACAATCAAGTTTTTTGTGTACGTGTGACATAAGGTCATAGAGGGAGTCCTCTGTGCTTTTCTGGGGCACAAAGCCATACTGGCGCGCGCTTATCCCCGGCAATATGTGGTATCTGAGACGAGCCACCAGCATCTTTTCATAGACCTTGCCGAGCACGGGCAGCAGTCCAATGGGTCTGAATGACTTGGGGGTAGTGTAACTATCCCTCCCCGGCTTTCGAAGGACTATCACTGCCGCTTCTTTCCATATCTTTGGAAAGATGTGGTGGGCCATACAGCTGTTTATAAGCCCTAAGAATAGCTTAGGGTTACAGCCGATGGCCCGACCACAAATGTCGGCAGTGAGCCCGTCGGAGCCGGGGGCCTTCTTCGGATTGAAGGAGCTCACCGCCATCTGGAGCTCAGTCAGAGTGAACGGAGGGTCGCAAGGGGAGTCTTGTCCCCCAACGTTCACTCCGTCCGCCGCTTTCCTGATCTCGCGGTGAACTTCTTCATCCGAAGTTGCGTGGTCTAACGGGTAGAACACTTCCGCAAGCCACTCTACCGATCCCTTCGCGTCGAGAACCCTCCCTTCTCTCTCCAACGGTGGGTCCTCGTCCCTGACTGCCGTTCTACCTATAATCCTGTAAATTCCATCCCAGACGCTCTCGCCGTCCTGCCGCTCACAGAAGAGTTTCCAGGAGTCCGTCTGAGCCCGCCTCACCGCCTGCTCGTACTCCTCTTTCTTGGAGAGGTACTGCTCGACGACCCAAGACCTCCGGACGGGTGCAGCGTTCCTGATCCTGTTTTTCCTGGTGGCGACCTCTCTCTTCATGATCGACAGGTCTTCGGACCACCACGGCAACGCCAGTTTCTCCTTCGACCCTCTCTTCGGAATGGAGTAGTCAGACGCCTCGATTATTAATTTTGTATAATTTTGAACCGCCAAAATTGTTTCCTCTTTGCTCAGTACAACACCTTCCTTAATTTCATATTTTTCAATTAGTTCATTAATTTTGATGCCAAATTTTTTCCAGTCTGCCTTTTTGGTGTTGTACTTTCGGGTCGTTCTGACCACTTCCATTCCTGGAGAGGGCTTCAGCCTCAACTTTAGCGAGATGCCGTTGTGGTCCGAGCCCGTCAGATCAGTGATGATTTTCCAGTCGTCCACCAAGTCCAACAGGTCATGTGAACAAGCTGTTACGTCCACATGACTACAGAAACGCTGTCCCCCCCGGATTGTGTCGAAGGTCGGAGTATCTCCAAGATTCAGGACGTGGAGGCTGAGCTCCTCCAGACTACCCGAAAACTCCTCACCTCTCTTGTCGACCTTGTTACTGCCCCACCACGGACTCTTAGCATTCGCATCGCCGCCGATCAGCCACCTTCCAGCTCCCAGTCTGGCCTCGACTCGCTTCAGGCGCCCCACGTAGGGTTCGAGTGGCCGGTCCGGCTCGAAATAGAAGGAGGTAAGCGTCGTGCTCCAAGGCCCGGTCCGGATCCCCACCACCACGATGTTGTTGGTGGTGAGTTCTGGGTACTGTATAACTTTGAGGCTGCTATCGAAAACTAATATAGCAGCCTTTACAGTACCCTCTCCCGGAGCGGAGTTTTGGAACACTCGCACCCCCCTGCGACCCCGAACCGTCCCAGTCGCCCCCACATAAGGCTCCTGAAGGAGCGCTATCGCCACTCCTCTCTTCTCGGCCTCGACTAAGAGCTCGGAGGTAGCTAATTTGCTTCGCTGCAAATTTGCTTGCAAGAGCCCGTAAGCTGGGCAAGTCTCAAGGGCGCCCTTAGCAGTACTGAGTGGCAGAACGGGCGATAGCGTCCCATTTTCCTCTCACGGGACACACAGCGCTCAGAGCGTTATGCTCGCGACCCCCAAGCTTGGCCACAGCACAGTTTCGGCAAGATGGCGGCGCACCAGCACGCCATTTGGGGCATTCCGCCTTCAGGTGGGTGTCCCCGCAATGGCTGCATAAGTCCGCCGCCCCCTCGCAGAACCTTCTGCTGTGTCCATAGCCCAGGCATCTCGAGCACTGGACCAGAGGTGACTGGTCCGCGACCCTGACACGTTGTAAATCAACGTGCAAGGCCCCGAGCCCAGTCGCCCTCCTCCATACCTCTGGAGAGGTACTGAGGACTATGTGTCCCGTGAGTGGATTCCTCGCCTTCTTCCTGTACTTAATTTTCATCCTTCCTTCTTTGTCGTTGAAAGGTTAGGTTAGGTTAGGTTAGGTTAGGTTAGGTTAGGTTAGGTTAGGTTAGGTTAGGTTAGGTTAGGTTAGGTTAGGTTAGGTTAGGTTAGGTTAGGTTAGGTTAGGTTAGGTTAGGTTAGGTTAGGTTAGGTTAGGTTAGGTTAGGTTAGGTTAGGTTAGGTTAGGTTAGGTTAGGTTAGGTTAGGTTAGGTTAGGTTAGGTTAGGTTAGGTTAGGTTAGGTTAGGTTAGGTTAGGTTAGGTTAGGTTAGGTTAGGTTAGGTTAGGTTAGGTTAGGTTAGGTTAGGTTAGGTTAGGTTAGGTTAGGTTAGGTTAGGTTAGGTTAGGTTAGGTTAGGTTAGGTTAGGTTAGGTTAGGTTAGGTTAGGTTAGGTTAGGTTAGGTTAGGTTAGGTTAGGTTAGGTTAGGTTAGGTTAGGTTAGGTTAGGTTAGGTTAGGTTAGGTTAGGTTAGGTTAGGTTAGGTTAGGTTAGGTTAGGTTAGGTTAGGTTAGGTTAGGTTTTTTTTTTTTTTTTTTTTTTTTTTTTTTTTTTTTTTTTTTTTTTTTTTACAAACTCCCACCAGCATATGCGCTGGTGCCTATATTTACTAATTTACTCTTTCATTCCAGTTCCCGCAATTATGCCTCTCGCACTTTCATTCTTCATCCTATATCTTTCTTACATCCATCCTCATTCGTTCTTTTTCTATTCTAGACCTATGCTAACTATCACTTATTTACTATTTTTGATTTTACTCATTGCTTGCTTTAAACCTTGTGTTTCATTTTACTTTTACCTTAGAAACCTTACCTTAGGGATGGGGTTCTTTATTTTATTTATTTCAGTTCACATTTTATTTACAATCTTATACATTTTTATATATAAACATCTTTACATCGTTTTTTCTTATACGTTTATATACAATTCTTTCTATACAATCTTATCTTACAAGGTTATTTATCGTAGGCTTTATTTACAAATTTTACTTATTCCTGTCTATCGTCTTATTTGCTATTATCTTACAATATTTTAAAAACTTACCTATGCATTCTTTACCCATTAACTCATTTACATTTCCTAACTCTATCTTAACACCTAATTCTACCTCTAGTTCACATCTTTCCTTCCCATTCGCAGGACAATCAAATATTATATGTGGGACCGTTTCGTCACCCATCTCACAGATGCACGATGAACTCTCCTTGCACTTGAAGCGTTTCAAGTACTCGGAGAATCCACCGTGCCCCGTGAAGATTTGGGTGAGGACGCGGTCAACGCCAACCTTTCGTATCGTGCGGAAGGCCATGATTGCATCGGGGAAGAATAATTTCGTCCCCGATGCAGTCTCACTAGTGGCGTATCTTCGGCCCCACTCGTCAAGCGACTGCATGCGAATGCACCGCTTGACGAATGAGACCGGACACGCGTCATACTTGTGTTTGGTTTTCATTTTGAGAGCCGCCTCTCTAGCTAGATGATCCGCTCGCTCATTACCCTCTAGGCCAGCGTGCGCCTTAATCCAAAATAGTTTTAAAATTTTGCCACCGCTCTTTGCCGAATTTATATTTTTGCGCGCCTCCACTGCCAGAGGGTGTAGACACCTATACGCCGCGATGGTCTGGAGAGCAGCCATCGAGTCGCTGTATATAGCAAAGGTGGCTTCGGGACGCCGTAGAGTCACCCTTGTCGCCTCGCATACTGCCAGGAGCTCGGCCTGGTAGACGGTGCAATAGGACGGCAGACTAAGCTTCACGGCCGATGTCTCGGCCTCGCCTTTCCATATGGAAAGCGAGGCCCCAACCCGGCCGTCAATCTTGCTGCCGTCCGTATAAATGCGAAGATCGAAGTCGCTGTTTAGTTTTAATTGTTCCTCGTCTACCAGTTTACCGAAATCCAGGCTCGTATACTCGGCGGGGTGGGGACCCTCGATTGCTGGGGCCATCCGCTCGACCTCCCTGTCTCCCAGCTCCAGCCGGGGCACCCCCCTCTTGGCCTCGTATAGCGCTGCGGCTTCGCGGACGCGTAGGTCAAGGGGGAGCAGCCCAGCCAATAGCAGGGCCGAGTTGAGGGATATTGTGCGGTAGCCTTTACACAACTTTTGCGCGAAGCCCCTCTGCACAGCGTTTAGTCGCTTGGCCACTCCCAGTTTCCCGGCTGCGGGCGCCCATGCGCTCGCCGCATACATTATTACGGGTTCCACCGCGGCGACGTAGATTGAGCGGATCACCTCGGGGTGAAGCCCCCAACTAGCTTTGGCGGCTCTCCCCAACTGCTTGTAAATAGGTTAGGTTAGGTTAGGTTAGGTTAGGTTAGGTTAGGTTAGGTTAGGTTAGGTTAGGTTAGGTTAGGTTAGGTTAGGTTAGGTTAGGTTAGGTTAGGTTAGGTTAGGTTTTTTTTTTTTTTTTTTTTTTTTTTTTTTTTTTTTTTTTTTTTTTTTTTTTTTTTTTTTTTTTTTATACAAACTCCCACCAGCATATGCGCTGGTGCCTATATTTACTAATTTACTCTTTCATTCCAGTTCCCGCAATTATGCCTCTCGCACTTTCATTCTTCATCCTATATCTTTCTTACATCCATCCTCATTCATTCTTTTTTCTATTCTAGACCTATACTGACTATCACTTATTTACTATTTTTGATTTTACTCATTGCTTGCTTTAAACCTTGTGTTTCATTTTACTTTTACCTTAGAAACCTTACCTTAGGGATGGGGTTCTTTATTTTATTTATTTCAGTTCACATTTTATTTACAATCTTATACATTTTTATATATAAACATCTTTACATCGTCTTTTCTTATACGTTTATTTACAATTCTTTCTATACAATCTTAACTTACAAGGTTATTTATCATAGGCTTTATTTACAAATTTTACTTATTCCTGTCTATGGTCTTATTTGCTATTATCTTACAATATTTTAAAAACTTATCTCTACATTCATTATTCATTAATCCGTTCACGTTTCCTAAATCTATCTTAACACCTAATTCTACCTCTAGTTCACATCTTTCCTTCCCATTCGCAGGACAATCAAATATTATATGTGGGACCGTTTCGTCACCCATCTCACAGATGCACGATGAACTCTCCTTGCACTTGAAGCGTTTCAAGTACTCGGAGAATCCACCGTGCCCCGTGAAGATTTGGGTGAGGACGCGGTCAACGCCAACCTTTCGTATCGTGCGGAAGGCCATGATTGCATCGGGGAAGAATAATTTCGTCCCCGATGCAGTCTCACTAGTGGCGTATCTTCGGCCCCACTCGCCAAGCGACTGCATGCGAATGCACCGCCTGACGAATGAGACCGGACACGCGTCATACTTGTGTTTGGTTTTCATTTTGAGAGCCGCCTCTCTAGCTAGATGATCCGCTCGCTCATTACCCTCTAGGCCAGCGTGCGCCTTAATCCAAAATAGTTTTAAAATTTTGCCACCGCTCTTTGCCGAATTTATATTTTTGCGCGCCTCCACTGCTAGAGGGTGTAGACACCTATACGCCGCGATGGTCTGGAGAGCAGCCATCGAGTCGCTGTATATAGCAAAGGTGGCTTCGGGACGCCGTAGAGTCACCCTTGTCGCCTCGCATACTGCCAGGAGCTCGGCCTGGTAGACGGTGCAATAGGACGGCAGACTAAGCTTCACGGCCGATGTCTCGGCCTCGCCTTTCCATATGGAAAGCGAGGCCCCAACCCGGCCGTCAATCTTGCTGCCGTCCGTATAAATGCGAAGATCGAAGTCGCTGTTTAGTTTTAATTGTTCCTCGTCTACCAGTTTACCGAAATCCAGGCTCGTATACTCGGCGGGGTGGGGACCCTCGATTGCTGGGGCCATCCGCTCGACCTCCCTGTCTCCCAGCTCCAGCCGGGGCACCCCCCTCTTGGCCTCGTATAGCGCTGCGGCTTCGCGGACGCGTAGGTCAAGGGGGAGCAGCCCAGCCAATAGCAGGGCCGAGTTGAGGGATATTGTGCGGTAGCCTTTACACAACTTTTGCGCGAAGCCCCTCTGCACAGCGTTTAGTCGCTTGGCCACTCCCAGTTTCCCGGCTGCGGGCGCCCATGCGCTCGCCGCATACATTATTACGGGTTCCACCGCGGCGACGTAGATTGAGCGGATCACCTCGGGGTGAAGCCCCCAACTAGCTTTGGCGGCTCTCCCCAACTGCTTGTAAATACCTATGGCCTTCCGACACACTCTTTCGACATGACTGTTGAAGGTGAGTTTCCTGTCAACAGTCAATCCTAGTAATCTTATTTCATTCTTTGCATCAATGTCGGTCCCGCCCATGACTAGTCGTGGCGTGTCGAATTTCAGCTTCCGCGTCACCACCAAAGCGCTTGTTTTGTTTGGTGCGAATTTCAGCTTATTTTCGACACCCCACTCCAGGACATGTGCGAGAGCGGCATTGGCGCTCCTTTCAATGTCATGAGCTTTTCCGCCATCAAAGACGAGCACCACGTCGTCCGCGAAAGCCTGGCAGTAGACGCCTCTACTTTCCAGGCTCCGCAGCAGTGGGTCGAGGGTCAGGTTCCAAAGCAAAGGACCGGCTATAGACCCCTGGATGCAGCCCCTGCTTGTCTCAGTACTACATACCTCACCGCAGTACCTGACGTTAACCGTCCTGTCGGTGAGGTAATCGTCGAAGACCCGCCTGATATTCACCGGGCATCCCGCTTCCGCCAATCGGATTCTAATCTTAGGCCACCAGACGCTGTCGAAGGCGCCCTCTATGTCCAATGACACGATGGTTACGATTTGCTTGGCATCAAGCTTGTCGTAGACCCGCGCCATTAGATCATAGAGAGCGTCCTCCGTGCTCTTCTGGGGCATGAATCCGTATTGACGTGCGCTTATGCCCGGCAAGATGTGATACTTCAGGCGGGCCACGAGCATTTTCTCGTAGACCTTGCCAAGCACGGGCAGCAGTCCAATGGGCCTGAATGACTTTGGGACGGTATAACTATCCCTCCCCGGTTTCCGAAGGACTATCACCGCTGCCTCCTTCCATATCTGCGGAAAAATATGGTTGGCCATACAGCTGTTTATAATGCACAAAAATTTTTCAGGGCCACAGCTGATGGCCCTGGAGCAAATATCAGCGGTGAGTCCGTCGGAACCGGGGGCCTTCTTCGGATTGAAGGAGCTCACCGCCATTTCCAGCTCGGTCAGGGTGAACGGAGGGTCGCAAGACGATTCTTGCTCCCCAATGTTCACCCCTTCCGCTGTCTCTCGGATTTGGCGGTGAACTTCCTCATCCGAATTTGCGTGGTCTTTCGGGTAGAATACCTCCGAAAGCCACTCTACCGATTCCTTTGCATTTAGGGCCCTTCCATCTCGCTCCAGCGGCGCGTCCTCGTCTCTGGTGGCGGTCCTACCTATCACCCTATAAATCCCGTCCCAGACGCTTTCCCCGTCCTGCCTCTCACAGAAGGATTTCCAGGAGTCTGTCTGAGCCTGTCTCACCGCCTGCTCGTACTCCGCCTTCTTCTGGAGATATTGCTCGACAACCCACGCCCTCCGGACGGGCGCAGCGTTCCTGATCCTGTTTTTTCTGGTGGAGACCTCTTTCTTCAGGATCGTCAGGTTTTCAGACCACCACGGCAGCGCCAGCCTTTCCTTCGTCCCTCTCTTTGGAATGGCGTGATCAGACGCCTCAATAACTAATTTAGTGTAATTTTGAACTGCCAAAAGTGTATCATTTTTGTTTAGTACAACACCCTCCTTCATATCATATTTTTCCAATAATTCTTTAATTTTGATGCCAAATTTTTCCCAATTCGCCTTCCTGGTGTTGTACTTTCTGGTCGTTCTGATCACCTCCATTCCTCGTGAGGGCTTCAGTTTCAACCTTAGCGCTATGCCGTTGTGGTCCGATCCCGTCAGGTCCGTGATGACTTTCCAGTCGTCCACCAGATCTAACAGGTCATGTGAACATGCTGTAACATCCACATGACTACAGAAACGCCGGCCCCCCCGGATGACGTCAAAGGTCGGAGTGTCTCCAGAATTCAGCACTTCGAGACCAAGCTCCTCCAGACTTCCCGAAAACCCCTCGCCTCTACCATCAGTACACCTACTACCCCACCACGGGCTTTTGGCGTTCGCGTCGCCGCCGATCAGCCACCCCCCAGCCCCCAGCTTGGTCGCAGCCCTCCTCAGTTGGTCCAGGTAGGGTTCAATCGGCTGGTCCGGCTCGAAGTAGAAGGAGGCCAGCGTTATCCTCCGATTTCCCGCCTGGATCCCCACCACAGCGATGTTGTTTGTGGTGAGTTTTGGGTACTGTGTGACTTTAAGGCTGCCGTCGAACACAACTATGGCAGCCTTAACAGTACCCTCTCCCTGGGCGGGGTTTTGGAAGACGCGCATCCCCCGTCGACCCCGAACCGTTCCAACCGCCCCCACATAGGGCTCCTGAAGGAGGGCTACGGCCACTCCTCTCTTCTCTGCTTCCATTAGGAGCTCGGAGGTAGCCAACCTGCTGCGCTGCAAGTTCGCCTGCAATAGCCCGTAGGTAGGGCATTCCACCGAGGTGCCCTTAGCAGTATTGAGTGGCAGAACGGGCAATAGCGTCCCATTTTGCTCTCACGGGACACACAGTGCTGAATGCGCTATGCTCACGGTTCCCCAGCTTCGCCACAGCACAGTTTCGGCAGGAGGGCGGCTCGCCCGCTTTCCATTTGGGGCATTCCATCCTAAGGTGGGTGCCCCCACAATGGTTGCAGAGGTCCGCCGCCTCCCCGCAGAATCTCTTGCTGTGCCCGTAGCCGAGGCACCGCGAGCATTGGACGAGGGGCGATTGATCCGCGACCTTTACACGCTGTAAGTCGACGTGCAGTGCCCCGGATTCAATCGCCCTCCTCCAGACCTCCGGAGAGGTGCTCAGCACTACGTGCCCCGTGAGGGGATTCCTGGCTCTCTTCCTATATTTCACTCTTATCCTTCTTTCTTTTTCTGCGAGGCCTTCGAACAGAGACCCGTTCTGCTTCTCAATAGCCTTTATGACGTCACTATCACTATTTATTGATAGGACGTCAAAGAGGATGAGAAGCGGGTCCCGGTTCTCGACCTCCTCGCACCTTAAACCTTTATCTTCTTTGCCTATCCTTTCCTTTATCCTATCCCTTTCTTGTTTCGTCCGACAGCTCATGACGATCTTCCGGTCTTTCGCCTTTCTCACTCTTTCGACCTTTACCCATCCATCCTTTGCGTTGACCGCTTTCCTCACCCGGCCCAACACCTCCTCCCCGCTGTCGTTTTTGTTTTCGGACGTCACAACAACTGAGTGGAGCGTGGGCCGTCCTGCGAATGGGACCTTAGCCCCTGCGGCCTCCGCATACGACCTAGTGAGGGGAGCAGATTCTATGTTTTTTAAAAATTCCTTCAACTCTTCTGTATTTTTATTATTTTCAGTTGTTAATTTTATACTTGCCTTTACATTTGTGTCTGTTTTATTCAATTCTATCTTTAATATTTCTAAGTTTTTCGCGTTGTTTTCTAATAGTTTTGCATTCTTTTCTAATATTTCTATAATCTTCCTTTCATTCTTGCTGGCTTCCTTTATTTGCTCCCCTCCTATTTGTGTAGTGCCTGTTTGTTTGCTTTTTGGAGCTTTGTTTGCTGACTCAGCCTCTTTTACTAGGTTAAACAGCCTGTCGAGGGCCTGGATCACCCCTGCCTTTATGTCCGTCTTTAGGTTTCTTGAGCCACTGAGGTGAAGCTTCGCCCTTTTTAGGCAAGCCCTCGCCTCAGTGACTCTGTCCGGATATTCGATTACGTAAGAGGCCCTCGATGGTCCCTCGTCTCCACTTGCCGCAGGAGCCAGGGGAGAGATGGAGACCCTCCCTTTCTCCCACTCCCCTATGCTCCTCCTCACACTCGGCAGAGGGGGGGAGGACTCCTGAGTCTTTGGGGAGTCCTGAGACTGAGCCCGCACTGTCTTTTTGGCCGCCGGAGACCGCAGTCCTAGCATAGTGCCGGGGGAGTTTGAGTCTGTTGATTAAAAATTAGGCTGTATAATGGCCTTGTCTCTTATATCGCTGTATAGAGGCGTATACTATTTGGCTGTAAATGGGCCAGTCAATATTTCACTAAAACTAGGTTAAAATTTAAACAATGGCTGTAAAGTGGCCGTGTCAAAGATACGCTGTATATGGGCGTGTTGGGAGCTGTATAGGGGCTCGTCAATAATTTACAATAGAACTTAACAACTAAGTCAACAGTTTGTAAAATTTTAAAGTATGTACAAGGGATAAAATTAGATTTAAAACAAAATTAAAAATTTGCGGCTAAGTTGAACTAGTTAGACAACTAGTTCAGCTAGTCCCATAAAATTATTATAATAATTAAAACAAATTAGAACAATCAATTAAATTAACAATTTGCAATATTAAAAAATAATTGAATAGTCAAAATAGTTAAATGTTAAAATCCCTTAGTCTTGTATTGTTAAAAACCTTAAGCTAACTTAAACTAACTTAATTCTAAGTCGCTGCTCTTTCCGAACCCGATAGCCTCTCTCGCAGTAAAGATCAGTAGGATCGGATTCCGAGGGAATTTTGGGTAAGGAGTCCACTAGGGGGTCCACTTGGGTGGGGGTCCACAAGGTGGTCCACTTGGGCGGAGGTCCACTAGGGGGTCCACTTGGGCGGGGGTCCACTTGGGTGGGTGGTCCACTAGGGGTCCGCTTGGGTGGTGGTCCACTACGTGGTCCACTTGGGTGGGGGTCCACTAGGGATCCACTTGGGTGGGGGTCCAACCTGGGGGTCCACTAGGGTGGGGGTCCAATTTGGGGGTCCACTAGGGTGGGGGTCCAATTTGGGGGTCCACTTGGGTGGGGGTCCAATTTGGGGGTCCACTTGGGTGGGGGTCCAATTTGGGGGTCCACTAGGGTGGGGGTCCAATTTGGGGGTCCACTTGGGTGGTGGTCCAATTTGGGGGTCCACTAGGGTGGGGGTCCAATTTGGGGGTCCACTTGGGTGGGGGTCCAAACGGGGGGGTCCACTTGGGTGGGGGTCCAATTTGGGGGTCCACTAGGGTGGGGGTCCAATTTGGTGGTCCACTTGGGTGGGGGTCCAAACTGGGGGTCCACTTGGGTGGTGGTCCAAACTGGGGGTCCACTTAGGTGGGGGTTCAAACTGGGGGTCCACTTGGGTGGGGGTCCAAACTGGGGGTCCACTTGGGTGGTTGGTCCACTTGGTGGTCCACTTGGGTGGTGGTCCACTTGGTGGCCCACTTAGGTGGGTGGTACCCTTAGAGTGGTCCACTTAGAGGTGATACACTGGTGGTCCAGTGGGGTTCAGGATAGTCCAAGTGGGTACTGAGCGAGAGAGGCTAAGGGTCCGGAAGATAAGTCGTGGACGTAGCACTCGGAGCCGTGGCACCCACCCGTCTACGAAGCTACGGCCTCAGCCGGTCTACGGTCTACGGCCGGCTACAGGTAGGTACCACAGTCTACGACAGACGGTTCCATACAAACTAATTCAATATTTAATTATTTAATAAAACAGTGTCCAACCACATGGAGTGTGTCCAAGTCCCATATGGTTGTAAGCTGGAGTTTCAACAACTAAAAATATTTCTTGAGGTAATGTAAATTTAGATTGCCAATATTAGATAGATTAATTAATTAAATTTGTCCAAAAATTTTTCCAAATGCTTTCTATTTCTCTGGTTATGTATATAACAACAAAATTTTGGATTTCGATGCTTTTAAATAATTTTGAATAAAAATATTTAACATAAAATGAGTTAGGTGAAACTCCAGCCTATGAGATTCAATCAAGAGCTCAGTTTATACAAGTTGTTTTCAACTGGTATGTCTTCTGCCGCTTACGTCTGTTTGAATTTCATGCTAATCTTCAGCGCCTGGAAAATATAGACTCGTCTTGTCGTGTTCTTTCTTCCAACACCAAACACTATATTTTTTGGAGCTTCCGGAACTATTATGTGTGCTATTAAAGATTAACCAACCAATATAAGTTGGACTAGCACTTTTACAAATTTCAATAATTAATTTTGGTGCCTTCCGCTGTCCAAAAAGTTTAGTTCTTTTTGTCAACACTATTTGTTTCGGTCACGCAACACTGTACTATTTTTAATTTTGAAAAATTTCCAAATTTGGGAGGGGTCAATTTTGGTTTATAATTACGTAAAAAGAAACTTCCACAATTTTATCCACTTTGAATTTAGCTTATTTCTCCGAAACTATAAGGTCTAGAATTTTAGTTCTTGGTACACCAGATAGCTGAAAGAACACTCTATCTTCTTATATGTAGTCCAGATTTCCAGCGCTTTTCCTGGGAAATTTTAACAGTTTGTAAAATCGACGAATTTTTCCCAAAAACTAATTTTGCGATTACTCGCAAACCACTCGGCCGATTTTGACGGGCTTTGCTCCAACGTGCTCATCAACTCTGTCCGCTTCTTTTGGACCCCCTGAGTGGCCCACAAAGGCCCACTAGTGGGAATTCACTTTTTGGGGGTCCAAACTTTTGTTCACCACAAGGAAACGGTTCGTCCCAGAGGTCCGCAAAAATGTTCCTGGTGTAGATGAGGAACGCGCGCACAATTCCACACTCTCACAGTCGCGACGTATCACGCAAATCAAGCGGCGTTCGCGCCCAAAGTTAAAAACCACAAAATTTTCACGGTTTTCTGCAAATAACTTTTTGGTTTATGGTCCAAATTCGACGCGGTTCCCACCAATCGTTTGCTCTCGACGAGCCGCGTCGAACGATATGCAACACTATATACTTTGGCTGTTTATGCCACGAAAAATTATTTTAAATAATTATTTAAAAATTTCTCTGCACGGAGCACACTTTATAGCGCGTGTAAGCGACCTCTCCGGGGTTGAGTTGGGTTGCGACTGGTTAGGTTAGGTTAGGTTAGGTTCCCCCCCTAGGTGGGCCATGACCTTGTCGTGGTGGGGGGGCTTACCCTTGGCAATCCGGGCGGTTGCAGGGGTCGGTGCTTTTTTTCCTCACCGGCCTTTGCTCGACCGATCGGATTGGTTTTGGGGACAAAGAAGGCCCACACCGAGGTGGGCTCCGAGCGGGCTCCGTACAACGGAGCTCGTGGCGGAGCGCAACAGACGAGGGCGATCCCGGCGTAACTCTCGGCGTGGCCCTCCAATATCGTCGCGTCCCGGATTTTGCGTCGGGGTCCCAAGGGAGGGAGGCCGAGATACCTGGGAGGAGGGTCTGCGGCTGCCCCACTTGGGCGCCGGAGGGTACACCGGCCCTTGGTCAAGGAAGAGGTCCAGCCTACGGTCCCCGGGAGTTTCTGAGCTCCTCTGGGTGGTCAGACCGTAGGTAAAAATCAGTGGCTGGCTCCGCAGAGGTGTCCGAAGAGATGGTGGGTCCGTCGCTTTATCGGCGGCGGCGCTGTCTGTTTCAGGCGTCAGAGGAGGACATCTGGCGCCTGGAGCTTAACAGATGAGAGGTGTGGTTGGCCTGCAGATGTTCCGCGGGTCACCACAGGAGTTTTTATGCGGCTTGCCGCGATGGAGCAGGGTCCGAAAGGACGTGGCGGTGCGTGGGGCCCGGGGATAAGGCCTCGCTGTGATCCCGGGTCCCATCATCACTGCCGATGGTGGAACATGGAGGGGTTTTAGGGGGTAGGACCGGCGGGGCGATTCGTTCCGTCGGGTGAGTCCCTCACACCCCCTCGCCGACCGTCCTCGTCGGCGAGGGATAGTGCGGAAATGCATTTCCCCTCCTAAAAAAAAAAAAAAAAAGGTTAGGTTAGGTTCCCCCCCTAGGTGGGCCATGACCTTGTCGTGGTGGGGGGGCTTACCCTTGGCAATCCGGGCGGTCGTAGGGGTCGGTGCTTTTTTTCCTCACCGGCCTTTGCTCGACCGATCGGATTGGTTTTGGGGACAAAGAAGGCCCACACCGAGGTGGGCTCCGAGCGGGCTCCGTTGAGCGGAGCTCGTGGCGGAGCACTCAGAAGAGGAAGGCAACCCCGACGGTCCGGGGCAGGGCAGTATCCCTCCCCTCTGCTGTTCTGTCAGCTGTCGTCGGGGGACTGAGTTCTGGGGACCTGGGCAACCCGGGGGGCGGACCCAGGCCCCTGCTCAGTCGCCGGAGGTGGCACCGGCCCTTGGTCAAGGAAGAGGTCCAGCCTACGGTCCCCGGGAGTTTCTGAGCTCCTCTGGGTGGTCAGACCGTAGGTAAAAATCAGTGGCTGGCTCCGCAGAGGTGTCCGAAGAGATGGTGGGTCCGTCGCTTTATCGGCGGCGGCGCTGTCTGTTTCAGGCGTCAGAGGAGGACATCTGGCGCCTGGAACTTAACAGATGAGAGGTGTGGTTGGCCTGCAGATGTTCCGCAGGTCACCACAGGAGTTTTATGCGGCTTGCCGCGATGGAGCAGGGTCCGAAAGGACGTGGCGGTGCGTGGGGCCCGGGGATAAGGCCTCGCTGTGATCCCGGGTCCCATCATCACTGCCGATGGTGGAACATGGAGGGGTTTTAGGGGGTAGGACCGGCGGGGCGATTCGTTCCGTCGGGTGAGTCCCTCACACCCCCTCGCCGGCCGTCCTCGTCGGCGAGGGATAGTGCGGAAATGCATTTCCCCTCCTAAAAAAAAAAAAAAAAAAAAAAAGGTTAGGTTAGGTTAGGTTAGGTTAGGTTAGGTTAGGTTAGGTTAGGTTAGGTTAGGTTAGGTTAGGTTAGGTTAGGTTAGGTTAGGTTAGGTTAGGTTAGGTTAGGTTAGGTTAGGTTAGGTTAGGTTAGGTTAGGTTAGGTTAGGTTAGGTTAGGTTAGGTTAGGTTAGGTTAGGTTAGGTTAGGTTAGGTTAGGTTAGGTTAGGTTAGGTTAGGTTAGGTTAGGTTAGGTTAGGTTAGGTTAGGTTAGGTTAGGTTAGGTTAGGTTAGGTTAGGTTAGGTTAGGTTTTTTTTTTTTTTTTTTTTTTTTTTTTTTTTTTTTTATGATTTCCCGCGGAGGGTACACCGCCCCCGCGGGGAGTATATTGTCAGTTAATCACATTATTTGCCTTATTGTTAACGCAGAGTTTAATAGTGCTTATAAGCTAATGAGAAGGGAAGGAGGCCTTTTGCGATTTGATACAGCGGGCCTCCTCCCTCCCAAGGGCACTTATAACTAGTAAGGGGGGGAGGGAGCCTGAACACAATGGGCCCCCTGTCCCCCCTGTGGGGACTTAATTCTAAACAAATACTTAAATCTAATTTATGTCTTACTAAGAGGTGACATGATTGGGAGCAGAAGAGATAATATTATATTAGGAAGAAAGGACTTATGAGTAACATTGGCTGGAGATTGATTACAAACTACTAATAATTAAAACTAAAAGCTTAAAATTAGATCTTAAAACTAACAATATTGAGAATACAGTAGCAGAAATAAGTGAAATCATTGTGAAGAGAGAGGAAGTTATAAATTTAGTACTTAGAGATGGATTATATGTGATGGCAAATTTTAATTTACAATTAGAACTTAGAATTTTAACAAGCTGAGAAATAGCAAACAAGAGTGTTATGATATAAGGAGAAGGTAATGAAATGTTAATCGTAGTCTACCCTGTTTGTGATGCGCAACTTCATGGAGATGACTTTGGGGCATAGGGGAGAAGTAGCAAAATGGTTGGTGTCGGTGTTGTCCTTAAATTTGTTATTGTGGGTTATGCAATTATGGCATTTGTGCTGTGTGGGTTCGTTTTTTATCGGGCAGTTGTCAGTGTCGTGTGTGTTTTCGGAACAGTATCCACAGTTCGTAATTTGTGAGGAGCAATGAGTACGGAGATGGCCGAATTGGAGGCAACGTCGGCATTGAATAAACGGTGAAAAGTCCTCAACGTGGACCCGCTGGTGATCCACGCAGATACGGGCCATGTTGAGGATTTGTCTATGAAGTGTGGGGGTAGCTGAAAAAAATGGCGTTGTAAAGGTTGGGGTTGCGGTTGTTCCTTTTGAATCGGAGTTGGAGATCGGAGTCATTGTTAAATTTATCGTTAATGCATTGGTTTTGAGCACGGATGAGATCTATTAATTCGTCGGAGGGGGTATTGATAGATATGCCTTTAAGAATTATTAATGGTTTGATTTTTTTGGCTGGTTCGGCGGTGATATATACTGAATTTTGGAGGCGCTGGAGGGTTTCAGTGGCTTGGTCTTGAGTATCAAATTCGACACGGAGTTTGTTATTCGACACAGGTTGGACTTTAGCAGGGGCAAATCCGGCGGTGCGGAATGAAATACTTTTGCGAAAAGCTTCCACCGCATCTTGCCGGGATTTGGGAGTTGTTTTAGGGGTAATTATTATTGCGGGTTTGTTGGAGGAAGGTACAGTGGAAGTGCTTTTGGGGGCGGAAGAGGGAGAACTTGTGGTGAGTCCGGTGGCAGTGATTTGGGAGTATGAGCGAGGGTTTGGGCTGGTTTTTTGAGCTGTACTAGATTTGATTTGTTCTTTAAAAGCTGTCAGCTCGCTTCTGACGGCTTGAATGATTTCATCCTTAAATGTTTGGACAGATGTATCTGGTGGTGCCATGAGATTGGGGAGATCCAAAGTTTGCGATGCGATTGAGCTAGACACGTGGGATGTGGCAGGTGTTTTGGTTCGGAGAGTGGTTTGTGTTGCTGCTGTCCGGGTATCGTGAGTTGAAGTGGATGTTGTGGGCAGGTTGGGGGTTTGAGTAGATGTTGTCCGGGTATCTTGGTTTTGGGTGGGTGTTTTTAGTTGTTCGGCTTGACGGACGATGTCAAGGAGTTTGTCCAGAGCTGATGCGATGCCTTTTTTGAGATCGTTACGTAAGTTACAGGACTGGTTAAGAAGGGACATACCTATTTTATGCTGTCCACGTGCTTCGAAAGTGAGATCATCGATAGTGGGTGGGGGAGAATTTGAGGATGGGTCCATTATGTGCCATATTTCGTTGGAGGTGAGTTGAGTTGAGGTACCGGGGAGTGTGGCAGAGTCGCGAGATGGGGGAGGGGGGATTGCTAAACCATGTAATCTGAATGAACAGTTATGTAACTCGGTAACAGCCAGGATAACGAGTTCTTTGTTTTCTCTGGTGACAGATTTGCCTTTTTTGATGGCGCGGACAATGCATTGAACAAGGCTATTGACGGCAGATAGATAACTTCCAAAGTTCGTTATTGATTTGGCCGTGACCGGGAGCAGGGCCTGAGCCACTGGTCTGTCGGGGGTAACTGATCCCGTGAGGGGGATAGAGAGTTCATTCCCGTCGGGTGTGGAGTGTAGTAAGTCATGTAATCTGAATGAGCATTGAAGTAATTCATCAGCAGCTAGAGTGACGAGTTGTTTGTTTGCTTTATTGACAGATTTGCCTTCATTGATGGCGTGGAAGATGCATGAAACAAGACTATTGATAGCGGATAAGTAACTTTTTAAGTCCGTTACTGACTTGGCAGTAACCGGGAGCTGCCAGGTCGGCACTAAAGGGGACCTGGTAGGCATCGTTGTAGCGGCATTGTGCGAGGAAGTATGCTGAATAGAGGGTGGCGGTGGTGGTACATCGGGGAGGCTAGAGTCAGACTCCTCGAACATGTCGTCGGGGTCGTAGAAGTCAGGATGAACATTAGGATAGTATTCTGAGAAAGAGCTGTCAAGGGTCTGTACTGGGGTTGAAGAGTGTCTAGTCGTTAATGGTGGGGGTGGTGAAGAAGACTTCCGGGGTTGCCCCGGAGGGGGGGTCCTGGCAAGGGGCATTGGCAACGAAGAAGTCGTCTATGTAAATGAAATTTGTAAAAAGAGCATCCAGGGTAAATAAGGGGTATGCCAATGGATAGGCCTTGTCGAGACCTATCCAATGACGTGTCGCACGTGTTGATACGATGAATAGAACCGGAGTTATGAATAATTGAAATTTTGAACAAGGTAAAGGCAGGTGAAGTCGGGTGTGGGCTCCTATATGTTGGATTTGTGAGGATTGAGTATGGTAGGTCTTTTAGTTGAGGTTTGTTGAAAATTTGGTCAGAATTGACCTATCTGTAGCGGTTTCGGAGTTACGTGAGGTTTTGTGTTTCAAGGATTCTTGGAACACAAATCCTCAAGCCGGATTGAACGAACCTTATAGTGATAGATAGAAGGCACACAGAGGTATGGTTAGTTAATGGATGGGTGGCCGGGGTCAGTGAGGTAGAATTAGTAATGGTTTATCATAGAAAAATGAATGGCGGGGATCAGTTGACTGGTTTTTAAGATGTAGGTGAGGGGTCTATTACTTGCTTGCTTATGATGGTTACTGTAAAGAGATGTATGGTGGAGGTCTATTAACTGGTTATTGAGGGGTCGATCAATAGTGATATACTGGTTATTAGTATGAGATGATGTATGGCGGAGGTCTTATTAACTGGTAGGCGAGGGGTCAATCAATAGTGATATACTGGATATTTATATGAGATGATGTATGGCGGAGGTCTTGTTAACTGGTGGCTGAGGGGTCTATTAATATTGATACCCTGGTTATTTATAAGAGATTTGGTATGGCGCGGGTCAAGTAACTGGTCGGTCGGTCGCTTCTTGGTGCCAAGGTAAACACGCGAGGCGGTGATGTCACCTGATGCTCGCCGAATACCTAATGACGGTGGGGCGGTGACATCATCGGCCGGCGGGCTGATAGTATAGAGTGCACGGTGAAGCTACTTTAATAATGTACGCGGTTCGAGTCCGGGTCAGGTGCAAGGGATGTTAATTGAATAACAAAAATATAAAAAAAAAAAAAAAAAATATAAAATGGAGAGAGTAGGAGATACTAATGAGTAAGAGTGTGTAAAATTATATTATATAACAGAATTAATAGTTAGTTAGTATTTAAAGTAATAATCAAATTTAATATACATTAACTTGAATATAGCTTAATCTAAACATAAACCATAATACAGAAATTAATTAATTATGAAATTGTGAGATAGTATTATATACGCTATAACGGTGATTAAAGTAATATACAACTATAGGATAGAGTTTAAGCTAAAATTGGTTATCTAAACAGTAAATATAGGAGTCCACAATATTAAAAACAATTATTACACTTATATATAAAATTTAAAAAAAAAAAAAAAAAAAAAAGATAAACAGTATAAATTAGAGTTCGGGGAGATAGGTAAAGTTTTTACCTATCTATTGATGTATCACACTTAATTTTGGGGCCACGGGTTTAAAAGTTATTACAATTTGAAAACTATAAATAATATTAAAATAGTGAAAGCCGGGCGGACCGCTAGTATGCGGTGAAATTACGTTTCACTGTTACTCACTTTTAGTCTTTTGTAGATAACTTAGCGAAATAAACTCCGATTTTGATGAATGAGGTATCAATGGATAGCTGCTGCAGAGACGCATCCGATGGTATGTGGCAAGATGAGGAGCAGCAAGGCAGGATGAAGTTATGGATTTTTGAAATTTCCCGGAAATAGAAAACTCGTGATATCTCGGTGACGGGTGGGCCGATTTTCAAAATTCTTTCACTGAATGAGTCACAAAGTTTGTCCGCTGCCACCAATTGTGGTAATTTTGATCCAGGTGCGTAGGGAAAAAAAATTACTTTTTCAGCTTCAGAATTTGGTCTGGTACGCAGAAACGGTGGCAGATAAAAATCCAGTTTTTTTGTATAATGTGGGGAATATATTTGCGCTCACTTTGGTAGTAAAAAAAAGTTGGGGTAAAAGAGATAAATCTCACAGCGTATTAAAAAAACTGAATTAACACTTTTTCAATCACTCCTGTACGTTTCAAAAATGGTCCGATTGTTGTAAAATTTGCACAGGTCGACGCGGAATCGAAGCGCGAATCCAACGATATATAACACTTGTGGATTTGAGCACTTTTTACATTTTCGGCGATTTTTCAGCCGCGGAGCGGCCGATTTTAGTGATTTCGCGACCGGGGGAGCGTGCGTTCGGTGCCGGAGCTCGCGCGCGACTGGTTAGGTTAGGTTAGGTTAGGTTAGGTTAGGTTAGGTTAGGTTAGGTTAGGTTAGGTTAGGTTAGGTTAGGTTGGGTTAGGTTAGGTTAGGTTAGGTTAGGTTAGGTTAGGTTAGGTTAGGTTAGGTTAGGTTAGGTTAGGTTAGGTTAGGTTAGGTTAGGTTAGGTTAGGTTAGGTTAGGTTAGGTTAGGTTAGGTTAGGTTAGGTTAGGTTAGGTTAGGTTAGGTTAGGTTAGGTTAGGTTAGGTTAGGTTAGGTTAGGTTAGGTTAGGTTAGGTTAGGTTAGGTTAGGTTAGGTTAGGTTAGGTTAGGTTAGGTTAGGTTAGGTTAGGTTAGGTTAGGTTAGGTTAGGTTAGGTTAGGTTAGGTTAGGTTAGGTTAGGTTAGGTTAGGTTAGGTTAGGTTAGGTTAGGTTAGGTTAGGTTAGGTTAGGTTAGGTTAGGTTAGGTTAGGTTAGGTTAGGTTAGGTTAGGTTAGGTTAGGTTAGGTTAGGTTAGGTTAGGTTAGGTTAGGTTAGGTTAGGTTAGGTTAGGTTAGGTTAGGTTAGGTTAGGTTAGGTTAGGTTAGGTTAGGTTAGGTTAGGTTAGGTTAGGTTAGGTTAGGTTAGGTTAGGTTAGGTTAGGTTAGGTTAGGTTAGGTTAGGTTAGGTTAGGTTAGGTTAGGTTAGGTTAGGTTAGGTTAGGTTAGGTTAGGTTAGGTTAGGTTAGGTTAGGTTAGGTTAGGTTAGGTTAGGTTAGGTTAGGTTAGGTTAGGTTAGGTTAGGTTAGGTTAGGTTAGGTTAGGTTAGGTTAGGTTAGGTTAGGTTAGGTTAGGTTAGGTTAGGTTAGGTTAGGTTAGGTTAGGTTAGGTTAGGTTAGGTTAGGTTAGGTTAGGTTAGGTTAGGTTAGGTTAGGTTAGGTTAGGTTAGGTTAGGTTAGGTTAGGTTAGGTTAGGTTAGGTTAGGTTAGGTTAGGTTAGGTTAGGTTAGGTTAGGTTAGGTTAGGTTAGGTTAGGTTAGGTTAGGTTAGGTTAGGTTAGGTTAGGTTAGGTTAGGTTAGGTTAGGTTAGGTTAGGTTAGGTTAGGTTAGGTTAGGTTAGGTTAGGTTAGGTTAGGTTAGGTTAGGTTAGGTTAGGTTAGGTTAGGTTAGGTTAGGTTAGGTTAGGTTAGGTTAGGTTAGGTTAGGTTAGGTTAGGTTAGGTTAGGTTAGGTTAGGTTAGGTTAGGTTAGGTTAGGTTAGGTTAGGTTAGGTTAGGTTAGGTTAGGTTAGGTTAGGTTAGGTTAGGTTAGGTTAGGTTAGGTTAGGTTAGGTTAGGTTAGGTTAGGTTAGGTTAGGTTAGGTTAGGTTTTTTTTTTTTTTTTTTTTTTTTTTATGATTTCCCGCGGAGGGTACACCGCCCCCGCGGGGAGTATATTGTCAGTTAATCACATTATTTGCCTTATTGTTAACGCAGAGTTTAATAGTGCTTATAAGATAATGAGAAGGGAAGGAGGCCTTTTGCGATTTGATACAGCGGGCCTCCTCCCTCCCAAGGGCGCTTATAACTAGTAAGGGGGGGAGGGAGCCTGAACACAATGGGCCCCCTGTCCCCCCTGTGGGGACTTAATTCTAAACAAATACTTAAATCTAATTTATGTCTTACTAAGAGGTGACATGATTGGGAGCAGAAGAGATAATATTATATTAGGAAGAAAGGACTTATGAGTAACATTGGCTGGAGATTGATTACAAACTACTAATAATTAAAACTAAAAGCTTAAAATTAGATCTTAAAACTAACAATATTGAGAATACAGTAGCAGAAATAAGTGAAATCATTGTGAAGAGAGAGGAAGTTATAAATTTAGTACTTAGAGATGGATTATATGTGATGACAAATTTTAATTTACAATTAGAACTTAGAATTTTAACAAGCTGAGAAATAGCAAACAAGAGTGTTATGATATAAAGAGAAGGTAATGAAATGTTAAACGTAGTCTACCCTGTTTGTGATGCGCAACTTCATGGAGATGACTTTGGGGCATAGGGGAGAAGTAGCAAAATGGTTGGTGTCGGTGTTGTCCTTAAATTTGTTATTGTGGGTTATGCAATTATGGCATTTGTGCTGTGTGGGTTCGTTTTTTATCGGGCAGTTGTCAGTGTCGTGTGTGTTTTCGGAACAGTATCCACAGTTCGTAATTTGTGAGGAGCAATGAGTACGGAGATGGCCGAATTGGAGGCAACGTCGGCATTGAATAAACGGTGAAAAGTCCTCAACGTGGACCCGCTGGTGATCCACGCAGATACGGGCCATGTTGAGGATTTGTCTATGAAGTGTGGGGGTAGCTGAAAAAATGGCGTTGTAAAGGTTGGGGTTGCGGTTGTTCCTTTTGAATCGGAGTTGGAGATCGGAGTCATTGTTAAATTTATCGTTAATGCATTGGTTTTGAGCACGGATGAGATCTATTAATTCGTCGGAGGGGGTATTGATAGATATGCCTTTAAGAATTATTAATGGTTTGATTTTTTTGGCTGGTTCGGCGGTGATATATACTGAATTTTGGAGGCGCTGGAGGGTTTCAGTGGCTTGGTCTTGAGTATCAAATTCGACACGGAGTTTGTTATTCGACACAGGTTGGACTTTAGCAGGGGCAAATCTAGCAGGGGCAAATCCGGCGGTGCGGAATGAAATACTTTTGCGAAAAGCTTCCACCGCATCTTGCCGGGATTTGGGAGTTGTTTTAGGGGTAATTATTATTGCGGGTTTGTTGGAGGAAGGTACAGTGGAAGTGCTTTTGGGGGCGGAAGAGGGAGAACTTGTGGTGAGTCCGGTGGCAGTGATTTGGGAGTATGAGCGAGGGTTTGGGCTGGTTTTTTGAGCTGTACTAGATTTGATTTGTTCTTTAAAAGCTGTCAGCTCGCTTCTGACGGCTTGAATGATTTCATCCTTAAATGTTTGGACAGATGTATCTGGTGGTGCCATGAGATTGGGGAGATCCAAAGTTTGCGATGCGATTGAGCTAGACACGTGGGATGTGGCAGGTGTTTTGGTTCGGAGAGTGGTTTGTGTTGCTGCTGTCCGGGTATCGTGAGTTGAAGTGGATGTTGTGGGCAGGTTGGGGGTTTGAGTAGATGTTGTCCGGGTATCTTGGTTTTGGGTGGGTGTTTTTAGTTGTTCGGCTTGACGGACGATGTCAAGGAGTTTGTCCAGAGCTGATGCGATGCCTTTTTTGAGATCGTTACGTAAGTTACAGGACTGGTTAAGAAGGGACATACCTATTTTATGCTGTCCACGTGCTTCGAAAGTGAGATCATCGATAGTGGGTGGGGGAGAATTTGAGGATGGGTCCATTATGTGCCATATTTCGTTGGAGGTGAGTTGAGTTGAGGTACCGGGGAGTGTGGCAGAGTCGCGAGATGGTGGAGGGGGGATTGCTAAACCATGTAATCTGAATGAACAGTTATGTAACTCGGTAACAGCCAGGATAACGAGTTCTTTGTTTTCTCTGGTGACAGATTTGCCTTTTTTGATGGCGCGGACAATGCATTGAACAAGGCTATTGACGGCAGATAGATAACTTCCAAAGTTCGTTATTGATTTGGCCGTGACCGGGAGCAGGGCCTGAGCCACTGGTCTGTCGGGGGTAACTGATCCCGTGAGGGGGATAGAGAGTTCATTCCCGTCGGGTGTGGAGTGTAGTAAGTCATGTAATCTGAATGAGCATTGAAGTAATTCATCAGCAGCTAGAGTGACGAGTTGTTTGTTTGCTTTATTGACAGATTTGCCTTCATTGATGGCGTGGAAGATGCATGAAACAAGACTATTGATAGCGGATAAGTAACTTTTTAAGTCCGTTACTGACTTGGCAGTAACCGGGAGCTGCCAGGTCGGCACTAAAGGGGACCTGGTAGGCATCGTTGTAGCGGCATTGTGCGAGGAAGTATGCTGAATAGAGGGTGGCGGTGGTGGTACATCGGGGAGGCTAGAGTCAGACTCCTCGAACATGTCGTCGGGGTCGTAGAAGTCAGGATGAACATTAGGATAGTATTCTGAGAAAGAGCTGTCAAGGGTCTGTACTGGGGTTGAAGAGTGTCTAGTCGTTAATGGTGGGGGTGGTGAAGAAGACTTCCGGGGTTGCCCCGGAGGGGGGGTCCTGGCAAGGGGCATTGGCAACGAAGAAGTCGTCTATGTAAATGAAATTTGTAAAAAGAGCATCCAGGGTAAATAAGGGGTATGCCAATGGATAGGCCTTGTCGAGACCTATCCAATGACGTGTCGCACGTGTTGATACGATGAATAGAACCGGAGTTATGAATAATTGAAATTTTGAACAAGGTAAAGGCAGGTGAAGTCGGGTGTGGGCTCCTATATGTTGGATTTGTGAGGATTGAGTATGGTAGGTCTTTTAGTTGAGGTTTGTTGAAAATTTGGTCAGAATTGACCTATCTGTAGCGGTTTCGGAGTTACGTGAGGTTTTGTGTTTCAAGGTAAACCAGATTGTGTTGTAAGGGTGGTAGGGGTCTAGTATATATAAATTTATATTGGTTATTGTGAAAAAGTGTACTACGGGGGTCAGTTGACTGGTCGGCTGAGGGGTCTATTCAGAATTGATAAACTGGTTATTCCTATGGAAATGTATGAAAAGGTCTGGTGGCTGGTCGTTTAAGGGGTCTGATGGGTGTTGGTAGCCTGGATATTTGATGAAATATTGTATGGAGAGGTCTAGTGTCTGGTCGATAGGGAGGTCTATTTAATGTTGGTAGGCTGGTTTTTGTGTAAGATTAAGTATGGGGAGGTCTGATGACTGGACGTTGAGGGGTCTATTAGGTGTTGGTAAACTGGTTTTGATATGAATAATAGTATGGAGAGGTCTGGTGACTGGCACTTCAGGGGTCTATTGAATGTTGATAGACTGGTTTTAATATGGAATAAAGTATGGAGAGGTCTGGTGACTGGTCGTAGAGGGATCTGTTGAATGTTGATAAACTGGTTTATTTATGAAATATTGTATGGAGAGGTCTAATGACTGGACAGTAGAGGCGGTGATGTCACCTGATGCTCGCCGGGTACCTATTGACGGTGGGGCGATGACATCATCGGCCGGCGGGAACGTGCAATACAAAAGTAGCTTCACTTTAACTGTGGGGTGGCCGGTTCGGTTCCGGGTGGGGTCGAGTACAAATATTTATGAAATGTATAGGTAAAAATATGGATTAGTTACTATGAAATGATTAATTAAGATAGTGGAAATTAAATTTGAAAATAAAGCTTAAATAAATTGGTTGATTTAATTGAAGTAATAATCTAATTATCGTATTTAAGGTAGATATTTTAAATAAATGAAAAATATGAATATGTGAGTAAATGAAAATTAATTAATTAAAATATGATGTAAATATTAGTTAATTGAGATGTGATAGGTGAGGTAAGGTGTAAAATTTGTGTTGTTAGAGTGTATATAGACAGAAAAAAAAAAAAGAGTGACAAAATGATTGGGGGTACAATATACAGGATAACTTAAGTTAAATCTGAACTTAACTAAAATACGAAACTTCTATAAACAAAATTTTAAAATTAAAAAGTAACAAATGATGCAATTAATACAGTGAGTAGATACAAAATTATTGACATATGTTAATTTAATTTAATACAATAATGAATTTTAAAATTTAAATTTGTAATTGATAAAAAAGTGGTCCATAAGATAGGCAATGATTTTACCTCTTCAATGACACCTTGCACATAAATTTCAGTCCACTGGTTGTCGAGTTATTGACGTTTGAAGATAAAAAATTTAATACGGAGCTGGGAGAGTCGGGCGAGGCGGTAGTATAGCGTGAAATCTCGTGTGAAACTTACAATTTTTGGTTTTTTGGCGATTTCTTCGTGGAATGTTGACCGATTGTGATGAATGAGGTGTCTATGGAAAGGTCTCAGCGGCGCGCATCCAGTGGTGTATAGATCATAGAGGAGCTTAGACCAGGAGCCAAGCTGCAGATTTTTGAAAGTTGCGAAAAAAGAAATTTCGCAAGAGCTCAGGAACGGGTGGGCCGATTTTCATAATTCTTTCACTGTTTTGATCTATAAACTTGTACGCTGCCACTGTATGAGGTCACTTCACTCCGAATTCACTATACGGGATTTTGGAAAATTAGCACTTCACAATTGTGTCTGCTGTGTAGAAACCAGTGATCCAGAAATTCCAATTTTTTGGTATACGATGTAAGGGATGTAGATGCACGTTTTTGCATTCAAAAATGATTTTTTGAAGCACACAATTTTGCAGCGTTCGCGAAAAACCAAATTTCCGTACAGTTTTTCCACTGTAAAAATTCCAATTTTCAGCCGATTTTCAAAATTTTTTCACAGTTTGAAAGGTGATTTAAGCGCGCATCCAACGATGTATAACACATGTAAATCGGAGCACTTTTACTATTTTTCGCGATATTTCGGCCGCGGAGCGGCCAATTTTCGTGTATTCGCGACCGGGGGAGCGTGCGTTCGGTGCCGGAGCTCGCGCGCGACTGGGTTAGGTTAGGTTAGGTTAGGTTAGGTTAGGTTAGGTTAGGTTAGGTTAGGTTAGGTTAGGTTAGGTTAGGTTAGGTTAGGTTAGGTTAGGTTAGGTTAGGTTAGGTTAGGTTAGGTTAGGTTAGGTTAGGTTAGGTTAGGTTAGGTTAGGTTAGGTTAGGTTAGGTTAGGTTAGGTTAGGTTAGGTTAGGTTAGGTTAGGTTAGGTTAGGTTAGGTTAGGTTAGGTTAGGTTAGGTTAGGTTAGGTTAGGTTAGGTTAGGTTAGGTTAGGTTAGGTTAGGTTAGGTTAGGTTAGGTTAGGTTAGGTTAGGTTAGGTTAGGTTAGGTTAGGTTAGGTTAGGTTAGGTTAGGTTAGGTTAGGTTAGGTTAGGTTAGGTTAGGTTAGGTTAGGTTAGGTTAGGTTAGGTTAGGTTAGGTTAGGTTAGGTTAGGTTAGGTTAGGTTAGGTTAGGTTAGGTTAGGTTAGGTTAGGTTAGGTTAGGTTAGGTTAGGTTAGGTTAGGTTAGGTTAGGTTAGGTTAGGTTAGGTTAGGTTAGGTTAGGTTAGGTTAGGTTAGGTTAGGTTAGGTTAGGTTAGGTTAGGTTAGGTTAGGTTAGGTTAGGTTAGGTTAGGTTAGGTTAGGTTAGGTTAGGTTAGGTTAGGTTAGGTTAGGTTAGGTTAGGTTAGGTTAGGTTAGGTTAGGTTAGGTTAGGTTGCCACAGGCGTAATTGCAGCCCAGATTCGGGACTGGCGGGTTGAAGAAGAGGTGGAGACCCTATCGGACCATTTGTATGTCCGGTATGAGGTCTCCATGGCGTCGCGATACCAACCGGAGCACAATCCTATTCCCGCCTTTCCAAGGTGGGCAATTAACAAAATCCGACCGGAAATTGCCGAAGAGGCGGCAATGGTTAGAGAGTGGTCAGCGGTTCCGCCTCACCTCGCAGGGGATGCTGATGGGCTTGCCGAGCATTTTGCGGATGACCTTAGGGCCGTCTGCTGCTCATCCATGCCCCTTTGGCGTCCTCCTCCCCGTTGGAAGAGGGTCCACTGGTGGGCGCAGGAGATTAGCTCCCTGCGCTCATCATGCTTAGCGGCCCGACGCGCCCTTCTGCGCTGTCGCAGGAGAAGGACAAGACGGACGCCTGATGAAGAAGCCGAGCTTCGTCAGGCGTATAGACAGGCACATAAAGCCCTGCAGAAAGGAATCTGTAGGGCGAAAGAAGAAGCCCACGAGCGATTGCTGGCCAAATTGGATGCTGACCCATGGGGAAGACCATACAGGACTGTGGTAGGGAAGTTAGGCCTGACTCCCTCCACAGCCAATCTAGACCCGGGATTACTCAGGGAGGTTCTGGGGACTCTCTTCCCGAGGGCTCGCCACTTTGATCCTCCGAGGATGGGGAATATAGAGACTAATGCAGAGACGGATCCGGTAGGCCCTCCCGTGACGGATCTTGAGTTTGAGGTGGTGAGGGAGAGAACTCGAATGAAGAAAACAGCACCTGGTCCTGATGGGGTCCCAGCCAAAGCGCTGGCAATCGCGCTAGGACCACTCGGAGAAAGGTTTAGGGGAATGCTCAACACGAGTATCGCCACTGGTCGATTTCCGGCCAGGTGGAAGGTGGGTCGGCTCTGTCTTATCCGCAAGGAGGGTCGCCCAGCTGACTCGCCGTCCGGGTATCGACCGGTGGTTCTACTTGATGACTCTGGGAAGGCCCTGGAAAGGGTCATCGCACATCGCATTGTTGAACACCTCAGGGAAAAAGGTCCAGACCTGGACGAGAGCCAATTCGGTTTTCGGGCGGGGAGGTCAACGGTGGATGCAGTCAAACTACTCAAGGGTTGGACTGAGGAGGCCACAAACAAAGGGAAGGTTGTTGTTGCGGTGTCACTTGATATTCGCAACGCGTTCAACAGCCTTCCCCACGAATGTATAAAGGCGGCCCTTGCGTTCCATCGAGTGCCAGCCTACCTCTGTGCCCTTGTCCATGACTATCTACAGGGGAGGGTAATTTTGTACGAGGGTGCAGACAGGCGTGTCCACCGTTACCCAATGGAAGTTGGTGTACCCCAGGGTGCGGTCCTCGGGCCGCTACTCTGGAACCTGGGGTATAATTGGGTTCTGAGAGGGAATCTCCCACCCGGAACAGAGGTCGTGTGCTTTGCCGATGACACCCTGGTCGCGGCAAAAGCCAGGACGTGGGAGGATACAGCCAGACTAGCGTCGGTCTGTAGCTCGCTGGTTGTCCGCCGAATTCGCCTCCTGGGCTTGAAGGTGGCTCTGGATAAAACCAGAGCCATGGGCTTTCACGCCCCGCGCAGCAAAATCCAGCCGGGATTAACTGTCAAAGTGGAGGGGGCCCGGATCCCGGTCGAGTTACATATTAAGTACCTCGGCCTGACTCTGGACCCCCGTTGGACCTTTGACCAACACTTCCGGATCCTAGCCCCAAAATTGACAAGGGTTGCAGCAGCCCTCGGACGGCTACTGCCTAACTTAGGAGGACCCAACTCGGCTTGCCGTCGATTATATCACAGCGTGATCAGGTCGATGGCTATGTACGGTGCTCCAGTTTGGGCAGAATGCCTCACTTCAAGAACTGTGGCACAGCTGAGGAGACCTCAGAGAGCGATTGCAATCCGGACGGTACGAGCGTACCGCACAGTAAGCCACGGGGCCGCCTGCGTTCTTGCAGGCACTACCCCGTGGGATATTGACGCAAAGGTGCTGGCCCAGGTCTACCAACATCGGACAGCAGCGCGTGCACGAGGAGGAAGAGCGTCTGAGGAGGACGTGCGACGTGCCCGGACCCTAGCCAAGAGGTGGGCTCTGGAACACTGGAACGAGAAACTGGAGAACCCAGTGGCCGGACGCAGGACGATCGAGGCGCTGCGCCCGATATTAAAGGAGTGGACGGGGCGCCGAAGAGGCGACCTCACATTTCACATGGTGCAGATAATGACCGGGCATGGGTGCTTCGGTCATTATCTGCATCATATCGCCCAAAGGGAGGAAACGCCGCGATGTCACCATTGCGACAATCAAGATGATACGGCTGAGCACACGCTGAAGGAGTGTTCGGCCTGGCGGAATGAGCGACGGGAACTCAGAAGAGCCCTCGGCGCAGGAGAAATCACACTCTCAATTTTGGCGGAAGCCATGATTGAGAGTGCGACAAACTGGAAAGCAGTTGCCTCCTTCTGTGATTCAGTGATGTCACAGAAGGAGGTAGCTGAGAAGGAGAGGGAGGAGGATCCCAGTGCGGCTCCCCTCCGAAGCAGGCGGCAGGGCAGGAGAAGGCGGGCGTATGAAGCCCGTCTTTAAATGTCCTAGGTGAGGACCTGCGCACATGGTCGGCAGCCATGTGTGCCTGCACAAGGTCCTCCCCCGTCTGGGGATTGCCTGGGTGTCTCTGGGCAATCCCCCATTGGAGTAAGCCTAGTCAGCAATGACTAGGCTGCCCTGGGGTGGATCGGAGTTGTTGCCTAGGCAGAACCCGGTCCACACCGCTCAAAGGGCAAGGAGACACCGGGGAGTTTTAGTGGTGTAGGACCCAGTCCCTTGACTGGGTGAGTCCCACATATCCCTACCGTCTAGCCAGCGGTAGGGAATCCGTAAATGGATTTCTCCTCGAAAAAAAAAAAAAAAAAAAAGGTTAGGTTAGGTTAGGTTAGGTTAGGTTAGGTTAGGTTAGGTTAGGTTAGGTTAGGTTAGGTTAGGTTAGGTTAGGTTAGGTTAGGTTAGGTTAGGTTAGGTTAGGTTAGGTTAGGTTAGGTTAGGTTAGGTTAGGTTAGGTTAGGTTAGGTTAGGTTAGGTTAGGTTAGGTTAGGTTAGGTTAGGTTAGGTTAGGTTAGGTTAGGTTAGGTTAGGTTAGGTTAGGTTAGGTTAGGTTAGGTTAGGTTAGGTTAGGTTAGGTTAGGTTAGGTTAGGTTAGGTTAGGTTAGGTTAGGTTAGGTTAGGTTAGGTTAGGTTAGGTTAGGTTAGGTTAGGTTAGGTTAGGTTAGGTTAGGTTAGGTTAGGTTAGGTTAGGTTAGGTTAGGTTAGGTTAGGTTAGGTTAGGTTAGGTTAGGTTAGGTTAGGTTAGGTTAGGTTAGGTTAGGTTAGGTTAGGTTAGGTTAGGTTAGGTTAGGTTAGGTTAGGTTAGGTTAGGTTAGGTTAGGTTAGGTTAGGTTAGGTTAGGTTAGGTTAGGTTAGGTTAGGTTAGGTTAGGTTAGGTTAGGTTAGGTTAGGTTAGGTTAGGTTAGGTTAGGTTAGGTTAGGTTAGGTTAGGTTAGGTTAGGTTAGGTTAGGTTAGGTTAGGTTAGGTTAGGTTAGGTTAGGTTAGGTTAGGTTAGGTTAGGTTAGGTTAGGTTAGGTTAGGTTAGGTTAGGTTAGGTTAGGTTAGGTTAGGTTAGGTTAGGTTAGGTTAGGTTAGGTTAGGTTAGGTTAGGTTAGGTTAGGTTAGGTTAGGTTAGGTTAGGTTAGGTTAGGTTAGGTTAGGTTAGGTTAGGTTAGGTTAGGTTAGGTTAGGTTAGGTTAGGTTAGGTTAGGTTAGGTTAGGTTAGGTTAGGTTAGGTTAGGTTAGGTTAGGTTAGGTTAGGTTAGGTTAGGTTAGG